>OX465251.1:17076609-18276609 GCA_949987775.1 Aproaerema taeniolella
TAAGGCCCACCACATCAGAAATTCCGAATTGGAATCCTCAAACATGTAAATCCACTTAATTCGGCAGCTTTATTTCCACACACGACTTACATGTGTGCTCGTTACTCGTTTCAGAATGTATATGTAGCCGCCCTTAGTAAGTAATAGTTAATATTTTCTCAATCTGTGATTACAAGGTAATAATGACTTAAATTGTTATGCATAATTAGTGAATATTGAGTAATATTTTATACACTGTTAATTAAAATGTGATTTTTAAAAAATTATGTTATTTTATTTTATATGTATTTTCATAACATAACCTTTTCTGATTATAAGGCCAGGCCACAGCAACTACCAACACTGAACGCTCCACGCTAAAAATACTAAAGGTAAGTAGGAAAAAGGTATGTAAAGGTATGTAAGTAACAAAATTAAGAGAATAAATACTATTATTCTTTGATCTAAAAATAATATGTCTAGAAGTTAAATGAACAACAAATTTGGTCCCACATTTAAATATAATAAATATGTACAAATTAGCCAATCAGTTTGTTTTAGGCATGACCACTGCGATTAAGTCATTGACAAACTGTTGGAAAAATCAACCGCGATGGAAACCCTTCGTACGTAGCATTTTTTAGCTTGATTCACAAGTGACTTGTTTTTATTCTTAGCTTTTGGCTCATCATTCTTGGATATTATCCTCTTGTGTGCGGTGCGTAACCAGTACCGCCGCATTAAGAAGTCATAATAATATTGCACGCAGTTCATTCGTTCTCATTACGCAATATAATTTATCGTCTAAGTGTACCTACCTTATTAGGTGATATTGAAAGATGACTTATATAGTATTGTTTAATTCAATTGTTAATATAATTTTAGTCATCTACACGACGCCTTGCTCATTCTATTAAAGCTTTAATATTTAATTCAATTAGGGACTGTCCTTGCAATACTGAAAGCATGGTCACCTAGTTTAATCAATGTATGGAAAAAAAAGAATCGCTTATTACTTTTTTTGGGCTGCATTTTGAGCCGTCACAAACGAACCATCGTATTTATCATCTCTGTCACAAACCTTTGGTTTAGATTCCTCGAGTGTAGCGCACCTGGAAGCGGTAGAAACAGGTGGTTCAGCTGGCCTGACTTTTTCCAGCTGAACCATTTAGTTTTCTGGAATATCTCAAAAATGCATGCGTTACGGGCGTTCAAACCTGCATGGTACCCTGTCACATTGCCATCACAAACCTTTGATCAAAAAAGTTCAGAGTGAAACGCGTTAGTTAGCGAGAAATCGACGAAAAACAAGTGGTTCAGCCAGCCGGATATCAGGCTGGCTGGACACTTGTTTTTCAAGATTTCTCCAAAAGTATTGCATCACGATAGATGAAATCAGTTTGGATTTCTGTCACATACGCGTCACATTACTTTTGATCAGGAACGAATCCCGAAAACCCTTCAGGAGCTGAGATCTGATGTGCTCCGAAAAGTGCAAAATCCGGCTGGCTGAACCATGTTTTTTTGATTTTTTGGCGAAAGTATACCGTCACAAACGATGAAAGTTTGCTTGTTTGTCGTCACAAACGATTTGCTATCGACCTGAATATGCGAGATCTCTCCGGGCGACATGTCTCAGCTGTCCTGACCTACATAAAAGCTCTGGAGCGATTTCACCTATGCCATCATTCAGAGCATAAATTGCGCCTTCCATGAGCAAAAAATAATTTTATGTGCAATCATACTATCGCCACTACGACGGTTTGTTTGCGCGTGGCTGGAGAAATTTCGCTAGCAAGCAAATGCTGTATAATAAAAACTACAACACATACAGTGTTTTATTTTATGCAGAACTTTAGAGTCAAAAGTGTGCAATCCACCTGTGAAATCTCAGTTTGATATCCCTAGTCGTTTTAACGTGAGAGCGCAACAACACTGTGCTTGCTGTACAAAATTTGCCCAGCCAGCACAGCTAAAAACCAATAAAGAAACCTATTAAGGTTCAAAGTAAGTTTACCTAGGTTTAGGGTCTATAATAAGCATACAGACACAAAAGATTCAAAGCATTTGGACAAGTGATTACTTAGTTATAGGCTTTTGAAGTTTGGGCTGGCTGGAGAAATTTGCCTAGCCAGCCCATTGTGATCTCAAAAACTACAATACATAGAACTAAAATCCTTGCACGAAAAATTTACTTAGAATTTGCGCAATAGGCACAGAAAAAATTGGAATCCTAACTCATTTAGTTTCGGAGAAATCTTAACTTTTCTGTTTTCCCGCGAAAAATTCAAATTTTAATCATTCATGATGACAGAATGCGACGTTGCCGTTCTGAATTTTACCAAATAGCCTATAAAACTTGCCGTTGCGTTGAACGACTTTCTTCGTTATGGCATTGTAATAAAGACCGTGAGACTCGCACTTGTATTCCCATGTCTTGTGGAATTGTAGTCCAAGAGCTGAATGTTATTAATTCCTTAGCTGAATGTTACTACCATTACTTTGTATCATCAAAAATTCTGAATCTTGTCCGCGAGCAAAGGATCGTCATCGATCTTCATCCATAAGAGAGCAGTGTTGCCAGCTAGACTGATACGAAATGTGTTAAAGTGCTACTTAATAAATGCCAAAAATATGCTGCTCGTTTTTTTATTGAGTTTTGTAATCTATACTAATACTATAAAGAGGAAAGATTTTTATTTTTGTATGTAACGAATAAACTTAAAAACTATAGGATCGATTTCAAAAACTCTTTCACCATTAGGATGCTATATACATTATCTCTGAGTAACTTAGGCTACATAATTTTCCTGGATTCCCACGGGAACGAAGTCCCGAGCGGGATGCTAGTATTGGATAAAGTGCTAAAATAAAATTTAAATTTAAATCAACAACTTATTCCAAGTTCTCAAATAAACAGTACATATCTTGATCTTAATTAACGTAACTGTAGACGTACAAGTTGAAGACTGAGGTCTGAATTATAGAACGCGACTCAGACTCTGAACTATATTTAAGGAGCAGGCGTCTTTGTCATTTTGATAATGAGAGAAAGAGACAATCAATACTTAAGTATAGATTAAGAATCGAGTCTCCTTCTATAATGCGGGCCTGAGAGTCTGAATCAACTTTAACGTGCGCTCATATAAACTTTATAGGAGCGCACGTTAAAGTAATATAAAAAAATCATTTTTTTTTCTCTTTTCATTCCTACTGGGAAGAGGGAGAGACATAATCTCGTTTGTCTGGTATCTACATATTCAAAAATAAACAATTATGGAGGTGAAATTCCCTAGAAGTCTCGGAACAGACGTGGTTGTTCGTTTCATGTTAACATTTTATTAAACTTAAAGATTCGTGTCATATTTATTTCAAATAAAATGTTATAATGTTTATTTTAATGATTGTTGAGAAAATATTCTGCTAAACGGAAATAAAATCTGCCAAGTTTAGCATAAAAAATGCTAAATTGGCAACACTGAGAGAGCGTGAGAAACCACGCCTATCGAGCTTCTAGAACAGATGTGGACGCGGCTTTGTAAAAAAAAGCCTTGTCTATGGATATTCTATCTTCTCTCACATCGCGGAGTACCCACATACATATACGAGTAAATACATATACGATAATATACGAGTAAATGATACGAGTGCCTGAAGCATAACAAACTTGGTAAGTAAGTTAATTTTTATTTCAAATGCACCAAGTAAATATTTGTACCAAGACTACTAAGGTATTTTTCAGTTACTTTCCGACAAAACAAGTATTGAATATAACGAACAGAAAGAAATTGGTTTATTTTGTATTGTTCAACGTATTTTTTGTTTCATTTTTCTTTGGCGCAAAGGTAAAGTAAGGCTTAGTTTTGTGTAGGTAGCTAAAACACAAAACACGAGCACAGTGTTAATTTTTTGTTTGCGGCCAGTCGGTGTATCGCGGTCGCGACGCGACGGTTCAATCCCGTTCTCCTTTAAATTGCATAAGTACCTACATATTTGGTATCATGAAAAAGCTGTTTTTAAATAGTTTCATTTGAATCACAGTAGGTGACCTAATTTTTTTTTGTTACGGGTTCAGGTTTTAGTTGCCTTCATTATAAAAACCTACAATACTTTACAGACTGTTGTTCAGACATTTTTATATTTTTGGGAAAGTTTGCAACATGAATGTTAAAATAGCTATGAAACAAACTGCTGTAAGTACATTTAATCTTTCAATTTATTTATTATATGTGGCGTTTCCATAAATCTTATTTCGCCAATGACAGTAGCACGTCAGGTTACCCATTTGCACAACGAAAGCCGACGCTATTGCAAGCAGGACAAGGGTGACATCAAAGTCTACATCTATGGCCTGATGTGTTGCCGTGTGTACTGATTAACCACCCGAGAGGTTGATAGAGAGATACCTAAAGCCCTGTATAAGATAGAAGTTATTTATTGTAACTGTGTTGTATAAAAAAATATACACGCCACATGATAAGACTTTGTCTAGGTTTGCTAAGGAATTTAATGATAAAAAAATCAAATCAAAAATCATGAGGACCGTGGAAGCAAAAGTAAGTAGATATCAATCTATGATTTTAATTTTAAGCTAGAAGTTTTAATAAATAATAACTTTTTAATAATTTTGTCTTATTTATTTTTTCCACAAACAATCTTTAATTTGTATCAATCGCTTGGTCATTATTTTGAAATATTTTAGAATAAAATAAAAAACCAAGTCACAATAAAATTACCAGGCTGAACAATTGGCTTGGCGCTGTCTTAGCAATACATAGGTATTGTATTGATAATTGTTCTTGTAATTCTTTTTTTTTAAACTTATTAGTAGGTATACTTACATTCTAGTATCTTAAATTCAAATTACTTCCATGTCAAATACAAATAAAAAACATATCAAAATACTCCTAAAAATTGTAGGTTATTATTTGGAAGTTTGAGAAACTAACTTCGGTTATACTTTTGTTAGCGTTGAATTATTATTACCAAGATTTACATGTAAGGTAAGGAATAAATAATAATAACGATACGCACTCAACGTTGGACAAAGCTTATGCTGAGCTATGGCCTTTTTGTTGCATTCTGACACACACAAAATAACATTCAGCTCTTGGACTACAATTCCACAAGACATGGGAATACAAGTGCGAGTCCCACAGTCTTTATTACAATGCCATAACTAAGAAAGTCGTTCAACGCGACGGCAAGTTTTATAGGCTATTTGGTAAAATTCAGAACGGCAACGTCGCATTCTGTCATCATGAATGATTAAAACTTGAATTTTTCGCGGGAAAACAGAAAAGTTAAGATTTCTCCGAAACTACATGAGTTAGGATTCCAATTTTTTCTGTGCCTATTGCGCAAATTCTAAGTGAATTTTTCGTGCAAGGATTTTAGTTCTATGTATTGTAGTTTTTTAGATCACAATGGGCTGGCTGGGCAAATTTCTCCAGCCAGCCCAAACTTCAAAAGCCTATAACTCAGTAATCATTTGTCCAAATGCTTTGAATCTTTTGTGTCTGTATGCTTATTATAGACCCTAAACCTAGGTAAACTTACTTTGAACCTTAATGGGTTTCTTTATTGGTTTTTAGCTGTGCTGGCTGGGCAAATTTTGTACAGCAAGCACAGTGTTGTTGCGCTCTCACGTTAAAACGACTAGGGATATCAAACTGAGATTTCACAGGTGGATTGCACACTTTTGACTCTAAAGTTCTGCATAAAATAAAACACTGTATGTGTTGTAGTTTTTATTATACAGCATTTGCTTGCTAGCGAAATTTCTCCAGCCACGCGCAAACAAACCGTCGTAGTGGCGATAGTACGATTGCACATAAAATTATTTTTTGCTCATGGAAGGCGCAATTTATGCTCTGAATGATGGCATAGGTGAAATCGCTCCAGAGCTTTTGGGCTGGCTGGGCAAATGGACACCCCAATAACATGCAACGTGTAAATATTACGGTAAAAAAGATATAGATAAATGTTAGTTTTATGTTATCAAGTGCCTGACAAAATGAAAAGAGCAAAAACATTTGAAAAAAAAAATTCAGTGACTCCACGCAGTTTGGACACTACAGCTAGATGACCAGCCATATTGACGTTTAGGTGGCCGGTCACCTTTAAATGTTTTTATTCTTCTAAAATACGTTGGAAGCAATGTTCTAGTGATAGGCAATAAATGGAAGCAAGAGGGAAGCAATGTTTGAGCATCATTTTAACGTTAAATACGTCTAGTGACGGGCCATTCTGACGCTAATAAATTTTGCCTCTTACCAGAATTATGGACACCTTTATTAAGGTCACTTTCTGATTGCCCCCTCCCCCTTGAGTGGACTCCTGGGGCACCCCGATCATCCCACTTTTTCGCCAGAAATGGAAAAGGACCCTTGTTTGTATGGGCTTAGATTTTTTTTTTTTGTATGGTTGCCCTTTTTGCGACACCCTAACCGGGCTCTCTGCTATAGACTTGGGGCTTACCCGGTTTTATTGCGCGAATCGACGCAATTTGAGATGCTGATCAACCGCCCCATACATTTCCAACATAGGCCAGCCCGAAACGAAGAGAGGCGGTTTTACCGAATTAAAATCATACAAAAGTACAAAAAATCATACCTAGTCAGCCAGAGTGGTGCTCGTTGACGATGTCTGTCCCGATAAAGTAGCCCTATAAAAATAGGAACCATGTAATTAAACTATAATCTACTCACTTCATCATGTCAGCCGCAAGACGTCCACTAAATTCTTCTGCTAAGCTGAACCAAGTAAGAAACTATTTTAAACTTTTCGTAAAACAGAAACTTTGTGACAGAAGTCAGAAAGTCAGAAATGGTCAGAAACTCGTTGCGACAGGTCTGACAGATTTTAGAATGAATGGAACGAAACTTTAAACTTTACTGAATGAATGTGACTGCAGTTTTCTCTGTCACTCATTTAGCAAATTCACTTTGAGAGAACGAGAAGTACCTATCTACTGGTTAACGAGTTTTTGTTTGGTGTTGCCAGAAAAAATCCTTTTTATTAAATCATCCTGAAAACCAAATTAAGGGCTCCTTCATTTGGCCGTGTGTGTATGTTCGAGAGGGAAAATAGACAATGGTCTCGACTGTGATGAATTACGAGACAGATGTCTTAAAGACCCTGCACACGACCTGCACACGAGGCCATGCATGACGTAAAACGATCATGAATAGGCTTGGTGTTCTTCAATAATTATTATTGATTGTTTGCTGAATGCGCTGACGAATTGTTTTCTTCCAGCAAGCACCTCGGCCACCGCGAACATCGTGCAGATGGACCACAGACAACTTAAAAGATACCTACTTCGTAGTGAATGTGGACAGTGAATGCGGACGTACTTACGCGACGTCAGAGGCTCTTACTCCAACGAACCTAGGGCTACAAAGAAATCTAATAAATTCATTGGCGTATCTAGGGTTATATTCTAGGGGGGGCCGCGGGCCTGGCGAAAATTAAATGTACTCTAGCTTAATACGCTGTGTATTTAAAACTAACTAATACAGTATTATAGTATGTAACAATAAGTAAGTAAGTAGATTTCTCAGCTGTAGATTTTTTTTTTTATGATTTTTGTGTGAAGTTATCAGTATTTTGGCATCAATTATAGAATTTCGAATTGGTAGCCCAATATCCTGGGGTGGGCCCTAGACCATACTGGGGTGGGCACGGCCCACCCGGCCCCCCCTCTATACATATACGCCTATGAATAAATTTTCATTAAAAATTAGCGGTGGACCTTTTAGAGCATTAGTATACATACATGACTTAGCGGTGTACAAGGTACGTTTAGATAATAATGTTCCACATTTGATCGCGTAGATGCAGACGATTCTGGGGCCTGATTTTTGAAACAATAGAATTCCAGTTCGCATACAAATTGACAAGATTTGTATGAGATTCTCACGCGAATCTTGTCAATTCGTATGCGAATTGGAATTGGTTTCAAAAATACGTCTCCTGGGCAGACTCTCTAGATTTAATTGTATTTTCATCATTGTCTATGATAAACAAAGAGATTTTTTGTTATTTTTTATTATAAGATGGGTTAGCTCTTGACCTCAATCTTGACTATAAAGGTCAAAGATGAGGTCGACGATGGAGCGAGTTAACCCAGAAAATGCCTGTAAAGGTACTGGTACTCCCACGCACCGACGGAACACAGCAAGCTGTTTGGCGTCGGACTTCGGTAGGAGGGTGGTCGCGAACCAGACGGCCCTTTACAGAGCCTACCACACCGCATGAGACCATAAGACGACACCTCAGATTCAGAAAAAACAATTGGTTGTTTGTAAAGTAGGTTTACGATCGAGATGTTTACGTGATAACGTCTTATTGGTGAGAGAGACGGAAGATCGGTCCACTCACTCGAACGCTATGCCAGCCTCCGCTCGTGAGGATTCCGCGTGACAAGTTTCACGGAATGACTGGCAGCGCTCGAGATGAGACGGGAGATCGGTCCGTCTCTCTCTCGTTATACCTGCGATCGCGCTCGTGAGGTTTTGGTGTGACACAAGTTTCTGAACATGTCACCCGACTAAAACGATTTTAAAGACGTTATCACGTCAAAAAATGAAGTGTCGTTGCCTGGGATGGATTACTAGGAGGCAGGTCTCATTTGTGTTTCCTTAGTCGCCTCTCACGACACCCACGGAAAGAGATGGGGTGGTGTTATTCTTAACCGATCACCACACGGCCAATGGGAGGTTTTCTTTTTGGGTATTAAAAAAAAAAAGTATTTCCCCAGAGCTCTCTAGATGGCGCTGAACTGACTCCGTTACTAGGTGCCAAAGCCAAAAGGCTTGGAGAAAAACATTGCATCAAATATTCTGAGTTTGTTTTGGCTTTCCAATCATCCTAGTTTTCTCGCGCTTTGTTATAATTCAGTTTTGTTTTTTCGTTGTTTTCGTAAAATCACCTAACTACGTATGGTAGACGTGATATTGATGTGATATGACTACGTTTCGTTTTATGATCTCAAAATTACGTTCAAGTGAATTAATCAAAAATAATTTAACGTTCCGTTCCTTGCAGTAACGTACATAGTTTAGTGCCATCTATCCGGCGACTGGGGAAAAATTTAAAAAAAATAAAAAGAAAATCCCTCATTGAATGTGATGTATAGCATGACCTGTGAGGAATTGATATCGATGTAGTCGCTTGAAGAGATTTATATTTAATAATTATTTTATTGCTTTTTGTTATACAGTCTTGGCAACACAAAAGTTCAGTTTGAATGGTCATTTCATTCTCAATCTCATTCAGCAGATCTTTTTCATTCGTTGTTCATGGTTGCCAGGGGACACATGTTCCAGGCCATAAATCTTCAAAAAAAAAAAAAAAAAAGGGGACACATGTGTTGTGCGATGATAAACTGATATTTTTCTGTGTAAACTACTGTATTATAGACTGTAAATACATTTTTATTTAAATGCCGCGATAATTTATAACAATGGCGCCGAATTTTAGCAAGTTGACTGAAAGGACTGATGTGAAAATCGCTATAGCAGCATCTGCAGCTTTAAGTGCTTGGTACATACGGAATTCTCTAAAGTCAAGGTGAGAATGTTATTTTCCATTCCCGATTTGAATTGATCATCGTATCGGTGATATCAGTACAAATGTAAATTAATCGATCTTAGTGTGTACACAATAGGAAGCAAACTTTAGGTTACTATCACCAATGTAACATTACATAGGTACACTTGGTGATAATAATGTTCCACATGTTATGCGTTTGGCTAATTATAGGACTAATTATCAGCTGTTTGGGCCGTGGGTATATGAAGTTGATGTTATAAGGGGCTATGTGAACTCAGAATTTATGAATTGCCTTCTTGAAATCCAGTCATTAAATTGGGCCCCAGAATAGTTAATCGAATGTTTCTTCTTCAGCTCCTTTAAGTATTCTAATAGTTAATTAGTGTCTTAATTTAAATTTTAAAGGGGAACTTTGGTTGGTACACTTAGATTTTTTTTGCTATGGCTGCCCCTTTTACAACGCTAACCCAATTTTTGACAATCTCCTAAATAAACATTTTACTTTGCCAAGGATAGGCAGTGCAAGAGAAAGAGGAAGCTTTGCCTAACAATGAAACACTATGGTTTATTATTAATACTCACAGATGTTGACATTGTTTTGGAGTTTTGCTACACTTCTGCTTTTATATTCAAAAAACTTGCTACACTGGGCTAAGAAGCCTAAGTGAGAAAATATAGAATTTCTAATTATCTACTAGACAAGCAACCATGGGAATAAAGTTCTCAGTTCCAGAGCTAGTCAATTAAAACTTAGGAAAATAAAGAAATTTGTATGACTGCACCTTTGCAAATAGACAAAGTTAAAAATGTTTATGTAATTCACTACTTTGACTTCTATAAAGTAACATTCTGATTGTTCTACGAAATAAAGCTATTTTTGCTTTTCCTTTGTAAAAAGAATATGTGGTCAATAGTGAACTTATTCTTTATAAAAGTGGCACAGTTCTTCCAATGATTAAGATGACAGCTTTAAAAGAATTCTGGGTTTTGCTGTCAACCTGTCACCACATTTCAGGTCTTACTCATTGTTGATTCAATGTTCTACCTGCCCTGATAAGGTATAAAGTGTAAATTTAAATACATATGGTATTAAAAATATTAATTTTTGTGAAGTAATGGATATTTGGATATTTATTAGTTTTTCATGCAGATTTTGTTCTGATAATGTTATTATATTTTGCACTTATATCATTCAAATAGGCTATTATTTAAAATTCTTATGGCAACAAAGCTAGGTAACATTTTTGTGGGTGGAATACTAGATTAACCTTTTTTTTATTTCTTTAGTAAAAGCACAAAACATGCCAGACCCAACAAACCATCTCCCGAGGAACAGATCCAGTATATGATAAAGGACAAAAACAAAAAGGGGCCGAAAGCAGCGGTAGATGCCAAATTCTTGGCTGAACTGAAAGTACTATGGAAGATCATGTTCCCAGGACTATGGAGCAAGGAGAGTGCATTCATGGTCTTGATTGCATTTTCACTTATATCCAGATCTATGTGTGATCTGTGGTTGATCCAGCATACTACATTAATTGAAGGGTAAGTAGTATATAATTATTTGATTTAATTTAAACATACTAATTTTTTCTGATTTTATAGCATAAGTAAGTCCTGTATTACAGAAGGAAACTCAAGTCTTGATCTATATGTACTATATGTACTTAGTACTTAAGTGTTAATTGTTTCTCTCTCTCTTAATATCAAAATGACAAAAACGACTGCTACTTAAGACGACTACAGCACCTCGTGTATCGACACTGTTCGCACGGACCAGGTCTGTTGAGAGACGGAGATGGCACTATTCCTGTGTGCTGCCTTGATCGGGTGCTGTAGTCGCCTTAACGACTGTCACCAAAGTTCTACCACTTTCATAGTCATAAATAATCTTAAAGATTTGGTGCAGTAACCAGGATTTTGTAGGATGTTAATTTTTTTATATTAAATTTTAGAGAACATATTTTTACGCACGCACACTTTCATAGTCCATGTGTGCGTGCGTAAACTTCGTGTATTGACACTGTCCGCATTGCCGGCCCAGGCCTGTTGAGAAACGGATATGGCACTATTCCTATGTGTGCCGCCTTTTGCTCAAGAACAATCGGGTGCTGTAGTCGCCTTAAGTATAGACCAATGTCAAAGTCGCGTTCTGTTATTTTCTGAATAAAGGCTTATTTTATTTATCAATAAATCAATCTGTGAACCTGAACAATGCTCTTCAAGAAACTCATCCGGAATTCAAGCAAATTTGGAAACTTGAAAAATTGATGTTTTTTGTGTATAGAAGAATCAGTTGATATTTGTATTTATTAAGAAACAATGGATATGTTATGGACCAAGTGATAAATTGGGCATTATTCATAATGACCGGGCATTATGAAAAATGCCCAATATGAGAGGGCAATTTGATAATAATTATTCAAATAATCAAATTGACCGGGCATTATACATAATGCCCATCACCTTTTGGGCAGAGTAATACAAACATATTTAATTGCTATTTTTTTATTATTATAGTCATTTAACTTCAAATAAACTAACTGCCGTACTCAGAGACGTCAATTAAAGTTAAGTACTGTTAAACTCTGATGTTGTCTCTTTCACTCTTGTTGATATAAACAAGGATAGCATGATATTTAATTACTTCTTAACTTTAATTGACGTCTCTGAGTACGGCAGTAAATGTTAAACAATTTAAATAATCAGACTCATTATTTGGATTAAGTAGCAAGGTAAAAGGCGAGGCCGAAGGCCGAGCTCCGCATAGGGCGAAGCCCGCAGCGTCTCCCTCCCCCAATCCAAGATGGCTGCCATACGAGTTAAGATTTTAGCGGTGAGGCGAGGTCGCAGACTGAGCCCAACTCCGCGTAGGGCGAAGCCCGGAGCGTCAACCCCCTCAATTCAAGATGGTGGCCATACAAGTTTAGATTCTGTAGGTAAGGCGAGGCCGTAGGCCGAGGCGAGCTGCGTTTAGGGTTAGGCCGAAGTCCAAACTCCGCGTAGGGCGACGACCAGAGCGTCCCCCCACAATTCAAGATGGCCGCCATACAAGTTTAGATACTAAAGGTGGGGTGAGGCCGTATGCCGAGGAAAGCTGCGTATAGGGCGAGGCCGAAGGCCGAGCTCTGCGTAGGGCGAAGCCCGAAGCGTCACCAAGCGTCTTACCCGCTGACTGCCTTCCGAAAATTTCATATTCGCCAACCTTGATTTTAGTTGGGGGAATCGTGACGAGAAGGGCAAACCCCGGAGCGTCGCGATTCCTCGCACAAAAAATCCAAGAAGGCGAATATTAAATTTTCGGGCATGCCGACATGGGTATCGTTTGATAGATTTTCGGGGATGCTGATTCCGAAAATGTCGTTCATTTTGATATCCAAGATGGCGGACGTTTACAATTTTGAAAAAACTGATATGTGTGTCGTTTAATAGGTTTTCGGGGGTGCTAATTCCGTAAACGACATCCATTTTGAAATACAAGATGGCGGACATGCATTTTTTGTAAAAATCCGTCATGGATGTCGTTTTAGATTTTGAAATCTAAGATGGCGGTCGTGAAAAAATAACGAAAACTATTATAAATTGCAACGAGGGCACTTCCCTCCCCGCACCGCATCAAACTTAGCTTTATTATCAAAATGCCCAATTGTCACGTAGCAATATAATAATGACCGGGCAATATGATAAATAATGAAGTTTAGATAGTAATTAATCACATTGCCCGATAGAGCTAGACATTATGAATAATGCCCGGGCATTATTCATAATGCCCGCATTAATCACTTGGTCCATAACATATATACTGCATAGGCCCGCTCCAAATTCGCCTACGTCATATAACATCATAATGACATAAAAGCCCATCCGGCATCCTCTCCTGCCATTAACTAATCTTTATGTTAGCAATCTACACTACATAGTCTTAACTCAAATTTTTAATTTTAAATCTCCATTCACTGTTGGCATTAATAGAAATTAACATTGAATTGTACACAACGGGTCAAGTACCAGTCATATGAATACACAGTCTAGCAAAGAGCTTGCATTTAATTATAGAAGTAAATACTTAATTCTATTTATTAACACCAAAGTTATTCATTCATTTGGTTGGTTCTGGAATGAAATACTACATTAAATACCTAATTCAAAAACTTCCACGCTGGACCGAGAGTGAAAGGGAACTTAGAATTTACCAGCTGCCAACTATTACCACGCATTCTTCTTCTTACCAGCCCATATACATCCCCACCGAGGGGCACGGGCCTCCCTTCGAAACACAAAGGGGATTTAGGCCATAGTCCACCACGCTGGCCCAATGCAGGTTGGTGGACCGCTCGTCTTTCGAAATGAAAAACGACACAACTCCATCGAGTTTGGGCTCGTTCGATTCGTATTGACGAATACTTTGCTCCTATATGGCAGAAAAGCTTGTTTTAAAAAAAGTTTTTTAATTTTAGAGTTATTTTAAATAGGCACGCACACATACATTCCTATACAAACGAAATTTTTGTTTTAAATGAGTATCCGATATTTCGGCGTTGTCAAACACTAAGATCACGGATGAAGAACAAAATTGCGGTAAGAACCCGTTTAAGGGTTTAAAACTAGTGAAAATAACCATTGGAAACGAGCACTTTTCATCATCTTTCATAGTGCGCACTGCTTAGAGATGGAATTCCCTCCTGCATCTGTCTTTCCGAGGTCGTATAACCCCACTCTCTTTCAAGTTCGACTGAATAGGCTGCTTCTGGGTGAGCTTGCTACATCTTCGACTATCCATCTTGCCCCTTGTTATCTCGAACCAGCTATTTGCCCTCATAAATTGTCCATAGGTCACTGGTTCATATCCGGCTCGAAGGACCAAATTATGTGGGAAAATCGTTGGTTCGGTGAAATAAAAAAGCTCACATAACTATTTGAAGACTGTATTAATATTTCGTTGGATTACATGAAGCTTGCGCGTCCGCGTCAGGGATGTGACCGGTGTTGCCACCTATATTCCATTTTTAAGTTTTTCAAACACTCCTGAGCTAGATTGTGGTCAGGAGCTAACCAATTCGTGATAAAAAAAGATGAGCATGTGTTAGGGCGCGTCGAGCATATCAAAAGATAAATCAGGGGTTAAATCGGTACCTATGTTTTGGATCTATGTAGCCTCGACCACCCTCCTGGCCGTCTGGTTCGCGACCACCCTCCTACCGAAGTCCGACGCCAAACAGCGTGCTGTGTTCCGTCGGCGGTACGTGGGAGTACCAGTGCCTTTATAGGCATTTTCTGGGTTAACTCGCTCCATCGTCGACCTTATGGTTAAGATTGAAGTCAAGAGTTAACCCATCCCATAATAAAAAAAACATGACAGGTACCTACAATCTTGTCATAGGAGATCCGAATGATAGATAGATCGATAAGTACTTTATTGCATACTTAAAAAGGAAAGACAATCAAAAGTGTGCAAGGGCGGCCTATTCGCTAAACAGCGATCTCTTCCAGGCAACCCAAGGCGAAAGGAGAACGCAAGAATCCCGGTAGCGCAAAAGTATTGATAAAAAATAAAAATAATTTAAAATACGGGGACTGATATTTTTTGCATAGAGTATACAGAGCTTTTAAACCAGTCTAATGAAAAAATCTTGTTCCAGGTCCATTATAACCATGAATCATAAAGAATTCAGGAGACTTCTAATACAATTTTTCATGGCCATGCCATTGGTAAGTAACCGTTTATAATTGAATTATATCTTAACTAATAGCATAATAGTATCATTAAGCATTTACTGCACAATTCATCATTGTATTCCGTTCCAAACTACGCGTTTTAAGCAATACCAAGCTATTTTGCAGCTGTGATAAGTGTTTTTATACCATTCCCCCTTTGAAAAGCTTTTTAAAAGCTGGGGATAAAGAGCTCTTTTAGTCACAGTTTTGGTATTTGAATTTAGAACCCAAAAAGATTCTTTAGCTCCCGCAAAACACGTAAAAAAGAGCACTTTTTTTGTCAATTTTGGTGTTTGAATTTCGAACACTCCAATGTATAGACATACGACCTCTATCGCAAAGAATATTCGAAATTTAAACTCCTTGCGCAGCGCTTAAATCTTTCTTTGTGGAGCTTGTAAGCCCCGTATTTGAGTGGGATTGTTCCCTTCTTCCGACAAGCAAATCATTTTGACCACAGTTAGTAGTCATCATCAAGTGTATTTTAAGATGTGGAGGGAAAAAAAAAATTGCCACAGGGGGCTGGGGGGAGGGGGTGAATTACGCTTCCGCCGCGCTTCAAAAAAAAAAATACTACGATTCCAGTTATGCTACTAGGACATGTGTGGTATCGTTTTTGTATAAAACGAAGACGTACAATTCATTTTTGAGACATTTGAGAAACATTTCCATACAAAAAACGGTAAATTTTCCCAAAAAAGTTAAGACTCTTATGTTTATTTTTCTAATTAACCGTAAATAACTAGGAGAATTTTAAATAAATAAGATTTAAAAAAATTGTATAGGAAGGAACATTTTATCTGCTTTAAAAATATATATATATTATAGGTACTTTCTATACAATAACTATAAGGAAAAAAATCGGAAACGCGCGGCGGGCGTTAAAGTTAACGAAGACCAGTAGGTAGGTAGAATGAGTAAAAACTGCTAGTTGCTGGTGGTCGCTTTATTATAGCATAGGTACGAAAAATAAATAACAATTTAAATTTTAAAGTAAATAATACGTTTTTTATTCGACCCTTATGTACTTACTTTAAATATTACAACAAAATATACCTATTTCTATACCTACATCTTAGCATCATAAAATAAAGACACTATTTAAATAACTACGTACCTAATAAGCCTAATAATACCAATCCTATTTTTTGATGTAAAATGTACGACATACACCTATGTCTATGTACCTGTATGGTTGAGTTGTATTTTACTGTAACTGTGCGTTTGGTTTGTTTTCGTTTCCCCTCCCCCGCAAATCGTTCATTACGCGGCTTCTCTCTCTAGCGAAAGCAACATTTTTTCACTGCTTAAATTTTCTTGTCCTGTTGAAAACCTAAATCGTCATTGAAATAGTGCGTACCTATTTGGAATCAGCGTTAAACAAAACAGATTTCAAATTCCAGGAGATATTTCCCAAAAAACAATTCGCATATAGAACAGACGGTGAAATGTAAGTAGGTAAGTACCTATTTTTATTAATACCTGATTGTGATTAATTTGATTACACACATTGAAACCTAATTCATTGCATGTTTTACCAAAGAATACTAACTATTACTATACTAAATAAATCATATTACTGAAGGTAAAGAATATTTGTATTAATAAGTATAAGTATGCTCGTTCCGCGCCAAAATTCGGCCGCACGTTCGTCTTCGTCGCGTCGGGAATAGGTACTTTTTGGTTGACCGCGAGGAGTAGATAGTTAAACGTAATTAAAAATAGAATAAATATTTAATAAAAAAGTATAAGTACCTAATTCATAATTCATTCCATTTTACTTTATTCGAATTACTTTTTAGCTCTGGTAGGTATGTATAGGTATTATGCTCGTTGCGGCCGCACTTCGTGTCGCGTCGGTCGTCGGGAGTAGGTACCTATTAGCTGACTGCGAGTAGGCAGTCAAACGTAAAGAAAATTATAAGTAAAGATATAAAGAAAAGAAATAATAATAGTAAATATCGCACTATTTTGTTATTCCGAACATTCATTGATTGTTTCACCTATCAATTTAAGCATATACCTACCTACGTACCTACAGCCAAAAGCACTTTTTTTAATACAGTAAAGAACTAGCAAAGTTTACGCATAGTACTTATAAGAGAATAGCTTCAGCTTTTAACGTAGCCGGCTAGCTAGAGTAATGTAAAAATCTTATACACAGGGTTACAGGAAAAGTCGGCCTTTAACGGATAAAGGCGTGTTGTTTGCATCGTTTCTGACTGATTCGACTATGAAACACTCTACCTCAAACTTAACCGTTCTGAAGTTATTGGACTTTGAAGTTTTTTTAGAAAAAATGCCAACGTTGTGTCTATTGTCCCCTTTTTTTGTGTTGCAATTTTAGTGTTTAAAATAATAAAGCAACCAATCTACTTCATAAAAATAATAAAAACAAATAAATTAGAGGCACACAACAACAAAAAAAAGGATAATAGACACAAAATCGGCATTTTTTGTAAAAAATCTTCAAAGTCTAATGACTTGAGAACGGGTAAGTTTGGGGTAGAGTGTTCCATAGTCGAATCAGTCAGACAGAAACGATGCAAACTACACGCCCTTAACGGATCTAGGTTGACTTTTCCTGTAACCCTGTATAATTATCTACTCAGTAATTCAATACAAAATGTATTGTTTTGTTTCAGAGTCTACTTTATATTACAATAGACAGTTGCACATAAAACATGTCTAAAAAATATGCTTTGATACCTTCTAATGAACATCAACAAGAAAAAATAAGAAATACTAACTGGGATGTTTGCGTTCTCTGCCAAGAAGCTTCTACTGAATCATTACAATGCCCGTATCGATCAACAAAAGAGTCTGTTGGTAAAGGCTATACCACTTTGGTAGAAGACCTTTTACGTTTTCAAACACTTCGGCAAATACCTTTGGATTTGGACCTGAGACGATTGGATGACGGAAACGGTATAGAATCTACTTTATTAGAACACCGAGCACAATGGCATAAAAAATGCCGATTGAAATTTAATCTAAAAGCTTTTCAAGAACTAAGTCGGAAAGAATTAAATACAAACCAACCAAGTACCTCGCATATACAAACCAGATCTGATTTTCGTATTGCAGAATCCAATGTATCACGTTGTTTTTTCTGTCATGAGACTTCATCGGACCTGCGTAAAGCATCAACATTCAAAATAGACGAAAATGTACGAAGATGTGCCAATGAACTGGAGGACACTGCTTTGTTGGCAAAACTGGCTGCAGGAGATATGATAGCTATTGAAGCCAAGTACCATAGTAAATGTTTGAATTCTCTCTACGACAGAGCCAAAAGAAAGATGAATTTGAACGACGATAATGAAGATGAGTCTTGTCTTCGTGGTATAGCCCTTGCCGAGTTAGTGGCATATATGGAAGACGTGAAGTTTGATGACACAGCACCTGTTTTCAAATTAGTTGATTTAGCTCAGATTTACAAAGAAAAATTGGAACAACTGGGTATAACCGTCGAAAAACGTATAAATACAACACGTCTAAAGAACAGATTGCTTTCAGCCATACCTGATTTAAAAGCTCATACAAAAGGAAGGAACACTCTACTTATCTTTGAGAAGGATATTGCAGGGGCTATTGAGTTGGCCTGTTCTCATGACACCAGCGCTTTGGATCTGATGCGGGCAGCAAAAGTTGTACGCAAAGAGATTTTCGAACAAAGTTATGATTTCAAAGGGACATTTACAGAAAATTGTCAGAAAAGTTCTGTGCCCTCGTCTCTCTTGGCTTTAATTAATATGATACTTGGTGGGAAAAATATCCAAAATAAAAGCAACAATAGAACCCAAGCTGCACTGACAATATCTCAACTGGTAGTGTTCAATAGTGTTAGAGATCTACGAAGCCAGAACCAAGCAAGTTCAACACGTCATAGTCACAGTCAAGAATCACCCGTTCCACTTTATCTGGCAATGAAAGTACATGCAGTGACTCGAAACAAAGGGCTCGTTGAAATAATGCACAGTCTTGGATTGTGTATTAGTTATAATCGCTTGATGCAACTTACAACAGCCATTGCTAACGGTACGGCCGAGCAGTTTAAAGCAGAAGATTTAGTGTGTCCACCAAAGCTGCGCTGTGGACTGTTTTCAACAGCAGCCGTAGATAACATAGACCACAATCCTAGTTCCACCACCTCTAGAGAAAGTTTCCATGGCACGGGGATCTCCATTATTCAACATCCCTCGTTAACAAAAAAGGGAACTGACCGCGGTATATCAGCTATAATCAGCCAAGATACCACGTCAGTGATACCCTTGCCATCCAGTTACACAATAGTGCATCCAAGTTCTCTAAAATCAAAAGATATTAGTGCTCCTGCTGTGCAGGGTCCTGTAAGACCTCAGGAGTTTATATCTACGCCTGCAGCAAAAGAAATGGAGCAAACTTGGCTTAGCAGAGTCAAAGCAGCTGTTGAAGGGTTAGTAGAAGAAAGTTGGATATCATGGGCAGCCTATTTCGCCAATTTTCAACAAGCTGTGGATATGCTGCATCCAGTAATAAACACATTGTTACCACTATTTGTAGACAATGCACATTCAACGGCCATGATACGACATTCTATGGACATTGTTAAGAGAGCCGTTGATCACTTGAACCCTGGTCAAATACCCGTTTTGGCTGCAGATCAACCGCTGTATGCCCTCGCAAAACAAATTCAGTGGACTTGGCCAGAGACTCACGGAGAAGATCTTTTTGTTATCATGTTCGGAGGACTTCATATAGAAATGGTCATTTTGAAATTGCTAGGAGAATGGCTGGAAGACAGTGGCTGGACAAACATCCTTATCCAAGCTGAAATAACAAGTTCCGGAACGGCAAATTCATTTATACATGCAAGCCATGTTACCAAGACCCGCCTTGCGCACCAGCTCACAGCTGCAAGCCTATATATATTACTTCAAGAAGCTTATGAACAAGATTCTAATAACAATGATGCTACACCAACAGTCAAACTCAGTTACGAAGAGTGGTGTCAAGCACGGGCGAAAGCCAGTGTTCACTTTGACTACTGGATGAAGACCCTGTCATTAGAACTGCTCATGTTGCGATATATCAGATCACTCCGAGAAGGCAATTTCCAGCTGTACGTGGAATCACTAACACAGGTTATGCCATGGCTCTTTGCTCTGGATCACACACATTACTCAAGATGGCTTGCTGTACATATACGAGATATGATGAATCTTTCTCAAAAACATCCGAGCATCTTAGCTGAATTTCAATCTGGGAATTTCGTAGCGAACAAAACTGGCAACAAGTTTTCTGCAATGGCATTGGATCAATGCCATGAACAAAACAATGCTTTAGTGAAATCTTCCGGTGGGGCTGTCGGACTAACAAATAATCCGGCGGCTCTTAGACGTTGGATAATAGCGGGACCAGAAATTGCTAGGATTACAACAGAATTCGAAGAACAGCTCTCAAATACAGACGTAGGTTTCACTGAATCTCTTCATCATGAGCAGAGACCCAAAGCTCAAAAAGATTTCCTGCAGAATGTCAATTCACTTGTGGAAACTTTTCGAGATATGGGAAATCCATTTTTAGAACGCAGCAACGACCTCTTAGTTATTGACACAAAAGTCATAATGGACGTGAAAGTGGCTGACACTGTAAGACAAGTTGAGTCCATCGGTGCTGTGCAATACCAAGAATTTATAACAAACAGGCTAGAACAATGTACAACGCCAATTACAAAACCGATTCCCAAGAATAACTTACCACTGTTCAGCAGACCACCCGTAAGAAATAAATCAAAACATAAGGAACAGCTTGCCGCCCTCAAGAGCGATTGCTCGCTCTTTTCGCGGCTTTATATATCTTGCCAAGTCAGGAACGGCGATATGGAAAACTTTTTTGCACATGAAAATCACGCTGCACCACTGTCGTTGTCAAGTGGAGGACAACTACGAACAGGAACAAAATCAGACTTGTTGAAATGCCTTGAAGTTGAATTATTTGAACACGTCGCTGCACCTACAACAGACGCCATTCTTTTCGATGGGGCAGCAGTAGTTCAAATGCTGCATCCTGGCACAGCAAAGACGTTCAAAGAATATGCACAAAATATTTTTTCACCATATGTCACTGCACACCTACAAAAAAACCGTCGTATTGACGTTGTGTGGGACACTTATCTGCCTGATAGTTTAAAAGCCACAACGAGAGAAAAAAGAGGAAAGGGTACCCGAAAAAGGGTCTCTGCGAACAATGCAATGCCACGAAATTGGAAAGACTTTCTTCGAGTCGATGAAAACAAAACTGAATTGTTCTCTTTTCTGTCACATGAACTGATTTCCATTCCAACAACAGAAGCAAAGGAAGTGTATGCAACATGTGGGAGTGAAGTTCTTTATTCTGGAGTTGCAAGAGACTTAACTCGTTTAGCTCCGTGTACACAGGAAGAGGCAGACACTCGATTGTTTTTACACTTAGCCGATTCTGTGGAAAAAGGGTGTAAAAAAGTAGTAATCCGAACTGTGGATACAGATGTTTTAGTACTGGCTGTGTCATTTTTCGACAAAATTATGCCTGAAGAGCTGTGGATCGCATTTGGTGTTGGGGCAAGTTTCCGGTATATAGCAATCCATGAAATGGTTGCGGCATTAAATCATCCACAACGCCTTAATTTGCCCATATTTCACGCGCTAACTGGCTGTGATACTGTTTCTACCTTTGCCGGCAGAGGAAAAAGGACAGCCTGGGAGACATGGAAATCTTTTCCTGATGTCAACGCTGCCTTTACTGAACTTCTTTCTATGCCATCCAGTATCAGCCAGGAGTCGTCACTATTATTGGAGCGGTTTATTGTTCTTATGTATGACCGAACTAGCGAAATAGCGACTGTCAATGAGGCAAGAAAAGAGCTGTTCACGAAAAAATCAAGAGCCATAGAGAACATCCCGCCGACTAAGGAAGCTCTGCACCAGCACATTAAACGTGCTTGTTACCAGGCATATTGCTGGAGCCAGGCACTCAATAAGAGTCCGACCATTCCTGAGCCCTCTGATTGGGGCTGGATCAAAGAGCAAGGATTGTGGCAACCTTTTTGGACAACGCTTCCTGAGGCATCCTCGTCGTGCTCTGAATTAATTAAATGCAACTGCAAAAAAGGGTGTACTGGGCGGTGCAAGTGCACAAAAGCTGCACTTAAATGTACTGCTCTATGCTTTTGTGCAGGAGATTGTTAGAAATTTAAATTTTTTTTGATTGACATAGGTACAATAATATTTTTTCATTATATTTTTTATCACACATCTGTGTTTCATTTTCATGCTACCTACGTGTTAGAGATGTAGGTTACATCTAAAAAAGAGGTAAGTACTTATTTGTTTGTTCGCTGGCTTGGGGGTTTATTGGGGGAACTGGAATTAGTAAACCGATTCAAAAAAATATTTCACTGGATAGCCAATTATCTCATTTTTTCATCAAAAACCGAGGTTACTCGTACAGATCAGCAGTCCACTGAGTTGTACACTCAAGAGCACGACAAGCTTGACACTTTGGACTTTGGACCAGCCCTGCATTGTATGGCGCGCAGTATAAATCAGAGCTTAGCTTAAACTGGTACTGTAAAGCGTGACCTGCTCTTTACTGTACCTAGAGCGCTCTCGTCGCTGAATGGCAACGCCAGCCGTGGTTAGTTTCCACGCCGCATAACATTTACGATTTTTTTACTTATAGTAATTGTATGACAGGTACCCATAATATATACATCATTTTGAAGCAGATGAAGGGTACTTAGTTTTGTAATTTTTTTCGTTCGTATTAATTTTGATTTTTATGAATTATTTACGGTTAAATAGAAAAATAAACAAATGAGTTTTCATATTTTTGTTAAAATTGACTACTTTTTGTACGGAAATGTTTCTCAAATGTCTCAAAAATGAATTGTACGTCTTCGTTTTATACAAAAACGATACCACACATGTCCTAGTAGCATAACTGGAACCGTAGTATTTTTTTGTTTGAAGCGCGGCGGAAGCATAATTCACCCCCTCCCCCCAGCCCCCTGTGGCAATTTTTTTTTTCCCTCCACATCTTAAAATATACTTGATGATGACTACTAACTGTGGTCAAAAAGATTTGCTTGTCGGAAGAAGGGAACAATCTTTGCACTAACTAACTCTACTGGTATAAAATATAATGTGCAACTCTTGAATGAAACGGATTTTCATCGAGGGCTATGAATCACTTGCGTCATTCAGGATTCAAACACTTGAATCACGAGCGTTAGAATCCTTCATTTGTTCGTGATCCAACTTTGGCCCTCGCTTAAAATCCGTCTTTTATTCCCGAGTTGCACAATATACTATTGCAATACAGATGTATGAATATTCGTTTTTTTAACCCCCTATAAGAGGGAGTGTTATACTCAATAGTTTATTGCGTTTCCATATAGGTATACGTTTATTCGTATAGGTTTGTGTCTGCCTGTGGCATCGTAGTTCCTAAACCGATTTCGATGCGGTTTTTTTTTGAAAGCTGACGTAACGGAGATGGTTCTTTATTTGATTAAAATTCAGGCGTTTGAAAGTTGTAAGTTGTAATATAAGCGATAAATGTCGTAAGAATATTTTTTTTTGTTAGAGTTATTGAGAATATATACAGGGTGTAAAGGACAGCTTAGCAAATATTTGAATGGTGGAATCTACCCATAACTATCATCAGCCATAAGTAAGTCATGTTAAGGAGTTTTCATTGTTTACCTACTTTGGCGCTACGCAACGTATCGTGAAACCGCGCCCCGCGCGCGATCCCCCCGCGCCGCGCTGCTATCGGAGTGCGATGTTCATTGCTGGTTTTCGTGTTTTACGTTGTTATGATTGTTTTTATTGCAAAATGGAGTGTATTCGATTAAATAATAAAACATTTAAGCAGAAATTATTAAAAAAACATGAAAAAAAAATTCAGGAGAAAAATTCCACTAGAAAATCATTCAGAATGATTGCCTGAGTCCAGGGTTTCAGTTTTTGCTAAGCTGTCTTTTACACCCTGTATGGAGCCTCTTTGGAGAATAATGTTCAGTTTCACGGGAAGAATCATATCCTAAAATTTCGCTAACAAATGTTAAGTCACTTGATGAAAAGGCAGTCCACAACAATGGTTAAAATTGTTCAAAATATCACAATTCTGAGACCCAACCGTGTAAAATTCCATTCTTTCCGATCATTTCTCGCAAAACGCAATTGTTACCTAATCGCCTTCTAATCGAAATTTTAATTAGTATGACTATTGACTGTATGAATCATCAGCGCTTTGAATGTGTTGCTCATTTTTGACTTCATTTTTGATAAAATTCCTTATTGCTATTATTAGTTAAAATTCCTTATTGCGCAAGTACGCCGATCCTGCGATTAGTCTCCTTTCGTTTTTCTCGAGGGTTAGCTGGAAGAAATCTCTCTAAGGGATAAGCTCGCCTTTGTACATAGTTTTCTTTGTATCCATCTCTTTTGTTTTGTAATTTTTATTATGTGCAGTAAAGTGTTTACATACATACATACATACGATAGATAGAAACACTATGTTTATAGATAGACGGTTAGAAACAAATTATTTCAAGATTCAAAACATTTATTTGATGCAAAAAATTCACACTACAACACAAGGGGGTTCCCAATCTTTTTCAGTCCGCGGCGCACTTCAGAATTTTGTTTTGGCGCCCTAACCTAACTAGATAGTCGAAATAGGTACAGATGAAAGAAATAGGCACAATGATACTAATTACGTAGAAAGGCACAACAATTAAAACATTAACAATATGAAGCTGAGTTTTTTATTTATTAGAACACTACATTAAATCGAACTAAGAGAGAGAGAATTAAGAAAAAATAAAATACAGTAGCAGCTGCCTAGTCAATATGATGGGTAAGCTTGGTGATCTCCACACATCTTCTCAAAGCGTGGCATTGTTTATTTTGTACCTGCCAATACTTAAGGAGTATGCCAAAGAGGATCACCTCACGGCGCCCCTCTAAACTTTCCACGGCGCACCAGGGCGCCGCCGCCGCAGCGCACAGTTTGGGAACCCCTGTCTTAGTATATAAAACAAAGTTGTGTCGACGCCTGGACCGATTTTGATAAACTTTTGTATGGAGGTAGCTGATACCCTGGATTAACATATAGGCTACATAATTTTCTCAAATTCCCATGGGAACGAAGTCCCGGGCGCAAAGCTAGTAAAATATAAAAAATAGGACAAGAACACAACAGAAAACGACAACACAACGTATGATATAAATAAATAGTGGATAATGCTGCAGTGCGATGTCAAACAGGACACAGCTCAGCATGTGTTGAAACCGAGGCCTCAACACTGGTTTTCAGCTGTCCCCTTAGTACTTAACAATATAGAAGAGAACCTACTGTGCAAGGCTCTGCACGAGCTCATACTGCCTGCCCCTTTCTTCTACCAGACGTCCAGACGCGTCTAGACGCACCGCTGGGTACCACCCTTACGTTGTTGTCGAGATTCCTCGGATCCGTACTGAGTGCTTCTCTTCATATTTTATAATGCGAACCGCTAAGGAATAGAATTCTCTGCCTGCGTCTGTATTTCCGGGCACATATAACCCGAGTCTTTAAAGTTCGAGTGAATAGGCATCTTTTTAGTGAGCTTGCTAGATCTTCGACCCTGAGCTAGATTGAGGTCAAGAGCAAACGCATTCTCTACAAAAAAAGGCGATAAGACTGGTTTTTGAGATGATCATCGTCTCTAATAAAAGATCTTCAATAAGTTATTTACTTAGTAAGCGAAGGTTATGGATGTGAATCAAACAATTAAACTGAACAACTTTCCCCAAGAGACATTGGTGTACACATGTATGAAAAAAAAGTTTTTTTTTGTGCGAAATTCATATGGGTTTTTTTAGTTTCATTGCGAAAATCACACCCGTTTCGCTAATTTCAAGTCATCAATGCTAATGGCACAGGTCTCCCTTTAGGGAGAATTTGCTTAGTATCCATAAAACGAAGCTTAAGTATGTATGTATGTGTACCTACTTCACTTTTTAAATTCTTTTCTTTCTATACATGGCGACACAGTACCACTGTAATCGAAAAAGGAGAAAATGGTCCACAGTTTTTTGGTACTTTGATTTTTCAAGCGAAATAGAGATTTTCTTGACCTCATTTTTTTTGCAGATATCCTGTGTAAATAATGTATTAAAATGGAGTATAGGAGAGACGAAGCTACGCATCCGAACAAACCTTACGCTACATCTATATCAGCAATATTTGAAGTAAGTATTGTTTTGACTAATCTTCTAAGCTAATCTCTTTAAAGATTAAGTGAGTAGACTTCAACTGGGTGAACTTGTTATATCTTATACCACATCTTTGTCTTTGACCCAGCAAATCCTCAACATGCTGCTTATTCTAGATTACTTCTGTTTCTTAGTGGCTGTTCTTGGTAAGTGGCCAGGAGTTCTAGACAATGTCACATTAGTTATAAAATGTATATAGTCGGAGATCCCAGGGCCGCCAGACCTTACTTATTTTCTCATAAACCAAATGTGTGGGAAATAGTAGTGCTAGTACGTACTAGTAATCTATGAATTCCAGCTAACCTGGGCCGACGGTCAATTTTCAGCTATCAGGTTCTGAAGGTACTTCCAAAAATTACTCACTTATCTTGAAGTCTGGCTGCTGATGTCATAGAATATAATTAATTAAGTATAAAAAATAATGTTCAACACTTCCAGACACTCTCCGTCGGCTGTAATTTCTGCCAGACGCTTTACAGTTAGCAAGTAAATTATGCGATTATACCTACAATCTGAGCCGTGGTTTTGTATATGATGTTCAGGGAACTATAACAATTCTTTTTATAGCACCCAGACTTCAAGACAAGTGAGTAATTTTTGGAAGTACCTTCAGAACCTGGTAGCTGAAAATTGGCCATCGGCCCAGGCTAGCTTGTCTTCATATGTCAATAGTACATATTAGCACTACTCTTTCCCATACTTTTGGTTAATGAGAAAATAAGTAAGGTCTGGCGGCCCTGGGATCTTGGTCTAATAGGACTGACAGACCCAATGGAAGTGTCACGTGGTCAGTTCATGTCAGTCCCATACATTTCAAAACTATCGATCTTGTAATCGCTAACAGAATGTGCTATCCCATTTAAGATCCGCGTGATAAATTATAATCTATGCAATAAATGGATGTAAACATAAAAGTATTATTCATACATGGACTTTAGAGTGTAACCGGTATCTACATACATAATGTTATGACTGTTTAGGTAATCAATTGTTAGCCACACATCTAGTTACCATATGCTATGCGTGCACTCTGTGCTCTGACGATAAGAGCGGTTTTGCAATGAAAACTTGATGCGCTGGCCCTATGTACGATAGCGATACGTTTCGCTGGGATAAATAAAGTACGGTCAAAAATCAATCAATATCAAAATTATTTTTATAAGTGATAGGGTGGGGGTACACCTTTTTACTTGCAATGTATGTAAGTGTGTTTTTTCGGGACAAATGCTACTTAATTCTAATGCAGTCGACCGATTGTTTGCATACATGGTTAGTGACGTCATTTTCTAAATCCAATATGGCGAGGGTTTTTTCCTTTATTGTAAATAGATAAAATCTAAAACTTCAACTGTTGCATGAGTTTTTCAGCTTTCACAATTTAGTCTTTCAATTTGGACATTAGATACTCAATACTCAAGATGCTGTGTTGTAGTGTGAAAATAAAAAAACTTATCCAACAAATTTTATGCAATTATTCAAATACTTAACGTACAAATTCTTAGGTGTTAGGTCATTATAACAAAAAATTACTAGCACTGCCACGCATTGTGACAATGTCAAATTGCGCAAAATTTTACATTTTTAGTGTCTATTAATGTTTAGTGTCTGTGTTAACCATATTTGAGTTGCTGTTCAATTCGATTCTGTGAAAAATGGCGTCCACAACCTTTGTCTCAGTATTTACAGACATACGCTCACACCTATAATCCCTAGAGCAGGGATAACGAACCTTTATGGATTGACGTGCCATTTTTAAAAGAAATGTTGAATGAGACCATAGTCGCGCTTCCCACCCACCACGCCTACTCTTTCCTTAACGTAAGCTCACTTAAGTTCGTTAATTGAACTGGATAGTGAATTTTGTTAATTTGTCTAACTGCCGTACTCAGAGACGTCAATTAAAGTTAAGAAGTAATTTAATGTCATGCTATCCTTCATTATATCAACAAGAGTAAAAGAGACAACATCAGAGTTTAACAGTACTTAACTTTAATTGACGTCTCTGAGTACGGCAGTTATACTCGTAGTATAGTAAGTACTCTATTATCTATGCTTTGTCAATCGGTGGCGCGCCCAAAATTTTTTGGTGCGTGCCATTGGTTCGCCATCCCTGCCCTAGAGCATCAGTGGTTCTAGCAAACTTGATGCCACGTTTGACAGTATTTTCGTCGCCAATATTATGTAAAGAAACCATTTACGGGTTGTAATACGTCAGATCCTCTATGCTTTGTCAATCGGCGGCGCGCCCAAAATGTTTTGTTGCGTGCCATTGGTTCGCCATCCCTGCCCTAGAGCATCAGTGGTTCTAGCAAACTTGATGCCACGTTTGACAGTATTTTCGTCGCCAATATTATTGTAAAGAAACCATTTACGGGTTGTAATACGTCAGATCCTCTATGCTTTGTCAATCGGTGGCGTGCCCAAAATGTTTTGGTTCGTGCCATTGGTTCGCCATCCCTGCCCTAGAGCATCAGTGGTTCTAGCAAACTTGATGCCACGTTTGACAGTATTTTCGTCGCCAATATTATTGTAAAGAAACCATTTACGGGTTGTAATACGTCAGATCCTCTATGCTTTGTCAATCGGTGGCGTGCCCAAAATGTTTTGGTTCGTGCCATTGGTTCGCCATCCCTGCCCTAGAGCATCAGTGGTTCTAGCAAACTTGATGCCACGTTTGACAGTATTTTCGTTGCCAATATTATTGTAAAGAAACCATTTACGGGTTGTAATACGTCAGATCCTCTATGCTTTGTCAATCGGCGGCGCGCCCAAAATGTTTTGTTGCGTGCCATTGGTTCGCCATCCCTGCCCTAGAGCATCAGTGGTTCTAGCAAACTTGATGCCACGTTTGACAGTATTTTCGTCGCCAATATTATTGTAAAGAAACCATTTACGGGTTGTAATACGTCAGATCCTCTATGCTTTGTCAATCGGTGGCGTGCCCAAAATGTTTTGTTGCGTGCCATTGGTTCGCCATCCCTGCCCTAGAGCATCAGTGGTTCTAGCAAACTTGATGCCACGTTTGACAGTATTTCGTCGCCAATATTATGTAAAGAAACCATTTACGGGTTGTAATACGTCAGATCCTTGTTCGTTGATGAGCGGGGTCCACCGCGAGCACGTGTGGATGACGATTTTAGAGTACTAAGAACGTATGAACCCCGCGAGTTGCTGTTAGATGCTTGAAGAACAGCGAAATGTAAAAAACTAATTTTGTGATGCAAAATGCAGATGCAGTTTTGCAATCAACCCAATATAAGTTTCAATGAAATTCATAATGATAAGAACATCGTGCATGTTACCACAACGTTTACCGTATAATCTGTTAGGATTAAAAGATTATAGACTCTTACATCAAATGATAAGAATGATAAACGCAACGATGATTTGCAATTATGTAATACTTGCATTCCGCTCGGGACTTCGGGAAAATTATGTAGCCTATATCCATCGGGGATAATGTAGCTTTCTAATGGTGAAAGATATTTTCAAATCGGTCCAGTAGTTTCGGAGCCTATTCAATCAATCAATCAAATATACTTTATTGTACACACAAACAGAAAAATAACTAAAAATAAGAATAAATTTACATAAACCCAAGGCCTAAACAATAAGGCGGCCTTATCGCTTTCAGCGATTTCTTCCAGGCAACCTTAGGGAAGAATTTGAGAGAGGAAATATCATAGCGGGTGTACTGAAAAAATTATTAAGTTAGAAATTAATTATACCTATTATATCCTACAAAAATAAATATATTAAATACCTACATATTTATATAAATATATTAAATACCTTCAATGCAAACAAACAATCAAATCTTTCCTCTTTATAATATGTATGTGTATAGACTAGCTTTCCACCCGGGACACCGACGTGTTTTAAACCCCCGACAAAAAAGAATGGTGTTATAAGTTTGACGTATGTATCTGTGTGTCTGTCTGTGGCGTCATAGCTCCTAAACGAACGGACCGAAGCGTTTTTTGTTTGAAAGATGACGTAATCGAGATTGTTCTTAGTTAAGTTCGATCAAAATCACGAATGAAAAAAAAGTGAGGTAACAATCCGTTTTAATGTTTTTTATTTTCTACTTTTACTTTTTACTTCTTGTTTTTTGTTTTATTATTAATGGTATATTACATGTTTTTTATGGGAGAGCGGAGTCTTCTGACACAGGCGTACACGCCTAAAAGAAGACTCCAATGAATATTTTTTCATGTACGTGTTTTTGGTAAAATAAAGAATTTGAATTTGAACTAGGGAAAATAACCTCGAGAATGTCGAGATGCCGAGGATTGGAAACGACGATTTTTCTTCATCTTTTAAATTACGCACTGCTAAGGAATGGAATTCAATCCCTGCCTATGTTTGACTTTGGTTCTTAGATATATTTGATCAAAATCGGTTCAGCCGTTTAAAAATTATAAGCAATCAAATCTCGGGGGTAATACAAAATTTTTAGAGTTATTAACACAGAGATGGTTGAAGGGAGGGAGAGTGACATCAAGCTACTTTTACACTCGAACGAAGTCCCGGGCGAAAAACTAGCACAAAACAGTCATGAAGACCTTAAGGTCAAGCCATCGCACTCTCCACCATTACGCATGCAAACATTACGAAAGTAAAAGTCATCTTGTCACCATTTGTTGAATGTCAACGACCGAAGCTCAAAAGGCGAGGCGGTAAAACAGAAACATAATAGTAAACAGACATACAATCGATCAGATTAGATTTATTAATCTTATCATAATATAGCTACAAATATCCAGTTAGTCATTTCAGAACATAAATAATCGTCAAAAATATAAATTACTAGCTTTCCACCAGCGTGGACTACAGGTTATATCGTGCCCAACTGTGGGATAAAATGTAGCATAAGTCCTTTCCCAGGCTCTAATCTATCTCTGTACCAAATTTCATAAAAATCGGTTCAGTAGTTTAGGCGTGAAAGACGGACAGATAAACGGAGTTACTTTCGCATTTATAATATTAGTAAGGATTAAAATTTAAATTCAATTGAAATTATGGTATAAATAAACAATCACAAATGTGTAGTACAAAAAGTTTTTCAAAAATTGAGTGATTTAAATTACAGAAAATTAAGGACGTGAATCAGCCCACTAAACTGAAAAAAAAATTGTTTTTTTTTTCCCAAGGAACATAGGTCGAAATACAAAAAAAAATAAAGTGAAATCAGGGTCAACATTTAATACCCCAAGTTAAAAGGGCCAAGTTCATTCTAATTTGAATCTTATGTCACCAGAAGACAGGAAACATGAGAGGATACTTAAATGAGGCATGTGTTGTTGTGTGTACCATTATACTAGCAAAAAACTAGTCAGACACAGAATGACGTGATGGCGAGTTTATTTTTGGTATGTTTACTTTTTATTCCGACTGAACGTTTGGAATTACTTAGAAGTTCATTGTTAATGACTTCAAACATTATTCCAAGCAAATAATTTAGGTACTCGCGCTCACTGACCGAAATAATTAGCTAATATGTGTATTGAGATTTACCTTAAGCCCTGTATTGGATGATTTTATATTTTATACTAGCTAACTAAAATTAAGGATGTGAATAACTGAACAACTTTTCCCAAGGAACACAGGTCGAAAAAAAAATTTCGTCTCTCCAATGTTCGACAAGCTGATTTCTTTTTATGGGAAGTCGAATTTTTTTTGAGTATTCTTTTTAATTCCTTGAGGAAAGTGGGTCACCGCCTGAAGTTTCGCTATAGCTTATTTAAATTCTCCTTATATGTCACCTGTGAAAACTACAAACTTATTAAATTTAAAATTTCAAAATTAAAATGTTTTTAGTCAGGGTTCGAAATGATCAAGATAATTACGCTTCTTGATAATTATCGGATAGTTATCGGATAATTATCACCAGTGTAAAAAAATCATTTGTTATATTGGTTTATAACAAATTGTAACAAACCATTATTAAAAACAAATATTTTTTATATTTTTTAATTTAATATCGAACACAAATCAAGTAATCAACATGAATCAAAGGTATATTAAGTTGAAATTCGTTTTCGTCAGATTAGACATCCTGCTAATATCTTAATTTTATACTAATATTACTAAAATCCGAACGAAGTCCCGGGTAGGGTAGAAAAGCTAGTCGTAAATAAACTTAGATTGACCGAAGAAGCCAAAGGAAATATCTTCATCCGATGAGGATTCTATTTCCATTGGCTTTGTTGCTTGTTATTATCAATCGATAATTATCCATCTGTTATTATCACGATAATTATCGTGATAATTATCATGATAATTATCCTTTCGAACCCCGTTTTTAGTAGAAACTCATAGTGTTTAGTTATAACACCAGTTACACCACTAGTGTAAGTTATAACCGGTTCCTACGCCGTCTAAGCACACCGCACTTCACTTTTACTTTAACTGCGTTATGTTGATTTTCTCTTCACAAATTGTTATCAAACAAATGGCTCAGGTCATACAAATACTTATTGAAAGGAGTATGTTATCGATAGCACGAGTAAAGAAATAATATTTATATAAAACATAATAATATGTCTGTGTAGCTGTCTTTGTGGTAATACTGTTTAAATAATATGCGTCATGTCCGGTAGTTCTGAATTTTTGCCGAGTTTATAAAATAAGTCCTTTCGGGTTAAAAAATGCCAGAAACTGAAAAAAAGTTTTTTATATAAAGGGTAAATCCCCTGGCCCAATGCGGGTTGATGGACCGCGTGCCTTTCGAAAACTAATTTTCTCAGACATGCAAGTTTCATTACGATGTTTTCCTTTACCCCTGAGCTAGTTATAAATAATAAAAAATCCATACATAAATCCGAAAACTCAAATTTAGTGGTAAAGGCCCACACTAGGATTTGAACCAGCAACCTTCCGGTTACAAGTCTGGCTCATTACCAACCGGGCTATCACATGAAATAATATTGTCAAATATTTATCTCAATCTTACCTCTCGTTCTAACGCGTAGCGTCAGTACGAAACAGTTTAAATCTGTCACAAAAAAATTTCTCACGCGCGTGTACTAGCCCCGTTGGATAAGTCGGTTCTTGACGACTACGTAACATCATAAGTTAATAGTAATAGGTAATCTAACAAGTTAGTTTTATATACAAGTTGAAAAGAACCTCCTGGCTACATCCAAAATCCTGAACCAGTATCACTCAAAGAACACATTTATGAAAAAAAAATCTTTTTAAATATTTTTTGCCTAAAACGTAGACATTACTCTCCTACACCAGGCACGCGAGGGGTGCGGGTAGCGCTCAGGGGTGTACCCGAGTGGTGTCTACGTTTAGGAAAAAAATCCCCCCCCCCCCTAAAAAAAAAGTGTTCAGTAAGTGATACTGGTTCAGGATTTTGAATATAGCTAGGAGGTTCTTTTTCACCCTGTACATTTTTTAAACTAAATATTTTTTGTCTTACAGAGGCTTCACATACTACCAAGTAACAAATCTAGACAACCGGATATCGAACGCGGACCAGCTGCTGACTACAGATATAGACAAGTTCTGTGAAACTGTCGTGGACCTGTACAGTAATATCACCAAGCCAATGCTGGACATTAGCATCTACTTGTACCGGCTCACTGTCAATCTTGGCGCTTCGGTAAGTGTACTTATCTGTACTTTTTGGATTTTATGTTTTTACTAGCTGACCCGGCCAACTTCGTAACGCCTTTTTCCATGTTTTCTCACCTTTTAAGCCTTCCCTGAATTTTCACTTTTATTTCAAGACAAAAATTTACCAAATCGGTCCAGCCATTCTCGAGTTTTAGCGAGACAAGCGAACAGAAATTCATTTTTATATAGATAGATAGATGTTTGTTTAACTCTCTTAATATAAACTGTGCACGTGGTGCTGTCCTGTAAGTGGTAAGGCATTTAGTTCTAAATTAAATTAGCTGTATAAATGTGAGTGGTTGCGCAAAAAGGGACCTCAATGGAAAATAATTGATTTCGAGTAAATCGCGTTTAAAGTTCCGAGTCGATGTGAGTTTCGCCTCGAGCGCGCTCACTAAAAAATCCACAAACAAAACTATTACTTAAAAATATTCTGATAAGACCAAAACAAAGCTGAAAGACCAAAGCCCTCAGAGTTTCTTGCATGTTCTTCTCTGGGGAAGACTGCACCTTTGCGAATAGGCATAGAGTCAATAGAACGAATGCGTATGTATGTATTTAAATCCTTTAATGTTTGTGTATGTATTTCATGTAATCTTGACTTGTTTTAAGTGGCATCCTGAATGTCCTATAAAATAAAGATTTTTTCTATTCTATTCTAAAGAAACAAAGTTAATGAAAAACAATTCCAATCCCTTCAGGTCCCTTTTTGCGTAACCACTCACAAATAATGTATCAATCTACGTAAGCGAAAAGATATGAATTAAACTAAACCTGGGAAAAAGAAATCCTATTTCATCGATACCTTTTTCTTGTTTTTCAGACGCCCGGCATAATGATGGCTTATCTCTTCCTCTCCGGAATTTTCCTGACATATTTAAGAAGACCTACAGGTAATTAATATCAATAATTTATTAATCTTTACTTATTCGACCGAGCAAGCGCGAAGCGTCTCTGTTTCAGCTTAGGCAAGAATGCTTTCATATGTCCAGATGTCCGGATTTTCTCCCCTACTGGTCGCATTTCTCAACCGATTGTCGTGAAATTTTGTTAGCAGGTTCGAAAATTATTATGGGTGACTTTAATTAGCTAAAATTAAAGATGCGAATCAGACCACGAAATCGATCAATTTTCTCCAACGAACCTAGGTCGAAATATGAAATATTGTCTCTATTTACAACTTAGCGATCGCTTTAATGAGGTCCGTAGAACGCGACTCAGACTCTGATCTTTACTTGAGTAGCAGTTGAAAGTTATAATCAATAAATAATAGATCAAGACCTGAAGACGGGCCTGAGAAATCGAAAAGAAAAAATTTCAAAATTTCTTTTTGGTTTTTTGGGGAAAGTTGTGCATTTTCATGGGAAAAATTGACCCCTAAAGTTTCACTAACTATTTTAAAGTCATCCTATATGGGTTTTTTGTCGATTCAGTTTCAAAAATAAATTTAAAATGGAAGAGCGTAAAAATGACATATTTTCAGCCATTCCGAAATTTACTCGCGAGGTCTACAATTCACAGAGCCACAAGTATTATAAACGTGAAAGTGTGTTTGTTTGTCTTTTCTTCACATTCGCAACAGACCGACGTGATTTTTCTCTGAAATGGACGCCCCGAGAATGACATAGGAAACTTTTCCACGCTAACACGAAGTGGAAATAGCGCGTAAATATCTCCGTTGTATATTTCACTTACACACCACAAGTTTCTGAACAGGCCCGGGTGGTATTATTATTAGAATTTATTGTTTTTTCTGATCAAATTAATTAAGTTATAATGTTAAAACTTCGAATGAAACTGTATGACACTTTTTTAATTAGTATGTTTAATTAGAAAAAAAATAGGTTTCATTGTTTGAAGTTCTTTCATCTATTACTATTACCTACTCGAAACCAAAATGCTGATTTTATTTACAGTATGTGCTTTGTAACTATGATGAAGTATTCTATATTTTAAGATAAGACAAAAGACTGAAATAAAACACAAATAAAAAAGAAACTATAGTAAAAACAAAAAAATCAGGAGGCCTCTGAATTAATGATTAACAATTCTAAAAATACGGCAATCGTTTATGCGAAAGATTAATTAATTCTAAAAATACGGCCGGTCCGATAACGCTAATTTCCATGCAAAATTAACGTTCAAACACCCCATGATAAATGTACCTATTATAGTCTTGGTTTATTATTAATTACTTATTTTCAGCTATTTTACATTTATTATAAACTTATTTTCAGCTCGAATGACCGTCCAAGAACAAAAATTGGAGGGTGAATTCAGATACGTAAACTCTAGACTTATAACCAATTCGGAAGAAATAGCCTTCTATCAAGTAAGTAGTCTGTAACATATACAAAAAAAACTGTAAAAAAACTGTAATTTTTTTTTATTTAACTGTAAGATATGTAACAATACAATGAATTCTGAAGCCTGTGGTAGTAAAAAACTGTGCTACAGACTTCAGATACTTCCCAACTATTGTTATACAGATTAATAACTTACGAAAAATATATATTAATTAAACTACAGTACATAACTTGTCTACAGTAGTATGCTTTGCCTGTTTTTAACACTACCCGCAGTTCTCCAGTTCATTCGTGATTGCAACAGCGACGAAATATCAGATATTCATTTAAAACAAATTTCAATTAATATCTGAAGGCTGAATTATGAGGATTGTGTTTTTTTTATTATTATAAGATGGGTTAACTCTTGACCTTAATCTTGACGATAAGGTCAAAGATGAGGTCGACGATGGAGCGAGTTAACCCAGAAAATGCCTATAAAAGCACTGGTACTCCCACGCACTGACGGAACACAGCAAGCTGCTTGGCGTCGGACTTCGGTAGGAGGGTGGTCGCGAACCAGACGGCCCTTTACAGAGCCTACCACACCGCATGAGACCATAGGACGACACCTCAGATTCAGAAAAAAATTAGGTTTCGTTGCCTGGGATGGATTACTAGGAGGCAGGTCTCATTTGTGTTTCCTTAGTCACCTCTTACGACACCCACGGAAAGAGATGGGGTGGTGTTATTCTCAACCGATCACCACACGGTTGAGAATGTGTAGGATTTCTCATGATGATGTTTTCACGAATTAGGTGAAGATAAAATGAAACGACGTGGTTTAGCAGGGAACAACCTTGAAGTATATTTGATGTGTCTTTCTATAGTGATCTTTCACCATAAGTGCATTGGATATTGTACAGATGTAAAGACTTGTCAAATCCTGGATCATGGTCGAGCGTACCCCGAATAAGAAATGGTACAAACGCCTCATAACATTATTCATGTTTTATTGACTTTTTTGGATTGTATTGCTTTTTTGATTATTTAATTCACTGGAATTCGAGTGGTTAGATCAAATGTTATAAAATTTACATAATCCACGCAAACCAATCAAACGTTATTCAACAATGGTACCTTTGATCGCGTTCTTTTAGCATTAATTTACTAGAAGTAAAACTATTTATACTGTTACATCTATTAACACTAATGAATCAAAATCTATGTGTGCTATATCGGTGTATTGCGCGGACATATTAGGTTACATACTCGATGTTTGAATATGGTAGATGACTGATATTAAACGTTATATATTTATTAAGACAATATATTAACATACATAAAATGATAAGATTGATAACAGAATCCCAAATCATATTTGAAAATGATCGAAAAATAAAAAAAACTTATAGCCTATCAAAAATTTTTTTGTCCATCTCTTTCTTACAAAACGAAATTTTGTATTGAATTTACATGAAAGTACACATTGTGACGTCATCGTTTGTATTTCCCTCTCTGTCTAATTGAGAGATTTAAACATTCATATCTTTTTTATTTTTAAAGATATTAAAAAACTATTTACACCAGGCTATTTATATGGTAAAGAAATTTCAAATTGAATAATAATAAATAATAAGTCATCTATCGTTGATTCTTATGTTTGAACGTGTTTACCAAAGCTAAATCGCTCACGTTTCTATTGTATTCAAAGTTTCTATTGGGCTGAATACAAAGGAAACGTGAGCGGTTTAGCTTTGGTAAGTACGTTCAAACTTACTGCGATCTATTTTAGGCCTGATGTATTTCCTCGTTCAAAAATCGTTTTTTTTTTAATTACAGGGGAATCACAGAGAGCAACTAACTTTACTAGCTAGTTTCTACAAGCTGACGCGCCATCTCAGGAACTTCCTCAACTTCCGAGTCGGCATGGGTTTCATAGACAATATAGTTGCTAAATGTAAGTAACCTATCAACATGGTCTAACATGGTCATTATTCTTAACAGGACTAACTCACTTTCTGATTTAAGCTAGATGGTTTTGCATTAGATAGAAAGAAACTCTTTATTGCAGACAGTCGCCAAAAAAGTTTTACAAAACTTAATACAGAAGTCCGCAAAAGCGGCCTTATCACTAAGAGCATTCTCTTCCAGGGTTCCAGACAACCCTTGCATTTTGAGTTGACTATTGTTAACCCCCAATAAAAAAGAGGGGTGTTGTAAGTTTGACGAGATATGTGTGTCTGTCTGTAGCATCTTAGCTGAAACTCATGAGTGCACTCTGCGCTATTGCGTTAAAAAGTTTTGCAATGAAAATGTAGTAAACTGATGCGTTGGCCTCTGTACCTTTCCATTATCAAAACAATACTGAGTTTAGTAAAAAAGTACAACTGGTACAACTTTCGGGGTAGTCAATAAGAGCTATTTACAATAGCTCGTCACAATAATTGTGAACCTTAACGACTATCACGAAAGTTGTACCTTTCAATTTTCAGTCACAAATAATCTTAGGCCCGTGTTCACCAAAAATATAACCAACGGTTAAACTGCGGTTAGAAGCGAATCGGACAAAATGTCAAAAAAATGTATGAAAATGACATTGTCAAATCTCTGCTTAGCTGCTAATCGTTGGTTATATTTTTGGTGAACACTGGCCTTAAAGATTTTGTGCAGTAACCAGGATTTTGTAGGATGTTAATTTTTTTATGTACTAGCTAGGTTGTCTTAGTAAAAGTATTTTCTTAAAGAAGTAAAAGTATTTTCTTAAAGATTGAACGCAACGTAACAACAATCGAATTTGATTTTTTTAGCTGAAACTAACATGCGCAAAAACTTTCCAATTTCTCTGATTTCTAAAAACTTCACGGTGTGTAAAAGTCAAGAAAACATCAAGCTTGAGAAAATCCAACGTTATTCCGTTGTTGTAAAAGCGAAAAACGCTTCAAGCAATTCATGTTTTTAAGTTTAGGCGTCTTATTTTCCAGATATCGCAATCACAGTCGGTTTCTACTCAGTTTCAAGGCCTTTCTTTGCGGAAAATCACAACCTACTCACTACGGGCACTGAAAACGATCGATTTAAGGTAATTACTTATACTTATTCAAAATAGTACCAATGCTTATTAGCTTAGCAGAAAGTTTGCGCAAGGGCTTGAAAACGGTTAAGGTATAACGGTATGGTACAGGAATAAAATTTCAATACCGTATCAATTTAAAGGTAGAGTCAAAAAGGTTAAGAATTACGGTTTAATTAATAATGGACTGTTGCCTAAAAAATGATGCTTTATTATTTCTGAAATAAAGTTCAAATTGATTTAGCTCAAGATTTGTTTTGAGTAAGAAGATCATTATCGTAGAAAAGTTAGCACATGTTTAAAACTTATTTTGGTTAGATTTATGAACAAAACTAGGTGTTGTCATTTCTAATGTCTGTCAAAGACGTCAGAGTGCAAGAGAAAACTGACATTAGATGACGAACTTTGTCATTTATAGCAAACGTCACATTTATCTAATGTTACCAAGACTGTTTTTGTTTGGAATGTTGGCATAATTGATTCCTGCATTAGTGCGAGCAAAAATCGACCTTAAGGTGACGAACCTTTTTATTCCATATTTTATTCCTTTTTAAGGTTTATAAAACATACTATTAATTGAATTATTTGTAAATTTTGAATATTTGCATGCCATACGATTGGTGGATTATGAGACGCATTTCTTTTAATATATTATCATTGTAATTACCATTATCCGTGCAAATAAAGACATTTCATTTCATTTCCTCGACTGTACATTGAGTAACTCCTTTACTTGACGTTGTAGCCGTTTACATTCCACCATTTAAATATTTGCTAAGCTGTCCCTTACCCTGTATCTTTGGTTTAAGCATAATCAAAGTAAGGATATTTAAGTTAAATTTTTTAGGTAATCAATAAGTAAATCAACTTTAGCCACATTAACTTAACTTTAATGTAATTTTTACAGCACTATTACACGTACGGTCGTATGTTAGTCAAAATGGCGGAAGGGATCGGCCGCCTAGTGTTGTCTGGCAGAGAAATGAGCAAGTTGGCCGGCCTTACCACCCGCGTCACACAACTTAGGACTGTTCTAGCGGAAATTAATGAAGGGAAATACACGAGGACTATGGTGCAGAAGAATGGCACAGGTACCTACAATGCTTTTTATTTCAGTGTCTCAGTAGTCATTGAATTTCCGAATCCACACAAATACTTTCTGTCTATGAATTACACACATCAACACGGTCTAGGGATATTGCACGATTTTTCCTACAAAAGAGATCTGTTTGAGAAGCTATAAAAGCATACTCGAGATACATGGAGCGCTATAATTTTCTGACGAGCAAATGCTAAACCTGAATTTTAAATTCTAATCAATAAATTTTGTTTTACTTGAAATTTGTGAAAACGTGATGGAAACGAAAACGAAAATGCATTTTTTGCCTGCTTTTTGTATGAAAACGCACCACATCTTTGCACCACATCCTCGACCACATCTTTGCCCTAAGCTAGATTGTGGTCAAGAGCGATCCCATTTCTAATAAAAAAAATCATTTTCGTCACGTTTCCACAAATTTCAAGTAAAACAAAATTTATTGGCTAGAATTTAAAATTCAGGTTTAGCACTTGCTCGTCTGAAAATTATAACCCTCCATGTATCTCGAGTATGCTTTTGTAGCTTCTCAAACAGACCTCTTTTGTATGAAAGATCTTGCAATATCGCTAGACCATGTTGAGCTGTATATTTAGAGGTGGAGTCTAGGTTTTTAACAACTTTGTAACTGTTTTTATTTTGACTTGTTTTGTGTGCCAAATAAATAAATTAGTCAATGCTATTACCAATGAAGATTACCAATTATCGATGTTTAATCCAGACACCCCGATGATAATGTCCCCCGGCGCTGGCCGCATCATCTACCAAGACAAGATCATCCGCTTCGAGCGCGTGCCGCTCGTCACGCCCAACGGAGACGTACTCATTCCAGAACTCACATTCGAAGTCAAGTTAGTATTTTAGTCATTTAGATAGATAGATATATCTGGTCGCATCATCTACCAAGACAAGATTGCTATTTACACAAATATTTGCCCCGACCGTTAATCGAGCCCAGGACTCATCGATCAAAAGGAAGCGTTACTACCACTAGACCGAACTGGATAACTAGGTATGAAATAGCTTAAGGATTTATTATCCCTAGAAACTTGACCTTTACATTCATAGATAGATAGATAGATAAATACACATCATCATGAGGCTGTGTCAGTCCACTGCTGGACATAGTTCTCTCCTATGGCACGCCTCTGAGCTCGGTCTTCAGCTTTCCTCCACTCATTGCGTGCTTCCTTATGAATATCGTCACCCCACCTAGTTACAAGGCGCCCTACGCTATTTTTTCCGATTCGTGGTCTCCATTCTACATGGTGAAATTGAAAACATTCGACAAACTTTGAGGGATCAATCTACCCATCATTACGAACAACTTTTTCTATGGGACCAACTTTCCTACTAAAAAATTAAAATCATTTGTCCCATACATTTTGGTTGAGTAGGTATTGAACTTTTGTATGGAACATCAAATTTTTATTTTTTATTAGGAAAGTTGGTCCCATAGAAAAAGTTGTTCGTAATCATAGGTAGATTCAGCACTCAAAGTTTGTCAATCGTTTTCAATTTCACCCTGTAGAACTCGTCTGACCTTAACATTAAAACCCACGATCTTCGCACCTACAGGGCTGGAATAAACGTGTTGGTGTGCGGTCCGAATGGATGCGGCAAGTCGTCAATGTTCCGCGTGTTGGGCGAACTTTGGCCAACATTTGGCGGCACGCTCACCAAGCCGCCTAAAGGGAAGCTCTTCTACGTACCGCAGCGACCTTACATGACACTTGGCACTCTAAGAGATCAGGTAATTACATTTACAACTAACTATGGCCACTAATAACATGTAACAACTAGCTGAGGCCAACAATAACATGTAACAACTAGCTGAGGCCAACAACTAGCTGTGGGCAAGAGTAACATATTTTAATTAGTTGCATGCAACAATAAAATGGTAGAACTAGCTGTTGACAATCATAAAAATAAGTAAGCTATAAAAATATGAGTAAGCTGCTACTCTATCACTATCACTACTTTGAATTATTTTAACTAACATCTTAAATGTTCTATAAAATAAAGATATTTTTTACTTTGACTAAGTAAATAAATAAATTACATATTACAACTAGCTGTTAACAACAATTACATGTCACAACTAGCTGTAATCAACAATATAATTTTACAAATTGCTGTGGAGAACAATCACATCTTGCAACAAGCTGTAGCCAACAGTAACATGTTACAACTAATTGTGGCCAACAGTAACATGATACAGCTAGCTGTAATCAACAATAATATGTTAGCTGTAGATAAAAATTACATGTTACAACAATAAAATGTAACAACTATTTGTGGGTAACAATAACATGTTACAAGTAGCTGATGATAAAAATTACATGTTACAACAGTAACATGTCATAACTAGCTATGCCCAATAGTATGTTACAACTAACTGTGGCCAACAATAACATGTTTCAACTAACTGTAATCAACAATAACATGTTACAACTACTTGTGGCCAATTGTAACATGTTGCAACGAGCTGTGGTCAACATTAACATGTTACAACTTATAACATATTTATTACTCTCTTGATGCTTATTATTCGTAGGATGCTGGGAAGGCCTTTACCTAGCAGAGGGAATTAGTGATCGAAACAAAATCTTATAACAATTTTTTTTATTTTCCAGGTGATCTACCCCCAAACTCGTGAAGAGATGGTCCGTCGCGGACGAACAGACGCACAGTTGGACAGGTTCCTAGAGAAGGTTCAGCTGTCGTATCTAACGGCGCGCGAAGGGGGGTGGGACGCGGTCGAAGACTGGATGGACGTGCTCTCTGGGGGGGAGAAACAGAGGATAGCGGTGAGAACATAGCTTTATTTTCTAAGGCACATGTGAATGTGATAGATTACAAGTATTACAACGTTGACATTTTTATTCGTGCATTTTAAAGTTGCTCCGATTTTTCAATTTAACAAAAATAGTTAAAGTAAATAAAGTAATTACGTTATTTTTGCGGCAAATAACGTAAGCTGTAACCCGCCCTTTATATATGTTGGACTATACCCTTTTTTTTATAACGAATTGGTTTGCTCTTGACCACAATCTAGCCCAATGGCGAAGATGTGGTCGAGGATGTAACAAGCTCACCCAGAAGATGCCTATTCACTCGAACCGTTCTGTTAACATTTCTTTGATATTGTTAACACAATTTTTGTTTCTTACATTAGTCGTTTTGTTTTCATATTTGATTTTAGTTTCCGTTGTTGTTTTAATCCTTTTAGTTATAATTTTATCAGCGCTATACTATCCGTTGAAAGTACGACCGTAAAACACAAAAATTCCGTATTTAGCGACTTCTTTGAGTGACTTCTTTGTGCGAGCGAAGCCGCGGGCAAAAGCTATTTAGTCTTGTAAGAAAAACTGTTTACTAACACTTTAATGGGCACCGCCCGAAATAAACAATTTATTGAATACTAGCATCCCGCTCGGGACTTCGATCCCGTGGAAAATCGGGAAAATTATGCAGCCTATGTTACTCAGGGATAATAGCATCCTAATGGTGAAAGAATTTTTGAAATCGGTCCAGTAGTTTCGGAGCCTATTTGTTACATACAAAAATACAAATCTTTCCTGTTTTTATAATATTAGTATAGATTTATTTAGTCATTGTATCGTAGATTTAGTTGTAAGTGTAGTTGTATTGTACGACACAGATGGCGCGTCTGTTCTACCACGAGCCCCAGTTCGCCATACTCGACGAGTGCACCAGCGCGGTCTCCGTCGACGTGGAAGGGCAAATGTACCAGTACTGTAGAGAGGTAGGCTACTGTTATGAATACTTTTTTTAATCAGCCCTTATACGTCCCCCTGAGGGGCACGGGCCTCCCTTCGAAACACGAAGGGGATTTAGACCATAGTCCACCACGCTGGCCCAATGCGGGTTGGTGGACCACGCACCTTTCGAAAATCAATTTTCTTAGATGTGCTGGTTTCTTCACTATGTCTTCCTTCACCGCTAAGCATGTGATAATTAATGAAAAATCAGTACATAAATCCGAAAAGACGAATTTGGTGGTACAGGCCCGCACCAGGATTTGAACCCGCAACCTTCTGGTTACAAGTCTGGCTCATTACCGAATGGGCTATCACCATATACCTTATGAATACTATGATAGCTAAATATATAGCTTTCATGCTGGACTAGGAGTGAAATAAAAACTTAAAATGTACCAGCTGCCAACTCTTCCCCGGTATACTATAAAAGTCGGTCAGGAAGAATGACGCGAGGGTTTTGTTGTATTATGGGCGAAAAGCTGACAACCTCTCACTATTATACATCATGTTTCATCTAATACGGCCTAAATCCCCTTCGTGTTTCGAAGGGAGGCCCGTGCCCCTCGGTGGGGACGTATATGGGCTGGTAAAAAACAAACTCATAATTTATATAGCATCAAATGGTTCTACAATCCCCAGCGGGCTAGGCAAAGGATCAGCGGTTCCAGCGAACTACTTGATGCTACGTTTGACACAAATTGTGAGGTTATTAGTTGAAACAAGTTGAGAGGTGGTCAGCCTTTCACCCATTAAACAGCAAAACCCTCGCATCCCACTTACAGACTTTTACTGTATACCTGGGAAGAGTAGGTAGCTAGCACATTTTAAGTTTTTGTTTCTGGAAGTATGGATCTAGGTGACCATATGAAAAATACTTTATTAACCCTTACCTTTCTACCCCCAGATGGGCATAGCGTTATTCACGGTGTCCCACCGTAAATCCCTCTGGAAGCACCATGACCACTATCTACAAATGGATGGGAGAGGAGGATACGTCTTCGGGGAAATCAACGCAGAAACACAGGAGTTTGGCTCATGATCCAAAGGAGATAATATCATGAGGATATAAACATAACAGACATGTTGTGAAAAAAAATTCCTTAGCATAATTTTCTTCTGATAGGGGTGACTGGAAATTAGCGAAATTTAAGCATTTAAATGACTTTCCCTAAAGAACATAGACCGAAATATGAAAAAAATTTTTTCGCCTCCATACACATTCAGCGATCAGCTGATTGCGTAAGAAGTAGAACTTTTTTAAGAATTTCAGATGGATTTCTTAGGATAGTAGGTCAGTTTCTCGGAAAGAATCAACAAGTTTCCTCAAGTTTCGCTAATTTAAAGTCGCACACCATAAACATATTATACATGGGGTTTAGATCAAAATATGAAGCGACTTTAAAATCTTTAAATTTGTTAAAGAAACTAACATATAAGGGGTGTCATTCTCTGCATGAAACTCTTCGATCAACTATAAAAAACTAGATACACAATCCACAACAAAAAAGCGTCCTCACTAAATGACCGCCCACTTGACGTTTTGGGTTGACTTTTCGTTCAGTTAGCATTCGTCCGTTCCGAGAGTACGTATTGTAGTTCGGTCACTATTTTGTTTCATTTTGTATGGAACTGTGTATCTAGTTTTTTATAGTTGATCGAAGATGAAACTAAACAATTTTCCTCAAAGAACCTATGATGTAATAAAAATTCTCAAAAAAAAAACTTTGTCATTCCGTGCTACGCGCTGTTTAAGCGACGTGACGCGGCGATCAAAGCAACGTAAAACGAATCTTAACTGCTATGGAGCAAAGTTTTTTTTGTCAGTTGCTACGTCTTCAGGATGTCACACAAATTACATCCAAACACAAATAAGACCTGCCTCCTATTAATCCACCCCAGGCAACGACACCTCAATTTGTTCTGAATCTGAGGTGTCGTCCTATGGTCTCATGCGGTGTGGTAGGCTCTGTAAAGGGCCGTCTGGTTCGCGACCACCCTCCTGCCGAAGTCCGACGCCAAACAGCTTGCTGTGTTCCGTCGGTGCGTGGGAGTACCAGTGCCTAATAGAAATTTTCTGGGTTAACTCGCTACATCGTCGACCTCATTTATGACCTTGGTCAAGATTGAGGTCAAGAGTTAACCCATCTTATAATTTAAAAAAAAAGTCTGCTCCGTAGCTATTAAGATTCATTTTACGTTGTTTTTATCGCCGCGTCACGTCGCTTGTGTATAACAGCGCCCTACGGCGATTAGGTAATGTATGATCTCTCTATAGATCAAAGTTTTTTTCCGGCTTATGTTCATTGGGTAAAGTTGTATAGTTTAGTGAGCTGATTACATCCTCAATTTTTAATAACTAATTTAAAGTCACCTATACACGGGGTCTAGGACAAAATATATAAGTAAGGGTGTAAGCCAATAGCTTAGCAAAACTAAAACCTTGAATTCAGACCGTCATTCTAAAATATTTTCATTGGATTCAAAAACAATACTAACAACATAATTTTCCACGTTAAAAACGTATGAGTCACCGACTTCAATCCCAACAACAGTTCGCACAAAGTAGATATCTAGTTTTTTGCGGACTACAATGCCTATTAGCAAATAACTACAAACAGAAATGTCATTCATTTATTTAGATGATGTTCTAGTTTGTAGTATATTTTGTTTTTGTTGATTTTTTTTAAAAGCGCTGAATCATTTTCGATCAAATTTATATGGGACCTCTTCAGGAGTATACTCTTTCGAACAAATAAAGAATTTTGAAAATCGGACAACAGTTGCCGGAGTAATCGCGTAACAAATATACAAAAAAAAATACAGTCGAATTGAGAACCTCCTCCTTTTTTGAAGTCGGTTGATAAAACACAAAACTTGTGCAATACATTTACTTGCACAAAAATAACTAAATAACGAAAACTACTGATTTACAAGATAAATAAATTACTAGTAACTGATCTTTTAGCGTTATGTTCGACTAGGAAATCATTCAGAATGATTGTCTACATTTAGTGAGTTTTTGCTAAGCTGTCCCATACACCCTGTATTTCCAAGTCAAGCGAAATTACTTATCAAATTCTATTTCTATTTAAAACGATTGTACGCGGTGCCAGCAAAACGCTTGAGTACTTTACTGCATTGTCACTGGACCCGCTCACTTTACTCGGTCGTTTACAAGATGCATGTTACATGCGCAAGCTGCTTGCACCGTCTATAAGGACCCTTATTTTAGATATAATCCAATAATAATGTCACAAATGCAATAAGATATATTCCTGATATTTAAATAGAGAATTCAATTTTACATTATTTATACATTATTCTTCATATACAATTTTTTAAATTAAGTAGTACCGTAGATATTTACACATTTTTCGAAAGGTACCAAGATGTTTTACGAATTTTACGAAACATTCTATGGCGTCTCGGAAGTTAACGGAAGTCGCATTACAACGAATGCGATGTCATCAGGAGTGTTGCCAATTGTGAATAAGACACCCTTTAATTAGGGTTATCATAGAAAGGCAGACTTCGATTAATAAAATTTCTAGTTTTCAATTTTCGAACACACTAAATGGCGATTTCGTACTGCTTCTATGAAAAGTATTTGTCAAGTACATTAATTGCTTTCAGTATCCATATATGAAAAGTATGCTTGGATTTTATTATCTATTGGAGAGACACAATTATCTACTTCGCAGACGCCATAAAATTAAAAACGGGCTATATTTATATACCTTATGTGATCTTTAAATCTCTATAAATTAGTAGTTTTGTGAATTATAATAGAATTTCTATAAAATAGAAGATTCCAAAGGTACCTGCTTAATAACCGGAATGTCGTGAGATGACAGAGATTTCTTTTGATTTTTTTTTATACATTGTAAAAGCACTAAAAATGGGTTTCAGCGTACCTAACCTAAAAAACAGCCTGTTAGGGTCATCTTCATCTCAAACCTAATCAGTGCCCTTATATCCGAATAAAGTGACCCTTTTCCTCTTCTACAAAACTATTAATGTGAAACAAAACACTGATCAAAAACATATTGTACCTACTTATTATAAAGTTTTCCCTATTACTTCATGTTACTATTGTTTATTTGCGTTGGTAACCTCAATCATTTCCATTATTAACTAGAATATCTGAAATCTTATGCATAAATTAAATAACATTTAAATAATTATTATTCAAACCTAATTTATTCAGAACTAACATGAAGTGGTTTGACCACAACTTTATAACTACTTATAATTTTTTAATTTTTTTTACTTGTACGAGCGATTATTAAATAAATGACTTAATAATTTATAATAGATCAATTTTCCGTTTATTGTTTTATCATGGTCAAACGAAAAAAGGATTGTAACGACTTAATATATATTTACAAAACTTTTTGTAGGGTTGAAAGTAATCAAACATTTCTTTGGAATAAATTGTCAAAAGTTATATGAACTGTTAGATTCAATCATAAATTTTATAATAAATCCTTATAATAGTTATGATCTGTACTGCGTTCCAAATGAGCTGCCTTGTGGTTATCAAGAAAAGTTGCCTCCAAAAAACCTGGAAAATCGGAGAAAAAGCTAGTCATAATAACTCAAATAACTGCAATAATTTATTTCGTAAAGTCAGATTCATTGATTTGAATACAACATACATTTCGTGGTGGTTAACCGAAGGATAGTTGATTTAGAACGCATTGTAATATGTACCTACCTACCTTTAGAAACATAGAAAACGCTAGCAACTTATAAAGAGTATCATATTTCACAAGAAAAGTAAAATTGCCTTGTATGACAAGTGGAATTAATAAGAGAAATAGCGAAAGACACAATCGGTGGCTTACTTTTTTGTTTACTTCTATCTTCTAAAAGTTACAGTCACTGCACATGTATGCAGATGATAACAAAAAAGTCAAAAATGTCCAGAACAAAAACGTACACCACTGACTTTTAATTCAAGATGGGTTTAACCCGCGTGCTTGTGTTCAAAAAGCACGCGAAGGTTTAATCTGTATGTATGTATGATTCATTTATCCTCTTGTATTTTAGTGTGCGGTGTAAATAAAATGTAGTTACCGATTTCATTTACTTGTTCAAATCATTTTTTGTTATGACATGTGATTTAAATAAATAACTTATATGTATAGTTAAATAGTAGTTGGGGATAAAAAAAATCAAATTAAAAATGACATAAGAAATACACTGTCTAGACTTGTTATGCAGTCGGTTGAGTTGGTGTGTTTGTGACTCATTTTCCGAAGAAATATAATCATTCCGCTCATAAATAGTATAAGTTTATGTTATGTTATCAAATAATAGATGCTTTGTATTATATTTTAATTACGTCACAATGTGAAATAAAACTTTTATAGTGTTTTAATAGTTTTTAGGCGTATATTAAACAGGGGGTACAAAATCTGTTTTTTGTGTAAAAGAAAATGTTTTGCAACACCCTGTGTCATCGTTAAGCGTGACAGTTGCTGTGATAGCAGTTAAGTTTTTGTTGTTTTCTTACTGGAAGAAGGTACTGGGGAAATAAAGAAGGTTGAGGATACAATGCTTGCGTTTCATTTTTAAAATACCCTGAAGTAATGAAAGGGAAGTTTAAGTAATACGATGACCTCAAACAAACGCCTTTAATGCGGTCATAACAGCTTTGTGGAGAAATTCGTCATCATGACGTCACTCGACGCTTATCGTGGCTTGGGCACTTGGGCAACAATTAACTAGCTCTTTTATTTTTGCTTGGTTACGAATTTGATTTCCCTAGGCACCTAACTGTAGAAACATGCGATTTCCCCTTTGAAGATTGTATTCCCTAGATTATATTAAGAAGACTAGAAATGACGTAAAAATAACAATCGACATTACGCAGTTGCGCATTGGATTTCCCAACTTCGAAACTCCCGCACAAAGCCTCGGTGGGCGTCTCGTAACGTCACGATGACGAAATATCGATGAATTATTCATTTTGACGTTTGAACTCCATTTTACGACTACACGATTTAAGTTTCTGCGTCAGTTTTTCAATATGATGTTAAAAATTAACAATTAAATACGATATTTGCATATGAAATGTTAGATAATTAAATTATCTTTACGTGGCATTACAATTTTCGACTCATTAATATCTAGATCATTAATAAAAGACTAATTTCCTAAAATGTGCAAACATGAAACGGAGCGTTATTGACGGTGGCTTCGCATCAGCTGTTGTAGAAAAAAAATAACGGGATATCGCGAAAGAGACTGGTCACACCGACCGTCGGCCACATCAAAATCTGGGGGTCTGGTCTGGCGTGTGACCCTGTTAATTCTATCCTGCAATAAAATAGCTGTGTAATCTAAAGATAAGTGGTGCGCAGTGGAACAGTGTTAATTGTAAATTCTAGTGTAATTAATGTGGAAAATATGGAACGTGCGACTGGAACGGAGGTGTACGACGGGTGTGGCTCGCCCCAAAGCTCGGACATAACGCTGAATATACAAACGACCACGGGGCGCAATTTCTCCATTAGCCTGAACGGTAAAAATACCGTAGAGCACCTCAAGAAGCTAGTTTCTAAAAAACTGAAGGTGTCTAAGGATAGAATATGTCTGTTGCATCGCGAAAGGTGAGTAGACGCCGTGATTGTATTGTCAAACAGCGTAGGTACGGAAATGTTGCGTCGATAGGATGACGCATCCGCGTGTGTTGTGCGAGCGATGCGTGATGTGTGATGCGTGTTGCAGGCAGCTGCGCGACGGGACGCTGGCGGACAACGGCGTCGCGGACGGCGCAAGGGTGGTGCTGCTGCCCAGCGTCGAGACGGGGCTGCTGGTGAGTACCTACCCACCGACATTGCGAAACTACGTCACGTGTTTCACAACAATCGAATCACTGATAACCAACACGTTTATCTCATTTATCACTAACCACATTTCACTAACGACGCGATTACGTCTTCCACAGAGTCAGAGGCCTGAAAATTCGGTGATGCAGGCCCTCGAGTCCCTGAACGACACTCAAGTCAATGACTTTCTGAGTGGCAAGTCCCCCCTCAATCTCACGATGCGACTAGGTGACCATATGATGCTGATACAGTTGCAGTTGTCAACACTTAATGCTGGCTCTTCAGGTAGTTCCAGTTTACTGAGAACATCCACACAGGGAAAGAGCACTTCATCTTCAACACGCAACAAGTGTGATGCCAGAGACCAGCCTAGCCCTCAGAACACACCACAGAAACAGTCAGCTAGTGATGATGCTAGCATAAGTAGTGATAAACCCAAACAGGAGACCCAGCCTCATGTTTTACAGAAGGAAGACATAGAAAACTTAAAAAATGCCTTTGAACTGTACCGCTCTATGGCAGAGGAGAAATATAACACTTTAAAGGAGAAATATGCAGAAAAATCAGAGCCTTGTGAACAGAAAGACGAATCATTGGACACTTCCAACTGTACCATGTCTGATACTTCTGATACCTCAGTAGCAAATGACCAGTCTCCCATCAAATCATTATCTAACTTGGTGTCTAGTCCTATAGATCTCACAGTCTCTGAGAGCAAGGAGCCTGCCATCTCAAGCACCACTAAAAGTAATTTGATAGAGTTATTATCCAATAATAAAGTAAGCAGTGATGTGATTCCTTCCACAAGTGCCATCAGTGATAAGCAAAGTCCCCCTAATACATCCCACACCCCAGACAGCTCACTAAGTGATGACAGTGACAACTTCACAGAGCAGAGCTCCTTCCTCACCGAGAGCACTATAGACGAGTACCCAATGGAAAACCTTTTCAATAGTGCCGTTGACAAAGGCTTGTTTGAAGACCAGGATGAATCCATGATGGATAGAGAGATCTCCAACTTGGCCACGACAAGTCATGGACAGGAGTCCACTTCAAGCCCACTTCCTTCCTTCCAAAGTATAAATGAACCTTTAAAAAACAAACGTGTCCAATATCTATTTCATAAAACATCCAAATTTAAGCATCCTATAGGGCAAAGTAAGCAGAAAGCATTTATGCAGTCTGTTGTGAATAAACACAAGAAGAGAATGCAGATGCGGCAAGAAAGTAACCTCGCTCAGCCTTCGACGTCTAGAACAGAGCCTTATGTTACAAATACAAGAAAACTTATACTTCAACCAAGCCCAAGTACGAGTAGTAATACTGATGACTTAGCTGTTCCATCAACGTCGAAGCAGATTTCGTTTAAAGCCCCTGATGAACCTAAAAAGCCGCAACGAACGCTCGTTACTCCAACAGTTGACACAAGAACTCTTATAGAAGCATCTAAAAACTTAACTCAGAAGCTGAAAAAACTTTCTAAGGAAGTGTTAACAAACAAGATTGATCTCAGAACTGCAGAGGAAACTGTACGCTCGAAGATAGGCCCTGGGGCTATGATAGAGTCCATGAAGCACCATGGAAAAGGAATTTATTCAGGGACCTTCTCGGGCACTCTGAACCCTGCGTTACAAGACAGGTATAATAACTTAAACATTTTTACTGATTATTGTATTGAAAAAAGTAACAAAAAATAACCTTGACCTGTACTATTTCAAATCTATGATTATGGCAAATTTTTTGCTCTAACTTATTGCAAAACTTGAAAGAGTGCTTGTTAGATTAGACATCTTGATGTCAGTTTGTTTTACAATTTATTTACTTTTTCTTTATAGTTTATCAGGTATTTCCCTGTTTCATACTTGTGATTTGCGGATTTTGAGATAAGTGGCATCATTTATGACTCAGTGGTTGTTGATTTCAGATATGGCCGACCAAAGAGAGATATTTCCACAATCATTCACATACTGAATGACCTATTGTGCGCCGCGCCTCCGATTACCCTAGCACAGGTAAATATTGAAATTCTGAGTATTAATCTGCATCATCCTGTTTTTAATAACTTTCTTTGAGACTAAAATGTGCCTTTATTTATATTATAAACATGTGTTATGTTGTGTCTGTATTCCAAGCTTTATACCAGTGCTACATTTGTCGTTATGAAAATGTTTATTCCAATTCAAATGTCCTGAAGCTATTAAGTTTTATTGCAGCTATGAAGTTTTTCATACAAAGTACATTGCAAGAAAAAAGTTTATTAACAAACTTATTGAGTTTTTATTTAACATCATTGTTGTATAGTAACTATAGGACAATTGTATTGGAATAAAATGTCCATTTAGAGTTCTAATTTCTATGATAAAATTCATTTTGAAGTGGTTCCACTATAAATGGATTTATTAATATGCTAAATATTATATGGTTGCCACAATAATATCGAGAATTGAAAAATTATGTGTTTATTTCATATTCTCATGAAAGCTAATTATGTCAGTATCTTTTCTGAGAAAATGTGCCCAACATAAACATTTACGGTCCATTTCACATGCCTTTCAATTTTTCATGGCTAAAATAAAATCATATGATTTGGTAATCATTATATAATTACATGTAATGAATAAAGTCACACATCATTGCTATTATTTTATAATAACTAACTTTCGCCCGACTTCGTTATTGTGGTAATTTGGTCAAATTATGTAGCTTGTGTCTTATTCTGATGTGGGATGCTGATGTCTCAGCTATATTTTATGTTAAGGTTTGACGAAAAAGTGGTAAATATTGGATGAGATTTCTTGTTTCCGACACTCAAACCACAGATAATATAATAGCTCAAACTAAACTCTTTATAAAATTGGCATAGATAAATGGGCTAGCTTTCATAATAAATACAAAGTAATCAGGGTCAAAGGGTAAAATAAAAGCTACAGATGCAGATTTTACATCGACTCATTCATTTATGATTTATTCATTGTATATTCACTGTTTTGTGTATCTATTTTGATTTATCTTTAAAGATGCATATTGTTTCTAAAAAGCAGTATACTGTAGGTATTTAAAACACTAATTTGTTTTCATAATTCCTTATTTTTCATCTTGTTTACGGCGCGTGCGATACAAATCTAACACACACGGGTGTGCAAGAACCGCGCGAAGATTTAAAAAAAAGTTATATTTGACCAAGTATTTTTATGTTACAGAAGGAAGTAAAGCACTCGTGCGCGACGAGTTCTACTGAGGATTCAAACAAATGCGTGTGTAGTGGGAGCTGCGTGTGCGGGCGGGGGGCGCGCGCGTGCGGCTGCGGCGGCGGGGGCGGCTGCCGCGCGTGCGCCACGGCACGCAGCCTCGCCTTAGAAAACTCAAAAACCAAATTCAAGCTCGAACAACTCCGTCTCGTCATGCAACAGAAGAAACAACGTCGCGAAGCCCGCAAACTCAAGACCCTCCCCTACAGCTCCCCCCCTAAAGCCCTCGAGAGGGGCCCCGACCAACCGCCCTCCATACAGGAGGAAATCGAAACGGTCGCTTAGCGGGAGATCGCGCGTTCGAAGCCTCGCCACTTAAAACAAAAATACGCGTCCTTTTAGGTCCCGTATTACAGCGACTCGGACTCTGATCTATACTTAAGTAGTCGTCTTTGTAATTTTAAAACACGATCGATACTTAAGTATAGTTCAAGACTTGAGTCGCCTTCTGTAAGGCGGGCCTAAAAGCTCTCTTCCAATTTCGCCACCAAGTGCCGAGTGTCTAAACGCGCTTAAATCCGCGTCGTCTTGTCCAAATTCAAAACGATGAAAGGAGGAAGGTTCCCCCGCACCATTCCGACTTAGCGACTAAATCGCTGAAATTTTCAAGTGTTTAACCGCTTTTGACTTACTCGCGAGAGGCGACGCGATAATGACAGGTTTCCCTAGGAAGCGGCCATCTTAGTTTTAAACCAGAGACTAGGTCTTCCTCGGTAGCGCATGCGCAACTAACGTGATTGCGTCACACCAGGTGTACAGAAACGGTAAAATTAAACACAATGCTCGTGAAAATATGCAAAATGCGAATTTATTCAAACTTTGCACGGCTATTGTTCCAACGTGACGCAAGGCATAAGCTTTCTACTTTTCACTCAAATTTATCTCAAAAATGACTCTGTTCAGATTTGTATTGAGTGCTAAAGATATTCTAAATTATCATTTTGACTAAGTTGGGAACGTGGGCGTAATATCTTTAAGTGCTATTATACGCATGTACAAAATAAAAGATTGAATAGCAAAATCACTAGTTTTAGATGAAGTAACCAATTAAGTCCTCCGATGTAGTTGCCTGGTGCGGCTCGAGAAATTAATTTTGTTGTTAATTTTTAGATTATTTTTATTATTTTACCGGTTCAGATTTCTTTTGGACGCTGTATCTAGGAACTAATTGAATTTTTTGATCATCTCATTGTTTTCTTAACGTATCTGGAACCTTTGAGCCCAAAGGGCATCGTTAGGACTATTTTGCCTTAGTAGAACAATTAATTACACTTGTTTCTTCCTAATTTTAGAACAACTGAGTTTATCCCACATTTATTAGAAATAATTGGCACTGTTATATTCTTATATTTATTTTTAATTGTTTTCTTTTTCTCCTTTCATGTTGTTTAAAAGTAATAAATGTTTTCTTTCATTATGCATATTTCATTTAGTTTTTAATTAGTTAACAAAACAAGCAATAATAAACAAAACACCAAATAGTATAGTTATTGAGAAAACACAAGGATTAACTGAAGAATATTAAATCCTTAGACTAGAACGAGCTTTGTATATACATAGTTACTGTGCAAGTTTTTGAATAGTGTCATATAAAGGGCTTCATTTAAATCTTTTTTACAAAATTGGAGTTCTAATAGTAATTTTAGGATTTTAACAATATAGATTATATTAATGCACATTCACCAAACCCAAAAAATTATGCTCCATCATCCCCCTTCCCCCCCGGGACCGCGCCTGTCCCGGGGGGGTGACTAAAATCTTAAATCAAACACGTGACTTTAAATGACATCACTTTTTTTATTTATAACGACCCAAATTAAAAAAAAAACTGCCCCAGCTTTGCTTGTGCTTATACCCGGGCAAATAGCCTTCGAATAAAGATATTCGAAGGCTATTTGCCTGGGATATTTAAAAATACTTAAATCATTAATTAATTTAATCAGTACATAGTTTATACCGAGGCTCTCATAATTTCTCGTTTTCGTCAGTCCTTCATAAAAATTCAAGAAAAAAATTAACAATGCTCCCTGCCGGATAGACAAGAGCACTAAGTAGTCAGAAGACCTGTGTAATGAATAAAAAATTTTTTAGGCGCTATTATACACAAGCGACGTGGCGTGGTGATCAAAGCAACGTAAAATGAATCTTAATAGCTACGGAGCAAAGGTTTTTTTCGTCCGTCGCTCCGTCTTCAAGCGTCGCATGTCGTCATGCTTCTCTATTTTCGGTAATAAAACCTTTGCTCCATAGCTATTAAGATCCATTTTACGTTGCTTTGATCACCGCGCCACGTCGCTTATGTATAAACAGCGCCTAAGACCTGTCTAATGAATTTAATTTTGTTGGGAACGCCAACATCATCAGTATGATCCCAGCTACCCTCAAAATCTTTGGCTGCGCCCCCTCCATGCCCAAAAACCTCAATATATTTAGAAATAATTAACGGTTTTTTTGTCTTCCATTTAAATACAACATGTATTACTTTTTTGTGCCGTATAGAAGCCTTCACGACACAGATTCCCACCCCTACAAGATACCGCATATAAGGCAACAATTGCGCGCCACACATGATTTTGCACTTATATCTAATCTAGCCTAGCCCCGCAGCCCGCTAGCCCCGGTGTATCTCTTCAGTACCGACGTGCACGGTTTTACAAAAATAAGACATGGGTATTAGAAAGAATAACCTTAAAGAAAAATGTACTTACCTTAAAAATCAAATATGCATGCCGCGCGTTTGTGAGCCACATACCTACACAAAATTTATTGATTGCTACGGTATCTTTTTTGTAGAGGGGTAATCTGTGCAATACGACAATACTCAGTACCCATACATAATACTAACGGCATATTAACGCTAGCTAGACTTTTTTCTTGTTTCATATACTTACATAAGACTAGGTACATTCACAGTTAGCAATAGAAACTAAGTACCTCAAATTAGTGTTAGCAGTATTCCAGGGAATCAATTTTTGAATTTTGCCGGTGGGCCGATTCATGTCTTTAATTTTCGCTGACAACTTAATTTAAAATCAGACAATATAAATGAAGAATCATTTCAGAGAGAAGTGTGTAAAATACAATGTTTTTTATTTTACCTTAGGTAATAGAAATTCATAACGTGACAAAAACAGCACATGTACAGGGACAACGGCACATCATGCTATCCAAAACTGTCAAATTTCTTCAATCGATTTTCTATTTTATCTCCAACCATTAGAGTTTACTATCCATTGAGTAAATTTGACAGTTTGTGGGAACCTGATGTGCTGTTGACTGTACGATGTATTGGCCTCCCCTCAATACACCATATTAGTGACTCAAAAATTGATTTCCAAATCGAAGATTGATCCTTGCACATTCGAGTGTGTAGGATGCTTTAGTCTTATATTTCATAGGATGCGAACCATGCCTTATAGAAGTTCAAAACCGTAGTGCGTTAATCTCTTGGATTGGTAAACCAATAATAATTATGAAATAATAAATAAAATTACCATAGCAGTTTACTTATGATTGAAGAAAAAGGCAATATGCAAATAAAATCATTTAGAAATAAAATATGAACCGACCTACCTAAATGAAACTTACGAGTTTCATATAAGTTAACATTCTGCTAATGTTATGCGGCGTGTTGTCGTGTTCTTTATTTTAAAGAGCATTAAGTTGAATTTAGCCTGCGCTTATCAAAAATACCACGACTTTGCACGGTCTACTGCAATCACCAAAAGCGACTCTAAAACTAGAAATACAGCGCCTTTAAGGTCAATTTGTTACTACTGAAGTGTGGTAGACTGTTCAAAGAATCGCGCGCCCATTATTTCGTCAGTAGATAATTTTAGACAACATTTATGATTTTTTTCTAGATTACGAAAACACGTGTATTTTTGATAAAGATAAAAATGACAGACTCTTCTAATGATCATAATACTGCTAATTAGGTCTATAACGGTTCTCGCTGAAGTAATTATATTGTAATGTTAGGATTAATCTTAATGTTCGGCAAACAGAGATCGAAAATATCAGTACTGCCCTAAATAGATATATCAGAAAAACCTGTTCAAGTGCCTATTATAATTACGTTTGGTGTCGTGTTAGAGTTAACTCAAGCGATCTCTTGCCGTTTTGTTACGAATATAAATAGGGTCTGAATAGAGGCGTCTAGTGTCTAAAATACAATACCACTCAAAATGAGAATGACCTCGATCATCTCATTCCAGTACAAGGTAATGTAAAGCTTGATCTACTTTTGACTGTAGAAGCTGTTGAATTAGTAAGGATTCCGAGAAGTTAACCAAAGGTTGGAGTCATTCTCTTTTGAATTGCAATTGGTGTTTTAATTTGTTTTGGTGTAAATTTTTTTGAACTTTAATCTTAGTCTGAAAATCTTGCGATATCACCTTTCCCATTTCAAAATAACGGTCACATTATATTGTATGGTAAAAATCTTATAGTGGCTTCAGTTATTTATGTACATATATATAACTTGTTACCATTATTATATATTTGGTCTTGAATTTGTTAAGATTTTAAAAGGGAATTGTGTTATTTTCGTCTTTGTATTTTGCATGTTTAGTAAAGAGAATAAAGTTATAATTACTGAAATAGTAATTTTAATGCAACCCAAAGGAATCCAAGACTACGTGTCGTTAAATAATAGAAAGGATTAATTCTTAAATTTATTTACTGATTTTGTCATGTGTCGGAACTATTCTACATAATATGCACTGCTTGAACGCGCAGAATGTACGTAGTATGAAAACAATGCTTTAAGGGAACTACAATATTCACAACACAAAATATACATTTTATTATAAAGATCTACACACAGATTTTGCAATATCATTCCAATGTGTGTACACCTTTAAGTAGTCTTTTAAAAATACAATCTTTAAAATCCAACACGAACTTAAAAGTTAAATTAAGTTTTGTAAGATATTCTTAACAAAGTTGGATTTTTTAAACCATAAAACTAAAGAACAACAATATAAAACTTTAATGAGTGAAAAATATACAGAATTTAATTGCAAAACCGACTGTAAATACTGAGCTTTGTCGGCGTTAGGTATCGATAAAAACAACGTATGTACTTGTCGTAAATTATTTTATTATAAAGTTCATCTCATATAAATAGCACATAACCCACTCACTTGCGCACGCACACATTCGGACTCAAGGCCCCGATCATATCCAACCGCGGAATTGAATTCGAAAGACGATCTAATAAAAATGTAGATTTAGAATATTGAAGTGTAATTTAATTCTCTAGAACGTACACGCGAGATAACTATTTAAATAAACTATAAAAAAATAAATCTGAACGGTATTTGTAATTGAAGCTTAAAGTCTTATATCACTCTTATAAAAGCTATCGCAGTGACTTTTATAGAACTAGTAAATCTCAAACAAGACTAATTCAAAACGTGAAACAACAAACTAAAATTCCGTTCTAGCAATTACACTCCAACAATTTAGATAAGACACTACATTAGTCTAGAATAGGAGTGTGCTCATGCCACCCATTTCGGCTTGTTCTTTGACGAATATTTCGAAGTACTGGTATATGATGGTGACAGCTAGTAGGATACCGGTGCCTGATCCGATGGCCCCGAGGAAGTCTGCTAGCACGGATAGGGCTCCAATGCATAGGCCTCCGAAAGCGGCCGCGGTTGGGATGTAGCGGTTTAACTCGTGGATCATAGAGTTATCTCTGTGTCCGCGCATCACCATTTGTTGTTCTTTTAGTTGTTTCGCCACCTGAGGGTAAAGAGAATAAGTTTACTCTATGATGTTATGAGTATGGTAGGGGTGGGTTAATTTTTTCTTGGGACAAAGTCATTAAATAAAAAAGTTATTGTTTAGGTGGGCCTGGTGAAAATTAAATGTATTCTAGCTTAACCCTGTGTATTCAAAAGTAACTAATACTGTATTTCGGCTGTAGGCAAGGGCCTGTACCACTAAATTCGTCTTTTCGGATTTATGTACGGAATTCTAATTATCACTTGCTCAATGGTGAAGGAAAACATCGTGATGAAACCCGCCCGTCCAAGAAAATTTTCGAGCGGTCCACCAACACGCATTGGGTCAGCGTGGTGGACTATGGCCTGAATCCCCTTCGTGTTTCGAAGGGAAGCCCATGCCCCTCGGTGGGGACGAATATGGGCTGGTAAAAAAATAAAAAAAACTCGGGGAGGCTCTTTTCAGTGCCATTCTATTGATACTTCAAGCAGGAGAATTGTACTCACATCTTTAGCAGAAGATCCAGAAACATCGATCCAGGTCTTGGAGAAGAAGGCGCAGGAGCCGAGCATGAAGAGTATATAGAGCAGCGCATGCAGCGGGTCCCTGGCGATGTGCGCGAGCGACTCCGGCGGGCTGAAGTAGTAGCACAGCCCGCCCACGGGGTAGGCCCGCGCCGGCCCGCCGCCGCCCACGTCGGCCCATACGCCCAGGAGGTTTACTAGGAAGTTGCCGCTGAATTTTACTGCTAACATCTGTTGGGGTAGTGATAAATTGAATCAGTTTGTGGCAACACCATCTTAATGTCAAATAAAAAAAAATACTGTCATGTATTAAGAAGTCGCCAACTGAGTATGTTATATCTGTGGAAATTAATACGTAAGTGAATAAAAGAGTTAAGTGTGCAACTTTCCATTGCTACACCTCGCCCGAGATACGAAGAAACCCCGAGAAATTACTACAGTCCACTGCTGGACCACGAGGCCAGAGTTGGGACCGACCTTTTGTTCCCAACACAGTTCATGGACTAATATACCTCAATAGTTTTTATTTATTATGCTACTTTGTTACGATTGCCTTGACAATTAACGCCATCTATATAAAATATTTGAAACTAAAAGTTTTGTTGGTTCTAAAACTGTCTATGGTGAAATTACTGTTAACATCTCTTAGGGTAATATTAAATTGTATCTGTTTATTGTGACCATGGACTGTTTATTATGACCTAAAAATAGTTTTAATTTACACTTTGTTACGATTGCCTTGACAATCAACGCCATCTATATAATATATTCGAAACTAAACATTATGTTGGTTCTAAAATTGTCTGTGGTAGAGTTGTAAGTTATTTGATGTCTAATACGTTTTTTGACTATATCTAATCTAAACGATAAGTTAAATAAATTAATTAGATAATCTACCTAGCGAAATAAGTTATCTAGCTAAGTTAGTCAACTAGCTAAGTGACAGTGTAATTAAGTAAGTGAAATTAATTTAAAAAATATATAATATTGTTTTCCAAAATCTATGGAAGCTTAATTAGAAGACAACTAAGTTTTTAAAATAATCTTCTTTACAAACTGAAATAAACTTAAAACGACTTCGAAAACTGATTTTTGAAATCGTAAACAGAATAACCTTTATTGTACCTTTTTGCTTTTTCATTTGTAAGTCTTTGTTTTATTTTTATTGTGCAATAAAGTATATTGTATTGTATAAGATCTTACCTGAGAGATGACGTAAAGGTTAGAAACGAGAGCAGACTGTAGAATGATGGGTATGTTGGAGGTGTAGAATAGCTTGATGGGATACGAGGAGTACTGGCCACGGTAGCGGGCGGACTTTATAGGTAGGTCCACTCTGAAGCCCTGTAGAACACAACGAAATGGTTATTAGAAAAAATTCTAGTCACTTGGATAAGTTCTTTATTCTTAACATTTAAGATGGCCGGTTTGGTCGAGTGGTAGTGACGCTGCCTCTTGATCGGCGGGTCCTGGGTTCGATCCCCAGTCGGGGCAAACATTTGTGTAAAAAGCAGATGTTTGTTCTCGGGTCATGGGTGTTTGTGTTTGTCTTTATGTGTGTTCCAAGGGACCCACGACACAAGGGAAAACCTTAGTGTGGGCCTTTGAGTGTGTAGCATTTTTTTTTTTACATAATCCAATGGAAACAGCTCATTTATTTTTTTAACGCTACACACTCAAAGGCCCACACTCAGGTTTCCCCTTGTGTCGTGGGTCTCTCGGAACATTAAAGACAAACACAAATACAAACGGAATTATCTGCCTGCGTCTGTATTTCCGGGGTCATACAATCCGATTCTCTTTAAAGTTCGAGTGAATAAGCATCTTCTGGGTGAGCTTGGTATCTTCGCCACTGAGCTAGATAGTGGTCAAGAGCAAATCCATTTGCTATATATAAAAAAATATATTGAGTATTGAAAATCAATCCCTTATGTATCTGGGAGTAAAAGAGAAAAATTATATCTCCACTAATATTATAAAGAGGAAAGATTTCGTTGTATGTTTGCATTGAATATGCTCCGAAACAACTGGACCGATTTAAAAAATTCTTTCACCATTAGAATGGTACATTATCCCTAAGTAACATAGGCTACATAATTTTCCCAAATTCCCACGGGAACGAAGTCCCGAGCGAAATGCAAGTCTGTAATAAAAAGTTTATTTCGTAAAAAGTGCGTGTAATTTTTTGAAGTGAAAACTTTTTTAGCGGCGTTGAGCACTTTTAGTATGTGCTCAACGCCGCTAACTCGCGTCAGATGTCACGTGACCCTGATCGAAAATGCGTAGGATAGGGTTGCCACCTTTTTTGAAGTGAAAACTTCTTCAGCAGCGTTGTGTACTTTGAAGTATGGGTGGAAACCCGGACGGATGACAGCCCTATGGTAAAATTATCTCTGTGACAGATGGCAACGATGTCAACGATTATTTGCACTTACAGCGCAAATACCGATAGACTATTTTACTGACTTGAAAGTAGACAGTTTGATCGAGTGGAAAAGTTGCCAGATTGTAAGCAACAGGTTGAGGGTTCGAATCCTGAGAGAATAACGGACTCTTTTTTTGTTTTATTTCCATATTAATGCACAACGTTTTTGTTTTTAAGTTGTGGCTTTATTAGCATCCACCGACTTTATGTCCGTGCCCTTGTCTACAGGGTGAAATTGAAAAACATTCGCCAAAGTTTGAGGGATGAATCTACCCATAAATCAGTTGTTCCATACATTTTGTTGTAAGGAACATAATTTTTTTTAGTAGGAAAGTTGGTTCCATAGAAAAAGTAGTTCGTAATCATGGTTAGATTCATCCCTCAAAGTTTGTCGTAAGTTTTCAATTTCACCCTGTAGATTAAGTTTTCTCGTTACTTTCCTCTTTATAATACTTGCTTTTTTAACTATAACACATTTCCATAGAAGTTTACGGTTTTAAAAGTATATGTATTTGTAAGTACAAACCTGGAAGTATATGACGATAGCGAAGACGAGGACGGTGGCGAGTAGGTTCATGAGGTTGGGCAGGTTCTGTCTGTAGAAGGCTTCCCGTAGCGCGCGCACTTTGTCGGGGCGGGTCGCCAGTAGGTGGAACAATGCGATCACAGCGCCTTCGAACTCTGTGCCGCGGCCTATGGACACAAAATATACAGCTGAAACCCTCAACTGAGACCAATGGAAATATTCTCAGAAAAAATTTTTTTTCATGTTTTTTAATAGTTTCTGCCTTAAAATTAAATAATTTATTCTAAAGTCCGTATTATAGAACACAAATCAAACTCTGATTTATACTTAAGTAGCAGTCGTCTTTGTCATTTTCAACCGACTTCAAAAAAGGAGGAGGTTCTCAATTCGACTGTGTTTTTTTTTTTTGTATATTTGTTACGCGATTACTCCGGCAACTGTTGTCCGATTTTCAAAATTCTTTATTTGTTCGAAAGAGTATACTCCTGAAGAGGTCCCATATAAATTTTATCGAAAATTATTCAGCGCTTTTAAAAAAAATCAACAATAACAAAATATACTACAAACTAGAACATAATCTAAATAAATGAATGACATTTCTGTTTGTAGTTATTTGCTAATAGGCATTGTAGTCCGCAAAAAACTAGATATCTACTTTGTGCGAACTGTTGTTGGGATTGAAGTCGGTGACTCATACGTTTTTAACGTGGAAAATTATCATAGTGAGAGAAAGAGATAATTTATAAGTTATAAGTATAGATCAAACTTTAGTCTCCTTCTATAATACAGGCCTTACACTTTCCATTTTCAAATAAAAAACAGTGATAACAACGTAAAACACGAAAACCAGCAATGTACATCGCATTCTGAAAGCGGCGCGTCGCGGGGCGCGATTTCGCGATACATCGTAGGTAAATAACGACAACTTCGTAACTTGAAGTTTCCGGGAAAAAATAATTACTTGTAGTCGATCGTAGTTATGGATAGATCCACCATTTAAGTATTTGCTAAGCTGACTCTACACTCTGTACTCTGTACTCTGTATCACGAGGGCTACAGTAATACTATACCCGTGTTAGGTTAGGAAGGTAGGTTAGTTAGGTATTTTACGTAATATCCTTTGTACCTACTTGCCGTGAAATAAAAAAAAAGGTAAAACATCAGAGCCGGAATTTAATAAACGAGTTAAATGTTTGACACCACTGAAAAATCTCGGAAAAATACATACAAAGAATGTTACCACAATGTCCCCATCGAGAGTATGGTGGACCTGGGCCTAATAATTCTAGACTCAACAATCACATTTTCAACTTTACTGTTTCTTGTCTAACTTTTATAATTGTAAAAAATGATTGTATACTGTACAGATTTGTCGGCAAAATTCAGCGATATTACTGTACCATCTTTTCACCTGAATTTTTCAATGCTTTTGAACTTTGGTCTGGTAACAAACCAGAACCAACCAAAAACTGAAGTGAACTTACCAGTGTTAACGGTGGCAGGAGAGAACGCCTTCCAGACGATAGTTTCACAGATATTGGTGGCGATGAACAACGAGATACCCGAGCCCAAGCCGTAACCTGGAGAAAAACAACAATAATTTATATGTGTCAGCGGAAAATTGCAAGAACCGTAATATTACAATTTCACTGTGAAATTACAATTTCCCGCGATATTACAATTTGCCTAGTAAAATTATAAATTTAGCCACCTGCATGAAAGTAGGATAAATTAGTTTTTTTGGGGAAACTTTAAAATCCGTGTCATTATATCTATAAGAGTAGTACCACAAACATAATAATAAGTATTTAAGTATGAAACTGCCAATTTCATTTTTTTATTTTACACGTATAATATAAGCTCACTCCTTTTTCCCAATGGGGTAGGCAGAGGCCACAGATTGCTATCTGGTGTGATCTAAACCTACCTGTTTCGCTTCCTCTACATTTGCAGTCTGCTTTTTTATTTTAAATACATATTTAAGAACGGAAATTAAATATTTCAAGACCTAATGTTATTAAACATCTCATGATTCCACAACCTTAGTAGGTGATACTATAATTCGACTAGACTAGAACAATGTTGAAATTATTTTTTAAACTTATCGTCCTTTGTTGTAATTGAAGTTTATGGTGTTTAAAATTAGCTAGCGAAACTTTAAGAGGGGATCCTCCCCATGAAACTGAACAACTTTCCCCGAGAAACCTATATGAAATTCTTTGAAAAATCACAGATTTCGTTCCTCACACGACTATCGCACATTAGAAATTCGACTATCGCACTACGGAATTCGAAAAAAATCGTTCTGACTTTTTTCAAAAAGGTTAGGGTCGGCTCACACCGCGACGCTCAATAGAGTTACTAGAGTTACTCAAGATTGAACCCTATTTATTATAAGTGAGAATTTAGAACACGTCGCACCACGCAGCGCCGCGCCTCGCCGCTCGCCGCCGCGCGCCGCGACGTTCTCACAATCTTTTCATGTACTAAATAAAGTTCAATTCTGAGTAGCTCCACTCGCAACGTCGCGTCGCGGTGGGAGCCGAGCCTTAGGCTACAGGGCAAACCCTTAACCAGATTGTCTTTGTTTTACGCTCAAATTGTAGCTGATTAATTGTCCAGAGGAGTTTTTCACAAATTTTTGATATCATTCTTCGTTTCCAAAATATCGAGAGCCAAATTCGGAAAAAAAAAGATGTTTTTTTTCACTATTTCGGCCATAACTTTTTCAGTTTTTGATTTTCTCGTATAATTCTTTTTGCACGTTACAGCTCTCGTAAACACGCGTCTTGTGAGCTTTTTTTGAATATCATATCTTCACAACTCTGCGAGATATAAGGGGATCGCACTTTTTCGTGAAATTGGAGCCTATACTGGAGCGAACGAAAAGACATTTCCAATGTCAAAAAATCGAATTCCATACAAAGACAATGTTCCTTAGAGAAAGTTGTTCAGTTTTGTGGGCTGATTCACATCCTTAGTTTTCGCTAATTTATTTCAGGTCACCCAATAAGAAACAATTTTGCAAGTAATAGTTATTTGAGGTCTATAACGCCCGAGATACAGCTATTTCAATATTTTTATTTCTTTAAGAATACAAAATACACCATCTTACAGTTAGTCCAAGGCGATGGTGTATTATAACAAAATACATGTCAGATTACATTTTAGAATTACATTATATAAATAAATTAAAAAATCAAATCAAATGTAAAAATATTCTAAAATTAATTAAAAAGTTTTTCATAATATTTCATCAAGTCATAAGTAAAAATTTATAAAATTTTATAAGATTCGTAAAATGGTATTGGATTATAAAATTGTACAAAAACGATAGAGATATATTAGAGGAAATCAACTTAGGTGATTTCCTCTAATATAATATATTAAAGTGACTAGTAAATTCCGGTAATATTAATTAACCTAGTTCAGGCTGTTCAGGCACACTAATGTTAAGTTTTTCCTTTTATTTTGTACACCTAGTCCTTAGTTTTTTTACTGTGAAATTCTTGATTGAATAAATAAATCTTATTAAAAAAAACCTATAGTTCAAAATGTTGCATGACTAAGTAGGTAAACAGAGACAATCTTGAATCATGTTGTAATCATCTAGGAGTAACTTAATACACCTGGTTCACGCGAACATTATAATAGAATGAACTTGACCCAATGTTGAGGACGACTTTAAGTCTCAAGAATATATTCATTAAGACTCCTAGGAGTGTTTATCACTAGTGTAAATTAAGTACAAGGCGTCTTAGAGAGGATAAAGAAAAAAAAACTATCCACGCGAAAAACGGTAAAGTCACGTGGCACTTTTTAACCGACTTCAAAAAAAGAGGAAGTTCTATGTTTGACTGTATGTTAGATGATGTAAGTATCTGTTTTTAGGTAGTATCAAAAATATTCGTTTACGCAGAAAAGTCCATCCAAAACAGACTAATCCGAAAGTGAATACCAATGAAATATGAACCTCATCACTTTACCTTAAGATTTTAAATAGAATACAAAAGACTTGTTTGTCTTGCTCATAATACTTTTGACACTTGATGCCAAAAAAACGAACTAATGATTGCAGAGATATTTTCGCGTCATTAAAAAATAAAGGCTTCTGCGCAAGTAAACCAATGTCACTTAAAAAAGTGGTACTACTGTAGTCTGCTATTGAGATAATAGTTAAAATAAGTACCTTTCTGCAACAGCTCATCAAGCAGCAACACAATCAACCCAGCCACGAAGAGTTGGATGATGATGAGCAGGCACACACCGGCTCCGATCTCGCTGGGCTCTCCGTACATGCCAGTCATTACGTAAACGATGGCCTGGCCCACTGTGATCACCATGCCGAATACTGGAAGATGGGTGACCTTTAGGAAGAGTTTATGGCCTAGGGAGCTGCCAGGAATAGTGATGCTTTTCTATCGTTTTGATGGTAAAATCAAATCTTTTTGGACCAAAACTTTACCACTTTTACCTTACTCACTTGGTTAGGAAGTCAAAGTCAAAATAGCTTTATTTTATAGAACACAAGCATTCCGCTCGGGACTTCGTTCTCGTGGGAATTCGGGAAAATCATGTGCCCTATGTCCATAACGTATAATGTAGGATTCTAATGGTGAAAGAATTTTTCAGATCGGTCCAGTAGTTTCGGAGTCTATTCAATGCAAACAAACAAACAATTAAATCTTTCCTCTTTATAATATTAGTATAGATTTAGGATGTTACTTAAAATAAGTCAAAGTAGTGAAGTACATTTCGTTTGACTGAGCTTACTTTATCTAAACTAAAAAAATATCAATGTTTTTTTCTATTTAATAACAATTACTATTGTATACCTACTCGATTACTTCTGTTTTTGATTAGTTTGCTGTTTTCATTTAACTTCACATTCACAATGTTTAATTACTTTTTGTACCCTAAAACTCATGTATGTAAAGGTAACAAATTATAAGTCTGTAACTGGCAAATTTTTAGATAAATTCATTAGTATTATAAGTTTTGATAATGCTGTAGACTTAAGAATAAAATAAAAATTACTTTGGGGCATAATAATAAAAAGGAGAGGCGCCGTGATAGTAGAATGAATAAACAATGCCTCAGAATAAAACATTTAAAAAGCAAAAATAATCAGTATTAGGTGGTATCAAACTAAAGATCTGAAAAACCGGTTGTGCTATAAAGTGACTTACATTTCTGAGCACCGTTGAACAGTGCACGGTCCTTAGGAGTGTCACCAACTTCAATGATTTTGGCTCCTGCGAGGAGTTGCATGATAAGGCCTGAAGTCACAATGGGTGAGATACCGAGCTCCATGAGGGTTCCTCTATTTGAAGCCAGGATCACACGGATCCAGTAGAAGGGATCTGCACTGTCCGAAGACATAATACCGAAAAGGGGGATCTGGAAGAAAATACACATCTGGTATCATCCAAGATAAGGATATATTAAGATTTGTGATTCATTCAAATAAACTGAACAAATATCCCACAGGAACATAGGTCAAAATGTGAAATTTTTTTGTCTCATCATACGACCTGAACAATCAACTGATTTCCTTTAGTATGAGAAGTCGACCATTATTTTTGAGAATTTCAAATAGGTTCCTTGGAGAACGTTGTTCAGTTTCATGAGGAGATTCACCCCCTAAAGATTTGCTAAATAATTTCCTTACAGTTCCCTACAAAGGCCAAAAACAAAATAGGAGGCTATACAATTCTATTCTAAGAATGACTATAAAATAAATTTGTGCTTTAGGAGTTATACATAGAATCATTCTGTCTTATAAACGTCTTTAGAACCATTCTGTCTTCTAGGAGGCTTTACAACCACTCTGTCCTATAGAAGGCTTTAGAACCATTCTATCCTATAGAAGACTTTAGAACCATTATGTCTTATAGAAGGCTTTAGAACCATTCATTCTGTCCTATAGAAAGCTTTAGAACAATTCTGTCCTATAGGAGTCTACAGAACAGTTTTATTTTATAGTGGTTATAGAACCATTTATTCTATGGGAGTAATATAGGACAATTTTTATAGTTAAAGGTGCTACAAGACAAACCAGCTGTATAACAGTTCTATTTCAGGAATCTCATAGAACTCATAGAACTGTCCAAAACCAGAATTAAATAACTATTTTAAGGGAAGAATTAGTATAAATGGAAGTTTTAGGAGGCTATTCTTACCCCCTATGTAAAACAAGACAAAATGCAAGGAATAAGGACCTATATGATACTGTAAGATCGGTCAATAATGAAAATATTGAACGGGTAAGTAATGAAAAAAGTTTAGTAAAGGTTTGAAGTCATGTTATTGTACTTTATGTAACTTAGATATGTTTGATATGGCCGGCCCTCACATAGAAGGCCTTCACATGCATCTCAAGTTGCAACAAATCATTTAATTTAAGTTAAAAAACTATAAGATTTAATTATAATTCGATGTGTTTTCTCTTAGTAAATAAATGAGTAAAATAAAACAAGTTACTTTGTATTAATTAAATGATAAATTTTTCATTAGGTACCTATTTAAAAACTGTACCTCTCTAGCTGAGAAAACTTTCACTAATTAATTTTGTAAGTACAACATTATTACTGCCAAGTAACATATGGACACGTTTTTGCTAAATTTTGACCGTGTAGCAAAGAATTGGCGATATAGTGACGAACTGATAAATTGAAAAGATAATAGAATGATAAAATTTGGTCTTACCTGACAACATACTAAGAAAATAAATAAAGTAATTGCTGTCCATAGTACTTTCTCCCGGAATTGGATCTGAAAAACAATACATTCAGTCAGAAACGTGACGAAATAAGTTCCAAATCATGCCCTGTTGGACATTTACAGTTACACATCCCAGTTTAGGGAGTGAGGTTATAAATTACTTTCACTTGCTAATTCACTTTGGAATCGTATGATATAAACTATGTTTAGTGCAGAAACGCTCCAGAAATCTTTGAATTTACTTCAATTAAAGAAATAGCGTGTAAAATCATGAGAAATTCGGAAATAAAGTGCAACCTACCTTCCTTTCTGGTTTTGCTATTTCAGGCAATATACTGCAAAACGGCTTTATAACTTCGAGAAATTTGACTGCAAACACAAAAAATCAACTTTAAACACCACGTTTAACACAAGAATACCGAATTTCACTCTACAATCTCACCAAAAAATCGCGATACGTGTACACATAGAATTATCGTTCTATAAAGGAAAACAACAAGGATACTCACTTCCCATTTTGATTTATTGAGATTTTACTATCCTAACTAAAATATTTACTGTTCAATTCGACTAAAACCATTCAACTTTTGTTCATTAGTAACACTCCTATTGGACTTTTACGAAAATGAGCCTGCGCAACACCGCCAACGGGTTGAGTGCAAATGACACGTCCACAACGTCATGTCACGTGACCAATGATGTTGGCGTGTTTAATGTTGCCATTCTAAGAAATATTTCAGATTTTATTTTAAACGGTTCAACAAAGGAATTTGTTTTCAAGCAATGATTTCATAAAACAATTTTTAAAATTATAATTTGTGTGCAAAACATGTATTCATTTATTAGCCTTTGAAAATCCAAAATTGAAAATATTGACTTGTAAATAAAGTAAAGACTATGCAAAGGTCACTCAAAAAACTTTACCTCAAAGTAGGGTGAGCGTAGTGTAGGGTTAGCGTATACAAGACGGAATATAATGTTTTTGGTTATGCCCATAAATAGAGCAGAGTGTAAAAACGAAACGAAATAAAGAAATAACGACAAGATAACGACCAATGTTTGTGTGTTGTTCGCTGGCTTGACATTAAGCTGGCGTACACATGGCTGAATCAGTCTACACCACAGTCAGAGATAGAATGAAAAAATAAACAACAGCACAGAAGGTTACACCAAAAAGTAATCTAAAAACATAGTAAAAAACAACCCAACTCTTATAAAACTACGTCTATGAATTTAAGGAAATAAAACTCGCTGAGTTTGCCACCCGCCCGCCCCGTTTCACGCAACTTTTGTAATGCTTTAAAAAAACATTAGCAACGAGGCTACTACATCAGCTTAGAAGCAAACCATGGACCTCATGTTTCTATTCTAGTAAATCTGAATTCCTGTATCATTACACGGTATAAAGTTAATTTATAGCGCAAATGATTCTTTTATTTCTATAAAAAACACATTTAATCAACCATATAAGACCAATTACCGCCAAAGACCCTTTCAAGTAATGTGTCAAAAACTGTTTTTTACATTTAATAATTGCTTTTATTAAAATATTAGCTAAAGCGCCTTATTCACTATCCATCTTTCTGTACGTCCCGCCAAGGCCATGCAAGATGGATGTAACATACGCACTATCGTGCGTGCATCCAGCATGCCAGATGTGGTTAATTAATCGTTCGGTTGAACGATTAATCTGAGAGGACGTGTTTTATACTCGTACAATGCCACCTGTTTTATCAAAGCGCCAAAAAATGGGAGTTCTTCTCATGTTATCAGCAGCAGCAGAAGAGAGGAAAAAAAATAAGAAGAGGTTTTGGATGAAAAAAATTTACCATAAGCGTGCGGAGTATACTCAAATTATTAATATAATGAATCATTTGAACGTCATAGATTTCCATTTTGTTGCGATTGCGACACGACGTGCATTCACTTTGCGACACAAGCTCTAAATGCCAATCTGCTGTACAGCAAGTCTATTCACGATCAAGCACGCACGACGCAGGACCGCTCTGACGTACGTCCGCGCTATTCACTATCCATCTGCACGACGGTCGCGGTGGTGGGGGCGCTTGCTGGATGAAAAATTGCTCGTGCAAATCCAGCAAGCTAATAATAATAATTATCGACGTACAGCAAGCCTATTCACTGTCGTTTTTCATCGTGCATCGTGCATGACCTTGGCGGGACGTACAGCAAGATGGATAGTGAATAAGGCGCTTTAAGCTGCACAATTTTGAAACTGGTTTCCTTACACAATGTGCTGCTAAGAAGTTACGTGCAACAAAAACGCTCCACAATGAGCCCGTTTAATTTAAAGGCTAATTTTCACCACTTACATTTTTAAAAAGAGACAACGCTCTACAATTTACACTTAGGGATTCTCTTCTAACAATGTATTAACACTTGCAAAATACTGATTCAAACAACTTTAAAAAGTAAACTGTCAAAAATCGTCCTCGAATGCGAGGCTGATACTATTTTCACTGACCTCCCACGGTCCGCTTTTTTCACACGAAAAGCGTTCAGTCATTAAAAAAGAAAGAGACCAAAGATAAGTCCATACAAAAATTGATTTTTTGTCTCACTCTATAGTTTTACATAGCGCCAAATAACAGAGTTGACAGATGTGTTTTTTCGGTTGTTATTAGTGACGAGTAAAACGAAACAAAAACTAATTAGTTAGTCTCGGTCTTTGTCATGAATGATTGTAGAAATCTTTAAAATTGGCCGCAATCTTGTTTGTTTTGGCTATTTCTACTAATACCTACTGCTGGTTCTACTAATACCTACTGCTGATTAAGCGGGGCGGCAATTTGAAAAATATAGATATTCTTAGACGACACATGAGGATACAACAATGAGTATTTTAAGATGTGGAAGCCAGCTGGATTCGACCCTTATCGTATTTTAGAGGTCAAATGACAACATCGATGATGTTTATTCCGTTCTATTGTCTTTTTAGGAATCCAATTGGGAGGGTGTAAGGAAGTGACATAAAAAACAAAACTACACATCATCTGCTTTCTAATGCCACCCTAATCATCAAAATCGGTTCAGTTGTTTAGTCAAAAGGTTTTTTTTCCATTTTAGAGGTTGTCTAGATGACTAGATACTGAATAGTACTTACTGATTGCTGAAAGAAAATGATTTGGTTTGAGAACTAAAAGCATCGGAGAGTATCTTCTACCCTTCATACATACATAAATAAGCTCACGCCTTTAATACCCATCGGGGTAAGCAGTGCATTAGGGGTCTTAGAGCCACTTGATGCCACGTTTGACATACAATTTTGAGGGTTATTAGATGAACCAATAATGTATAAAGGTGAGAGGTTTTCAGACTTTCGCCTATAAACCTATAATACAACAAAACCTTCGCGTCCTACTTACTAAATTTTGTAGTATGCCCGGGAAGAGTTGGCAGCTGGTACTTTTTAAGTTTTACTTGCACTCCCAGTTCAACGTGGAAGGCTATCTTCTATTTCACTCATTCTGTCGTAGACACGGCAGCACATCTGGCTATACATGTTGTCCTTGACGTCGCCCTTATCTCAGTCGTAATAGCGACGACATTCGTATTGAAAATGGGTAACCTGACGTATAGTACTGTTGTCTGTCATTAAAAGAACAAATTGTTCCAACACTGGTATTGATTCCGAGCTGATATCGCTGGAGCTTTTCAAAAGCTTAAACTATCTTCTTCTTCTTATCGTGTAGGTATATTCAAGAATGAGACGAACTTGGCTAACCCTGGTGTCAGAGTTTTCAAACCGCACAATGGCCTCTGACTTGGTTTTAACGACTGTAGTCAATCGACAACAGCCAGGACCGACAGCTTAACGTGCCCTCCGAAGCACGGAAACGCTCGTGATAAATTGCCTCTTTTGGTCACCCATCAGGTTCCCTGCTTCTGTGTGCGTCCCTTAACCTCACTGATCGGTTGAGATTAGCGAGAGCCGCTGGGTTACGAGCGCTTCAAGCTTAAACTATAAACTTCTAGAAAAGCTTTCTGGGTGTCGAAAGCAGTCTTCTTGCCCCTGCCATGCCGATACCGCGTCGTCGGCTAGACACAGTGTAGCATCCGTAAAAGGCATGGAAAATGGGCATATTCATGCATTGTGTTGGATTAGCTACCAGTTTAAGAATAGATATGCCTATTCATAAAGTGCATTTTTATGAATAGAATAGAATGCCTGAAACTTTACCCAACACCAAAGGCAATCAATAATTCTTCGGGAGTATTTTGGTTGAAAAAATGCAAAGTTTTGTATGGGAGCCAGAGTCCGACTTGCATTTGGCTTTTTGTTGTTATAGCGATAACAGAAATATATCATTTGTGAAAATTTTAACTGTCTAGCTATATCAGTTCATAAGATATAGCCTGGTGAGTGGTGACAGACGAACGGACGAACTCACCCTTTATACACCCTTTGGATACGGAACCCTAACAAGTGGCTGTATAATTAATTACTCCTCTGCCAGTGTTAAATATAAAAAAAGAGTGGCTGTACATTCATGTAATCCTTTGCCAATACTAAAATTAAAAAAATAAAGGTCAGTAGAAATAGCCTCGTCGCGAATGCGATTTCCATGTGCTTTTATTTTGATTAATTTTCTCTAATTTCTCTGAGTCACATGAAGGGAAACTGGAAAAAATGCAGCAAGCACATCGTCCTGGAAATTTGAAGCAGAGCAACAAGACTCACAAGTCTCGTCATCGCTCGAAACGCGGAATAGCCGCTGCAGTGAAAGGTTAGTTTTCGAAACATTAAAAACAATAATTAAAAACGGCTATTAACAATGATATTACAATATGTAAAGGGAGGTAGAAATAACTAGCTTTTAAATTTAAAAGTTGAGGAAGCCGCCTACTTATTGTCTTTGTAAACGGCCACAAAATTAATCAAAATTAAAATATGGAATGGCGAAGCCGCCAATATCAAGTAAAGAAACCTTTTACGGGTTGTAGTATATCGAGCCTAGCAACTAAGATGACCCTCTGACCCAAATGAGGATGATGATGTTACTAGGATGTTATGACTCCATAACCTCAAGTCTTAATTCTTAAACTATTTTCGGAGCTTTACATTTCATTTTTCCTATTTGTCTTTCTACTAAACTAAGCGTTACTATCAAACAGCTTAGAACCTGAGCTGTTTGATTAAATCTAAGCCTTAGATGTATATTTTTTTGGGTATAACATACATGGTGTAACATACATGGTATTGGTCCAAGAAGTTTTTTTTAAAACAATACCAGTTTTTTTGAAACAGTACCAAGTATTTCTGTCTGAACATACCTACTTAAATAAAACCTAAACCATGAAACCATTGCAGGCAAAGCCGGCGTCAAAGAGTTCTCCCGTCGCAACCGTCACATCTTGAAAAAGGATGAGCGTCGCCACCAAGCCCTGCAGCTACGGAAAAACAAACGCGAAGAGGTGTTGACAAAGAAAAGGGCTCTAGGCGGTATCAGAAACCCTCCATTTTTGGTCTGCGTGGTTCCATTGAATGCTCAGCTTGATGTGCAATCTGCTTTGGCTATTTTGAAGACTTGTGCAGAAGGAGCTGTCATCACTCAGTCTACAAATGGGGTACTGCATATTGGGTAAGTCAATAAGTAAATATTTTATCAATAAAATAAAATGTTTTTATATTTTTGATAAATGGTGTACACATAAATTTGGAAAAATATGTTTACATCATACATAAAAAAGGTAGTAAAACAGGTTCAAATAGTGCACCATTTTTGCGAAAATTCTAGTTTATTACATTTCTAATCTTATAATTTTTTTTCTCATAAAACTTAAAATATAAATGCACATAGTAATGTTTTCAAAACATTGATCAACAAAACACAATCTCTCTTAACAAAATCACTGAAAAATTAATTTTATAATTTGGAAAATGTTTTTTTAAACGAAATGGTTGGCTCTTGACCACAATCTAGGTCATGGCAAGATGTGGTTGAGGATATAGCAAACTTAGACCATTATTAAACGCATATTTAGCAAATAAATGAATTATTGACCTATGGGGAAATGTTCTTTCACAGATTACCAAACTTCAAGCAACGTTTCTCCTTTATCTGTCCAGAAGTTGGTAATGATTTCAGTTTTCTTGATGCACTAAAAATTGCGGACACTGCTCTCTTTGTCAGTTCAGCATTGGACGAACCGGTTGACGAATGGGGTGAAAAAGTACTGGCATTAGCAATGGCACAAGGTATGCCTACACCTGTAGTCGTAGCCATGGACATAGAAGGTGTACACCCTAAGAAACGGACCTCAGAAAAGCAAAACGTTCAAAAGCTAGTCTCAAAATGGCTACCGGAAGAAAAGGTTATGCAGCTTGATAAAAGCTCAGATGGTTTGAATTTGCTTCGTAGAATTGGTAATCAGAAACGCAAAATACTGCACCATAGAGAAAAGAGGCCGTATATGGTAGCTGAAGAAGTTGAATATATACCGGAAGCTGATGGTGAAAACGGTACTTTAAAAGTTAGCGGTTACTTACGAGGAATGCCTTTGAATGTAAACGGTTTAGTCCATATTACGGAGTTGGGGGATTTTCAAATATCTCAAATAGACGGTCTTGATGATCCGCATCCATTGGTTCTTGGCAAAGAGAATGGTAAAGCAGATTCAATGGAAGCTGAAGTGACAAAAGTGTCTGTGCTTCAAGTAGCGGATCCGGCTAAGCAAGAGAGTCTTCAGTCTGAAAATGTCCCAGATCCTATGGATGCTGAGCAGACTTGGCCCACTGAGGAGGAGATTGACATGGCTAATTCAGAGGTAAGTGTAAATACCTAGGTTTCTAAACACAGACTTATTTTCGCCTGGACTTCGTTCCTGTAGGAATATGGGAAAATTATGTATGTACCCTATGCCACCAGCTGATAAGAGAGCTTTCGGCTTCTTCCCAAAGGTCCACGGCTCTATTGTTCTCAAAAAATGTAAGTTCATACTTTGATTCCCAACGGGTCCACGACATTAAAAATAAACAACTATTTTCTTTACCAGCGGGTCCATGAGAATATTTGGTACAGTCGACAAAAAAGGTGGGTATAAGGAAAAATATATATTATTTATTATGAAATAAACGAAAGTGACTAGATGAACAAGTAGTCTTTATTGTATCAGACTATCTTTGTACAAGGCTTAACTTAAGCATAAAAAAATCACAATTCTGGTATAATAATTTTGTAAATAATCTCGTCTTACACTAAAATTGTCTTATGAATTAAAAATCACAATTATTAAAAAACTTCCAGAATAGATCGTAAATTGATTTTAATGATTTTAAAAAGTGGTATTAGTCCGAAATATAAATTTAAAAAATATTAAAACTAATACCATTTGGTATTCCATTTTGGTATTAGATCGGAATAAATCCCAATGGTTAGCTGATGCCTTTTATGGCCGAAATGATGTATACGTACGCACGCACCCATCCACCTTCATTAAACATTGGCTTTATATTATCGTAATGTGTGATTTTATACCTAGATAAGTAAATTTTGTTATATTTAGGTGCATAATTGAAGATTTAAATTTTTAATACAAAAGCAAGAAATTCTAGTTCCTTGTATTACAAAAACTAAGGAATTTAAGAGGCAGAGAAAACTTTAAAATTTTTAAATTGTAACAACACATATAAAACTGTTGATTTTATAAGTAAACTAGCTGTCCCCCGCGACTTCGTTCCCGTGGGAACTGTCCTGGTGGATTTTCATTTTTTTTAATATGAAAAATAGATGTTGGCCGATTCCCCGACCTACCCGATATGCACACAAAATTTTACAAAAATCGGTCCAGCCGTTTCGGAGGAGTTTGGCAATAAACACCGCGACACGAGAATTTTATATCTTTACTAATATTATAAATGCGAAAGTAACTCTGTCTGTCTGTCTGTCCATGCACTTCACTTTGCACCGTTTGTTATGCCCACTTCAAGAGAGCATGGTCAACTGATAAGAATAAGCGCGCGTTACCCATCCCTGGCATGGGGTTGCCAAGGATGGGTAGGCTATCTCACTCTGTTTCTACACGCAACGTAAATAAGCACTAATTAATAGACTCTCGCCTTTTTTAGTGGTGTTGCACAGCCTAGCGAGTAGCGACCTCTGTTACACCACAGATGAACTATTTGAAGCAGGTATCAATAATTATAGTCACATCTCCACAATTGATAAGCTTACTTTAAACCGTCCCTTTCTACTACAATAACGAAACGAGTCATTAATAAGTTGTCTGCCGATACTAATGGTACGAACACTTTTGTATCGTTTTTGCTGATTGTACTTCGGATAAATCTCGTGGACCCAGTGGGAATTCATGTATGAAAATTTTAAACGCTATTTAAAAATTTCATGGACCCGTTGGGAAATGAAGAACAATAGAGCCGTGGACCTTTGGGAAGAAGCCGAGCTTTCTAATGGTGAAAGATTTTTTGAAATTGGTCATTATAAAAATACAAATAAGAAAAAAATCAAAAGTTTTATTTTCAAAGGATTTTACATAAGTTTTCAGTGTGTTCTGGTACCCATATTAGGATTCCCTGTGTTGTGGGACTTGTGGGTTACCAGACTCTTTGCCTAGGCGCAGACACATAATTTACTAAAATTTAATAAATTATAAATTGCTGTAAAATTATAGTACTCTTTTTAAAGCTTTTCTTAAGTTTTCACTTTGTCTGTAAGTCTTTGAATGTGGAACTGAATAAGAATAGTAGTTTTTTAAAATGCTGTTTTTGTCTGCAGACTAAAAAGAAGAAAGTGAAAAAAGTCCCTAAAGGCTGGTCAGACTACCAGGCGGCTTGGATTGTGGAGTCAGATGCCGAGAGCGAAGGATCAGAGGGAGCCAGTGATAGTGAGGTAAGACTGAATGCTGACTAAGCGAAGTCACTGGCTGCTGTCAATGAATAATTTCGTTTAATCAATATATATATTTTTTACTTATTGTTTTGGTCTGTATACAACAAATGCAATTCACAGTTTAAGTGTTTTTAGGTCGAAGAATCGATTTTTCGTCCTACTTCCGAAAAATTGTGATTTTACACATTTTGTTAAAAAAACATTAGGTAAAAAAAAAACCCCGCTTTTGCTCCGTCGCCATCCATTAAATAGCTTTTAAACAAGAAAATAGAAAACATTTTTTACATTAAAGGTGTACAGATGAATGATTCAGATAATTACAAATTAACTGGAGACTAAATTCTAAAGAACCTCGCGGAAATATCCGCGCCACCTTCGGAATTCGCATACGGCGCAGATGACGTCATTCGCATCACGATTTTCGTCAGGGTTGCCAGTGTGCCTGCGAGTTGAAAACTGCCTGTATGTTGTTAATGACGTGATCAGATTCGGCGCAAATATAATAGATAATTATTTATTAATGAATGCTCGAGGGCTTCCGCGAATTCTTAAGTTTTAAGACTGCGACTTCTGCATTCGGCAGGTGCGCGTTAACCTTAAAAGTGTCGTATTGGCTGATTGCGAGCGTCCGTCGCGTACGTACGCGTACGCACGCACGCACACACGCATGCACGGTTATACGCCCGCGAAAATTCCGTTCTTATACTAATGCAATAAACTGGTCGCTCAATTTGTGTGGATAGGCGATTTTTTTTTCTTATTTTATTCACTACTAGCTTTCCGCCCGCGGCTCCGCCCGCGTGGACTACAGGTTATATCGTGCCCAACTGTGGGATAAAATGTAGCCTATGTCCTTTCCCAGGCTCTAATCTATCTCTGTACCTTTCATCATAATCGGTTCAGTAGTTTAGGCGTGAAAGATGGACAGACAGACAGAGAGACAGAGTTACTTTCGCATTCATAATATTAAGTAAGGATCAGCCCAGTGCTGATTCATATCCGTAATTTTCTCTTAACTAATTTAAAGTCAAGCTTGTGAATTGCGATCTAAGCATATGAAATGTCTAGGAGGGCGAAGACAATGAGAATGAGGAGTTCATGTCCTGTGAAGAAGATGCTTCAGATAAGGAAGAAAAAGAAGAGGACAATGACTTCGAATCGGTTGCTGAGTCGGAAGTAGGACCTACCGATGAGAAGTAAGCACATATTGATTCATTGTTTGGGGAACTTTCATATATTACGTCACACAAAAATTCGACTTTTTGGACCTCTCTCTGCTTTGTTAATAGGCCTTTACCTATGAAATTGCCGTTTTTCATACAATATTTTTGGAAAACTGAATTTTCCATACTAACGTTTTTGGATTTTTCTCGGGAATGGGAAATCCAAATTAAGCAAAATTTTGTGGGAAGGTTTCCAACATTAAGTTAATTTTCATCATACTTACTTTATTGAAAGTTGTAACTGTAACAACGGTACAGCAAAAATAAGCAATGAAACGGGCAACGGATGAAACGAGCTATATTTGAGCTTCTCTTTCAGCAAATAAATCTAAAGTAAATATGTATTAATTTGACTCAATATCTCCGTTATATGGCCAAGGTTTTAAATAAAAAACAATTTGAAGAATAGCTGTTCAATCAAATAAATTATGAAAAAAATAAAGCTTGAGAAAAAATCGGCAATTTCATAGGTAAAGACCTATTATTTTTTTAACGTTTCTTCTTCGTAGCGTTTAGTCCCATTTCCCATTCGGAGTTCACTTAATCTCTATAATTATTCATGATTTGGCAGGTCAAGCCAAATTGATGTTTTTAGTATCTCTTTACCATTTGTTGTCATACTAGCTTTTCGCTCGGTACTTCGTTCCCGTGTGAATTTAGGAAATTACTTTTTTCTAATTTAAATGTCACCTTTTTTAGTAACCTTTTTTTTGTCATCTGTGGTCTCTGCCTGCACCAATGGGACAAAGGCGTGAGCTTATAAGAATAAGAATAACTTTATTTTTTCAAATATTAAAATACAAATTACGTAGACTTTCTGTATCCGGATACAGTGTCTTCCCATATGGTCGTACATAGATGTTAACAGTGCTTAGTAGTATTTTAACAACTTAGTAATAATATTAAGTATTAAAATTTAAATACAATGGTTATCATGTTTGTGTGTGTGTGTGTGTGTGTGGTGTGTGTGAGTGTGTGTGTGTGTGTGTGTGTGTGTGTGTGTGTGATATGTGTGATGAGATGAGTGAGTGTATGTGAAGGTGAGATGAGTGATGATGAGATGAGTGAGTGTATGTGAGTGTATGTGTGTTATGTGTGTGTATTTTCTCGTTTAAATGTCCACGGCCGACAGTTCTACTATAAATGTGACGTAATAAATCAGACCAGAGCTAATCAGTACTTGCGTGTAAGCTAATCATTACTTAATTACTTATGTTATGTGTACTATCACCCTAGATACGACTTAACAATAGACGCCCACGAAGAGTACGAGATGCTGAAGAAATTGGCAGCGGCTAAAGAAGACAGACAGTTCCCAGACGAAGTAGACACTCCACAGGACCAGCCGGCCAGGGAGCGGTTCCTGAGGTATCGGGGACTAGAGTCATTCAGGTCAGTACTTGTGTGGTGATCGGTTGAGAATAACACCAGCCCATCTCTTTCCGTGGGTGTCGTAAGAGGCGACTAATGAAACACAAATGAGACCTGCCTCTTAGTAATCCACCAGACCTTATTATTTTCTCAGTAAATTCAGTTTTTTTTTTAATTTCAAAAAAAATTGCGGGGCTATAAAAATAAACTAGATGTTGCTGAAGAGTAATTTTGACTTCGGTCGAACCTCATACCGATAGAAATTATAGATTTAATAAAAAATTGGAGCAGTACCAAACACTATTTTTTTTCAATGAATTTTAAATGCGCCCTTTTATAATTTTTCAAACCACAATCAAAAAAAGGCATAAAAAGTAGTGGGGCCAAGACTTTTATATGGGGGCTGAGGAGGTAGTGAAAGACCCCTCCTGTCGGCCCATTTAATTTGGCAAACGATTGACCAAACACCCTGTAATTCAGCGGATTTCAAAGGTTTTAATAAAAAGGCTCGAGACCCGAGAAAACTCGAGAATTTGACCTCTAGAATTCTCGAAACTCGAGAAAAAAAATGGTCGAGAAATCAGAAACCCTAATGACAATTTTTAAACTGAACCTTCTTTACCTCATAAATAGCCTGTTGTAAATATTTTTTAAAAATCTTTTAAAATAAGAAAGATATGAACGTTTAAATATCTCAATTTTATTTTTACAAGGTTCGTCATCTAATATTAGACAGAGAGGGAAATACTAAACGATGACGTCACAGTTGAGTACTGCTATATAAATTCAGCTTTCAAAAAATCCCAATCGAAATCGGTCCATCAGTTTAGGTTTTAGGAGCTACGGTGCCATAGACAGAAGCACAGATACACAGACATACAGATTTTTTTAACAAACGTTAAAAAAATCATTAACAAGTATTTATCGTCCATGTCTAAACCCGACAAGAAAATAGAAGAAGTGTAAAATAAAATGTAACTTTTGCAGAACATCATCATGGGATCCGAAGGAGAATTTACCAGCAGATTATGCGAGGATATTCCAGTTTGAGAACTACGACCGGACCCGCCGGCGAGTGTTTAAGGAAATTGATGATAGTCTTGTTAACATGGTGAGTCGCATATTCGGATACCTTGAGGAAACTTACACAAATATATCTACAAGTTTTGAACATATTAGGTATCAAGTATGTTGATGACCAATTAACTGATCAAAAAAAAATTTGGTATTACGTTCATAGATTCTTACCAAGATTGGAAGTTCCAGAAACGTCTGTTAATGAAACTTAAGAGGAGCGTCTCAGTTTGGACTAGCGTCTCAGTTGTTTTTCATGCTGTCTCCGCCGAGTTTATTTCCAAAATTATGAGATTAGGCGTCAATGAATTCCTACCCCAAAAACAATAAAATCGTACGTTTTTGGTCTCTATCGATTCGTAAGCGTATAAACGAGGTTTGTTCGTTTTGTTTTTTCCAAAATTGTTCTTAGTTTTTCAACAGTCAGCTTTTAAATGTTGAGATTTGTTTTGGCGAAAAATGCTGACTTTTGGTCTCAAATATATTTTTGTCTACTAAAAATATCACAAAAATCAAAACGTACGGACCTAGTTTTTGGTGTGCCTGATACTATACTAAAATTTAGACGTTTAGGATCCGTTGACGTTTAGGGGATGAAATCCATTGACGCCGTTTGTATGGAAAAAAACACTGAGACGATCCTCTTAATAACCCTCAAAATGTATATGTCAAATGTGTCGTCAGTTCTAAAACATAGCACGCACGATAAGTCAGTTAGTTAGAGCACCAGGAGATCTAACCCTGGGGTCGTGGGTTCAAGTCCCATTCGCGCTGAACATTTTTCTTTCCCTAAAACTATTTGTGAAAATCCCTAACTAGGGCAAACGTTTTAAAAATACTAAATATAGTGTGTTTTGCTTTTCATTCATCTGAGTGGTAAAACAATAATTTTTCACCTTTTCAGTACGGCTTCTACATAACCATCCACATAAAAAACGTACGCCAAGACCTATGGAAGGCATATCGGGAAGCGAACCCCAATGCACCTCTATCAGTCTTCGGATTATTACCCCACGAACATAAGATGTCGCTTATGAACGTGGTTTTGAAGAGAACTGGGGCCAGCGACGAGCCTATCCAGAGCAAAGAGAGACTGATCTTTCAAGTTGGATATCGAAGGTTTATAGTGAATCCCATATTTAGTCAACATACCAATGGGGGTAAGCATAAGGTTGGTATTTAACAAACTTTTTGTTATCAAAAAAAAAATTTCCGAACTATTTATTTCCAAAAAAAATAACAGTATTTTTAATACAAAGGGAGGAAAAAAAATCTGTTTAAAGCTAGATTACTCTATTAATCTTTGTTTTGTAGGTATAGAAAAAACATTTTTTAATGACATGATATTCTCGTTATCTATATCTGTACTAATACTACTAATATTATAAAGAGGAACGATTTGTATTTTTGTATGTAACGAATAAGCTCCGAAACTACTGGACCAATTTTAAATATTCTTTCACCATTAGAAAGCTACATTATCCCCGATGGACATAGACTACATAGTTTTCCCGTATTCCCACGGGAACGAAGTCCCGAGCGGAATGCTAGTTTTTATTAAATAAATAAAAAAAAAATTGACTTACTTGGTTTTTATTTAAAGAATAATTGTTATTACCTATACTTACTAATCTTATTTAGGGCTTTTGCTATTTTAAACTGATTTATTGAGAAAATTTAAAAATATAAAACTTTTTTTTGAGCAGTTACAGCCTGGATACTAGTCCTTTAAGAATATAGAAAACTTTGTGGAAAAAAGAGTGAAAGAAGATTGACACAATTCATAAATGATGGGAATATATTTGGAAGGGTCGGAAAAAGGCCTTACTAGTGTAAGTTAGCTCTTACAATGTATTTTTTTTTAATTTTTCAGTATGAGCGGTTTTTTCAACCCGCATCAACATGTGTTGCCAGTTTTTATGCTCCCATACAATTTAGTCCCTCTACTGTACTCTGTTTTAAGGTTAGTATCTTTAATATAGGATTTATATAAATAAAATAAATAATTATAATTCTCTTAACTCTAACTGCCGTACTCAGAGACGTCAATTAAAGTTAAGTACTGTTAAACTCTGATGTTGTCTCTTTCACTCTTGTTGATATAAACAAGGATAGCATGACATTTAATTACTTCTTAACTTTAATTGACATCTCTGAGTACGGCAGTAAGACCCGTATTACGGAAGGAGACTCATGTCTTGATCTATACTTAGTATTTATTGTCTCTTTGTCACTATCAAAATGACAAAAACGACTGCTATTCAAGTGTAGATCAGAGTCTGAGTCCCGTTCGGTGATATACCGACCTTAATCCAGTTTCGGCGTAAAAGAATTAAAAAGAAAGGCGTGCACAGTTAACCATTAATTGTAGATCAACTAGTTTTAAAGGCGTAAGTGTTATATTATTAACAAATAACTTAAATTTCAGGAGAAAAAGAACACGAAGCTGCAACTGATAGCGTCAGGAGTTTTGCTCTCGTGTAATCCGGACAGACTGATTATCAAGCGAATCGTTCTGTCTGGTCACCCGTATAAGGTACGTGAATACTTTAGCGGGTTAAGTTTGGGGTTAGATGGCGCTGTGTGAGTTGTCCAAGATTTTAAGCTCCGTATAACGCGACTCAGACTCTTATGTATACTTAAGTAGCAGTCGTCTTTGTCATTTTGATAGTGAGTGAAAAAGACAATCAATAGTTAAGTATAGTTTCAGAAGACTTGGTTTTTTAACGACTGTAGTCAATCGACAGCTTGACGTGCCCTCCGAAGCACGGAAACGCTCGTGATAAATTGCGACTTTGGTCACCCGTCAGGTTTCCTGATTCTGTGTATGTTACTTAACCTCACTGATCGACAGATCAGCGAGCGTCACGGCAACGAGCGCTTCATTATTTCTAAACCCTTGGACCTAGAAAGCTAAAATCTTGCACGAAGTTCCCTATTATAACGTAGGCAAGGAATAAGGAAGGATTTTATGAAATTCCCACGGGAACGAAGTCCTGGGCATCCTCTAGTTAATATTATAAATGTGATAGTGCGTTTGTTAGTCCTACCTTCACTTCAAAACGGAACAACGAATCGATTTGATATTTTGCACAGCCTTAGTTGAAGGACGGGAGAGTGACATATAAGCTACTTTTCCACGCGAGCAATGTCGCAGACAGAAAGCTAGTCTAGTTCCATGTATCTATCTATCTATCTATCTATCAAGGTGACGCCCGTCAAGCACAGGCTTCACACAATTCCCCATAACAGGGCATGAGTTTTACCTCTGCGCTGAGAGTTGCTACCTTAACAATAAGGCCGCATTTTTGTACATTCTTCTTGCTTAACCCTTTTAGCGCCAAGAGTTTTCGTCAAAAACGCCCACCACACGCCACGACATCAAAAATTTTTTTTTTAATATCGTGGCGTATGGCGAACGCTTGGTGAACGATATTAAAGTAAAAAAAATATATATGTCTGATATATCAGACTTTGGCGGTGAGGGCACGAAACTTAAACGTCTGATATATCAGACTTTGGCGGTGAAAAGGTTAATTACTTATGATTTTGTACTTTTTGTTTGTTTCTGGTGTGCAATAAAGTATAATTCATTCATACATTCATTTATTCCACCTCTTTAAACCTCCCAGACGCTTTTGCAAACCTAATTATCTCCTTTATGCTAATCTCTTGTATTTGGTCTTCCTCTATCTCATCCATGCATATAGTCTCCATCTTATCAGCGTTTTTTTACATAATTCCGTGTAAAAAAACGTAACAAAACTGACAGGTTATAAACAATGTTTTTTTTTCAGGTAAACAAAAAGTCAGCGGTGATAAGGTTTATGTTCTTCAATAGAGATGATGTCTTATACTTCAAACCATGCAAGTTGAGGACTAAATATGGACTTAGTGGACACATCAAGGAACCTTTAGGTAAGTTCTTCTTCTTCTTATCGTGTAAATATAATCAAGAGTATGGCGAACTTGACTAATCTTGGTGTTAGAGGTTTCAAACCTCCAAATGGCCTCTGACTTGGTATGTTAACTGAAATAATTTTACATTTTCTCGTTATGTCTCTATCTTAATTGACCAGTTGTCTAGGGCAATACAAATTCAGTCTCATAGGAGTTGATTGCCATGGCAAACATAACTGTTAAGGATTAATTTTCCAGTAGTCAAAGCCATAAATATTTTTGACAGATCTACTGTTTTAGTCATTGGTTGTAATGAGATTGCAGAAAATAGAGTGATTACGAACACCATGTGATTTTTATTTCATTAAAATAAATACGGAAAACGGCGATCGTTTTATCCCACATCCCGAGAAAAGAGTGCCCACAACAATAACCTTAAGTAGTAGTAATTTTTTTCATCCATCCGGATAGGCAAAGGTCGGAGCCATACAGCCAAATCTTTCTTAAGTAATTTCTTCCACTCAATGAAGGCATTTAAATGAAGGCAAAAGAAAGCCAAATCTTGAGTTTTCTATTTAAAAGGCAATATGCCAAATCTTTTATAATATTTTATATCATAGTCAGTCCGTGTATTTCAAATCCGGTTAATATGTCAAATACAATAACCTTAAATATAATAGCAGAAGTTTTTTCTGCATTTGATTGACGTTAACAAATGATCCTGAAACTTTTTTGAATACAAATAGACCCGTATTTCAGAAGGAGATTTAAGTATTTATAGTCTCTTTCTCTCACTATCAAAATGGCAAAGAGCAATAGTTATTTGTTATACAAGAATGCAAAGTTGCCCAATTTTGATGACCGAGCAAACGAAGGATTCTAAAATTGAATCACGAGCTTAGCGAGTGGTTAAAAAATTAGAATCCTGAGCGTTAGTGAGGGAATCAAAAGAGCACGAGGTGACAAATCTTTGCACTCGAGTGCAACACGTAATTTTTTATTCCACCTCAGCGAGGAAATGACTGAATGCAAAAAAAAACATTTACAAAGGTTTTAACAATATGTCGTGAAAAGAACATGGCGCGCGCAAAAAATTATTAAAAAAGTACACCAAGGAGGTTCCGAGTCTGAGTTTTTAACAAATAAAAAAAGTGTATGATAAATTCGGCACCATAGAGATAGAAGTAAATAGGTTTAATGATGTTTTGAATCCACAAGCTTAGTGCACACGATGTTCTATATTCAATTTACTTTATCCTCTAGCGGATAAAAACGGCTTTTGCACTCAGATATCGAAGAGCAAGAATACTCTTTCCGTTGCTCCGTCTTAAGGCGACTGATGTCTATTCGTTCTTTTATTTTCGGCAAAAAACCTTTTTTCCGTAGCTATTAAAATTCATGTTACGTTGGTTTGATCGCCGCGTCTCCGTTCCACGTCGCTTGTATATAGACATCGCGTTAGATGGCGCTGTATTAATTGTCCAAAAATATTTACCTATTTATGGTAATCCTCAGGTACCCACGGCCACATGAAATGCGTGTTCGACGGTCAACTCAAGTCACAAGACACAGTGCTTCTCAACCTGTACAAACGAATGTACCCCAAGTGGAACTACGAGAATTGCATCGTCACTGATAAGGACTCTAATGATAAGATGGAAGCGTGAAGTTTATAGAAATATATTAATAAATTAAGTTAGATCAAATGCTATAAAACGTCTTTTATTTTAAGGTGGGTGGGACATTTTTGTGAGATTCGTTTTTTGTCAGATAAATAAGGTTGTAATTTTATGACGAAAAAAGGAATCGCTTTTCGGTAGGTACCTACCTACTTACAATGCAAATATGACCAATACATGAACGTAGTGTAAACAAGGCGTAATTATTTGATGAAAGCAATTTTTCCAGGAAATCTTTGGTAGGACAACAAAATTTTAACTAAGAAAAAAAAACAAGCTTGTAATATTTTTCACGTATTTATTGAGACATAAAGCGCGAATGTCTACCACTAGCCTAACATCAAATAATCTCCAAGGCAGTGAATGTGACAAGTTATTTAAATCGAACGATAAGGCCCTTCGAGATAGGATTCTGAAAGTATACAAGATACAGGCGTAAAGGATAGCTTAGCAAACACCTCATGGTTAAATCTACCTATTAAAATCAGCTTGACGGCTCGCGACAAACACGCGCGTCACACCACTTCACTTTGGGTCGCCGCACACGGGCCATAAAACGCCGCCACCGGCATATTTCCTATAGTTTTCTTATTCATACATTTTATATGGACTCGCCGCACACAGTTGACGCCGGTGGCCGCCACTTCTAGCTTCTCGTGGCGGCGTTTTGGCCTGTGTGCGGCGACCCTTTTGCGCGAGGGCACCGCGCAAAGGTGTTCTCGCTCTTTGGCATTGTCATTTTGACACTTTCGACAGTGCTTCGGCTGCAGTATCAAGATTGTAGGTAGTCATTTATTTTGTAAAATAAAGGAAAGCCTCGTGTAAGATGTACACTGCTGTTATTATAATGAACGGTTTTGAAAAGGGGTGTTAGTTTTTGCTAAGCTGTCCCTCACTCTGTAGGTGTTTTTGTGTTCAAGCATATTTATTTAACATTTCACCCTTTCGTTTACATATACAATATATCCAGGTTTAGTCAGTAATTATTAAAAGAGCTTTTTACTTAGGTATTGATAATTTTCTTTGTCAATTTTTTACATTTATTTCAACACGTTTTATCCCATGTCACTCGTTGAAGGGCCATTCATTAATTAGCCACTACAAGTAGATGACTATTTTTACTTTCTTTTTCCTCTGATTTTAAATTAGTCAACGAAACTTTTGAATGTGATTCTGACTATAAAACCATAGACAGAAATATGTTAAAAGAAACCCATTCGGAATTCTTTTGAAATTGGTTGGACGTCATGGTGCTGTTTCTGTGAACATATGGTAATATTAGACATCTACTTATAGAAGCTAACATACTAGAGCGCTAAAATGCAAAAAACTACAAATCCTGTTAGGTATTGTTAATAAAAAAAAGAAAAACATGAAACGACACTTATATCATTATTCATTATGACAAATAACTATTATTTTAGCTACAAAAAACATTAAAGTTGATCGCATTCTTTGCAGTGCGTCAACACTACACAATTATTATTACACATTAAGTAATATAAAATCAAAGATCTTTTTTTTTCTTCGAAATTATGAATGCAAATAACTTGTACTATATGGTGTAGAAGTGGAGAAGAAACAAGAATAAAAAAAACAAAACAAGATTATTTTTTAATCGAATTAAGCATTAAGCAGCCAGCTGCTTGAAACAGCTAGTTTCTTAAAAAATAAAGAAAAATGTTTTTTTTTAAAGTTTCTTCTCCATCGTGAAAGAATAATTTTAAAGATAAAAGCCAAAAATTTTGTACACATGTACAACACACGAGGCTTTTGTCGATTTTATATCAATTTACATTCATGACTCAGGTCCGACTTACATTATGACTATGACCGTTTTTCATGACAATAAACTGATGCAAAGTTTGTCAGATATTGAGGAGATTTATGTTCACCTTGAGATGCGCTTTGAGTTTACCAGTATATTATTGCTAGTAAACTCAAAGCGCATCTCAAGGTGAACATTTGGATTGTTTTAACGATCTTATTGCGTATACATACGAGCTAAAATTGCACTGTCAAGTATGAGTTGCCTTCCGAGTTTATTTACGAATTACAAAACAATTTAAAAACAGTCTTAAATTCTGACCAGCAGATCAAAAAATCATTTGTTTCTTTTTGTCTACGTATTACAACTCGCTTTACAACGAATAGTGTTATGATGCCAAGTTTATGGATTTTATATCAGTTTAATAACAATATTAGCCCTTGCAATTTAGTAGTCTATGATAATAATAAACGCTACACACTTTAAAAGGCCCACATTAATGTTTTTACGCTTGTGCCGTGGGTCCCTTAGAACATACATAAAGACAGATACAAAGACCCATGACCCGAGAACAAACATCTGCTTTTTACACTAATATTTGCCCCGACTGGGCATCGAACCCAGGACCCGTCGATTAAGAGGCAGCGCCACTACCACTCGACCAAACCGGCCGTCAATGCTCACTTTGGAGTGACGCTGTTATTTATAATATTATGTAAATATAGAAAATATTAAATAGTTTATGGGAAGACGGAAAAACCTTTTTCTGAAATAGAATATTATTCAGTTGTCGAGTATTTTAAAGATATATTCAAGTAAATTGCCATATATATTTTTTGTCAATATTTTTTTGTTTCTAATCATATTAAGAATATTTTTTTATTAAAAGTATAATGAATAGCATTGCATTGTAATTATTTATTTATATTATACTCAAAATCGACACTAGTAGATTGCAAGAGCTGTATTGTGCACTTTTGTGCATCTCAAATACCACATAAGTTTTTGAAAATATGTATGTAAACTAATGCAAACTCTTACAGCTGATAAACTATTAAGCCGTCGCCCCACCGCGGTGCACGAATAGGCTACGCACGTGTCTTAAGCTTCGCTTTGCAAGAAAATGTATGTGGTTGTGTCCACTGCAATCTACGAACACGCTACGCACGAATACGACAAACGCCAGGTGATTATCAACTCAATGAGTATGACATTAAGGCACAAATTAGATTTTGATCTAATCCACGCAGCCGTGTGCCCGTGCACAGCGATGGGTCTGCGCCTTTACTGTAACTGTTTACTGCCTTACTTTTAAAACTGACATGATCTCAGACAAGCTTCAAAGCAAAGTAACGAAAGTTACCGACATTTTAATTAAAAACAAGAGTTAAATCACGTTTGAGTTAAAACAAATGAAATGATTAAAAAAATTATAATGTTATACTTTTTTTTGATCCAAGATTAAACTGACATATCATTCCACATTTGTTAATGTTTAAAGTAAGCTTAGGCAGTATTAATTGAAGTTTTTTTTGTAATTTACTTTGAACATTACTAGAAGTATATAAGACTAAAATATACCTGAAACTTTGTTCGAAATATTCCTTATTAATACTTTACTGTTGTGCTTCATGTGAAAATAAAGTGTGTTAATAAAAAAATGGGTGCGTGTACTTATGTACGCGCGTGAGAAGTTATACTTCTTTGAGCGGTTAAGCAGACAGCTTCATACTGTTAATTTTGTGTCACAGATGCGCGCGCATCTTAAAATTTCACTCTCATAATTTTTTCATAACGCGCCTAGCTTCATACTGTTAATTTTGTGTCACAGATGCGCGCGCATCTTAAAATTTCACTCTCATCATTTTTTCATAACGCGCCTAAAGAAGTATAACTTAAAAAAAAACTATATAGTAGTTAGATTAACATCAAACAAGGCTCAATATTCTTCATCACGACAAGTGAGGAATAACATTCAGCCTTGTTTGATGTTAAAACGGTTTATGTATTTATAAACAATTAAACGACTTAATGACTTCATTAAACCATCGCGCGATTCATGCACACCCGTGTGTGCAGGATTTGTATCGCACGCGCCGTAAACAAGCGCGCGACAGGTTCATTGGGTGTTGCCATTTTTTAAAATTTTATTGTGTTATATATTTTTTAAATTCTACACTTTATTTCAAAAAAACATCAATTAGTTAACACTGCCCAGATTAAATATTACTTAACCTAAACTATTAGGTTCGTCAGCAAAACTGTAAAAGATTTGTACAATATTTATATATTTTTCGAGAATTTTTTTTTGTAATCGGGCCTATTAACTAGGCGGAAATAGATTGGACTCGTCAGTTTATATATAGGGTGACTTTAAATTAACTAGCGAAAATACATGAATTAGCCCATTCAACCGTAAAACTTTCCCCACGAAACTTGGTTGAAATATGAAAAAATAAATCGTCTCTCCATACAAAATGTCCAATCGGCTGATTCTCTTAGTACGAGAAGTCAATTTTTTTTAGAATTTCATAAGTTGTTCAGTTTCATGGGAAGAATTAAAGATTTTCTAACCTAAATCACCCCATATTTATTTAAAAAAAGTCAATAATACTACGCATTTCAAACCAACTTTTTAATGAACACAAACCTATTTTGCGGACACGAAACTAGTTCTGCATAATTTTTTACATTGATTTGTATTGAACGGACCGCAAATACAAATTGGTTTTACAAACTTATTTTTACAGTTAATATGAATGGTTTTCTATGAAATTAAGATGGCAGCAAATTTTTTCAACGGACCGTTGCGTTGGTTTGAAATCAATAGTACTTGTCAGTTTGTAATGACTAAAACTATTAAATTTCAGCTGACTTTTTTTGGTCAATAATACCTGTTATGTAGTTAAAATTTGATATTGGAGTTTATTTAAAACAAAATGACCCATAGTACAAAAACATAAACATTGTTTACAGTCTATTGTAACCGGCAACTTCTTGGCCATCGCGTGAGGTGGTGGGGGAAAGTTCTCTTCTCTTCGCACCCCCGAAGAGACCTATTTTTCGTTTCTGCGCATTCAAGGTCGTTTGTCCAAGAAGTTTGCCGGCTACTGTAGTCATAGTCAGTTTAGTTACATTGTTAGAAATTATTTTTTCCCGCAGTGGAGTATTAATATTAATTTTTTTTTCATCTTTTCCCATAAGGATATCGTGCTAAGCGATACTTTTCTAAGATGCCTTTAAATCAGTTCACTCAGGCGCTGTTAATACACAAGCGAGACGTGGCGCGGCGGTCAAAGCAACGTAAAATGAATCTTATTACCTACAAAGCAAAGGTTTTTTTCGTCCGTCGCTACGCCTTGGTTGTGGATGTCTCTTCGTGCTTCTGTTTTCAGTGAAAAAACCTTTGCTCCGTAGCTGGTAAGATTCATTTTACGTTGCTTTGACAGCGCCTAAGGATTCTACAATTGTAAAACGGCTTTGCTTACAGAAACCGTTGTCATATTTTAAAATTATGTGTAACACTCTCGAATGGTTTGAAGTACTTTATCGGCCAAACTAGATTTATTGCCAAACTCATTTGGCCTAGAACAAACTAGTATTTATTTAATTTTTATAGAGCTCTTAACCACAATATAGGGGAAAGATGTGGTCGAAGATGCAAAAAGCTCACTCACAAGATGTCTATTCAGTCGAACTTTAAAGAGATTCGGGTTATATGAGCTCGGAAATTTATACAGTCGCAAAGGTCCCATTCCTTAGCGGAGCGTAATATAAAAGATAAAGAGAAGCGCTCCATTCATTTGAGTATTTTTTTTTTAATTGTCTGCCATAAAATCTCTCATTAGGTTGTGTTGTGATAGGTGACAAATATACATAGAGATATGAGTTGTATGCTGTAAAAGTTAATTTTATTAATACCTCAAAACTAGTTTGGCCCAGGCCAAATTAGGTTCATCTGAAATATGGTTTGGCCGGTAACATATTATTATTCTAATAACTTCGTACAATTCGAATTACTCTTGAAACTCAAGGATGACCAAAGTGAACAACCAAGAAAAAAATGTTGAAAGAATTAAAAAAAAATAGCCTCTACATACAAAGTGTAAGCTGATAGCGTTATATGGGGAGGTACTTTAAATTAGCTAGCGAAACCTTAGTATGAAACTGAAGAACTTTCTCCAAGTCGAAAAAAAATTTCAACTTCTTACTAAAGCAAGTCAGCTGACCGCTCAAGTTTAATGGAAAAGCGAAATTAAGACTGTGTTTAGTAAATGGTACAACTTTCGTGGTAGTCAATAAGAGCTATTTACAGTAGCTCATCACACTAATTTTGAACCTTAACGACTATCACGAAAGTTGAACCTTTCCATTTTAACAGTCACAATTTATTTTTCACTAGCTTCCCGCGCGGGACTTCGTTCTCGTGGGAATTCGGGAAAATCATGTACCCTATGTCCATCCCGGATAATGTAGGATTCTAATAGTGAAAGAATTTTTCAAATCGGTCCAGTAGTTTCGGAGCCTATTCGATACAAACAAACAATCAAATCTTTCCTCTTTATAATATATGTTACTTGGAGACAGTTGTTAAGTATAGTGAGCTGATTTACATTCTTTTTCGCTCTAATTTAAAATGACCCAATATATTCGCCAAAGGAAGTTTCCTGAAGTTGCGAGGGTTTTGCTGCATAATGTGCGAAAGGCTGACCACATCGACCACAGCCTAATAGACGCCTAATGCAAGGCGAACATTTTCTGGCAACACGTTAGACTTATACGTCTTACTGACGCGAAATCTGCTTTAGTATCGACCACATCCGTGACCCGTATACATCTCGTGCGTTTATTACAAAAAAAAATACAAAAGAAGAGAAACATGGCTCCCTGTACAATAGAATGGTGTGGAAAATGTAGCCAATCATCTAATTTCAAAAAAGACGGCATAACTTTTCATAGGTAAGCCAATTTCAAGATTATTATTGTCAAGAATCAATTTATTCAGAACTCAAATTCGAATCCGTAACGAAAGCATTTGTTTATCAGTACATCCCTTTCTTTCAAATACAAATAAGTACTGCTTTCTTGGATTATTGTGACCTTGAATCGGCCAATCAGCATGCATTTCTTCCTTCTCCCCCCGCCCCTCGCTTACCTCAGCGCATTGACACAGTTATTTGTTTCGAGAAATTAAAACATTACACGTCTATTAGGCTGTGCGGTCGATGGCTGACCACCTCTCACCATCATACAACTTGTTCCATCTGATAACCCTCACAGTTTGTGTCAAACGTGGCGTCTAGTCGTTCTAGAACCACTGACGCTCTGCCTAACCTGTTAGGGATTATAGGCGTATGTATATGTATCCTGAAGTTTCTAAATATTTAAAGTTATAGAGTGTACAGTATGAGGATTCATTTCGTTAAGTAATATATCAATTAACTTGTTGTATTAGGGCTTAGCCTTGTGCCGTCTTGTGGGCCCCCCCCGCGGGGGGTTGGGGGGGCTGGTGGGGGTTCCCGCGGGTGGTGACCCCCCCGACTTGCTGTACAGGTTGTTCAGGAACTCTTCTAGGTTCGGGTCGTGGCTGAAACGTAATTTTTCGTCGTAATTTTTGTCTTTTGTAGGATTTTCTGTGATTGTATTTAGTAAAGGGTACAGTCACAAGCATTAATTACTATAGAGCAGGGGTGGCCAACTTGATTATACCCAAGATCTCCTGTTTACTAACGAAACCCTGTGCGATCTACCATTACATACTTCTTGAAATCTTAAATGAAACAGCATAGTTCAGTACACAATCATGTAGTTTTTTTTTTCCAAATTATATTAAGAGAAACAACTTAAATCTGAAATGTTTTTTTTTTGCCTTGCCAAGATCAACTGGACTAACAGTCGCGATCGACCGGTCGATCGCGATCGACCGGTTGGCCACCCCTGCTATAGAGGGTGTAAGGAGCAGCTTAGCAAAAACTGAAGCCATGAATTCATACCATCATTCTGAAAAAAGTGATATCAGCGTAAAACACGACAACCAGCAATGTACATCGTATTTGCAGTTCGGGCGGACCGCGTGCGGGGAGCGGTTTTGTGTTACACTGCGTAGCGCCAAAGTAGGTAAATAACGAAAACTTCTTAAAGTTTCAGGGGAAATAATAATTACGAGTAACCCTTCATTGTTGTGGGTAGATTCCACGATTTTAGTATTTTCTGAGCTGTCCCTTATACACGCTATATATACAGGGCTTTAGGTAAAACTCTTTCAACCTCTCGGGTGGTTAATCAGTCCATGAAACTGAACAACTTTCCCCCAATCATAGGTCAAAATACCAAAAAAAATAAATGTTGAGTTCCCATACAAACTTCATCAGCATGTAGCGCATTTTGTATGGGAGATCAAAATTTTTTTTTTTTCGTATTTTGACCTATGTTCCTTGGGGAAAGTTGTTGAGTTTCATGGACTGATTTAGCATCCGAGAGGTTGAAAGAGATTTACCTAAAGCCCTGTATATGTTGGTGTACAATAAAGTAAATTCAATAAACAATACATTCCAATATAGTTTATTGCTAGGTAGCAATAAGGCCGCCTATTGCTAGGTATTATTATAAACTCACCCCGTAGTGGGTCTAGTGGTGTCTGCGGCCTTATTCCCGAGTACGATGCGGTACTGTACCATATGGCAGTCCGGACGGAGTTGCTTTAAGTTTTTCTTCTGTAATAAGAAAATAATTATTAAAATTAATAATTACATTTCATTATTAAACTTTCGCACGATTCTTGCACACCCGTGTGTGCAGGATTTGTATCGCACGCGACGTAAACAAGCGCACGCGAAATTACTTTCTAAAAAAATTAAAAAAATGAATGAATTATTAAAATTATAATTAAAGTGAAATAATTTAAACAATTTCAAATAAAATTAAGCAAATAAAATTAAGTAAATGATTATTATGACGGCCGGTTTGGTCTAGTGGTAGTGGCGTTGCCTCTTGATCGTCGGGTCCTGGGTTCGAATCCCATTCGGGCAAATATATAAGGTCCTAATTTATTAGTCACTTTCCTTTTAACACGTTATTGTGTAGGTCAAAATATATCATTTGAGTCAAAAAACAAAAGCATAATATTAAATTTAAAAGGTCTTGAAAAATTTTGTTATGATATTTTTTCATTACTATGTTGAATAAACCCATCCATTCAAACCTTCGATCAACTATAAAGAACTAGATACACAATCCACAACAAAAAAGTTCCCTCACTAAATGATCACCCACTTGACGTTTTGGGTTGTCTTTTCGTTTAGTAGCATTCGTTCGTTCCGAAAGTAACCATGCCGCAGTGCGCAGTGAAAAATTGTAAAAATCACACCTCCAGAACATTAAAGGAATATGGAATTACATTTTTTAAATAAGTAGTTTTGTAATTATTATATGTGAATTGAAATTATCTTGGTATTTGGCCAAGAAAAGGTTATAAAACATTTTTTTAGTTTAATTTAATAACATTCGGCGAGAGTATAACCTTTAAATTGAATAGACACTAGCCGAACTTACAAATCCATACCGTTGTATTTCAACATCATTTGTTCGGGTTATGCAGTGACTCTGTTCTAAAACAAATAGAGACGCTGTTTTTTTTCTATTGTTTTTTATTTCATTTTCATCTGTGTTATAAAATTTAAGTGTAAAGAGTATATATATTAATTCTGTTTTCTATACTTACATTAAAGGTATTATGGCAAAACCATTAATCATATAAAATTGAATTAATAAAAAATTTAACGTGCGTGACGTTTACAAACATAAAGTTTTATTGGATTTTTAGTTTTCCTAGAGATCCTGTGCGATGTGGACAGTGGACATCCGTGATCGCACGTCAAAGATGTGAAGATTTTTTTAGCCGTCGCAAAGTAGTGTCGTTTGCTCCAAGCATTTTTTAGAAAGTGACTCGTATGTCATTACAAAAGGAGTCAAAAGGTTACACAAAACAGCTGCACCTCAAATAGTATGTACCTTTTTATCACTTTTGATTTGGAGTTTCTTGTATTGAATAAAATAAAAAAAATATGTTTCATCTTCAGGACAAAGATGATGACAGCGAAGAAGACAAATGTTTTTTTTTTGAGTTGGTTGCTTTTTTTTTAATATATTATTTCTTGTACTTAAATATCTATTTAGTTTCATAGCTAATTTCCTCTCTTAAATCTCAATAGGTCATTTCTGTTCAAAAAATTATACTAAGTTTTAAATAAGCAAAACATAATATATGTGTAATCGGGAAAGACACAGTTCTTTTCTTTTTGTATAAGTTATTTCATATTTCATAAAAAAATAAGCATAGAATATTATGTTTATAAGCAATAATTAAGAAGAATGGCGGCGGCTGTGATTATCAATTGTAATGTATATTAATCGTCGGTTAATTTGAAATGAATGTGATTTTTTAAATAATAAAAAACCATAAAAACTAACATAAAAGTAAACGGCTGAACCAATTTTGATAAATCATATCTGAAATCCAGCGCAAGAAGAAGCTTTCGAATAAAATAAACTGCACCATTAACATCATCAGTTTAAGAGCTATGATGCTCCTATACATACACAACACAATCAGGGGTTAAAAAGAAAACCACACCATTTCGTAGCATTTTGAATTTGTTAAAAAGTTTGTACGAAGATTTTTTTATGTGAAATCGACCCAACTAATATATTTTTAAAATTAACAAAGGCAACTCCACTCCTCCCATGTTCTACGTGACAGCCAGTGTCATCAAATTGTCTTACGTTATCCTTTGTTCAAAACCCATGGATCTAATACATCAGGATAGAAATCTTCGAGCTCAAACGCGGGCCGAAGAAGAGATAGAGCAACGAGGCAGAACGTCTCGTTCTAGTAGGGTGACAATGCGATTACTCGTATTATAATTTTTTTTATGGGTGTGCAAAGTATACGTAACAGACAAATACGCTTCCATTTAAGGATAGAAGTTTTCCTGTAATTTTATTTTTATATAACAAACCATCAGCAACATTTACGTTACTACATTTTTGTTATGAAACACCAAATTGTATGATAATATACAAGGAGGACACAGAGTAGTGGACATCGGGAATGTTTTTTTTTTATTATAAGATGGGTTAACTCTTGACCTCAATCTTGACCAAGGTCATAGATGAGGTCGACGATGGAGCGAATTAAGCCAGAAAACATAAGGCACCGGTACTCCCACGCACCGACGGAACACAGCAAGCTGTTTGGCGTCGGACTTCGGTAGGAGGGTAGTCGCGAACCAGGCGGCCCTTTACAGAGCCTACCACACCGCATGAGACCATAGGACAACACCTCAGATTCATAAAAAATGAGGTGTTGTTGCCTGAGATGGATTAATAGGAGGCAAGTCTCATTTGTGTTTCCTAAGTCGCCTCTTACGACACACACGGAAAGAAATGGGGTGGTGTTATTCTAAGCCGATCACCACACGGCACAAAGTTGTGTAGTTAGGTTGCGAAAAAATAAAACAAAAACTCACCTTTCGTCTCATCTTATAATCAAATCATTAAAACATGCTTTTAACTTAATTTCAAAACTTTTCCCATGAAAACATTTTCCCAAAGCAATCCATATTGGATTTTTGTAAAATTGGAGTTTTATGCTTCGAATTTGTTTTTTCCTATTTTATCTAACGGACCTTAGTTCCATAGGAGCCCGTTTAGTTCCATAGGTATATATAAGTTAATTTTGATCTTATGTTATTTTTTATTAGAAACTATTAAATAATAAATTCCCCCTTTCACAGAATAAAATAGAATAGAATAGAATAGAAAAAAATCTTTATTTTATAGGATAATCAGGATGCCACTTAAAACAAGTCAAGGTTACATGAAATACATACAAACAAACATTAAAGGATTTAAATACATACCATACATACGCATTCGTTCTATTGACCCTACTGACTCTACGCCTATTCGCAAAGGTGCAGTCTTCCCCAGAGAAGAACAGGCAAGAAACTCTAAGGGTGTTCTTTTTAATCGCATCACAAATTTTCATATTTTCTAATTTTAACTAATTCTGAAATAACTCTAAAGCTGAGCAGTCATTCCCATGGCTCCATGTCAGTTAGGTCATCAGAAATTTTGTAATAGCCCTTTTTGTAAAGTTTTTGTTTAATTACTGACTTAAATTTATCCAAAGGTAAATTTTGAATACCTTTGTTCGTGACCTTGTGGAGACGACTGTCTAGTACTTCCAGTTTATGCTTGGTCCTAGTATTTTTATTGTGCCTATCGCTATTTTTCTTAAACAAATGTTCATTTTTTTTCACATATAAAAGATTGTCACATATAATATATTGGGATGCAGAAGTCAGAATATTTATTTCTTTGAATATTTGTCTAAGAGACATTCTAGGTCTCTTTTGATAAATCGCGCGAATAGCCCTTTTCTGCAGAACAAAGATCTTATTGATATCCGCAGCAGTACTCCACAGTAAAATGCTATATGACATAGGCTGTGGAAGTGAATATACGGTTCTCGCGGTTTCAACGTCCGATAATTGACAGATTTGTTTAACTGCGTAGGCTGCTGAACTGAGTCTGCTCGCTAACTTATCAATATGAGGACCCCATTGAAGCTTTGCATCAAGAGTATCTACTGTATTCCTAAGAATACAGTAGATTCCACAACGTCCAGTTTTACATTCTTAATCTGTACATTGGTATTAACCTGTTTAACATTGGGCAAGGTAAACTTAACACATCGTGCCCCTCGGTGGAGACATTGTATGGGCTGATGAGAGTCAGAGAGATATTTGTTATACATGAGTGCAAAGTTGCTTTTAACCGCGTGCTCAAATTTGATGACCGACCAAGCGAAGGATTCTAAAATTGGATCACAAGCGCAGCGAGTGCTACAACAATTAGAATTCTGAGCGTTAGCGAGAGAATCAAAAGAGCACAAGGTCAAAAATCGTGGCACTCGAGTCTAACACGTAACTTTTAATGAGGTAGTGGAAAATGAGGTAAGCTTCCAAAAAAATCCCATAGATGGTGCTGTTTAAGAACGCTACACATTTTCGTAGTTTTCTTCAAAAATAGAGTATTTTATTTTATAAAATATCAACTAAAGTTTAAATTAAAGATCTCCCTGATACTATCATTTGGACATGATTGGAATTTAAAACACTTTGCAATGTTGTATTAAAAACCGATCTTGGATTTTGTTTCGCTCAAAAATCAAAACTAGAAATTGTGACTAGTACTTCTTACCATAGGTCATTCAAATGTCACAAGGTTGAGTTACGATGAAGTTATGTAATAAATATTTTCTTTATCAAGAAAATAGGTAAAGATGAGCCACTGATTCTCTGCCTACCCCCTTAGGAATTACTGACGTGAGCATATATGTATACAGGTTGAAAAAGGACCTACTAGCTTTAAATGAAAATTACTGAACCAGTACCTATCTATCACTTACTGAACACTTTTTTTTATTTTTTTTTGACATAGTGTCGTTCGGCGCTGAGTCTATTATAGTGTTGGGCTCAGGTGTACTTTAATAGTACATTATGCTACAAGTGTGCTAAGTTGGATATTACATTAGAGGCAAGTTTGGAGCCCGAGCCGAAGGCGAGGGCTCAACGGAGCCGAGAATGTAATATCCAATGCACACGCGTGTCATACGATGTTTTTCAACACATTTGCGAGGAAAGAAAGAAATAAAAACCTTTCTTTGATATTGACGGCAACAAGCTATCACTTGCATGTTGCGCCTCGGAAAGTATTTCTGGCGGTGTACCCACGTAGGTTTCCTGTTCTGCACTTGAAGAATACATTTTTTGTGTTGTATTTCTGACAATAATAACAATCTGATGAATACAAATGCCGTTTGTGAAAACCAATTGAAAACATCTTAAAAGAGGCGCGATTATTTTTTCTTTTTTCGCTCGCAAAATAAGATTCACATTGACAAGTATGCCATACAGCCAAATAATAAAAAAATACTTAACTATATATTTTCACGTTTTAGCATAAATAAATGATAATTTTCTGTTAAATTTTAATGATTTAGTAAATATTAAACTATTTTATTTACAAATAGTTTAATATTTACACTCAATTTTAAATATAAAATAAGGTCGGATCTCTTTGCTGAAATTTAGAAAAAAAAAACCATTACGTACTAGTGCTTTATTTTTATTACTCACGGGCTGGGTAATACATATCATTATGAACCTTAAATCAATGAAATAAGACCCACTTTATGAGCAAATGTGTTGAAAAAATATGTTTTACCATATTAGGGATTTAAAAATATACCCGACGTCAACGCGTTTCCGGGGTATATTTTCAAACTGGAAATTCCGTGTTGTGTTATTGCAAAATATATCAAAATATACTTCTAAATTCCTTTATCCCTACTGAAAATTATAAATGTTGGTAGTAGACTTTAAGTATAATGGGATTTTAGTTTAATAATGGGACTTTAAGTTTAATTAGACTTTAATGGAACTATAGTTTAATGAGACTTTAAGTTTAAAAGACTAAGTTTAATGAAACTTAAAGTTTAATGACTCTATTTAACTTTTTACGTACCTAATGAAAATTCGTTACTCGTTGTCTAAATTAAGCGGGCGTTCTGATCTAAATGAGTGAGTGCGTTGCCGTGTTGCGTTCGGGTATGTTTTCAAATACCTACGCGCGCGTTTAGTAATTTGAAAATATACCCGATGTCAACGCGCGCCAGTGACGTCACAGTGTTGGGTAAAGGTACATTTTAAAAAAATCTTGCCTTTTTTCGATTCGTTGTGGCTAGGTATATTTTCCAAATATGCGGTTATTCATTAGGTTGTAACATCCTAAACAAGTCAGCAAAAAAACAGAACTACCAGATTTAATGCAAGGTCGCTAGGCTTTCAAACTACAAGGTAGGTACAACCTTGTACCTGGCCTAATTATTTTTTTTACATTGTTAAATTACTGTCTTAAATTTCTCTAAAGGTAAACTTTGAATACCATGACGCAACTTTGAAATTTCACTCTCAACGCGCCCAAAGAAGTTTCATTTCAAATACTCCAAGTTTAAAAAGGATGATGATGCTAACTGTACTTGGACGGGGGTGGTTTGGAATGAGGGCGGAATAAACTAACCCTGGATAGTGAGTGGGACCTGTGAGCGGAGGGTCGTGGGTTCGATGCCAGGTTGAGGCCTGTATCACTATACATTCGTCTTTTAATTCGTATTTAATAGTTATCACTTGCTCAGCGGTGAAGAGAAATATCGTAAGGAAACCCGTAACTCTAAAGGTTATTTCCGAAAGACCCACCAACCCGCATTTTAGGCCAGTGTTGTGGACTATCGCCTGAATCCCCCTTCACTGTCCGAGGGAGGCTCGTGCCACTCGGTGGGGACTTTACACTTAAAACTATAACTGTTAAGTAGTATTTTATAGGTCTACAAAGGTGACAGTTGTAGCTAGAAGAACTTGTATTGTAAATAAAGGCGTCACCATGGAAACCGCGGGCCAAAAGATCTTTGTAGACATGTAACGTGTATTTATGGTGTATTGGTGTGCGAATTCAAAAAAATACAATTTCGCAATAGTACACAGTTTTTACCGTGGGAGGAATATTAGGAATTGCGTTCATTTTGAGTAACTGGCGGGAATTCCCAGCATAAAAGCAAGTTGGCACAAAGTGCCGGCTGCATACAACGGAATTTTTTGTTATCTTTTGTCTAATCTCAACGCTGTTGAGCCATTTTTGTCTTTGTTCTGAATCTTTATGCACTCTGCAATAAAATAGCACAGCATTGTTGAGAACCTTTCTCCGCCAAACACAAGAAATCATGGACAACATAGTAATAGATTTATAAGAAATTATTTTAGCTTACTTGTGAAAAGATATGTTACATCCACCATACGATTCACTTGAACAAGTGTGAACACAACATCTTTCTACCATTTTGTCAGTATTTTAATTTAAAAAACTGGTATAATCCTTGCCGTTACGAATTATTTTTATACGATTTAAAGCATGCCGCCATGACATTACGATGACACTTTACGGGATGCCAGTAGTAATAAATGGTTTGAAAAAAATTTTCGTTTTCTTTTGGTAATTTAGGAAAAGATGACGAAGTTATTATGATTACAATTAATTTACATCAATTTGAACTGAAATTCATTTCAAATGCAACGTATTTCTTCGTTATTAACTTCATTTTCAAAGCTGGACTTTTTTGATTAATGATGTTTTTTTAAATTGGCAAGAAAAAAGAAAGAGACAATCCGCCTCGCACATCGGTATCCCTTTCGGTTTCAATAGAGGCTGTCGGAGAAGCAGTCGAAAGTGTACCTTATTGCTATGGAGTTAAGTTTCATATTTCTTAATACGATTTTTCTAAGTAATTGGTCCTTTAAAAGAGAAAGTACTAAGTCCATGTCAAAACCAAAAGTGGTATTTTACAAATTAAACAGATTTTATTTTCGACCTTATAATATTACGTTAAGGTTTAAATTAGATTAAAATGTTTGACACTTAAGAACTTTTTCATAATACATGAAGTGGTATACAACTATCTAAGTACGTATTGTAGTTAGGACACTTTTAAATTTCATTTTGTATGGGACTGTGTATCTAGTTTTCTATAGTTGATCGAAGATTCAAACGTAAATAATAATGGCAGTAGTAGAGCGGGCGAGCGGGGAGTGGACGGCTATAATCGAAAGAGAACCATTCCTTTATCTTTAAATGGAAAATTCTTTTTTTTTTTTTACAAAATTTAATTTTCAGATAATTAATTTTTATGTTGTTTTTTGGAATACTATCAACCTATACAATAACGCCTTAGAAGGTAAGTGACTAATAAATTAGGACCTTATATATATAAAAAGCAGATGTTTGTTCTCGGGTCATGGGTGTTTGTGTCTGTCTTTATGTGTGTTCCGAGGGACCCACGACACAAGGGAAAACCTTATTTTTTTAAATAAAAAAAAATCATACCTGGCAACTGGCCCACTGCGTGATCTGGTAGACGCCGCCGTCCATGCAGGCGTAGTACATCACCAGCAGACCCATCATACTCGACTCCGCCCAAATGTCGCCCTGAACGAATACACAGGTAATTTAATGAATGAATTATACTTTATTGCACACCAGAAACAAACAAAAAGCACATACTTAAACATAATTTATCAAGCAAACATAGTGTACAAAAAAGGGGCTAATTATTACATAGAAAATTACACAGGGTGTAAAGAAAACGCTCAATTCTCAATAGAGTACGTAGAGGACTAATGTTTTTTAGGGTTCCGTTCCCAAAGGGAAAAAAACGGGACCCTATTACTAAGGCTCCGCTGTCCATCCGTTCGTCTGTCACCAGGCTGTATCTCATGAACAGTGATAGTTAGACAGTTGAAATTTTCGCAGATGATGAATTTATATGTGCCCTATAACAACAAATACTAAAAACCAGAATAAAAAAAATATATAGATATTTAAGGGGGCACCCATACAAAAACGTGCTTTTTTTTTGCTCGTTTTTATAGAAAGTCTGTCCGAGTTGTATCTCATGAACCGTGATAGTTAGACAGTTGAAATTTTGACAGATGATTTATATCTATTGGTCCTATAACAAAAAATACTAAAAACCAGAATAAAATAAATATTTAAGGGGGCTCCCATACAAAAAACGTGATTTTTTTGCTCGTTTTTATAGATAAGTCTATCCGAGGCTGTACCTCATGAACCGTGATAGTTCACTTGAATGATGTATTTCGGTTGCTGCTATAACAACAAATACTAAAAAGTAGAATAAATTAGATATTTAAGGGGGCTCCCATACAACAAACGTGATTTTTTTGCCGTTTTTATAGAGTCCGACTCGCACTTGGCCAGTTTTATTTATTGTTTAAATTGAACCTTCTTACATTATAAGTAGCCTGGTTTAAATATTTTTTTTTATATTTTTAAAAATAAGAAAGATATGAACGTTTTAATCGCTCAATTAGATAGAGAGGGTGTAAATATTTTTTATTATTATTTTATAAAAAAATATATAAAACGATGACGTCACAGTTGAGTACCGTCATGTAAATTCAATACAAAATTTCGTTTTGTAAGAAGATATAGACAAAAATGTTTGATAGACTATAAGTTCTTTATTTATCGACCATACAGTTTTAAGAATATTTCTTGATTACATGAATTATATGTTTTTGATTTCGCGTTGGCGGAAAGATAGTTTTACAGTTAAAAGCTTCGCGGGAGCGTGTAAATACATGTCTTACTTATAAAGAAACTAGCTACCCGCCTCGCTGTGGAATAAAATGTAACCTAAAATTAACTAGTTTTGAGGTATTATAAAATTATTTTTTACAGCATACAACAGCTCATGTCCCTATGAATATTAGTTACCTATCATAACACAACCTAATGAGAGATTTTATGGCAGACAATATGGACTACAGGTATCGTGCCTACAGTAGAGCCGAATCCTAAACTTACGTATGACAGCTCACCCACAGGTCGCTATAACCTTGTTACGTCGTCATCTTTTCAAATCAAAATTCAATAATACCATATCTCCCCAATTAATTACAAACTAAAGATATACATTATCATAACTCTAAACTAAAAAATTGTTTCCTAATATTAAGGCGGTTGCTGTGAAACCAAAATTGAAAAAGTCCCACTAGATGGCGCTGTTTTTAGAATTGGTAATTTCGTCATGATTTTGTCGATTATTTCATAATTAAGACAAGTTTTGCATAATGTTTTGAAATTGCCGAAAGCCTGTATCTATCTTTGACTGTTATAGTAAGGATTCAATTTATTTTAATGTTTTATTTTCCCATGTATTGCGAAAACGTGCAATAAAAGTTTATTACGCACACATAGACGTTCGAATTGAGAGTTTCATTCATAAATTCTCGCGTATTTATCTGTCAATTTACTGGTAGGAGGCGTTTTATCTGTCAGATTATTAGGAATCTAAATACAAATCAAAATTTTGAGTTCGTAACTTCTCTAGCATATTGTGGTCACTTATCACTATCATTTTCAGCGTGTTTTTACGCTCAGTTCTCAAAAGCCGCTTTTGGATTCTTGAGCACACAAAATTCAGTTCATTTACAATCTGAATGCGGTCAATGAGGTTAGGCAACCTTCTGAAGAATTAAAGCGTGATGGGTGACCGTTTTTGTGGTTATAAAATAAATGCAATCATATTTGAAAGCAGTATTTAAGGTTAGGTACTACCCCATTCTAAAAGTTGACTATGATAGGTGACTGTTTTTGTGCTTCACTCAGCAATACCTTTTCGAAGCCGAAGCGGATCGTTAGTAGGCACCTATTATATTATATCTAGGTAGGAAATCAGGATTGCATCATGGTGTTGAAAATTTTTAAAAGTCCAAGCTCATTTTGTACATTTCGTAAAATGTCTTATTCGTAAAATGTCTTTTTGTTAAAAATGACTCACATATTATTTTGAATTGAGTTACGTCTAGGCGGGGTCTCACGGGAATTACGTCTCACGGGGAGGTGAAGCCACAGGCTAAGTCAAGCTGCCTATAAAGCGAGGACAAAGGTCGAGCTTTACACAGGGCCCTAAAAATGCAAGGTAGCCGAATTTTTTCAAGATTTTTTTTAAAATATTGATATGGGACATCCACTTTCAAACCCAAGATGACGGATTCACGTTTTTACATAAATGTTGCTATAGGTAAATTACAATTCAAAATGACGGACATAATTTTTGTAAAAGAAAATACTGTCAAGTTTATGCCTCCCTGAAAGCATACCGACTACGACCAGCTTAAGCATAAAATATTTCTTTCAAAACGTTTCGTGTTAAGGGATGGCTTTGCAAAAAATGAACTTTTCAGTGGAATTTTCCACTCATTTCACGTTATATTGATTTTTACACTAGATTTCACTCGTTTTTTGTTATCCTGGCTGTTACACGAGTGTAACCGCGTCGAAGACCCTTTCCCCGTTAGTAACACATTCGAATGTGGTTTTGTATTAACCGGTCTAGCCCCGAAATTTTTTGTCAATACGCCCCGCGCGCGCGTTTTGGCGGCCACTTGACAGTTTTTTTTTTCCTATTCCTTTGTTTGGCTACCGATTCTCATCCGGTTTTTTGTATTAGAATCTACAACAAGTGGTCCTTTAGAGAGAAACAAAAAATACTGCCGCGCGCTCACTTGAGAATTCGAACTATCGCATTAAAAAGTCAAGTAGAACGCCCAGGTGTTGATCCGTAAAAAAATTCTGATTAAAAAAACAAAAGGTTCCATAAAGAAAACAAATCGTACTATAGAATGATGGATGAATAGAGAACACACTTACAGTCTATGTTTATGTCGTTCCCGCATAAAAAAAAACAATAGTACTCGATTACATTGTATGACAGCCGCTCTTTGTTTACATTGTTGACGCGGCCTTGAAACCCGATTTATTTACGACGCTTTTGGGCATTTGATTTAAACAAATTATACGTAATTAGTGAGAGAGTTTCATATAGAAACTATTAAAAGTGTTTGTTTTTAAAATAAAACATTAGTGTGTTCACATTTCAATGATCCGTGCGGTAATTCGACACCAAGCAGCGCGTCATCCATTTGGATGACTTGGGGCTTCACCGGTTAATAAGTAAAATATTCAAAGTTGTGCTTTTCTGACTATGCTATTTCATAACGGTATTATCTGAACTGGTAGCGAATTAGAGTATCTATTTTTCGGTTTGAATGAGTCAGGGTATTTTAACAATTGTCGACTAATTAACCCTCTTAAATTTGAAGTCTATAAGTTCGATAAAGTCCCATAAAATCCACTTGATGAAATTAAGGGCAGAAATTTTACAGCCAATGGATATACATCGTGTTATATATATCGTCTCTACAATAAACATCATAACAGTTACAAATAATTCTTAATTTGTGGTTTTACTTTATTAGTCAGGTCAAAAAAAAATGACAAAGAAATGTAGTAACTTTTTTCAGAATAAATGACAGATAATATTTTTTATCAGAATAAAAAGAACATACAGCCTGTTCACCATATTTGGTAGAACACCAATCAAAACGACATACTACGTTACGTCGGCAAGTGTTTCAAAATAACCCAATAAAAAGAAATCCAAAATTAAATTCAAAAGTAAGATAAGATCGCAAATCTAGGAATCAGTTGCGCGGTTAGTAATCCATTAATGTCATAGATTCATATACTTGACATTAGTAAACATGACAGCCTTGCGATTAAATTTAAAGTATTAAAATTAATTACATTGCTTTTAAATAAAATTTAGCCCAGGAACTTAAAAATTGTGTCAGTTGACTTATCTTAGGACATTCTTCAGAACCATTTTTTCTGATTGGGTATTTTTAATAGGTACACATTGTAACGTATAGACACCGTTTTGATATTTCATTTGTATCTTTCGAACATCTACACAAGGAAGGAAGGAGTACACTATTTCTCTGTTATTTCGTTTTATAGAACAACGAGCTCCTTAAATTGATTTTCTTCACAGAAATAATTTGAAAAAGTGTTTTTTTAAATCACTATGAAGTTTTTTTTCTTTAATAATAAATGTTACAACAGATTATATTTTTTCGCAAAGGTTTATTATTCCAAAAAAAATATAGCAAATATAAGCACCAGCCAAATATCAGAACGGAAGAACTTAACAACACGGATCTTAATGTCGTAATCCTCTTGAAATTTTTTGCTAGTAGGTAGTTCACTACTGGAAGCGGAGTTACATAATAGTTTGACTTTGAATATTTAGCTTATCATGACGAAAAAAAATGAGTGAAAAAATTTGTTAAGTTAAACGATTTTGGTGAAAATAAATATTAAAATGATGTAAACAATGTATTCAAAGCTAAAAAATAATTCGGTATGTGCTAGGTACCTATCATTACACCACTCTCCTCATCAATCTATGGAATTAATAAAATGAAAAAAAATTGTTGGCAGCCATATTGGTTTACAATGATACCGAATGTATTAAACTATAATCATCCAAACTAAAGGTGCGTACCTACAAAATTTCAGAACAATCCGTCAAAAGGAAGGGGTCAAATTTCAATTACTAGATAACAAGGCAAGCTAAATAAAATCGTTTAAAAAACATTCTGATGTGTTTTATCGATAATCGATGCGATGTCTTGTGTGGTGTTACCTATGGGAAAAGTTATCTTTGTGCAAAAACCAGTGTTGCCATAAGGAACGAGTGAAATCTGGTGTCACAATCAGTGTAACCACGAGAAACGCGTGGAAAATTCCGCTATAAAATTGTTCAGAATGACAGCTTGAATCAGGGTTTCAATTTGTGCGAAGCCGTCCCATACATTTTCATGAATCGTTTTGGAAGACATATTTAATGCTAAAGCAGGTCTCAGTCAGTGTGATTTCAGGAAGGCATAAAACTTGCCAGCATTTCACATAAAAATTACCCACGACCCAAGTCAATGACCCAAGTTTTTGCCTCGTTCCGTTCCTTTTGAAATGCTTATTTTAAAGGTTTCCTGCTTTAAAATTAAATTATTTAATGAATTGTGGTCTATTTTATATTAAAAAATTATAATAATAGCGTAAATCATAAACATCCAAAAACCTATATCGCATTCTGTACATTGCGTAGCGCTAAAGTAGATAACAATACCTTCTTTAAGTTTCCGGGAAAAATGGTTATTTGGAGCCGATCATGATCTATGGTTTAAGAAATTAATTTATCAAAAGAAATTGCATAGTTCACTTACTGAGAAATACAATTGCGGATACTTGCTTACAAAACAGCTATGTACAGATATTATTTAATATACCCATATCTGTGATCATATATTACACTTATACTTTGTATAAGCTCTACAGTGTATGTCTATAAAAACATATTAATAAAATTTGAAAAAACAATCAAAATTTTAATAACCTAGTAAGCCAAAGCTTGTACATAAGTAAGTTTTTTTCGAAAAGGACATTACGCGAAAAGAACATTTTGAGAAAGGACATTTTAAGAAAAATGTCATAATGAGCCTAAACACTTGAGGATATATCGTATTAAATTATAAATAACTAGCTTTCCGCCCACGGCTCCGCGCGCATGGTCTACAGGTTGCCCAGCTATGGTATAAATCGTAGCTTATGTCCTTTCCCAAGGTCTAATCTACCTCTGTAATCGGTTTAGTAGTTTAGGCGTGTAAGCATAACTGAGAGACAGACAGACACACAGAGTTGCTTTCGCATTTGTAATATTAGTCGGGAATTAGGGATTTGAATTCTTCTTCTTATCGTGTAGGTAAAGTCAAGTGTGTGGCAAACTTGGCTGGTGTTTCTAGGGATTTGAATTAATAACTAATCATACCAGGTTGTACAAAAAAAAATGAGAGACTCGTTTAGAAGTTTTTTAAATCAACATTTTATTTTCCAAAACTGTGATAGGCTGATATTATTTTTTTCTCGTTTTGTACTTGTTGGGCCCTTTATAAGACGGTGGATCTCTGCATTACATATTGGAAGGCATTCCTTTGGCAGCATGCATGTTTTATAAAAATTAGTCTTGTCCCAATGCCCCCTTCCCGATGTTCTGAGTTGACCCTGTATCTGTAATGAAATTATTTCTTACTTAGGTAGGTACTTACTCTAGAAAAAGGCAATGAATGAGCCTGTCCAATGCTCATTGATTGCAAAAATGAAGTTTTTAAAATAATTAGCATATTAAAAACACTCAAAAGCGGGGGGCTTGTTTCTCTTTATAAGGCGACTTTGATAAGTAAACGAACCTTTAGAGTTTAGAGGCTAATTTTCTTTAAAAATGAAATAAACCTATTTGAAATTCTCAAAATAAATTCGACTTCTTAAATTTTCATACCTACTAAGTAGGTAAATCAGCTGATAACTCGAGTTGAATGGAGAGGCAAACTATTGTTTTCACATTTTGACCTGATCCTTGGGGAAAGCTTTTCAGTTTAGTGGGAAAACAGAACGGGACCCTATCTACGGCTACAATAAAACAAAATGAAAACTTGTTGTAGATTACTGTTTCTAGAATTTTCAATTATTATACCTACCTACGGCTTACAAATACTTACGACGCATTTTTTGGTTCATGTTTTAGGAAAAATATAGTTCGAGACAGCTTGGGATTCAGCCTCGGTCACGCGTTAGCTGTTAGGTGATTTGCTTATTTCAATTACGTTCTTATGAACAACCATTTGTACCATTCTCAAATTAGAGGAAATACAAAATCTACAAAAATTATAATCATAACAAACAAATCAATGACAACTTGACACATTTTATAATTTGTGACATTAATCAAAATGCGTTTGAAAACTATACATTTCGGATAAAGCCTTGTAAAAAAATGAAAATAAATAAGTATAAGGGTTTCTAAGTAGTTTTTGTTATATATATATGTTACCTTAAATTTAAATTTAATTAAAATAACGCGATATTTAACTCATTTTACATTAACTTTTATGAAACAAAGTTAAACAGTATCACGTCTCAGAACGGCCAGTTTATATATGGCGGGAAACATTTCCTATCTATGTATCTGTCAATTTGTGTAAATGTAACGCACACAAACAGAAGCTAGGCAAAAATTTTAATAATTTCGAAGACTTATAATTTAAAAATGGTTTGATTTATTAATAATTTTATTCGGTTGCCGAAAACTAGATTTTTTAAACAATTTTTCAAAGTAGTTTGGAGAATCTGATATACTTTCAGTACGGCGTGTATTGGTGAAACGTGTTGTATGAAAATGACACCTCAGCAACCGCCTTAATATCATTTGAAATGCTCGTCACACGTAACTTTAGGATTCGGCTCTACTGTAGCTGTGGGATAAAATGTACCGAATATCATCAAAATCGATTCAGTAGGCGTGAAAGCGTAACAGACAGACAGAATTACTAATAATATTAGTAGGGATCAGAAATATTTTTAAAAGCTCCCGCGAGGCTCTTATCTGTCACTTAACTTTAAATAGCGTTTTCACTACTCATGCTCGGAAAGCGCTTGTTGTGCAGCTTATAGGCTGCACAAAATGGATTTCTGTGTTCTAGAGCACAAAACGATCTACTATAGGCTGCACAAAATCGCATTTTGTGCTCTAGTGCACAAAGTGATCTACTCATAAATGGGTCTATAGTAAGGCATAGAAAACTCCATACAGCCAAAATAATCAGAAGTTTAAAGATAAAATTTGTTATTATACGTGACGGCTGAATCTTGTTAAATTGTTGTGGAACATATTGTTGGTATACACGTAACACACTCAACTTATTGATGTTATCAAAAAATCTGTGATTTGTCTTGTGTAATACTGTTTGTGTTCTTCTTAATAAATAAATAAAAAAAAAAAATTAAAATTATATGTTATTTACTATTTCCTCGCAATCGAACTGAAAAGCAGAGTTTTATAACTCGTCCACAAAACCATTTTTATCCGAGACTTATAGCAGCCCGAGCCGAAGGCGAGTGCACTCGTTTTGTGCTCTTGTTGTAAAATCAAGAATGACTAAGAATGATAATTAAGAATGACTACTAGAAGAAAAGATATCCCCGTTAAAGGTGACTCAGTGCAGGCTAACTTGCAAATATATACACATAGTGCTCGCTACCAAGCAGTCCGATTATATAACGGTTATATATGGTTATATTATAACCGACTCCCTGTGGAATTGAAGTCCATCAATACATTTTCAACTTTTAAAAATAAACTTAAAAAACTACTTATAGAAAAAGCATACTACTCAGTTGACGAATTTATTATTGACAGAAACACATGCAAGCTTTAAGGGATATATTTTAATGTTATTGTGTATTATCAATGTGTATTTAATGGCAATTCTGTTTTACTTTGTGTGTCTTTAAATACCTATGTAATAGTTATAGCAATTTTCAAACACAATGTATATTGTTAATGAATAAATGAATGAATTAATCTACTATTTTTCAAAAGTGTATAAGTGGTTACCTCTTTCGCGGAGTGCCGTATCTTGCACTGGCCGCAGTAGCGCGCCGCGTAGCACGGCCGCTCCGTCAGCACGCGCTTGTGGCGCCGCCCGCAGTTTGTACACCTGGAATGTACGAGCCATGTTTAAGCCATGCTTGCCGTGTGGTAATCAGTTGAGAATAACACCACCCCATCTCTTTCCGTGGGTGTCGTAAGAGGCGACTAAGGAAACACAAATGAGACCTGCCTCCTAGTAATCCATCCCGGGCAACGACACTTCATTTTTTTTCTGAATCTGAGGCGTCGTCCTATGGTCTCATGCGGTGTGGTAGGCTCTGTAAAGGGCCGTCTGGTTCGCGACCACCCTCCTACCGAAGTCCGACGCCAAACAGCTTGCTGTGTTCCGTCGGTGCGTGGGAGTACCGGTGCCTGTATAGGCATTTTCTGGGTTAACTCGCTCCATCGTCGACCTCATCTTTGATATTTATGGTCGAGATTGAGGTCAATAGTTAACCCATCTTATAATAAAATAAATAAAAATAATACCAGACTAAAGCGGTGAAGGAAAACATCGCGATGAAACTCGCACGTCTGAGAATGTTCATGTGTATGGCAAACTTGGCTAACCCTGGTGTCAGAGTTTTCAAACGGCACAACGGCCTCTGACTTGGTTTTAAAGATTGTAGTCAATCGACAAAAGCCGGGATCGACAGCTTAACGTGCCCTCCGAAGCACAGAAATGCTCGGTTTTTACAATATAAAACCGAGCATTTCTTAGGATATATAAGATAAGCTGTAGCTAATCTTTGTTTAAATAATTAAATAGATTTCTACTTTTCTATAACCATAACATTTACTCTATTTGTAAACTTCAACACCATACTTGAATAATTTTAACATTGTAATCAAAATGAAGCAGTGATAGCCCGGTTGGTAATGAGCCAGACTTGTGATCGGAAGGTCGCGGGTTCAAATCCTGGTGCGGGTAAATTCGTCTTTCCGGATTTATGTTTGGATTTCTAATTATCACTTGCCGTTAAGGCGAAGGAAAACATCGTGATGAAACCCGCCTGTCCAAGAAAATTCATTTTCGAAAGACGAGCGGTCCACCAACCCGCGTTGGGCCAGCGTGGTGGACTATGGCCTAAAACACCTTCGGTGTTTCGAAAGGAGGCCCGTGCCCCTCGGTGGGGACGTATATGGGCTGATGACGACGAATCAAAATAGAGGGTGGGGGTGGGGTGATCTATAATACAGGATTTTATTCTAGTATGTATGTGTATAACTGTACCAGTTCAAATATGACATCCATAAACTTAAGATACTTTTGTGTAGAGTAGAATAAAATATTTTTTATTGACATTGGAAATGTCTTTTCGTTCGCTCCAGTATAGGCTCCGATTTCACGAAAAAGTACGATCCCTTTATATCTCGGAGAGTTGTTAAGATATGATATTCAAAAAAGGCTCAAAAGACGCGTATTCACGAGAGCTGTAACGTGCAAAAAGAATAATTCAAAAAAGTCAAAAAAGAAAAAAGTTATGGCCGAAATAGTGAAAACAAAATTCAATTTTTTCCGATATTTCGATTTTGGCGCACGATACTTTAGAAACGAAGAATGATATCAAAAATTTGAGAAAAACTCCTCTGGATAATTTAGTCAGCTATAATTTGAGTCTAAACAATCGGTGAAGGGTTTGCTCTGGAGCCTAACCTTTTTGAAAAAAGTTTTTTCGAATTCCGTAGATTCATTTCCAATGTGCTCGATAGTGTGAGGCACGAAATCTGTGAATTTTTTAAATTAATTTAACTCACCTGATGGTGTTGGCTGCGAACTCCATCTTGTCATGCAGTTGCGCCAGCAGCTGACTGAGCTCGCCCCACGCGGCCTCCACGTGACGAGACTCCAGCGCACGACGCTCGTACGCTTCTCTTCTTTCCTATAGTAGATAGATAGATGAAACGTTTATTCAATGACTAGCAACAATAAACATAAAACAAACAATTTCACACAATACACATAGATACACAGTAAAGTATTAAGGGGAATTGTAAGGTGAAACGCTGGTCAAGGAAGAGGTCCTGACTCAGCGTAGTGTTGTGGTTGGAGCCACAACGCTGATATTCTGTCAGTGCCTTTAAAAATATACGCGCACTTCGAAGGATAAACAAAAAAAATAGGATTAAGAATAGGAATGCCAGTAAGAAAAGGAAAAGAGATAGTTAGTAATAGTCACAATATAACTGGAAAATTTTGCATGCATTTAAAAATATGGAGCTCAGCCCCAGAGTTATTCAGATATTAAGTCAATTAAAATTAGAAACAAGGAAATGTATATGATTTGAGTTAATTAGAGCGACCCTCGGAGTTTCTTGCCTATTCTTTTCTTGAGGAAGACAGTACCTTTGCGAATAGGTCCAAAGTTAAAAATGCTAATATGATTCACTAATTTGACTTATTTTTAAGTAAAATTCTGGAATGTCTATGAAATAAAGCTATTTTTGACTTGGATTACAAATGTTATGACATTTAATTGTTTTTCACAATACAGGATAACTTTTAATCACCAGCTAAATATTTCTTAGCGTCATCGTCAGTAACGTTGATAGAACGTAAATAACGAGGAAAAAAAACATTTTAATTTTTTTTTAGATTCTGATACCGCTAATATGCCACAGACAGATACACAGTCATACAGATAAACATGTTAAACTTATAACACCCCTTTTTTTCTGGAGTTAAAAAACAAATATAAATTAAAAATATGTAAAGGGGTGCCATTTTCCCGAATTCCCACAGAAACGAAGTCTCGGGCGGAATACTAGTACAAAAATATAAATCTTTCCTCTTATGCAAACATTAAGAGGAAAGATAAAAGATAAAGTGTAGATAAAACTAATTTTATGAAAAATCTTATAATAGTAACGAATAAAGAAGTAATCTTACCGGCTCCCCAATGAGATCGAACGCGTGCTGCAATATTTTGAACGCTTCTTCAGCTCCAGGCTGCTGGTTCTTGTCTGGATGGACGAGGAACGCCTGCCGACGGTAGTACCGTTTTATTTCCTCATCCGTACATGTCACGCTTACACCTAGTATGCTGGGGACAAAAAACATATTATATGTTGGCGTGTAATGAAACGCAACTTAAAATAAAACAGGCAAGTGCGAGTCGGACTCGCGCACCGAGGGTTCCGTACAAACTTGTACAAACTTTACGATATAAAAAATATTTTTTTCTGCGCTGCAAGCAACATACTATAAGACGTTGCTTCGTACCAAATTTCAAGGTTCTGAGTTCACGGGAAGTACCCTGTTTTGATTCCTTTGCGATGTCGAAAATTTGCGGAAATTTGTGGCACAAACGGCTGTATCTTTTGATTGCGTTGGCTTAGAAGTTTGATTTTTTCACAGCTCCAAGGGACAGTAGACCTGAGTATTTGATATAAATTCCAGCTTGATACCTCCACGCGTTCCTGAGAAAAAGGGTCTATACAGACAGACAGACAGACGGACGGACGGACGGACAACAAAGTGATCCTATAAGGGTTCCGTGTTTTCCTTTCGAGGTACGGAACCCTAAAAAGTATCTGTGCTCTCTGGCTGTCACGTCTCTCTCTCTTGTCACCAAACCTGGTCTGTAAGTTTATTAAATAAAGTACTCTGCTATGTATCTCAAAACCTATTTGATTTATCTGACCTGCGTAGACAAACAATATATTATTGAGAGAAACAGGTGTGTCCTTCTGCTGGGCAAGGGCCTCCCTTGTTTTTGCTGGATTGTCCTATAAAATAATTATTTTTGTATATGGAACTGGTGAGCCAAAACTTTACATCGAAAGAGCCGCAATTTACCGACTCCTGGTCTTTAAGTGTTTTGAAAGGTCAGAAAATTTAAATCCCTTTGTCAATAGGTACGAAGATTAATGGCATAGAAACCGGTGCACCTCATTGTTTTTTTTTTAACTCGGCGACGCAATATAAAAGTTACTGAAATAGGTGACATAATAAATGTATAGACATAATAATATTTATTGCCTCGATCTCAAACTTTCCCCCCAAATATATCAGAAACGTATCACTTTAGGACACCATGTCTTTGATCCACCATTATATCCTTTATTCGTTTGAATAAGCATAAAGTGGCGTCTCCGACTTGAAAAAAAAAAACCAGATGGCAAAGGGCCAATATGCCAGGTTGCATACAAAATTGTTCGTACTCCTTTCAGGAGACAATTGGTGCAGTTAATTGTATACGGGGCTTACCTATAAGGATCTTTTCCTTTGCACGCGAGCAGTCTCTTCATAGCTTCTTCCCCGGTCGCCGGCAAAGGAATGTTTGCGTTTAGCTTTGTTGAATCATTTCCATTTTCTGACTCCGTTTCTGAAGATATACAATTTTTATTATACTTGGGCCATTACGAACGTGCGAACTGAGTCTTAAATCATTACGTCGTAGGGATGCCGGGCCAATCGTTATCGATAAAGGGACACAGGTAGCAACTAGTTCTTTTTTTTATAGTTGCTACCTGTGTCCCTTCTTACCAGCCCATATACGTCCCCACCGAGGGGCACGGGCCTCCCTTCGAAACACGAAGGGGATTTAGATAGATAGATAAAAACATTTATTCACATAATCACAGCACACGAACAATCAACATAAAGCATTACAACTCACAAAAATAAATTGAACATGGAACACAACACAAACAAGTACAAAATTAGGGAATCAGACAGGTTAGAGAGAGAGAGTCGTGTACTGTGCCGGTGAATGGGCTTTGGCTCAGCTTAATGTTACAGCAGAGCTGCAACGCTGATAATTCTGCCAATACCCAGAGCATTCGAAACGCACCTATTCATCGTATCTATTCATAGATACGATGAATATACATATGCTTTATTAGAGATAAATTTAGGCCATAGTCCACCACGCTGGCCCAATGCGGGTTGGTGGACCGCTCGACTTTCGAAAATGAATTTTCTTGGACGGGCGGGTTTCATCACGATGTTTTCCTTCACCGTTAAGCATGTGATAATTAGAAACCCGTACATAAATCCGAAAAGACGAATTGAGTGGTACAGGCCCGCACCGGGTTTTGAACCCGCGACCTTCGGATTACAAGTCTGGCCCTTTACCAACTGGGCTATCACCGCTGAACCTTGGACCTTGATAATTGAGTAAATTCAGGAGGTCCTGAGTAACTGAAACTCAACGTATATGTGGTGATTTTAATTAGTTAGCGAAACTTAAAGGAGTGATGGAATTGAACTTTCCCCATGGAACCTTTATTAAATTAGCTTTCCGCCGGGGATTTCGTTTTTGAAGGGATTTGGGAAAATTATGTAGATTATGTGTTAATCCAGGCTGTCAGCTACCTCCATACCAAATTTTATCAAAATTGGTTCAGCTATTTGAGCGTTAAAGAGTAACAATCAGATTATAGACTATAACATCAGTAAGGCATTAAGGATTTTTTTTTACGAATTATACAAATTATACAGAGGAATTTTTTGTTCATATTTCAACCCATGTTCCATAGGAAAAGTTGTTCAGTTTCGTGGGCTATGAAGCGATATGAAGATAATTTACCTTTTTTAAACCACTTCAGTTTCCGCCAGAATCCAAACCGCGTATGCCCAATCTTTCTGTCAATGTACTGTAGATACTTATTGTGGCCGATTTTAGCTAAGTAATCCTTGCTGCTTCGCCAAACTGCCTGGGAACTTACGTAAGTCTGGGTGAATACTGAGGTACATCTGAAAGTAATGTGAAAATAATATTTTAGTCATATTTTAGGCCAGCGTGGTGGACTATGGCCCGTGTCCCTCGGTGGGCATGTATATGGGCTGGTAAATAGAAATTATATTTTAGTTGTCGGTCCCGGCTCTTGTCTATTGACTACAGTCGTTAAACTAAGTCAATTGTGCGGTTAAAAACTCTTGACACCAGGATTAGCCAAGTTCGCCACACACTTGATTAAACCTACACGATAAGAAGAATATTTTAGTTTGTTAGGTCTTGAAATTGGTGACTTCCAGAACTGTACATTTTAACGGGTATTTAATTTAGTTTTTTACTTTTCGAAAGTTAGTGGAGATGTGCACCAAACGCAACAATGTAGGGTGGTGACTTTAAATTGGTTAGAGAAAATTAAGGATATGAATTAGCCCACGAAAGTGAACAACTTTCCCCCAAAAACATAAATTCGCTTCTCCATAAAACTCTGCTTTTGCTTGGGAAGTCGACCCTTTTTTCTTGAGAATCCTTACTAATATTATAAATGCGAAAGACTTCTGTCTGTCTGTCTTTCACGCCTAAATTACTGAACCGATTTCGATGAAATTTGGTACAGAGATAGATTAGAGCCTGGAAAGGACATAGGCTACATTTTATCCTACGATTGGGCATGATATAACCTGTAGTCCACGCGGGCGGAGAGCTAGTTTCTTATATGTTCCTAGAGGAAAGTTGTTCAGTTTGATACAGAAGATCACCCACTAAAGTTTCGCTAACTATTTTAAAGTCACCCCATTTACGAAAAATTCATATTGCTCAATTATAGTAGTTATGTGGTGGTAAACCCAAAGCTACACTTCCTTACAAGTCTTGAAAACTCCTTTGAATCCGTATATGCTTCCCTTACGCAAACCTACATAACTTAGAATGTACTGAATTCATATCTTCACAATTTACAATACAGAAAGTAGATACACTTACATCTTTGTTCTTGAGATTACTTGATGTCTTAAAAAAATAAGCTCCCAAATAAGTAAAAGTGGTTTCTGCACCAGGTGTGCAACATAATGGGGAAATCCCTCCATGTGCCTCAAAGTATTTTTTTATAGCTTCTTAGAAAGAACTTTTGTAAGTACTAGTGTGACAAATCTTACATTATAACACTATAACACTTTAAACTTCTGCGATTTGAAAACATAATTTAATACTAAAACGGGTCTAAATTCAAGTATGTACCTATTATGTTTTATTTTTGTTAAGTATTAAATCTTGCATTAATCATAGACACTGTTGATGTGTGTATGAGGGTAGTGCTCAATAAATAGACGTATGTAAATAGGTTTTTCTTTCGTTATAGTGTTTTTATAAAGTCGTTATTTCCTACTTCAGTTTTCACAATTTTTCAGTACATCTAGATTTTGTATTGAATTGTAGGATATTTATCACTTTTTAATGTTTTCTACCCAGTTTTCTTAATTGCACACATCATTTTATATTTGTATACACTTATGTATGTTTTTATGACTGAGAATGGGAAACTTTGTTTTCAAGATTTCAATAACTGGAGTTTTTTGATACATATTTTATAATATTCGTCCCACTAATAGTATTGGTAAAATGCTATTCAATAATATGTTGTCATAACGGTAAAATTCTACTTTTCAACTAAGATGTTGAAAAGTAGAATTTTTTGTTTTATTGAGCTAGCTTGACTTTAAATCAAATTGTATTATTAAAGAATTGTTAAAAGTTATTTTGAATAAAGTAACATTGTTTTTTATCATTTTATTATTTTATCTTACTATTTTGTCCAAATGTGAGTCGCAGTTTCCTTCTTATCATGCCTAGTTTAATAAACGACTGTAAATATTTACACGAAGACCTAATGAATTTAAAATGAAAAGCAATATTAAATTTTATCCTGTTTGGTATGTTATCTTTTGCTCAAGATAATGTGTTTTAAATAAATAATAAATTGATCTACTATATGAAATTTTTTTTTTAAAAGAGATAGAGAAGAGATAGTAATTAATCAATCATGCTGTTAGTGACTTAATTTACTCTCAATCTACAAAAAATAAAGAAGTTAGTTGAGAAAAAATATATATAATACCAAACAACATAAAAAACAAACAAACAACAAATAGGTATAAGTGCCTTGTACTATTTTGATCACCATTCAACAACACCGGTATAAAAATATAAATGTTATAAAAATAAAATAATAATTATAAAAACAATTTTGTGTGAGTCGTCAATGGGTGATCAAAAATCCACAGGTCATGGCATAAGACTTACAGGTCAAACGATAGATGTGCACTCATTCGACCGATGTCTGAGAGAAGGTAAATGAACCAGATGACAGCCTTCCAAGTGACCTCCACCCAATGTTCGAAGTAACTCTGTGCCACACCCCAATAGCCTGGTTTGTTACGTCTCAACTTAGCCTGGGCACCTTTCTTCTTATCCTGCGATGGCTTGGCAGCTTTGTGATAGCTACGTTCCTTCTTCTTCCTAGATTTAGTCTCAGACTGACCTTCCTGGAACACAAACTGGGAAGCGTTTCCATCGTCATCTACCTTGAAATCGTCCTCTAATAAAGATTTGTCAGAGTGTTTAGTTTTATTATGATCACTTTTTTTCTCTTTTTTCAATGGTTTCTCAGACTGGTTTTCAATGAAGACAAACTGGCTTTGATTCTCGTTGAAGCTAGCGTCTTCCTCATTAGCTATGTCGTCTAGAGAAGACCATTTACGAGAAATGTTGCTTCTTTTATTTTTTGATTTTTTATTTGGCTTATGACGCTTGTCTATGTCATCTGTAGTGATGTCACCGGACTCACTACCTGATGAAATAGTATTTGTGTGAGGTTTCTTTTCATTTTTCTGTTTGTTTTCGTCATGTTTCACATTGGAAGGAGGCTTTTCAGGTTTGCCAGCTTTATTATTTATAGGTTTAGTTTCAATATTTTGTGGCTTATTGCGGCGAGCTGCATCAGCCTGGGCATTGTTCTTGGTGTTCTTCGCAAGTACATCAGAATAAGATGGACGCATGGGTTTCACCTCAGCAACAATGCGTTTTTTATTACTTGTATCGGCCAAGGGGCTATTCTCGTTCCTCTTGGGAGAACTTTCAGGTTTAGCAGCGGGAGGCATTGGTTCCATCACTGTAGGGTGCATATTTAAGGTTGGAGCATCGGGATGATTCAAAGGATAGTTTTGTCCAAACGGAGAGTATGTCCCAGATGAGTTAGGCTCCCAGTTAGTAAGCACTTCTTTTAAGAAGTTCGAGGTTGGCACATTTTGGTTATTATCTTGGTTAAATGTATTGTTTTGGACTGTAGTAGGTGGTTGCATATGTACACTGTTTCTATTATATTCCTGGTTGAGTGTGAACATGTGTGATGGCTGAGAAGTCTGCAGGGGCATGTCCCTCAGGCCTTGGTTGGGGTTGAATAGCTCGTACTGACCGTTCATGGGGAAGATGAGTTGCTGGTTGTTTTCATCGTAAATCACTCTCACTAGCTGTCCATTGCCCAGATTGAGCATGGCATTCTGCCGGTTGGCGCGTGCCACGTTCGGGATGGCACTGAAAGAGAGCTTCTCCTCATTGTTTGCCGCCGTATCGCCCGCCTGCACGTTGAAATGTTTGTTTAAGTAAACGTCGTTAGGGTAGTTAGTGTACACACTGTTATCGTTCAGCACACCAGCGTTGGACGAGATCGTTGGCTGTTTCCTCTCGTTTAACCCGCCAGGTGCGCAGTTTTCACCGGGTTCCATTCTGTAGGTCCACTGCATGTCATTGTATATGGGATCATCCGTAGGCGACCTTGCCATGTTTGGTTACGTTTCTCCGGACACAAGCGACTTGCTCGTGAGTACAAAATTACAAAGTTTAACTCAGGGATTTAACATTTTACATTTATAAGAATAGAATATGAAAACAAAACGTTTTAACGTGGATTTTAACTTTATTGACGATTTGACGCTTTTATTTTTCTTTTTCAGTAATTTTGCCACAGACAAAAAAATTTCAGCCTTGGAGACCTGTGATTATTAGACCATTTTAGACCTTATTTGCCTGTGTTATTTGCTGTTGGCATCCCAAGTGAAGACGTCGTCGTGTTTGTGCTGTTTGGACTACGAGACGTATTTTTAAAACAATATAATTCCAATTCGCAAAAAAATTAACAAGATTCGCATGCGAAGACGCTAAATCGCAATTTTTAAAAATTCTTTCCGTGAATTCTGCAGCGAGTGGTCTACTCGTTTTGTATTTTTACTAGTAGAAAGCGCGCAAAGTGACATTGACAGTTACACACGTTTTTTTGTTTAATTCATCTCATTCCGGAAAGGCAAAGGAATTTATGAAGACATACAGCCAAGTCTTCAATGTATTTTGCCTGCATAAGCTCCTCCCGTCCTCCGTAAGCCGATTGTGTATTGTCAAAAAACATTGAGTAGGTAGATTTCTTTTAAAACGTTCCTTTCTTCAAAAAGGCGTTACCAATTCTTATAATTGGTTACGGGCTTTTATTTTTTCTGCGTGGAACGAAATCCATTTAAGTTTTCTAACTTTATGGCAACACCGAATTCGAGTGTTTCAAAAAATGCATAAAAACAAGGGTAGTAGAATTTTATTTCGTAGACGAATTACTTTCGCGCACGAATTCAAAATTCATTTCTACTGTTTCAAAAATACGTCTCTACGTACAAATATTTGGACAAATACAGCGAATACACGCAACGCCAAGTGAAGTGCCACCTTTAGAGATCCATTGAGAAATTATTAGAATTCGTAAAATAAGTTCTTGGTTACTTTATTACGAATCATGTGAAAACCTAAAATAGTATACTTACATTACTTACCTTGTTTCCAAATCTGTAACTTTTTTCAAATATTTTTTTGTGTAATTTTTTATTATTATGAGATGGGTTAACTCTTGACCCAATCTTGACCAAGGTCATAGATGAGGTCGACGATGGAGCGAGTTAACCCAAAAAATGCCTCCCGATTTTTTAAAGTTGCAAATGTCAAAAAGTTCTTTTTCTAACTTTTATCGACAAAAGTAGATACAGGCGGCTTCTAAGCTTTTTCTCTCTTAAAACAACTTTTCGTGAAGGTATCTACCAAACCCAGATTTTGGAGGTTTCCATTATTCTTAAATGCCAAATAAGTCAATTTTTCCCTGCCATCAATCATGTCGCTTGAAAAAATATTTTGTCGCCAAATCTTACATCTCGCTGCCATAGGTATGTCCATTTGAAATAAAATTATACCCTACAACATTTTAGCTGCCGCTTTCTCATTTTCAACCCGTTTGAGTTTTTGTTTTTCTGTCTTGGTTTGAGCCATAAACTTCTTTCGGAAATAATCTGTAGGTACCGAATCTTCTCAGGAAGGTCCATTTATCGTTTAATTACATGCATTCGGTAAAAAATCCGTATAGATTTGAAATATATGTTTTAGGTTTCCGTATTTTGACTCTGCCATTAGAGCCAACCTATTTTGATAGCTACTTAATTTCTTTTTTTTCTAAGTAAGTAGGTATTGTAGATACCTAGCTAAACACATTATTTGTCATTCAATTATATAGATACGATCCTTAAAACGCGCCTTTTATTGAAGCGATTAAATCATGCGATTCTACAGCGGACATACCGTTTTACTTTACTTCTATACTAATATTATAAAGAGGAAAGATTTGATTGTTTGTTTGTTTGTTTGTTTGTTTGCATTGAATAGGCTCCGAAACTACTGGACCGATTTGAAAAATTCTTTCACCATTCGAATCCTACATTATCCGGGATGGACATAGGGTACATGATTTTCCCGAATTCCCACGGGAACGAAGTCCCGCGCGGGATGCTAGTATTTAATAATTTCATAGGTTCGCATAGGTAATTAATAAGAACATTTAAGTTGTCAATCATTACCTATAAATTAGGATGTTGTAAGAATTAAATCTGATGGTTTTTATACGAACCCGTTTGAGTTTTTGTTTTTCTGTCTTGGTTTGAGCCATAAACTTCTTTCGGAAAGAATCTGTAGGTACCGAATCTTCTCATGAAGGTCCATTTATTGTTTAATTACATTCGGTAAAAAATCCGTATAGATTTGGAATATAAACGAAAACGAAAAGATAAGTAAGATTTATTGATTGACACATACAAGGAATTAAAATTTTATTTTTATTTGTTTTATTGTTAAACGCACCGCGCCTTTCAGCGTGTGTCGATTTTCAAATTCATTCATTTAATAGATCGCCTGTAAGAGCATTGCGTGAGATTTTTGTTAATACTGGTTAAACGCACTTTAGCATTAAATAATACGTTACAATTAAAATCTCAATTAAATACAACCTTTATAAAAGGTGAGATCTATTAATTAAGTGTGAAGTTTTCACCTGAATATTGAGGGGAACTTGGCCGTCTCAGATAGTCTTGTTTTTTAATAAAATGGGTAAAATATTTTTTCCTCTTGGTTTATTTTTATTAAGTACTGTGGTGGCTTACGACCAGCGTGATCATAGACGCGATGAACATCCAAGAACGGTAAGTACAAATTCCTCTCCTGTTTTTTGAAAGTTATTAGAAACTTAATTTAGACTAAGAAGATGCGGTGATAGCCCAGTTGGTAATGAGCCAGTCTTGTAACCGGAAGGTTACGAGTTCAAATCCAGATGCTGGCCTGTACCACTAAATTCGTCTTTTCGGATTTATGTACGGATTTATAATCAATTATCACTCGCTCATTGGTGAAGGAAAACATCGTGATGAAACCCGCACGTCTAATAAAATTCGTTTTCAAAAGGCGAGCGGTCCACTGACCCGCTTTGGGCCAGCATGGTGGACTATGGCCTTAATGCCCTTCGTGTTTCGAAGGGAGGCCTGTGCCGCTCGGTGGGGACGTACATATGAACTGACACATATAGCTCTTGCAACAGCCTATAATTCTGTGCAACAGCGCCAAAACTATCGGTGACTCACTTGAAACGAATATCGTGATAAAAATAAGAACCCGTTAATAAAATATGTATCACGTACACAAATACTTACGCCTAAGTACAATCCCTATCAGGGTAGGCACAGCATCAGTGATTCTAAGACCACTTTGATGGCACATTTGATATAAATTCTGAGGGTAATAAATAATTATGTTCAAAAACAACTAAGTAAGTAGTTTTTTTTATTTTTACCAGCCCAAAACTTTTGAAACACGAAGGGGATTTTGGCCATAGTCTACCACGCGGGTTGGTGGAGCGCTCGTATATCAAAAATGATTTTTTCCTTCACCGTTGGGCAAAATAATTAGAAATCCGTACCGTACATAAATCCGAAAAGACGAATTTAGTGGTACAGGCCCGCACTAGGTTTTGAACCCGCAACCTTCCGATTAAAAGTTTGGCTCATTACCAATTAGTCTATCACCGCTTACATGTCTCTATTAAGAGCTAAGTAGTATAGTTTTGGATACATGTTCAGGACCTCAAAGTCCCGCGAGGCATAGTGCCGACAGTCTTCACTCCACTCCGCCGTGATGGCTCCATCGATCTGGACGCCATCGCACCTTATGCCGAGTTCCTCATCGAACACGGAATCAAAGCTGTACTTGGTAAGGATTTTATTAATAAAGATAAAAACAGAAGCGGGGCTAAGGTATGTTCTGACAGGATTTTAATTCTCTGTTTAATAGAGAAAGCCTTGTCAGTTTTAGGCCTGCATTAAAGGAGACTCAAATCTTGATCTATTACAGTCTAGATCTATATTTAATGAATGAATGAATGAAAATATATATTTCAGACCAACAAGTCCATATTTTATTAGTAACAAAAATCTTATAACTAAGTACGTTAGAGTCCTCTCTCTTGATAAACAGGGCATCTAGATCTTGGAAGTCTACTACTGACTGTAAGTCTTCTCAAGTTAGGAACTTGTCTACTGGTGATAAGGATCAAATTAGAATGAACTTGGCCCTTTGTACGATTGTTTGTCACTTCATCTTAATGTTTTTTGTATAGCACAAGAGATATGTTATTTACATCCGTTGCTTCGAAAGTTAAGGTCGTAGATTTATGTTAGGTGACGTTAAATGTGATAATCAGCTCAGGACACTTTAGATACCTAGATAGGCAGAATTTTTTTAACGGTCACAAAGAAAGTTTTATAAGTAACTAAATAAAAAGTGCGCAAGGCGGCCTTATCACCAAAAGCAATCTCTTCCAGGTAAGGAATTAGGCTTTCTTGAAGATCTAGGTCAAGATATGAAAAAAAGACGCCTTAGAGCGATCAGATGATAGTAGTGATTAGTCTGACAGATTGATGAGGTGTTTTTTTAAATTTCTATGTGTTCCTTGGGCAGAATCACCTCTATTCGCTACCTACTGAATTTAGGTCACATAATAAACTCATCAAAAAAGTCTGAGCAACATGCACGATTCTTCATACAACAGAGGCCTGTTTGAGAAGCTATGAAAAGTATTTAAGACAAGTATTTGTATAAAATCTTCAGTATGAGCAAGTTCTCCAGAATTTTCAATTCCTTTGAATGTTTATCTAGCTTGAAATTTGTGAAAAAGAGGTGAAAACGAAAATTTCATTTCTCCATTTCCATAATAAAAGCAAAGAAAAACTGCGTTTTAATTTTAATTCTTGTTTTCATTTCAAACTAGACAAAGTTCATTTATAGAAATTGAAAACTCCGGTATAGAACTTGGTCACACTAAAGATTTCATACAAATATGTGTTCAGTCCTGGATTTGTCAATAGGCCGTATACTATAGGCCGCGGCCTAGGGGCGGCGGCGTCCTAAGGGCGGCAGATTTCAGAGTTTTCTCATGGTTCAATAGTTTTCACATGGTTTTTTATACTAATACATTAAATCCCTATAGAAACTCATCCCCATCGAAAATTTCTCAAGCCTAGGTCTATATTATTATTGCACCTTTTTAACTTTAGTGCCTTTTTAACTACAAATGGATGATTATTATTTTAGAAAGGAAAAATAAAATCCGGCACTGTATGTGTCTTAAATACTTTTTACAGCTTCTCAAAAAGACCTCTGTTTTTTGCTGCGTGTAGTTATGTAACGATTTTAGAGGACCAAAATCTCCACGCGGGTAAGTAAGTGGTTCAAAATAATGGATCAAGTGTTAAGATCTCCACACCCACCCATAGGAGTTTCTCATTCCAGTTGGCGGCACTACTGGTGAATTCATGTCGCTGACCTTGGAAGACAGGATCAAGGTCATTGACGAGTGGGTGAGGATTGGGAAACACACCGGCCTCTACATTATGGTGCAAGTTGGAGCCGTGCCTTTTGCCGAAGTTGAGATTGTTGTAAGTTGATAATACTTAGAGCGACGGTGATCCTGTTTCTTCTTAGCGAATCTATGACAAGTAGGGTAGATATGGGGTAGACTTAAATTTTTAATTTTTGAAATTGATTATTTTTTCATCATCATCATCATGTCAGCCGCAAGAAGTCCACTACTGGACATAGGCCTCCCCCAGGGATCTCCACCTCGATCGGTCCTGCGCCACCCGCATCCGCAGCTTCCCGAAATCTTTACCAGATCGTCGTTCCACCTTGTGGTAGGCCTTCCTACGCTGCGCCTTCCAGTACGTGGTCGCCACTCGAGGACTTTTCTGCCCCAGCAGCCATCAGTCCTATCCTACCATTTTTTACCTAATGAATAGATTTCTTTAAACATCTACCCTACGTTGCGTCCCAGAAAGCAGCGGTGATTCTGCTAAACAAGGGCTTTTTAATCGCAATGGAATGACAATATTCAGTAACCAATTCATTTGTTCAGCTGCTCTAGCACGACAACGACAAACTCGCGCTTGGCTCACGCTGAAACTTCAGCAGCGCTACAGCCAACTGAACGTTCATTCTGTTATACATTACTAGCGTCCCGCTCGGGACTTCGTCCCCGTGGGAATTCTGGAAAATTATGTAGGTTACTCAAGGATAATATAGCTTCCGGAGCTATTACGCATTTTTCAGTTCTGGTACGCCAACCAAGAAAACGTCGTGAAGTGGGCCGATAAATTGTCGTCCTCTTTTCGGCTAGACTGTGGTGTGAGACAGGGTGGCCTCACTTCACCTAAGCTTTTTAATTTGTACATAAATGACCTGATCGTTGAGCTCATCAACAAACGCATGGGTTGCCGGATTGATGATGTCACTATCAACAATATAAGTTACGCGGATGACATGGTGTTGCTGAGCCCAACGGTCAGGGCACTAAATGAACTGCTCTGCTCATGCGAGACATATGCAGTGGCACATGGTCTGACTTATAATATCAAAAAGAGCGTGTACTTGGTGTTTAAGGCCGCCGGAGGGAAATGTCCTGAGAGAGTGCCTGCCATCAGACTAAATGGCATTGAATTAGAGCGGGTCTTTAAATTTAAATATCTAGGACACTTCGTAACCGACGACCTTAAGGACCAGGTAGATATCGAGAGGGAGCGCAGAGCGATGGCGGTCCGATGTAACATGCTGGTGCGGAGGTTTGCACGTTGTAGTGAACAAAGTGAAAGTCACTCTTTTTAAAGCTTATTGCCAAGTATTCTACACGTGCAGCCTCTGGACCAGCTATACGTAAAAGACGCTCTGCGCGTCCAGTATAATAACCGCTTTAGGATGTTGTTGGGACTGTCCCGCTCGTGTAGCGCGTCGGGTATGTTTGCGCAGGCGCGAACGGGTGATTTTTCCGCGATAATGCGCAAAAGAACAAACTCGTTGCTAAGCAGGGTGCGGGCCAGTTCTAGCTACATCTTGAAGACTGTCTCTTAGCGGTACGATTCTCGGATCATGTGTCACTGGGCCGAGGTGCTTTCTAAGAATAATAAAAAGTTGTGACGTCGATTCCCGGTCGGGACAAACATCTGGTCGGGGGTCGGATTATGAGAATTTATTTGTGTAATTTGTGTGATTTTTGTTTTATTTTATTTTATTTGTAATAATAATGGATCTTTGTTATCTCTGACATTAATAAATTAAATTAATTTTAATGGTGAAAGAATTTTTGAAATCGGTCCAGTAGTTTCGGAGCCTATTCGTTACATATCATACAAAAATACAAATCTTTAAAATATTACTCTTTAAAATATTATTACTAGCATTCCGCTCGGGACTTCGTTCCCGTGGGAATTCGGGAAAATCATGTACCCTATGTCCATCCCGGATAATGTAGGATTCTAATTGTGAAAGAATTTTTCAAATCGGTCCAGTAGTTTCGGAGCCTATTCAATACAAACAAACAAACAAATCTTTCCTCTATATAATATGTATAGATATAGATAGAAGATGTATTTTCCAGACAAAGCACTGTGTGAAGATTGGCGTGGACGGCATCATGACCCTTCCTGAGGTTTACTTCAAGCCGAGGACGGTAGATGAGCTCGTCTTCTTCGTGGGCCTTGTCGCTAAGATGGCGCCTAACCTGCCTATTACCTACTACCACAATCCTAACTACACCGACGTTAATGGTGAGATAAAGATTTGGGGTGTCTATACATTAGTAAGCGAAAATTTAGAAGGTTATTGAGTAGTAAACTAGCCGGTTTGGTCGCGTGGTAATGATGCTGCATCTTAATTGACGGGTCCTGGATTCGATTCCCGGTCGGGGCAAATATATGTGTAAAAAGTTCTCGGATCATGGGTGTTCGTGCGTGTCTTTTTATAGGTAGGTATGTTGCAAGGGACCCACGATACAAGAGAGAACCTTAGTGAGGGCTTTTGAGTGTGTATTGTTTATTCATTTCTTTATAATTATTCTCCCTAAGAAACTGAACAACTTTCCCTAAAAAACCATTCTCCAAAAATAAAAAAAAGCGTGAAATCACGTTTCATAGGCATAAGTTCTTCCCAGAAAAGAGTTTTGCTACATTAAGAGTTGACTTATGATCAGTCTTATCGCCTCTGTACTCGTGTTTCATACTTTAGCAAACCGTTTTTAATTACGGGCTCCACTAAAATCATCCACTCCGTATATGCTATTTTCATTTGATTTCAGTGCCACAGCCAGAGTTTGCCGCCACGGCGTCTCGTCGTATCCCCAACTTCAAGGGTATCAAGTTCTCTAGCGCCGATCTGGTCGAAGCTGATAGGACTAACAGAGCTTTGAGGAAAGACCAAGTGCTTTGGATTGCTCCGGAGAATGTAAGATATAGGATATCTTGGAGAAGAAAATATACTGCTACATTTACATCGCATTCAGTTCCTAACCTAACCTAACCTAACCTAAATAACTGAATGCGATGTAAATGTAGCAGTATATTTTCTTCTCCACAAAAATCAAGGTAATAAAACACACATGCATAAATACATACATACGCTCACGCCTATAAATCCCTAACGGGGTAGACAGAGGATCAAAGACACGTATGCAAAGTAGAAATGTATTATTCACTGTTCCGTCAGTTTTGAATTGGAAATCAAAATTGCACAATTTCACATTTTTAAGCTCACCTTTTAAGCTTAATTTTTGTTTGTTTATTTTCATTTCAAAATTCAAAATGTGAAGATAGTCCGAAATTATAAAGTGTTCACAAAATTTAACATTATTTTTCCGGGAAAGAACAGCTTTGCCAAACGTCAGTGACTCTATAGTTTGTAGCTTTGCCAGAGCCTATTGTTTGTATACTGCGGTCATCAAGCACATCTGTGGTCTAGTATTATGTTATATCAGTAAGCATATATAGGAACTCGCGCCAGCGGCCGTGCTGGGCATCAGATCTTCCATCAGTCCAACCCTAAACATCTTACCTCGCCTGACTCAAGAAATCGAGGAGGCCATGGCTAAAGGAGATCTGGAGACAGGAGAACATCTTCAGCTCAAGCTGTCCTTGGCTGCAGATGCTATTTCTGCTGAAGGTATATCTGAATTTTTCTTCATCATTTTTTTGATTAAGCAGCTAATTCTAATGTAAAATTTTTGATTCAAGATTTGCCTATACTTATGAAAAACACATTTTAAATTTCTGATATCGAAGCAATCATATCTACCTATTTTATCTGTTACTCGCTTATTTTATTACATATTTTTCTCAAAAATGTTTACTAAGTCATACCTACAAACTTCCGCCCGATTCGAAGATACTATTCTTGAAAAAGTCCAAAAAAGTTTGTATAAAAAAAGGAATTTTCAAAAAAAATTATGCGTAGATAACGGCAATTTCATAGTTTAATATACAAAAATTTCAGGAGGCATTCCGGCTTTCAAAGCGACTATGGAGATAGTGACAGGACTCCACATGGGTCCTCCAGCACTCCCGCAGGTGCCCATCTCGTTGGCAGCCCGCCAGCGTATCCAGGCCAAATTCAAGGCACTTGGTCTGATCCACCACGATCACTCAGAAAAATTATAAACCCAAAAAAGTTCGTTAGTATTGTAAGTTTGTATTTTCCTAAGTTTATAAAATAAAAAATACTTCGAGTTTTTGTATCATGCATGACCGACCAGTTTAATGTACTTAATGCTATTGTACCTAGTTTTTTTTATGTTTGCAATAAAGATTTTATTCATTCATGAATCCCTCAGATGTATTTTGTACCTTGTCCGCTCCACTGTACCTATCGAAGATGCCTTTTTCTTAACAGTAAGTATACAATTTGTAGAACTTCCATTTTTGTGGTTAAAAGTTGCTTATTCCCAAATACATACAAGTTATCTGAGTGTGTTATGTTTATTACTTAGTTTATGATGACTTTTTTGAGATCTCCCGTTAAAATAAACGCAAACAGTCATTATGTATGAAAATTTAAATATATATAACGTTTCAAGGCATTTCACAGGCATGGAACTTAAAATATTTGGGATTTGTTTCACTTTTATTCAGCGCATGTTCGATTCGCGTACCAAGTTCAAAATTAATGATCTTGTACCATTTGACCGCTCTGCTTTGTATGAACTTTTCAGCCCCGCTTAGACTGTAAACAATGTTTTGAACCAGTCTGCATTTCTCTCCATCTTTCATTTCTTTTGTGTAAAGGTCTCCTGCTTGATCAAAATTGTTTGCTCTAGGGTCTGTGTGTATAATGATCCTCTTCGGAGACTTATGGTCTAAATACGGTACAGGTCCGTGGAAAGAATTGGGATAATAATTAGGACTATCACCGCCGTTATCTTTAATAGGAGGTACTCCGTCACGGTTGTATGTCTTAGTGACAGCTGCAAGAGGACAGTTCACGCGAATCTTGTTGAAATTTGCTCCCAAACGATAATTATGTGCATCTCTATAACTGAGTACGCGAGCTTCGAACAGCGTATCGACACCGCGTATACCGGGAACAAGGTTCCCAGGATTGAAAGCAAGCTGTTCTATATCAGCAAAATGGTTCTCCGGATTTTTATCCAAAACTAGTTTCCCGACTGGTCTCAAGGGAAAATCATTTAAAGGCCATCGTTTTGTTATATCAAAAATATCAAATTTTACTCTACTAAGCTGGTGAAAAGCTATTGTTTGAACATAAAGAGTCCAAGTGGGGTAGTTGTGACTATCGATTGCGTTGTATAAATCTCTAGTTGTGTGATCCAGGTCTTCCGCTGCTATTCTTTTTGCTTCGGGAGTTGTCAAATTTTTGAGACCACTGTCGGGTAGTAGAGAAAATTTGACGAAGGTCCTATTCCCATGTTCGTTGATTAAATCAAAGGTGTGAATCGCGAACCCGGGCATATATCTAGCACCGTTAGGTATTCCCCTGTCGCCAAATATTCGCATGAACATGTGAAGGCTCTCAGGGCGCAGAGTTAGGAAGTCCCACATCATGTCATAGTCGACAACACCCGTTTTAGGATTTTTCTTGAAAACGTGAGCGAAAGTAGGAAAAAGGATGGGGTCTTTCATTACAAACATTTCTGTGCTTAGGCCAACGAAATCGTAGTTGCCCTCTTCAGTGTAAAATTTGACAGCAAAACCTCGGACTTCTCTTGCTAGATCATTACCACCTCTTTCTTGGAAAACTGTTGAAAACCTTGCTGCTACTTGTGTTATCTTTCCTTCTTTGCTGAAGACTTTCGCTTTGCAGATGTCGGATAGATCGTGAGTGACCTTAAAGTAGCCGAAGGCCCCGGTTCCTTTGGCATGGACAACACGTTCAGGTATTCTCTCCCTGTTGAGGTGGGTCAAGGATTCTATAAAGAAGTCATTGAGGATAAGACGGGAGTTGATGGTCTGCGTATCTTGAAATTCAATGGGGTAGCCGGAGCTTGTTGTAATAATCCCGATCGGTCCCTGAAACAAAATCATCCATTGTTTTACTTTGTGTTTTCAAAACTCGAACTGAATGCCTCGAATTGACGGATCTGTAGCTAGTGTTTGTTTGAATAACACTCTAGAACCGGTAAGACAAGCTTTAGATTTCAGAAATGAAAAGGAGACGGGATATACGATATGATATTTTCAATATATTCACCATAATGTGCTCTGGACTAAAAATGTGGTCGAAGATATAGCAAGCTCACCCAAAAGAAGCCTACTACTCAAACTTTATAGAAATTTGGGGCTCTATTGCTGATAGTGAAATTGGTCTCAAATTCTTCATACATTTCCTCTGTACAAAGTCATTTTCAATGAAGGTTGGTGGAGGTGTAAGCCAAATGCAGACATGTATGGAAAATTTACATCGTTCAACTATTATTAATTTGTACTATAGGATATATTGGACAACTTTAATTTAGCTACCGAAAATTAAAGATGTAAACCAGTCCACAAGACTGAACAACTTTCCCTAAGGGCCATTGGTAGAAATATGAAAAATTGAACGCAAACCAGTTTAGCTTATTTTTTTTTGAGAATTTTATGTGTTTTTTAGGGAGGATACTTGGGGAAGTTTTTTCTGTTTATGTGTTTTTTAGGGAGGATACTTGGGGTAGTTTTTTCTGTTTAATGGAGAAAATCACCTCATAAACATGGAGTCACCCTATTTATGGAGTCTGTCACAGTAATGAACTAAAATTGCTCATAATATGTTGATAGAGTAAGATTAATAAAGGATTAGATACTTAAAAAAATATATAAAGAAAAAATACTTAAAAACTTACCGGATTTTTAGACTTAAAACTCATGAGCTGGTCCTGTGTCGTGTCGTTGTTTTGAAGGGCTAAAACTTGACCTAAAAGATTGGCTAGTATAACTAAAGCCCTTATTTTACTATCGCTGCACAGTTTCATCGTTATCTGTAATTTTTAACACTACAACAAAAGGTTGGCACACGCTCCAAACGCCTGATAAAGACTCGTACGCGATTGTACAATCATCTTCGTATATTTTAAAATAATGACTTGTGGACTGTTTGTTTTTATAATATAATACTCTTGTTTGTTTCAGTGACTTATTTATTTAGGAAAGTATTGAAATTTGAGATTTATTTGTCAACGAATCTTGATTCACAATCGAATTTGATATTATACATTCACGATTGATTTGAGACGAACAGACTTGTAGTACACATGAGCATCATATTATTAATGAATATCAATACACATAAAGCTTCTGAGAAAGACTGTTTTTATTTTTCGAAATATTTGGTTCTTTGTTATTCTTTTACGTAACAATCGATCGCGTTAAAAATTTTAAAACAACAAAAGTTTATACCTAGTCAATAGTCTAAGGGATAAAAAACTACTACATGGATTTGCATGAAACTTTGAAAGCAGTTTCTAATCTAAATATATAAAACAAAGTCGTGTTAGTTACACCACTTATATTATAACTCAAGATCGGCTGGACTGATTTCAATGGATTTTGATTTGTTGTATTTCTCTCCGTCCCGAATAGCAGAATAACTATTAAAAACATTTGAAAATTGACGGGAAAATTCCCACGGGAACGAAGTCCCGGGCGAAAAGCTAGTAACTTTTAAATTAAATAAGTATAAGTATTGAAAATATACTTTTTATTAAAAAAAAATTCTCACCACGATGTTGCTGTACAAATATGTTCAAAAATCTAATTTTTCTTTTAGGGATAGGTAGAGGTCTGGAGAGATCTGACTATTGCTACTTTCTGGCCGAACAAAGTCGTAAGCGAACATCTGGTGTAACTACCCTCAATTTATCAATAAAATTACTCGGTTACGAACTCAAATTTCGATTTCAAAATTACCTCAGGAAAAGTCAAAGGCGGACAGCTAATTCTTTACAAAGTCGGTTAAACATCCTTTCTTGAACAATTAACAGAAAATAGATACTCAATTATGCAATATAGTATGTAAACGGAACACGATTACGTGATTAAACCGTAAATTAAACGTAATGCGTTGTTACGTAAAGGATATCGTGAGTGCACTGAAACTTTATTTTCAAAAGTAATTCTTCTTTTTATCGTGCGTGTGTTGGTAATCAAGTACCTATGTGGCGAACTTGACTAAACCTATATCAGAGTTTTCAAACCGCCAATTGGCTTCTCACTTGGTTTAACGGCGGTGTGCCGTGTGATGAGAATAACGCCACCCCATCTCTTTCCGTCAGTGTCGTAAAAGGCGACAAGAAAACACAAATTAATCACCTCAATTTGTTCTGAATCTGAGGTGGCGTCCTATGGTCTCATGCGGTGTGGTAGGCTCTGTAAAGGGCCGTCTGGTTCGCGACCACCCTCCTACAGCTTGCTGTGTTCTGTCAGTGCGTAGGTATACCAGTGCATAAATAAGCGTTTTCTGGGTTAGCTCGCTTCATCGTCGACCTCATCTATGATCTTGGTCAAGATTGAGGTCAAGAGTTAACTCATCTTATAATAAAAACCGGCGAAGTGCGAGTCGGACTCGCGCACGAAGGGTTCCGTACCATTATCTATAAAAACGGCAAAAAAATCACGTTTTTTGTATGGGAGCCCCCTTGAAAAAAATTTTATTCTATTTTTTGTATTTGTTGTTATAGCGGCTACAGAAATACTCATCTGTGAAAACGTCAACTTTTTTTATTTTATTATAAGATGGGTTAACTCTTGACCTCAATCTTGACCATAAGGTCAAAGATGAGGTCGACGATGGAGCGAGTTAACCCAGAAAATGCCTATAAAGGCACTGGTACTCTCAAGCACCGACGCAACTTTCTGTCTATCACGGTTCATGAGATACAGCCTGGTGACAGACAGACGGACGGACAGCGGAGCCTTAGTAATAGGGTCCCCGAAAGAATACTTACAGATTCGGTACAAGTAACGAAACGAAAACGCATGGATCCGGTCAGGAAGACACTTTAACGATCGAAGTACGACCGATAGGTAATTGTCACCTGTCACTCATCTGTGTAGACAGAGATGTACTGACGTGATGCTCTAACTTAAGTATCGGTCGTAGGCTTGCAGAATGGATTTTCTGTACGGGACAAGGGATTTTGCAGTATATTAATGAAAAGCTGAGAAACTATCACTCAAATATCCTTACTAATATTAATATTATAAACGAAAAAGTTTGCTTGTTATGTATAGATGGATGTATGGATGTTAGGTATAAAATTAGGTATGAAGGTAGCTGACACCCTGGACAAACACATAGGCTACAAAATTTTCACAAATTTGCTTTAACTGTGGACTTAACTCAGTTTTATTTTAAACGAAGTCTATAAAATTAAATTAAACACTGCATATAACAAGCGCAAACACTGTTCTTCAAAGGTTTTTGGTCGTTATAAGCTTGTAATTCGCGATGTATAAGTATAATTGGTAAGTAAGTATATAAGTTGATTAGTCGAACTCATTTATTTGCCCTAAAAAGCAGCATTTCGTAATCTAGTGTACGCATAAATTTCAAATACTTTCGATTAACGAATCCAAAACTGAATATCAATAATCCCAATAAAACATAATTCTATGGCATTCAAATATAGCCATAAAACGCTTCTTAAGCGATTATTCAACGGTATAAGAGTAGACAGTGTAATTACAGAATTAATTCGAGCCCCTGAGCATAAGGAAATAGAGAGATACATGTTTAATAATAGGACATTTTTCGCCACAGCTTGGTCCCTGTCATTATGGTACATAACCATTCAAAATAAGCTTCGGTTCTTACGTCATTTGAGGGTGTGTTGTTGGCTGGGGTCACTTTCGAATGTGACTGAAGTACTCCGGATGGACTATACCTACGTTGCTCGAAATTGATGGAAAATTAGTCATTTTACGTCTTACGACCCATGTGCGTGAAATATTAAATTACAATTAAGACGAGCTAAGCAATAAGAACCTTGAATATTCATTGTTTACGGTATTTCAAACCTCGGTGTTTTAACGCTTGTAAAATTACGCGATTTTGGAGAGGTTTTTTTATACTTTTGGATTTTAACAATGAACTCCAACAGCTTTTTTTGTTTATGAAAATTTTTGTGATAAATATTTGACAAACTGTTATTATATGCATGAAATATTTTTGTCAGGAAGTTGCACAGTAACACTACTTCAAAATAATACTTAAACTACTTACTTTTTTATTAACATTAACATTTAATATAACTATTAACAATGGAGCTTATAACTAATTGAAAATAACATTTTAATGATAAGTCAAACACTAAAATTCAATGTATAAACTAAAAACAATGTGAGTGGTGTACTTATAATTTTTTTTGCAAGACTGGATCTCGACTTCAATGACGTAATTTTCTCTGGATGATAGTGAAATATAAGCTATCGTATCAATATACAGAAATCAACATCTGGGTTGCTATTCATCTAATGAATGGCGGTTAAATAACAATGGTGACCATTTTACCGATTTAGGTGGTGAAAAACTATTGAAACCATACATTTGATGACAGCCAGCAGCCCGACCTGCAGCGCCACCAGCCAACCGAATTCAAGTTGCAAATTACTTAGCAGCTCATCATTCCGTTGGCGGTGGCGCCGCGCCGTGCTGCCAGTGACAGCAGCAGTCATCAAATGGATACTTCTCAATTTTACCACCTGAACGGATAAAATGGCAATAGAATGATTGTCATTCCGCCACCATTAAGACGCCATTCATTTATGGAATAGCCGTCCTAAACGATCTGACAAATAAATAAGTAAAGATGTCTAAAACACCAATCACAAAAAATAAGTCATAGGAACTATACTATTTAAATAGGTAACAAACAGATAGATAGGCTACGCTACGATATACCCATATTTATGAAAATATTTACTTTCAGAAATTGAAACACATTGTAGTGAGTCCAAATCGGTAGGCTGGAAAGTGAAAACAAGTGCAATTTTTGCTCTCCTAAAATTTAATTTACATAATTAATAAAACCATTATACATGTGTTAGAAACTTACCAGCTTCACAATCCGACTAAATACTAACAATCACACTTCTGTTTCTACGCACTGGCACTGTTATTATCACCATGGACAGCACTGCACAACTTGCCAAGACTATGGATGATCTTACAGTCTGGTTCGACGCACGTATGTCTGAATTTGAGAAGAATCAGCAACAAGCAGCCGCTACAGGTACTCCCACTGTCAAGAATTTGTCAGCAGACTATGCTACCTTCAAGACTATGGTGTGGAAGGCAATGGGAATGTTGAAGTCACAGCTCGCTCTTATAGTCAACGGGTTGGATCGCGTGGAGACGCATGCTCGGCGGAAGGTTCTCCTGCTGCATGGCATTCCTGAGGTTGACGCGGAAGATCTGCCTAAGAAGATCCAGAGTATCATCAGCGGGCAGATGAAGCTCTCCGCAGTGGATGTTGATGCATTAGAGGTATGTCATCGCTTGGGTGTTAAAAAGGACAAACCACGTCCTGTCCTCGTCCGCTTTGTCGCCATGAGACATCGATCAGCTGTGTGGAATGCGAAAACAGCATTGAAGGGCTCTAAAATCTCAGTATCTGAGTTTCTAACAAAGCCTCGGCAGGATATTTTCGTTGCCGCCAGGAAACATTTCGGCATGAAGAACTGTTGGTCGTCTGAGGGCACAATTGTTATCCACCTGCCAGATAAGATTAGGAAGAAAATCACTTCTATGTCTGAACTTCAGACGCTGATTTCGAAGTTTCCTATTAAAAATGTTTAGTGGAGGAATAGTGGTCATCTTAGTCGTCTCAGTATTACGTAACTTCTAAACGCAGTTATAGTAGGTACTTCTCACAGTTTTAATTTATTTCTGTATCACTAAAATTTAAGGTAGTATTAACTACAAATTTTATATTATAACCTTACATTAGCTTTTTTTTTGGTTGACATTTGTTTGTTTATGTTATTTTTTTTTTAAGTTGTCATTGTCAGTGTATTCGTTCGGATACATGGTTCTCCTTTTTATTTTTAGATAGGCAAAGATTTTCAGACTGTACAGCCTTGTCTTTCATGTATTATTTTAATGTATTTAAAGAGAGAAGTCACAAAGCCATGTTTTGTTGTGTGTGTGATGTGATATGATTTCTATGTCTTATGTTTGTCAATACTTAACTTTTTCATTTACTTTTGTTTACCTTTTCCTTTAGAATAGTACTTTATGTTTTGTGCGGATATCTCTTCTAGTCGGTTTGTGTGGGTGGCAGTAAAAGTACGAAGTTAGTTAATTATTTTTTTATTTGTATATGTATACATTTTGTTTTTTCTTTTGATATTGTATGTTTATTTATATTTATTTATAGTTTATGTCATATATGTTTCATGAATATAATGATAGTTATTTTACTTGCTCATCGTCGGATGAATTTGAAAGTGCTGAAAGTGATGACTCTTTTGTCTCTGATTCTGAACCATTGCAGGAAAAACTTAAATCAGTCTTTTTTACCCGACTGCCAAAGAAGGAGGGTAATTCACAGTTCACGTTCTCTTTCCTTAGTGCACATTAATGCGCAGAGTGTACCCGCTCACTACTCCGACCTTCTTGCATCCTTTGACGCCAGCGTAGTCGATGGGATCTTTATTTCAGAGACGTGGCTCAAGCCTTCACTTGCATCAACAACTTGTTCTCTCCCTGGATTTCAGCTTTTTCGAAATGATCGTGTTGGTGCGAGGGGTGGTGGGGTAGGTATCTACCTGCGTAGTGATATCCCAGCCACAGTGATCAGTATGTCTCCATCCCAGTATTCTGCCTCCTATGAGTTTCTTTTCCTAGAGATCATCCTTCACCATAGAAAAATTGCTCTCGGTGTGGTGTACAGCCCTGATAGCAAGGTTGATTATTTTAGCCATTTTGAAAATATTCTCGAACAACATAGCACGCTATATGATCACTTAATTATCATGGGTGACTTAAACACCTGTCTTTTAAAGGATAACTCTAGGTCTCACAGATTGGTGTCACTTACATCGGGCCTTAACTTGAAGATCCTGCCTCTCTCACCAACGCATCATTTTCCTAATTGTGAACCGTCTTTGATCGATCTTATCATAGCCTCCAAACCTGACTCTGTAGTCTCACATGGACAGTTGATATCACCTTTTTCGTACCACGATTTAATTTATCTTAGTTACAAGGTGCGTCCCCCTAAAATTAAAGCGAAAGTTATTTTTCGTCGAAATTTTCGCGACATGGACCTGGATCGCTTGAGAGAGGACGCAGAAAATATCGACTGGTCTCCAGTTCTCGGTGCCGCCACTGTGGATGAAAAGGTGGCTGCTTTTACATCTATTCTTACCGATCTTTTTGACCATCATGCCCCGGTGAGACCTGTTCGGGTAAGGCATGCTCCTGCTCCTTGGTTGACTCCTATCATCAGAAGGGTTATGGCAAAGCGGGACAAAGCGAAGAGCAGGCTTAAAAAAGATCCAACGGATGAAAACCTCACTGCTTATAAGAAACTTCGGAACATCTGCAACAGGATGTGTAGGGATGCCAAACGCCGCTACATTCATTCTTCTCTTGAAAATTTGACTCAAGATCTCACTTGGAGATTTTTAAGGACCATTGGTGTAGGAAAGACTGTGGATACGTGTAAGAGTAACTTGGATTTGAACTTGCTCAATAAACACTTTTCCACACCACCTGTAGTACTTGATGCTGCTACAAAGTCTAAGTCTCTTGCTTCTCTTTCTCAACTTGCTTTTCCAAATTGTACCCCATTTGCTTTCCACCCGGTCTCCGTGAGTGACGTTGGGAAGAGTATCCTCTCCATCTCCTCCAAGGCAGTGGGTAGCGACCACTTGAGCCTCGAAATGTTACTTCCTGTGCTGGGAAGTATTACGCCTATTATTACTCATATTATAAACTTTTCTTTAATGGTCAATATCTTCCCATCCACATGGAAAAAAGCTTTCGTTATTCCACTGCCTAAGTCCACTAATCCAACTTCACTTTCCCAATATCGTCCCATTTCTATCCTGCCGATACTTTCGAAAGTTCTCGAAAGTGTTGTGCACAAACAACTTTATCATTTCCTTAAATCCAATAACCTTCTTTGTCCCTACCAGTCCGGGTTCCGCCCTTCTCATAGCACGGTTAGTGCATTGCTGAATGTCTCTGAAGACATTCGTACTGCGATGGATAACACCAAGCTCACTCTGGTTACTCTGTTGGACTTCAGCAATGCATTTAACTCTGTTGACTTCGACATCCTTCTTGGATCCCTACGCTCTCTTAATGTCACTCCACCGGTGATCGAGTGGTTTAGATCCTACCTTCATGGTCGTCAGCAGTGTGTGAGGGCCAATGATGTCTCATCGGATTGGTCCAATCTTACTGCTGGTGTGCCACAAGGCGGTGTTCTCTCTCCCCTACTGTTCTCAATATTTATTAACAATATATCTCATTCGTTATCTTCTCCCTACCACCTGTATGCAGATGACCTCCAAATATACCGACACTTCGCACTATCTGAGGTGCGTGAGGCTGTGGAGGCGATAAATAGTGACCTTGCCTCCATACAGACCTGGGCTGCTAATTTTGGGTTGCTTGTCAATCCGACTAAGTCGCAGGCCATTATTGTCGGCAGTAGCAGATTGCGGAGTAGGCTTGAGGCTGGGATGTTGCCTAGCGTTCACTACGATGGCGTGTGCATTCCGTTCACTAAGAAGGCAAGGAATTTAGGGCTGATCTTTGACTGCGACTTGTCGTGGTCTGCGCAGGTCAACGAGGTGAGCAGACGCATGCACTTCTCATTCCACTCTCTCAAGCGACTTCAGAACTTTTTACCGTTGCAGACGAAAATACTCCTTGCACAGTCCCTCCTTCTTCCTGTTCTCGACTACGCTGATGTCTGTTACCTGGATGTAACTGAGGAGCTACTGAACAAACTGGAGCGCTTGCAGAATCTAGCTATCCGTTTTATTTTCGGCCTTCGTAAGTACGATCATGTCTCTGAGTTTCGTGCCCAGTTGAAGTGGCTCCCTATTCGACTTCGCCGTAATGTGCACATCCTTTCTGTCCTGTATAAAATCCTTCATGATCCTGCCACCCCTGACTACCTCCGTTCCCGTTTCCAACTACTGCCCTCTACCCGCCCTAGGCGTGAATGCGTGAATGTGACGTTGGTATGTCCTGGGGCAAACACCAATTTCTTTTTTAACTCCTTCTCTGTCCGAGCCGTGCAGCTGTGGAACAAACTTCCGAAACAGATTCAGAATAGTCCATCTATCACTTCCTTTAATAAGCAAGTAAAACAACACTATCTTTCTTCACTATATTAAATAGCATGAATTTATGTATATTATATTATATATATATATATGTGTGTATGTATGTGTATTTATATATAAATATATATATTTCTTATGTTGTATTTTTGTAATTTAGTAGTAACTGTTAATATTTATTTTTATAACTACTATAATTAATGCACACAGTCTTGTGCCCGTAATTTATAGCTTTTCTGACACCGGATGGGTTGGCTGGAAGAGATCTCTTATAGAGATAAGCTCGCCTTTGTAACATTTTTTAGTAATTAAGTATCAAACTATGTGTGTACAATAAAGAATAAAGAACAAATCACATCGAATCATCTGTTCTATTTTGTTGAGGAGTTAGGCGTACCGCAGACTGCTTGATGTTACCATGCCATGACCGATTTAAAATCACTTTTCAAATCAATTGGACTTGTAGAAGTTCTTCTCTGGGGTAGACTGCACCTTTGCGAATAGGCGTAGAGTCATTAGGGTCAATAGAACGAATGCGTATATGTATGTATTTAAATCCTTTAATGTATATTTGTATGTATTTCATGTAATCTTGACTTGTTTTAAGCGGCATCCTGAATGTCCTATAAAATAAAGATTTTTTTCTTTTCTTTTCTAAGATCCCTTCATGAACTAGAAAACTGATAATCTCCAACCACCTAAACGTATCTTCAAAAATTAATGGATGAGGACCATCTGTATGATATCCGTCCAGTCAACTGACTGCTAAGAGGCCTCAGACATAATTACCCATAAATAGATACAGACACAAAACTTACATTCCATCCTTTTTGACAGGGTTTAAGAACACTACTAAACTGTTAGTTATTTAATAACTTCTTATGGCATTTCACAGGCGTTTAATCTGCTATGGTCAGGCCTTGTTTTAATATCAATCAGAGCGCGTTCAATCCGGATACCAAGATCTAAACTAATAATTTCGTACCATTTGACCGCTCTGCTTTGTATAAACTTTTCAGCCCTGCTGAGACCAGCAACAATGTTTTGAACAAGTCGACATTTCTCTCCTTCTGTCATTTGTCTGTAAAGATCTCCTGCTTGGTCAAAATTATCTGGTCTAGAGTCTGTGTATACGAAGATCTTTGGCGTGACAATATGATCTAAATATGGTACTGGTCCGTTGAAGGAATTGGGATAATAATTGGGGCTGTCTTTGCCGTTGTCTTTTACAGGAGGCCTCCCGTCACGATTGTACGTTTTAGCTGCAAGAGGACAGTTCACAGGAATCTTGTTGTAATTTGCTCCCAAACGATAGTTTTGTGCGTCTCTATAACTTAGTTTACGGGCTTCAAACAGTGATTCGACACCGCGAATACCGGGCACAAGGTTCCCAGGGTTGAAAGCTAGCTGTTCTACATCAGCAAACTGATTCTCCGGATTTTTGTTCAAAACTAGTTTTCCAATGGGCCTCAAGGGATAATCTTCTACAGGCCATCGATGTGTGGTATCAAAAATATTAAAATCCACTTCACGCAGTTGGTGAAAAGCTATCGTTTGGATATAAAGTGTCCATGTGGGGTAGTTCTGATTTTCGATCGCGTTGTATAGATCTCTAGTTGAGTAATCTAGATCTTCAGCTGCTAACCTTTTCGCTTCAGGGGTCGTCAGATTTCTGATTCCAGCATCGGGTAGTAGAGAAAATCTACCGAAAGTTCTGTTTCCATATTCATTTATTAAATCAAAAGTGTGTATAGTAAACGCGGGCATATGTCTGTATCCATTTGGTATTCCCGCATCACCAAACAGTCGCATGAAGGTATGAAGAGTCTCAGGGTGTAAAGACAGGAAGTCCCAAATCGTGTTGGAGTCGGCTACTAGTGTTTTAGGATTTTTCCGAAAAGCATGAACGAAAGTAGGAAAAAGAATAGGGTCTTTTATTATAAACATGTCTATGTTCAGGCCAACGAAATCGTAGTTACCCTCCTCAGTGTAGAATTTGACAGCTAAACCTCGAGTTTCTCTTGCTAGATCATTACCCCCTCTTTCTTGGAAAACTAGTGAAAACCTTGCTGCCACTTGTGTTTTTTTCCCTACTTTGCTGAAGACTTTAGCTTTGCAAATGTCGGATAGATCGTGAGTGACCTTAAAGTAGCCGAAGGCCCCGGTTCCTTTGGCATGGACAACACGTTCAGGTATTCTCTCCCTGTTGAGGTGGGTCAAGGACTCCATAAGGAAGTCATTGAGGATAAGACGGGAGTTGATGGTCTGCGTATCTTGAAACTCAATGGGGTAGCCGGAGCTGGTTGTCATAATACCGATCGGTTTCTGAAATAAAAACAAGGAGATTTAATTTGGTAGAGTGAAAACTTACTTCTCGAGATTTGTTCGGTCCGTTTTCACAAACTGACAAACAAATAACAAGTAGTCATATTCCACTAGTCTAGCGCAGCTAATATTCCAGTAGTTTTAGCTGAGCGTTTTCACTAATTTTCTAGTTTTTTTTGGTGAATTTTAGGATATCACCTTCAACTTCGTTTAGTTTGCGATTTTAGTGTTCGATATGACTGCCGTATCATAGGAAAAACGGATTTTGAAATTTCGTTTTTTAGTCAATGAATGAAACAAAACAATGTGAAGTAAGTTAAGCCACCATATTGGATTTAGAATGATTACTAAGCTAGCCATGCCTTGTTATCCATACTAAACGTGTATGCAATCAGTTGATAGAAACTGCATTACAATTCAGTTGCAAGGTTTGACCCGAGCAAACATAAATACTGACATTGTTAATAAAAAGTGGTAATAAAAAATAAGTAGTAGGCAATATTGTAAGATTAAGTACCGGATGTGTAGTTTTAAACTCCATAAGCTGATCGCCGGTCGTGTCGTTGCTGGGAAGAGTGGGGAGGTGTCGCAACTGGAGCTGGAAGGTAGAAAAGTGCAATATTTATCCCATCAAAAACATAAAATGTAAAAAAGGCAAGTCTCGCAAGGTATTTCCGTCTGCAGTAAAAGTAGAGCTGTATTAGTCCATTTTTTTGGATTTTATTATGCATTTTTGATTTTGGACCTACTCAACATTTTGGGGTATTTTTAAATTATCTAACGTAACTTTGTGAAGTGGTTTTCCCCACGAGACTCATTCCATTCCTCATTCCATTTCCCCATTTTTGTTTTCAATTCACAATTTTTTTAAATCATACTATTTATGACGCGGTGAAATTTTTTAATTTTTCAATTTTAAAGCCAACCCCATTGAGGCATGTTTCTACCTGTAGCTACAAATATGATTTTTTTAATCGAAACAAAACCATCTTTGTACATAGAATAAAGTGAAAATATTCTAACAAGCTTCGTCAACAATAAATTATTTGTTAGGAATCTGCAAAACAGTCATCTTGTGTTTACTTACAATGGATGTATTGTATAGTAATAAAATATTAGTTTACTTTGCCGTGTTATAAAATACTAGCATCCCGCTCGGGACTTCGTTCCCGTAGGAATTCAGGAAAGTTATGTAGTTTATGTTACTCAGGGATAATGTAGTATTCTAATGGTGAAAGAATTTTTCAAATCGGTCCAGTAGTTTCGGAGCCTATTCGTTACTACAAAAATACAAAACCTTTCCTCTTTATAATATTAGTATAGATGGGGCGAATTATAGCCTCTCCATACAAGTCAGTAGAGTCAAAAGAACGAATATGTATGTATTTTTCTTCTTCTTATCGTGTAGGTATAGTCAAGCATGTGTCGAACTTGGCTAACCCTGGTGTCCGAGTTTTCAAACCGCACAATGGCCTTTATCTTTGTTTTAATGACTACTGTAGTTAATCGACAACAGCCGAGACCGACAGTATCCTCCGAAGCACGGAAATGCTCGTGATAAATTCCCATTTTGGTCCCCCATCAGGTTCCTTGCCTCTGTGCACGTTGCTTAACCTCACTGATCGGTTGAGATCAGCGAGCACCACTGGGCCTCGAGCGCTATGTATGTGTTAAATCCTTTAATAAATGTAACTTAGACTTACTTTAAGTAAACATATCCGGAATGTTCTATGAAATAGAACAATTTTGAGGTTGATTTTAACAGCTTATTTGATCAGCTGATTTACCTATCTTTGTAAACTCGTAATAATTATTATTTTAGAGATTTTCATTTGGATTCGTTGGAGAAGGTTGTTTATGGGTAGAATCATCCCTTAATTTAAAGGCATCCAATAATATACTTATGCAATGAAGCGGTGATAGCCCATCAGTTGGTAATGAGCCAGACTTGTAATCGGAAGGCTGCAGGTTCAAATCCTGGTGCGGGCCTGTACCATTAAATTCGTCTTTTCGGATTTATGTACAGATTTATAATTATCACTTGCTCAACGGTGAAGGAAAACATCGTGATGAAACCCGCCCGTCCAAGAAAATTCATTTTCGAAAGACGAGCGGTCCACCAACCCGCATTAGGTCAGCGTGGTGGACTATGGCCTAAACCCCTTCGTGTTTCGAAGGGAGGCCCGTGCCCCTCGGGACGTCTATGGGCTGGTGAAAAATAAAATAAAAAAGAATGTTAAGTACCTATCTGCAGGAAACCGCCAGGAATAAGTCATTCCCCCTCCTTGTCACTGGAAATGAGAAAATTCCATACATACATTCACGCTTTTGATCCCTATCGGGGTGGACAGAGCGTCTTGTGGTTTTGTGCTGTTTGGTGATCGGTCGAGAATAAGACCACTCTATCTCTTTCCGTGGGTGTCGTAAGAGGCGTCTAAGGAAACATCAAATGACACCCCCTCGCTATGCGGTGTGGTAGGCTCTGTAAGGGGCTGTCTGGTTCACACCTCCCTCCTACCAAAGTCCGACGCCAAACAGCTTGCTGTCTTCCGTCGTTGCGTAAGAGTACCAGTGCCTTATAGTGGCATTTCTGGGTTAACTCGCTCCACCATCGACCTCATTTATGATCTTGGTCAAGATTGAGATAAAGAGTTAACTCAAAAAAGAAATATTTGAGTGATTTTTGAGCTACACAGAAGAAAAAAACTTAAGACAACGGCTGTATGGACACAGATTCCTTTGCCTTTCCTGAAAGGGATTAATTAAATAACAACTCATCAGATTCGATACGTCAGCAAAAAGTTCAAGTTTGATTTGCATAAGTTTGAGAAACATGTGGCCACATGCTAAAATAAAGCACAACACGAGAGGGAGTTGTGAAATAGCAAAACATTAATTATACCCGTTTCGGGTTACCATTGTGGTTGACATGTTTTGACGCCAGAAAAATTATGACTTTCTTTTTTTTATTCTGTGCCTACATCCTTTTAAATAAGGCTGTGGGTACTGTTTAAACAGTAGAAACATCCTATGAAACCCTTTTGCTACTGGAAAAGCCTTACTTTATAATCGAACTGATTCTGACACACTATCCTTTCTTGGCTCCGGCCGCTTCGACGAGGATTCGACAATATGAGTCGTATAGAATCAAAAACTGTAATCTGACTTAAGGGTGATTATTGGCAAATGTCATAAGAAGTATTCCATACAAATTTTAACTTACGAATTATTCATAGTAAATTTAAATATGTATTGTGAACATTATTACTTTTAGTTAATGAGATAGGACTCTAATATACAATATGCAATAATGTTTTATTTTAGACAAAACTTTTTTTTGATGAGTTTAAATTTTAGAGATTGCAGGTTTTGAAACTGATGTCATACTTTGAAGTGGTTTTTCTATAAGAAATAGGCATCTTTGATACGAACTGTGAATAATGGTAGAAAGTATTTAAAATTCTTAGTGTTGCCACATTCACAGCTGATTTTTGCTATAAACGTCGAATTGCAGCCTTTGATTCTATACGACTCATATAGAACTTGAAGGTTTCTAGCTCAGTAGTCAGATGACTTGAAGGCACAATAGCTCAGTTGGTTCTAATATTGATTCAATATTGGGGTCGTGGGTTCAAGTCCTATTCACGCCAAACATTTTCCTTTTCCCAAAAAATATTTGTAAACATCCCTCAAGCAAGTAAGCGTTTTATAAATACTAAATTAAGACCTTAATAGCTTAGTAAACATATAGCGTCGTAGATTCCGTACCGAGTACTTTCTTACCATTAAGATGAGGAAATCGATGTAACTTTTAAAACATGAGGGAAAGTTAAATTCTACCAAACATTCCGTATATTTATGACTTGATGTCTAATTGCAAGCCTTAAATAAGAACAGGGCATCAATTCCACTAATCAATGGCATCTCAATATTCTCAAAAGGCCTTTTTATAACTCGAACGGTACGGCACAGAACTTCAAAATTAGAATTACCACTGTCGCCTATGTTCTCAACTTCTAGTATTACTATTACATAGGATGCAATGGTAATACATTTTTGCCGTGCCGTTTTCGAATTATAATAATTTTCCACGTCAAAAACATAAGAGTCACCGACTTCAATCCCAAATAAGGCAGTTTTTTCGATAGTTTCCCTCAATTTCTTCAGGATTCCACCATCAGATCCTGGTTTCCTTACCATGGGACCACCCTTGGGATACTCCCTTTCCAACAAAAAAAGAATAATCAAAATCGGTTCATAAACGACGAAGTTATCCGCGGACATACATAAAAAATATGGTCGAATTGAGAAACCGCACCGTCGCCAACCGAACGTGAATTTGTAAACTCCTATAAACTCCTATAAATAACTGTAAACTCCTATTATAGCAACTGAATATTCAGTTGACGGTGGCGCAACCAGTCAAAGAAACCGTCATCAAATGCATGAAGTTTGATAGTTCTCAGTTTCGTTACCTGATCGGATAAAATGGCGACCATTGTCAGTCAATCGCCATTGAGACGTGATTGATTAGCGGAATAGCCATCCAGCAAGATCCACTTTCTCAGCTTTAAAACCTTGATTTAAATGTTATACTCGCTCGCAGTTAACATCCGTATAATCAAATTTAACTTCAATTAAACGAAGAATAATGTCATTACTTTTTGATTTGAAGAGAAACTAGTCTTTAGTGTGAACTAGACTTAAACGTTCACATTTGCGTCTTAACTGCCACAGAGTAGGTTAAGATTTGAAATTGCTCCACTTATCAGCAGCAACTCGAGTACGATGGTGACAGCGCATAATGCGCCAAGGTCCTAATGTCAAAATGTCAACATTGACAACGCCAGAGCGCGAGCAACCCTTTGCACGGACCCCTCGCGCAAATTGAAGTTTCACCGTCAGCCAAGTGGCGTGTCGCACGAGTTCATTCAAAATGTGCGATTAGCAGATTTACTTGACACACAAACTTTCCGCCCAGGACTTCGTTCCCGTAGGAATTCCGGAAAATCATGTACCCTATGTTCATCACGGATAATGTAAGATTCTAATAGTGAAAGAATTTTTCAAATCGGTCCAGAGTTTCGGAGCCTATTCAATGCAAACAAACAAACAATCAAATCTTTCCTCTTTATAATATTACTAGCATTCCGCTCGGGACTTCGTTCCCGTGGGAATTCGGGAAAATTATGTAGCCTATATCCATCGGGGTTAATGTAGCTTTCTAATGGTGAAATAATTTTTCATATCAGTCCAGTAGTTTCGAGCCTATTCAATGCAAACAAACAAATCTTTCCTCTTTATAATATGTATAGATATAGAAGATAGTATAAAATAATAAATAATAAACGCTACACACTCAAAGGCCCACACTAAGGTTTTCCCTTGTGTCGTGGGTCCCTCGGAACACACATAAAGACAAACACAAACGCCCATGACCCGAGAACAAACATCTGCTTTTCACACAAATGTTTGCCCCGACTGGGGATCGAACCCAGGACCCGCCGATCAAGAGGCAGCGTCACTACCACTCGACCAAACCGGCCGTCATAGTATAGAGTGTAGAAGTATAGATTCATGAATTTTCATACAACATTGGTCCATTTTCGGGTAAGCAGAACCTTATTTGACATTAATTCTGATGGTTATTACAAGGAATATGAGTAAACAGTGATAGGTTGTCAGCATTTCGCCAACGATACAGCAAAACCCGCACGGCGACTACAGCACCCGATAAAGGCAGCGCACATAGGAATAGTGCCATCTTCGTCTCTCAAAAGGCCTGGGCCGGCAGTGCGAACAGTGTCGATACACGAAGTTTACGGACTATGAAAGCGCGCGTGCGTAAAAACATGTTCGAAAGTTAGAAAAATGAGATTTATGGAAAGGTAACAGCTTAAATCGAAAAATGCGTTAACAACTTATCGAGAGTGTTCAATCACGAACATTTTGATAGCAAATTCTAGTTCCTGTGTGCATTTTACTATCGTTTTTACAGCTTGAAAGATACACAATATTGGGTATTTTGAGGTGACTTTGTGAGCTTTTTCTATCGAACCAAAAGTGCTGAATCATGTTTTCAGCAAACTACTTATGTAGTTTATGTCCCGAATATTACCATGGTGTTTTTTTTCTTCGATTTAATGCAGTGCGTCATGCTTATCTACGCATCATAAAATCGTAATTTAGGTGCTGTAGTCGCCTTAACTCATCGGTCTTTTAAGCCCCCGACAACAAAAGAGGGGTGTTATAAATTTTGCGTGTGTATCTGTGTCTGTCTGTGGCATCGTAAGTATCTCTTAAACAAGTGGACCTATTTCGATACCGTTTTTTGTTTGAAATTTGACGTAATCGAGATGGTTTTTAGCTATATTTGATCAAAATTGGTTCAGCCGTTTAGAAATTATAAGCAATAGAATGTCGGAGGAGATCAAAAATTTTTACTGAAGAGTTATTTAAATGTTTAGTTCCGTGAGTGGATTCACGTGCGTAACCTTTGCTAACTAATTTAGACTCACCCAACATATAATTAAATCAGTCTCTTAAATTCTCGTGTACTCTGTGGGATGTAAAGTAAACATTATGTTCATAAAGGAGTTAAAGTTGACCGTGAAGTCCTGTTGCAATTCTAGCTCCTCGTGAGAAAGTATGCGTTTGTAGAGCCGGTAGTTTGAAAGAAACTATTTCATCAATTACGATTTTGAAACTTAAGAAAAGTGTTGTAACCTCTTTTTAACGTGTTAGGGGACGAAAAGACAACTTTGAAAAAGTACTTAATCTTTTCTATGATTATTGATTAGCAATAGAACGTTAATAAAACTACATATATTTTTTAATTGTTAGGACCTCCAATTTTATATATTTAGGTTAATATGTAACTCAGTAACTATGTAAGGTTCCAAATAGTGCATAGAATTGTTGAAAGCTGACAATGACGTCATGAAAAAAGAGTCACAATAAGAAACTTAAAAAATATTCTGGAAGATGGGTGGTTAAACTAGGCTGTTGGCGTAGATCACAGGTCACCAGGATGGAAAAACCCCTTGATGGAAATAAACACAAATTCAACATTGAAGAATGGAAATCAGCGAAAGAAAAACAAATATGGCGCCTGCCCATTTTAGAAATTAAAATAAGATCGACAGTGTTATGCCGAGAAATTGAATTTTGCTGTTAATTTTTTATAAGGTAAACATGGTGACATTAAGACAGCTAGCGAAACTTTAGGGGGTGATTTTCCCCATTAAACTGACCAACAAAGCACATCTAATCACAAGTAAGCAATAATCATAAACAACACTTGCCGAGGATCAAAGTTCTATATACCTATACATTATAGTTATCAAAGAAAAGAGAAAAAGAGATGTCTTGGAGGTTAGAATGGATATATGAGAGTCTTGGAATAAGTAAGTGCAGCGAAAAAGCAGCAAGCAATATTTTATTTTACTATTTTATTACTAATGGGTTCGCTCTCGACCTAGATTGTGGTCTCAGGGGCGAAGATGTGGTCGTGGATGTAGCAAGCTCACCCAGAAGATACCTATTCACTTGCTCCTGCAAGACAAGGAACGCTGCGGAACAATTTTGACATTCAAAGGCTTTTGATATTCAGAAGCCCGCACACTTGCCACGCACATGTTATGTTTTCTAACAGTTCCTTTATATCTGTGGTTGTTTCTTTAAAGGAAACATCCCACCATTTGACTAATTTACTCCAAACACGAAGTGTTTCGTGCCTATTTACAAATATATTGAAAATAAAATTTAGAAGATGTAATTTAGAATGATGGTGAAGTTTAGACTTGGTCCAAAGGTCTCGTAACCAGGCCATAATCTCCAAAAAAAAGGAAACATCCCAGCTATCTTTCCTAACAATATTCCGTCATAACCTATCGGAAATGAAAGGCTTGTGGTGATATGTATGTAATGTGATATTTTAATTACCTAACACTACCGTAATCCCATTGACAGGTAGGAGTAATGATGTGGAAACACTGTCACCTTGCTTGGAGACTTTTTGGTCTTTTTTGTGGTGTTGGTTATCTAGTAAAAATAGAGCTAACCTTCTAATTTTTTGACTCGAAAGGTGTTGGACATGGACCTGTTGAAGCGAATGGTAACGCGAGATTAGTCTCGAACTTGGACCAAATTGAATTATCTCAAGCAATTATTGTTACTTATTTTTATTTTATTTTATTAGATCACTTATAAAGTGTACACTAGTACTCTAAAATTACAACTTTTGTATCACCTCAACTTTCATCCTTTTTTCTTTATTCTTTATTGTACACACATATACATACAGATTACAGAAGAAAAAGGACATATACAACGGCGATCTTAACTCAAGAAATGAGTTTTCTAGCTAACCTATGTGAGAGGGAGAGGTAGTTGAAGTGGGCAAAGTTCTTAGCATAGAATAGAGAAGTTTTTCTCTATTCTATGCTAAGAACTATCTCGATTACGATTCGTATGCGAATTGGAATTCTATTGTTCCAAAAATACGTCTCCAGCTTTCAAACAAAAAAATCGCAAAGAAATCTGTCCATTGGTGAACTAAGATGCCACAGACAGACACATAGATAAACACGATACACAGATACACACGTCAAACTTATAGCATACCTCTTATTGTTGGGATTACATGTTCTCTGATTTTTCGACCAAAATTACAAGATGCAAGTTTTGGTGCCGTGTGGTGATCGGTTGAGAATAACATCACCCCATTTCTTTCCGTGGGTGTCGTAAGAGGCGACTAAGGAAACACAAATGAGACCTGCTTCCTATTAAAATCTACCCCAGGTAGGCTCTGTGAAGGGCCGTCTGGTTCGCGACCACCCTCCTACCGAATTCCGACGCCAAACAGCTTGCTGTGTTCCGTCGTCGGTGCGTGGGAGTACCAGTGCCTTATAGGCGTTTTCTCGCTCTATCGTCGACCTCATCTATGACCTTAGTCAAGATTGAGGTCAAGAGTTAACCCATCTTATAATAATAAAAAAACTTGCAATAAGAATATATTATTTGCAGTTCCATTTATATCTTAGCGATCCAAATCAATGATATAACAAAACGGATCGGAAGTACCATATTTGCAGTGTTCATAAGATTTGGCACCTGTCAAGTAGTTAATAGTAGTTCAATTAACGTACATCCGCCCAACGCAACTCACTTTGTTAAGGACATGTTTAATGATACAGAAATAATAATCTAGGTTGCGGATTTGGCAATAGTATAGTAGGCATTAGATGCCACAGACAGCACAACACAACTGACCACACAAGTTTAACACTTTCGCGATTTCGAAATTTCTTATTCATTTTCAAAAAGAAGTGTGTTTCAGCAGGAGTCGAACCTATTGGTGGCGCGGTGTGATATTATCAGACGCTTTCTTAAACCTTCGCTCTTTTGCCCTTAAGCCAATCATGGTAAGGGACCATCCATAAATTACGTCACACGTTAAGGGGGGGGCGGGGGTCGACAAAGTGTGACATTGTGTGACAAGAGGGTGGGAGGGGGGGGGGGTCATAAGTTTCGTGACGTCCAATTTTAAAATGTGTTAAGAATGTCAAAACGTGTTAACTATTAACTACAAACTTACGTTTTTACTTTGGTTTTAAGACAATGAGTTTTTAGTTCCCAAAAAATATAACAACTCTATTAAGTACTGCTTTTATTATAAAATTACAAAAAAATGGAAAATATGCAAAATATATGACGTCACGCTAGGGAGGGGGGAGTCTTAAAATTGTGACCAGCTGTGACAAGGAGGGGGAGGGGGTCAAAAAATCATGCAATTCGTGTGACGTAATTTATGGATGGCCCCTAAATAGGTAACCCATCTTCTTCTTAATAATATATCCATACTACTCGTATATCTATACTAATATTATAAAAAGGAAAGATTTGTATGTAACGAATAGGCTCCGAAACTACTACACCGATTTCAAAAGTTCTTTCACCATTAGGATGCTACATTATCCCTGAGTAACATAGGCTACATAACTTTCCCGAATTCCCACGGGAACGAAGTCCCGATCCGGATGCTAATATTATAAAGAGGAAAGATTTGATTGTATATATTATTACACAATATTATTACACAATGCCCTCGGATATGTATAGGAGCCGAAACAGTGGAACACGTTAACACTGCTAAAAACTTAGGTCTACTCTTGGATGGAGAGATGCGTTATGTAGAACATATTAACATGAAAATACGAAACGCGTTTTACAAATTAAAATCTTTGTATAACATCAGAAAACATCTAGCAGAAAGTGTTAGAGTGATCCTTACTGAAGCACTAATTCTATCACCTTTTAACTATTGTGATACGGTTTACGGCCCCAGGCTTCTAGACCAAACCAAAAGAGCGATCCAACGAGTCCAAAACGCATGTATGCGTTTTTGTTATAACATACCGAGGAGGGCTCACATCTCGCCTTACATCAACGAAAAGGGTCTCTTTAATATGTCCACTCGAAGACACCTACATCTAGCCGTTATGATTCGGAAATTGGTAGAGTTCGAGAAGCCGTGGTATTTATTTGAAAAATTGGCCTGGGTTAGGGATCGAAGGATGCATACGTTGAGGAAGCAAAGGGAAAAATGTCTTGTTGTCCCGAAACACAGGACGGTTAACTTCCGTGGTTGTTTCAAATTTGCGGCATCCAAAATATGGAATGACCTACCGCCGCCGGCGCGGGAGCCTATGTCGTTACCGTTATTCAAAAAAATTATAAGAACTTTTTTCATGGAAATACAAAGGCAACCAAAAGGCGGATGCGGCAGATTTGACTACTACAGGTAAAATGTCAAATGCCTTTATACTCGTATTAGTTAAGAATAACGTACACGCTGACACACTCATCCACACACACACACACACACACACATACACACACACACACACACACACACACACACACACACACACATATATACACCTGAATATTTATACACTGCGTTACCTAAGTTTTTATTTATATTGTATTTTGACTCGACAAATTTAGATAAATCTAAGTTTTACATTTATTTATTTCATAATTATTATTATTATTTTTTTGTTTTTTGTATTTTTTTATTTTTATTATTAAATTAATGTCACTTTAGTTTCACTTAAGTGTTTTTTGTATTTTTTATTATTATTATTAAATTAATATCACTTTAGTTTCACTTAAGTTTAAGATGCGTAAAATTATATTATTACTGTTTTCTCTTTTGTTTAGTGTAATATTTATACACTGAAAGGTAGTTAATGTTTGATCATATACTTATGTTATAATTTTTGTTATTAATGTTTATGTTATTATTTTTAAGTAACTGCAGCGGCCGACCGGCCAAACAGGGTCAAGCTGAAAACCAGCGCTGTACAATTTGTTGTACAGCACAATGCTGAGCTTGGCTCCTTTTGCTTAGGTTAATCTAGTTCTTACTTTTTACTGTTAATTTAGTCATTGTATCGTAGGTTAAACCTTAGCAATAAACATGATTTCATTTCATTTCATTCATTGTTTGTTTGCATTGAATAGGCTCCGAAACTACTGGACCGATTTGAAAAATTCTTTCACCGTTAGAAAGCTACATTATCCGCGATGGACATAGGCTATATGATTTTCCCGAATTTCCACGGGAACAAAGTCCCGGGCGGAACTTTAGCAGTCTAATAAAAATGCAGGGTTCTGACTCACTTATAGATTTATCAACCCCTAGTCCAAACCTTTGGATTTGGAAAAGCGGAAATTTGGTCTATGGGTTCCTTTTATACCATAGGCAAGGAGTAAGGACGGACTTTACGAAATTCCCTCAGGAACGAAGTCCTGGGCATCCGTTAGTCTCTCATAAATAGACTTTCCCGAGATTTCTCTATCATTAAACCTGAGCTAAGAAGAATCGATGTGTCGATAGCCGGCGAGACGAAGGTTTCCCGTCTAGTGTTACACATATCGTGCTTTCTACTGTTTCTAGTGAAAACAGATCGTCTGCGCTGCCACTGGAATCGTAAAACGTGAAGGTTAGATGCGCCGAGTAAGTAAAGTTAGTAATAATAGTAGATTACCCAACAAGTGAAAAAAAGGTGAATTCTTTTCGAGGCATACAAGAGCCGACATGAATTTTTTTTTTCACGTGTTAGGTACTCTACTTTTTACCATTGACTATGAGAAAAAGCAAATAATTACTCTGTGACAGTAAATTATCAACAATAGCTGCTGCTTTAACGCGAAATGACTCTGGAACGAGAGGTTCACTTTCATCACTGGATGTCGAACTCATTTTATGATTTTGAGACAAAAACTTTTAACAGAAACTTTTAATTGCATGAAAATTGCGCAGAAAATTGGTTGAATTACTTATTCTAAATTGAAAATTTTTAACCGAGCCATATTCCATACGTTTTTATAGCGAGAGTATGCAACCTCCTTGCACGTTATCTTTTGTTTTCTTACTAAAATCCGTATATTCGCGCATGTTCCAAATTCAAAATGTTTTATTCACTCAGTGAAATAAACAGCGTTTTATTCACTGTTTTTGAAGAATAACGGCCCCTTTTTCGAAGGGCAATGGTAAAAACTCTTTATTTGGGGGTACAGTTAAGAGCAGGTCACGTTTAGGCTGAGCTCTGATTTATAGTGCGCGCCATACAATGCAGGGCCGGTCCAAAGTCCAAAGTGTCAAGCCCGACGTGCTCTTGAGTGTACAAGACAAACAAACAGCAATCAACTCAGCAATAAACGCACAAACAGCAACAACAAAAGTAAAATAATTAAATAATTAAATGGAAAACAAGCACTTGATGAACCCGTCAAAATGGTGCTGATTCAGCGTTGTGTTATGGTCAGTAACCATAGCGCTGGTATTCTGTCAGAGCCAGTGTGAGGTGCAGCTTGGTAAACTATCATAGTATTGTGTTTCTTTAAATGACAAAAGTCTAGAGTTCAAGTGTTCGTTGGTAGTAAGACAAAATTATCATCAGAAGATAGATAAATACTTTATTGCACATTTACAAAAACAAAGAAAAAAACTTGTTCAAGGGCGGTCTTATTGCTAACAGCGATCTCTTCCAGACAACCTAAGGCGAAAGCAAAACACAAGAATACCGATAGTAGCGTAAAAGTAGATATTATACACTATAATATACACATCAACACCGTCTAGGGATAATTGCATGATTTCTCGTTTTCGTTTTCGTCAAGTTTCATAAATTTCAAGTAAAACAAAATTTATTGACTACAAGACCTCTTTTGTATGAAAAATCATGCAATATCCCTAGACCGTGTTGATGTGTGTATATTTATAGCTTAAAACAGGTGAGACTTAACAAAATATAGCAAATCTTATATATAAAATTGGAGGTCCTGATTCACTGACTCATCAACGCCCAGCCCAAACCCTTAGATTAGACCTAGAAAGCTTAAAGGCAAAAAGTTTTCTTTTATGACGTAGGCAAGCACTAAGAAAGGGTTATTCGAAATTCAACCCTTAAAGGGGAGAAATGGGGGTTCAAGGTTTGAATAACAATTTTTTTTTACATTTTGACTCGAAACTTCGTCAAGATATTCCTTGAAGTAAATAAACGGACACGTGTTTCGCAATTTTTCAAAAATCATCCCCTAAGGGGGGCAAGAATGAAATAGGTGACTTAAAGCGAAACCGCGGAAAAAACTTGTACGTACTTTTCATAAGGCTTTTCATAAAGTTTTCGCGTTAAAAGCTCCCTTATCAGTTCTCGCTTCTGTCCTTAAAGTTCTAAGGTGTTTTGCGTTGTGCAACCGGACATATCACAAGAGTTCGATTGTAAGGAAATACGGCGTAAAACCGAATGAAAATTTTATACCTGACTAACATAGGTTTTCTAATCAAGCGACTGCCAATAAATGACGGTTCCTAGGTTCGATTCCCAAAACTTACAGATGTTGGGTCTGGGAATTGTGCAACCGGACATATCACAAGAGTTCGATTGTAAGGAAATACGGCGTAAAACCGAATGAAAATTTTATACCTGACTAACATAGGTTTTCTAATCAAGCGACTGCCAATAAATGACGGTTCCTAGGTTCGATTCCCAAAACTTACAGATGTTGGGTCTGGGAATTCGACCGGCCTTTGCATGTGTGCTTAGCAAAATGAAATATGGGGTGTGGACAGTTTTGTCATCAGTAAAAAGCCCGAAGCAAAAATGTGTTTATGTTAGTCAAAATGGATTTCATATACTTAATTAATTAGTAAAATCAAAATAAAGGAACCAGCTGCGGAAGCATAGAAAGTATTAATAAATAAATAAATAAATAATAAAACGCCATACACTCCCACATTAAGACTATTCTATAGCGCCGCGAGCGTAGGAAAATAGGTATTTGGAGAATCATTCTCTGTCGCGACCGCGCTCGGCCCCGCTCGCAAACGTGCGATAGAGACAGTTGCAGCTCGGCTGTGTTTCTAGGTATTTTTTTGTCGAAAATCGCGTTTGGGGGGAAAACGTTTCCCAACCCCTAAACTGTACTAAATATACTACTTTTTGGTATCAATCTTTTCAGCAGAATATAATCTATGCCTCTATTTTTTGTTTTTTCCGAAAATTTACTTTATTTCTGAAATACAATGAATTTAAAATGAATGTTTTTCAAACCCAATAAAGCAAGATTACAGATCCTTATAACTTTTTATCTAAACAAAATTTTCAAAAAAGGAAAACATAGAGGCATAGTTTTTGATAGGGACAACAACATAGTGAAAAATTATCAAAATCGGAGAAGATTTAGGGGTAGCAAAACGTTTTCCCTTTTTGTATGGACATGGGCGCGGTAGTCGATCCTCTTAAGATACAACACATTAACACACATAAAGACAGACACAAACACCCATATGATCCGAGAACAAATTTCTGCTTTTTACACAAATATTTTCCCCGACTGGGATTCGAACCCAGAACCCGTCGATTAAGAGGCAGCGCTACTACCACTCGGACAACCGGCCGTCAAAAAAAAAACTGAAGAAAAATGAAGAAAATAATACTTAACTGAGAAAAATTACCCATTTGTTGGGGACCTAATGTTGCTCTATCGTTTGTATGAACCGCAGTCACACCAGGGTGGCTATTCCAATAATCAATGGCATCTCAATGGCGTCTCAATGGTTGTGTAATCACAATAGTGATCATTTTATCTGTTTAGATCGCAAAATTGAAAATTATCGAAGCCTAGTACCCTGGAAGAGAACCGCTCGACCAGTAGCGCCACAATTAAATTTCTTGTATATGGCTCTCCTTCGTTGATTAGGCCAATATCAAGTTCACCGTCAACTGAAACTTGAAAGTTAGTTGAAAACTATCAAACAACTATAAGCTTTCAGTTGGCAGTGTCGCCGCCAGTCAAGGTAGCTGGCATCAAATAATATAGTAATAAAGATAGTTTGGTCGACGGCCGGTTTGGTCGAGTGGTAGTGACGCTGCCTCTTGATCGGCGGGTCCTGGGTTCGATCCCCAGTCGGGGCAAACATTTGTGTAAAAAGCAGATGTTTGTTCTTGGGTCATGGGTGTTTGTGTTTGTCTTAATGTGTGTTCCAAGGGACCCACGACACAAGGGAAAACCTTAGTGTGGGCCTTTAAAAAAAAAAATTCTCAATTTCGCCACCAGCACCTCGAGCACGATGTGCTTACGCGCAAAATGCGCCGCAGTCCTATGTCAAAATGTCAACATTGACAACGCCAGAGGGTGAGCAAGCCTTTGCGCGGGGCCCTTGCGCAATCAAATTGAAGTTTCACCGTCAGCTGAGTGGCGCGCCGCGGGAGTTTGTCGCGAATCATGCTTGAGCTGTTGAACGGATAAAATAATTACTTTTGTCATTTCACTGATTAGTGAAGTGGCAACCCTGTTGAGTGCTCGTGAACTGAGAAGCCCCACTTCTAATAGAAACATACCTAGACACTGTTTTTATTTTTATTTTCAGCCAATAGTAACTGGAAGGGGACAATTAATTGGGTTGTGATTTGATAAGCGATCGAGCTTGTTAGTGCGAAAGCAATTTGGAGTGTGCAATAATTAAATGAGCTGTGAATGAATGAAAGAATGAACGGTAGATAGTTACGATTTGTGGTTTTCAGATTGACACTCAATGATTTGATTACGTGAATAAAATTAGGCGTACCTAAGTAGATTAAATTAATATATGAAATTAAGTACTGTTAAGTTAAAAACACACTTTGATTGTCGTAAGGTCCTTTTAAATCGATATTTAGCCTATGTGTTAATCCAAGGTGTCAGCTACCTCCATATAGCAAATTTTATCAAAATGGTTTAGACGTTTGAGTGAAGAAGTAACAAACATAGAAACACACCACTTACAAACTTTCGCCTTTACAATATACTAGCATTCCGCCCGGGACTTCGTTCCCGTGGGAATTCGGGAAAATTATGTAGCCTATGTCCATCGGGGATAATTTACCTTTCTAATGGTGAAAGAATTTTTCAAATCGGTCCAGTAGTTTCGGAGCGTTTTCAATGCAAACAAACAATCAAATCTTGCCTCTTTATTATATTAGTATAGACTAACTAGTATTCCGCCTGGGACTTTGGGAAAATTATGTAGCCTATGTTACTCAGGGTTAATGTAGCATTCTAATGGTGAAAGAATTTTTCAAATCGGTCCAGTAGTTTCGGAGCTTTTTCAATGCAAGCATACGAATAAACAAACAAATAATTTCTTTTTATAATACTAATTAATGTAGAAGTGTGATGAATTTAGGCAGAATCATGTAATAATGTAAATTCCACGTCAAGTTTAACAATCTATTTCTAATACAACAAGGTTTTAGGTAGATAAGCTGGGTGTGCTCTCGACTTTACCAAATAGGCGTGGTCTTTAACGACATACGTAAATCTTTACACGGAATGGACAAAGAAAGTACTTACATGTTCCTATTACTTCGCGTATTAGAGTAACGCGTAGACTGATTATTCAATATGCAAGGCCCTTGTTAGGCAGATATTGAGATCAGATTACAGGTATTAATCTTTTTAGATCAAGATTAGTCTGGTTAGCCTTTGGGCCGATTGGAAACTTACGCGTTATAGTAAATTGAAACGTGTGTTCAAAGTAATATCACAGAATAATTCTTGCCTTCTTGGTTATTTTATTTCCATCGAAGTAATGTCAGAGAGCTCCTTCGATAGGTTGATCATCATCATCATCATCATCATATCAGCCTATTGCAGTCCACTGCTGAACATAGGCCTCCCCCGAGGTGCGCCACTTTGCACGATCCTCCGCTTTTTTCATCCAGCCACTACCACACTATCTTCTTTAGGTCATCTGACCATCTGGCTGGGAGGCGTCCTACACTATGTTTGCCAAGACGTGGTCTCCATTCGAGAACCTGTCTACTCCAACGGTCGTCGGTTCTGCGACAGACATCCAGCCCGCTGTCACTTCAGCTTGCTACCCTTTTGGATAATATCCATCACTCCGGTTTTCTGTCGGATGACCTCGTTTCGTTTCGGATAGGTTAATAATTATTTTAAATTATTAAATATTGAATTATTACGGTTTTTACCATTTTCAGGTGACATATGTAGCTTCCTTAGAGAGATTTACAATTGAATTAATACTATACTACGGGAGGAACAAGAAATGATCTTTCCAAGATCTTTCCCAAGCTCTGAGGCTGGACTAGCAAAGCCATCTCACCGGCACAGATGAAAGATAACTCGTAGGAGTGGCATCTATCAATAGAAATGGCACTTGAGGCACAATGGTTAGATTTACCGGCCGCGCACTAGCAAATAAACAAGGCCCAATCACAGGCATTAGGGAACTAGGGGTGGCACAAAATTTTCGACATGATTTTAACGTTTTTAGCGCCAAGAGTTTTCGTCAAAAATAATAGTTTAAAAAAACTAAAAAAACACGCTTTTATTGCTAACCGAACTAAAAAGTAGAAAATAATTTTTAATTACAATCAGGATAATTCAATTCAGAGTAAAAAGCGTTTTTTTAACTATTATTTATTTTCCATTTTTTAATTCAGTTAGCAATAAAAGCGTGTTTTTTTAGTTTTTTCAAAACTACGCGCCTGCGCAGTTCACACGCTCTGTCTTTGTTACTCTCATGCAAAGGATCCGCGAAGAGATTTATTAATCCTGACGATCCTAATCAGGATAATGGAAAATTTTTATCGGGTTATTGCATTGTCATCGGCCCTTAACACGTGTGCAAAGTTTCAAGTTGATCAGACGTCTAGAAACCAGTGAAAATTAGGCTCAAAGATTCCGTTACATACATACATACATACATACATACAACCCGAGCTAATAAAAGCGTGTTAAAAACGTTCACCACACCGACTTTAATAATTAGAAAAATTACAGTTAAATTGTTAAAAAATTGTCTGCTATATCAGACTTTAACGGTGAAAAGGTTAACCCCCAACAAAAAAGAGGGGTGTTATAAGTTTGACATGTGTATCTGCGTGTCTGTGAATCTGTATGTCTCTGTATCTGTGTGTCTGTTTGTAGCTTTACAGCTTCTAAACGAATGGACAGATTTTGATGCGTTTTTTTGTTTGAAAGCTGACGTAATCGAGATAGTTCTTAGCTATATTTGACTAGCATTCCGCTCGGGACTTCGTTCCCGTTGGAATTTGGGAAAATTATTTAGCCTATGTTACTCAGGGATATTGTAGCATTCTAATGGGGAAAATTTTTTTCAAATCGGTACAGCAGTTTTTAAGTTTATTCGTTACATGCAGAAATACAAATCTTTCCTCTTTATAATATTAGTGCAGATTAAATTGGTTCAGCCGTTAAGAAGATATAAGCAATCGAATTCGTTTAGGACCTACGATGCCACAAGCAGACACAAAGATACACAGACATACAGATACATAGATGTACACGTCACACTTACAACAGCCCTCTTTTTTGACGGGGGTTAAAATGGCTTGTTATGTCTCAAATAATCCCTATGTTTTTTTCACAAGTTCCACAGAAAAAACAATCTGTATGTAGACAACCCTACACAGCAAAGCTTTCATTGTTATCTTACTCCACAATTTCGACGTACACTATGATCGAGAACGGTTTATTGGTACCTTATGGTAACGGCATAAGGAGTAATTTGGAATAGTAGCATCATTGTTTTCATCAAGTTTTCTTCACCGTAGGCGATTTCGAGGTTTTGGTCCGAGTGATAGACGGGGAGAGAAAATATCCACGTAAAGAATAAGTTCTTGTGTTAATTTAAAAAAAAAAAACTATAAATATAATAAAACTTACACTTACACCAATAATCCCTGACAAGGTAGACAGAGCAGCGAGTGGTTCTCAAACCCTAGTGATTTGACTTACATTTCGAGAGTTTTAAAAATAGCACAGACACTAGACGACGCAAGTGTATGTGTCACAAAGAGAGCGAAATTTGCTTCCTTTAGCACCGTTCCATTACTAAATCGCACGTGTGACGTTACTGGTTCGCGACCACCCTCCTACCGAAGTCCGACGCCAAACAGCCAAACAGTGTTCCGTCGGTGCGTGGGAGTACCAATATCTTTAAAGGTATTTTCTAGGTTAACTCGCTCCATCGTCGACCTCATCTTTGACCTTAAGATCAAGATTGAGGTCGAGAGTTAACCCATCTTATAATAAAAAAAATAATGGCACGCTTGAGGTAATCTAGTCATGTCTGTGAAAAAAAGCGTTTTCTGTCTTTCTATCCATGTTTTCAATGTGTAACCTTTGAGAATCGTTGGATGTGCCTCTAGAGAAATTGGAATTGGTCAAGCAAGAGTACAATGAATGAATGTATTTGTTTTATCTCATATAAATATCTTTGATTAAGTTTTTTATTTACAGAATTTTGTCACCCCTATGCTATTATTTTAATTACAAAATACGAGACCTAAAATGTATTTGTTCGTTTTTTTTACATGAGCACAAGTTAAACCAGTGTTTTTCAAACTGTAAAAGAATAAGGCAATTATTTGTAGGTCCTACACTATAACAAGACAATTTCAGTGAAAAGGCAATGCCTGTATAATATGACTTCCGCTGTCCGCGACTACCCCTTGGTAAACTTAACCTAAGGGGGTCGCCAGAACTTTTCAACTTCGCGTATTCAAAAATATTGAAAAACACAGAGTTAAACAAATGTTTGTGGTAAGACTCAGAATTTAGTTTCACTAGTCCAAACCAAAAGAAAAAAGTTATTTTGTTCATACGCTAAATCTTATAACTTGTTTTCAGCTAAGATCACCGTCTGTCGATACCTGACGGAGGTCAAGTCCCGTCAAGCTAGGGTCAGGGTCAGGGTCAGTTATCAGACCACCTTCCGAGTGGGAGGCTCACCATGCTGATAATAACACCATTAGTTCAGCTGTGATTTGCTATTGTCGGTGGATAGGAAAGTTAGATACGCTTCACAGAAGAGAGAATTTGTTTAGCCGTATATGCTAGATAGTTTGCAACTTTACGTTCGGTTGGCGGTGGCACTGCTGGTCGGGGTATCTGTCAGCAAGTATATGAAAATTAAATACAGTCAAACCTGAGTAAGTGAGAACTGGGTAAGGGAGAAAACTCTATTAAGGCGACTACAGCACCTAAATTACAATTTTATGATGCGTAGATAAGCATGACGCACTGCATTAAATCAAAGAAAAAAATACTAAGGTAATATTCAGGACATAAACTAGATAAGTAGTTTGCTGAAAACATGATTCAGCACTTTTGGTTCGATAGAAAAAGCTCACAAAGTCACCTCTAAATATCAATATTGTGTATCTTTTAAACTGTATAAACGATAGTAAAATGCACACAGGAACTTGAATTTGCTATCAAAATGTTCGTGATTGAACACTCTCGATAACTAGTTAACGCATTTTTCGATTTAAGCTGTTACCTTTCCATAAATCTCATTTTTCTAACTTTCGAACATGTTATTACGCACGCACGCTTTCATAGTCCGTAAACTTCGTGTATCGACACTGTTCGCACTGCCGGCCCAGGCCTGTTGAGAGACGGAGATGGCACTATTCCTATGTGTGCTGCCTTTATCGGGTGCTGTAGTCGCCTTAATGAGAGTATTTGCCAGGTCCCGTCATTTTGCCCTCCTAAAACCTCTATAAGTGAGAAACATAAATCTGTATATAAGTGAGATTGATTTTTCATGCGGATGAACCTCTAGAGGTATAAGGGAGATTAACTATTGCGTCTACCTCTATAAGCGACAGTTAAACCTATTTAACATTTGCTAAATAGGTTTAACTCATTCTTAAATTTCGTAGAACTCTTATTCTGTTTGATTTCCCAAATGTGCGTCTGTTATTGTTTTTTATAGTTTTAGGAACATACCAAACCAAACGACCTTATGTGAACCACCAAATTTGAGTCTGTTATGTATTATTATAAGTTCGAGGAACTCATATTAAATTCAAAAAGCTAAATGTGCGTACCCACTTATTTGTCACTATTAGCCGTATTTTTATAGACCTTTATAAGTGAGATAGACCCGTGCTGTAACTCTGTAAGCTAGAAAGTCGGGTTAGTGAGAAACCTGTATAAGAGAAAAAGAGATCGCGGTCCCTTGAGCTCTCAACTTATCCAGGTTTGACTGTAGTTCTCAATTTCGCCACCTGAACAGATAAATGGCATCCACTGTCATTCAATTGCCATTATGACGCCATTGATTAGTGGAATAGACGTCCTGCAGCTCTAGCACTATAACGACAAACTCGCGCTCGGCTCAAGCTGAAACTTCACTATGATTGCGCGAGGGTCCCGCACAAAGGCTTGCTCGCCCTATGGCGTTGTCACTGTTGACATTTTGAGATAGGACCGCGGTGTTGTCGCTGCGCTGTCACTATCGCACTCGGCCTGCAGTCTCATTTGTGTTTCCTTAGTTGCCTCTTATGACACCCACAGAAACAGATGGGGTGGTGTTATTTTCAATCGGTACAAAAAGACATAATAGACACAAACAAGAAATCAGAAGCACTGTATGTCTAGTAAGTCACAAGTCATGAAAACCCACTCGTAGCGCGAAGGTGGTCCATTCAAGGAAGCAATTCTACTCTAATCCATCCTATGGAACATTATCCCATATGAATGGCCGATAAAATTATGCAAATGCTATCTATACACTCCGATGCAACGTTAGATCTTTTCTCTGTAACTGTATTTGGCATTTATGCTGTCAAGAATTGTGTTATTCTTTGAAAGAGAACATTTGAAGGTATTAGAACTAGAACTAGAGTTAGAACTGTGATGTCATATGTGTTTGTGTTGTGTTACTTTCAGATCTCACTGTATGCAACTAAATACACCAGAACGTATCCAAACCAGATAGAGAGCGATAATAGCCCAGTTGGTAAAAAGCCAGACTTGTAATCGGAAGGTTGCGGGTTCAAATCCTGGTGCGGGCTTGTACCACTAAATTCGTCTTTTCGGATTTATGTACGGATTTCTAATTATCACTTGCTCAACGGTGAAGGAAAACATCGTGATGAAACCCGCCTGTCCAAGAAAATTCGTTTTCTTAAGCGGTCCACCAACCCGCATTGGGCCAGACTATGGCCTGAATCCCCTTCGTGTTTCGAAGGAGGCCCGTGCCCCTCGGTGGAGACGTATACGGTCTGGTGTTAGGTATCCAAACCAATCATCTCCAACGTGTATCCTCTTTGCTACGTGACTCTGGCGATATTGCGACTACGCGGAATGCCATTCATAAAACATTGAATTGAATTAAATCTACTATATAAAAATAAGTCGGGTTTTCCTTCCTGACGCTATAACTCCAGAACACACGAACCGATTTCCACGGTTTTGCATTCGTTGGAAAGGTCTCGGGCTCCGTGAGGTTTATAGGATACTTTTTATTTTAAAAAATTAGGACGCGGGCGGAGCCGCGGGCGGAAAGCTAGTTAGTTATAAGAATCATCACAGCTCACAAAACTGAACAACTTTCCCTAATGAACATACGTAGAAATATAAAAAAACCCGTGTGGTGTTCGGTTGGGAATAACATCACCCCATTTCTTTCCGTGAGTGTCGTAAGAGGCGACTAAGGAAACACAAATGAGACCTGCCTCCTATTAATCCACCTCAGGCAACGATACCTCAATTTGTTCTGAATCTGAGTTGGCGTCCTATGGTCTCAGGCGGTGTGGTAGGCTCTGTTAAGGGCCATCTGGTTCGCGACCACCCTCCTACCGAAGTCCGACGCCAAACAGCTTGCTGTGTTCCGTCGGTGTGTAGGAGTACCAGTGCCTTAGTAGGCATTTTCTGGGTTACTTCGCTCCATCGTCGAGGCATCGCTCATCTATGATCTTGGTCACTCAAGATTGAGGTCAAGAGTTAACCAATTTTATAATACCTACTTATAAAAATAAAAAAAAAACAATTTCGCCTCTCCATACAACTTTTGCGAACAGCTGATTTGTTTGAATTCGATTTTTTTTGCTTATAACTCTTAAATGCCTGGACCAGTTTTGATCAAATGTACCTAAGAAACATCTTGATTACGTCAGGCTGTCAAACAAAAAAACACCACATTGAAATCGGTCCATTCCTTTGGAAATTAAGATGCCTCAGACAGACACAATGTAGATACACACGTCAAACTTATAACAACCCTCTTTTATTGTCGGGGGTTAATGAGTAACTTCAAACAACCAACACATTTGAAGAAGTCGCAGAGAAGAACAGCTCCAAAACACATTAGGACAGACAACTAACCTATGACATAACTATGCTCTCACAAATAAATCACACGGCCATTTGAGAAATAGCGATATAGTTATTAGCCTTTATAACTGTTTGGTTTGGTTTGGTTGGCACGATTGGCGCCGTGATTAGGGTTGCCACCTATTTTTCTTGCAGTTAAAGTACATTGGTTATAATAGATAAGAAAAAAAGTACATAGTACAGAGACAACAGCACATCATGCTATCAAAAACTGTCAAATTTCTTTAATCGATTTTCAATTTTATCTCCAGGCATTAGAGTTTACTATCCATTGGGGAAATTAGACAGTTTGTGGTAACCTGATGTGCCGTTGACTGTACCAAAATAAAGTACAATTTATTTTTCTTTATTATTATTGTTAAAACTATATTTTTTATTGCTCTTTGCAGTTTCTGTCAAATTAGAAGTGATGTGGCGCTGGCGAGTGGCGAAATCGATTCAGCACCAATCGATAAATTTAGTTTAACGAAAAAATACTTACGACTAAACTTTTCAAAATCAAATCATGCGAAATAAAGTATTTTCGTGTACTCTATTGTTCTCATAAAGTATAGAGTACAATTACCTGAAATAACGTACATTACTTAATTATAAACTACTGGTGGCAACCCTAGCTGTGATGTGTATTGTTGGTTTGAGTCTTTAGAGGATCGGATGTGCGAGATCGTGGTTTCATTTCACAATGCCGGCTTAGGCTGTGGTGTACTGAGGCCGGTATTACAGAAGGAGTTGCGTCTCCTTCTTGATTTGTACTAAAGTATTGATTGTCTCTTTCTTTCACTATCAAAATGATAAAGACGACTGCTAGTGAAGTAATAAATCCAACTCTGAGTCGCGTTCTGTAACACAGACCCTGAGTCTTACTGGCCCAGATAATGAGTTGGTAATGAGCCAGACTTGTAATTGCGGGTTCAAATCCTGGTGCGGGCCTGTACCATAAATTTGTCTTTTTGGATTTATGTACGGATTTCTAATTATCACTTGCTCAACGGTGAAGGAAAACATCGTGATGAAACCCGCCCGTCCAAGAAAATTCACTTTCGAAAGACGAGTGGTCCACCAACCCGCATTGGGCCAGTGTGGTGGACTGATGGCCTAAATCCCCTTTGTGTTTCGAAGGCAGGCCCATGCCCCTCGGTGGGGACGTATGTGGGCTGGTAAAAAAATCATCCCACTTTACCGAACAACTTTTTCCAAGATACATTTCTGAGCGTGTATGTGTTTGTTTGTTTATCACTTCTTCACGATCAAAACAGTTGGACAAATTTTGATAAAATTTGGTATGGAGGTAGCTGACACCCTGGATTAACATATAATTTTCCTGGATGAAAAGCTTGTCGTTAAAAAGCGATCTTTGGAGAGTGATACAGGAGATACGTGATTTTAAGATAAGATTCAAGACATTTACATTGTTTTTGTAGCGTGGCATGAGTTTGTACGGAGTCAAAAAAGTATATGCGCCTGAAAAGCAGGGTGGAACATGCAATATATATAAATGAAAATTAATGTTTGTATGTTTGTCATCATATGCACCCCTATATTTATCCGATCATAATGAAACTTTTGTGAGTTGTTTTGTATACGCCCGCGAAGGTTTCTAGCACAAAACGGCAACAAAAAAAAGAGGAACAAAGTCGCGGGGAACAAAAAACGATTCAGATTCAGAGTCAAAAATCTTTCTTCATCAGCCCATAATACGTCCCCATTGTTGGGGCACGGGCCTCCCTCAATAACATGAGGGGTAAATGCCATACTCACCACGCTTGGCAGACGGGTTGGCGAGGGTTTTGATATAATTGCAGAGTTTTCCTTCTCTGTGTGCAGATGAACTTGCTTGCATTACCTTAGTCGCCTTGTACGACACCTCGGTAAGAAAGAGGGTGGTCCTATTCTACTCTGCCGGGGACACACACGGCTGAGTCAGGAATACTTAGCTTTATTTCATATATATTCAGAATGTTACTGAAAATAAGTCAAAGAAGTGAATCACATTAGGATTTATAACTTTGCGCCCATTCGCAGTCTTCCTCAGAGAAAATTTGATTAATATGAGTGTTTTATTTATCTCGGTACACCTAAACCCTAACTCATGTCACGTATTACATAACCACCCCGCATTGTTACGGAGACAAGTACATGCTATCTAGTAATTAATCAGCGCCAGAATTCGTAACGTAGTCGGCGCACGCGCAGGTACGGTCAGCAACACAAGTCGTCACAAATTTCCAGTTTAACTTGAGACTTGACGCTTTTACCATCCTCGTGCTGCAGAATCGGTTTAAATTGGTTAAGATTTAGTGTTTTTTTTTCTAACTGTACAGTTATATCGATTATTGAGCTATGATAGTCTATAAGGGGATTCCGGGTCAACATGTATGACCTCTATTATTGGATATGTAGAGTTTGTGTTTGCATAAGTTATGAGGTAAATGGTAATTACAAAGATAAGATTTACAAGGGTTGCGAAAATCTAGAACAGTGTTTCCAAACTATGCGTCGCAACCCCCTGGGGGGTCTAGCCTTACACATCGCGGGTAGAATAAAATAATAAATTATTTGTAGGTCCTACACTATAATAAGAAACTACAACGTCAGTGATAAGGGTACGCCGCTAAAATTTTATGCCTTCCGCGCCTACCCCCCGGTTAATCTCTATATTACGTTTTCAAATCTCTGACCTAGGTCGATACTAGCAGATTCTGAGAATGCTGAATTAGGACAAAAACTTGTAATATATGTATGTATTAATAAGCTGTGTTGAATTTTTAGCGTAGCGTATCCAGAGGAAAAAAGTAAAATGAGAAGAAAACAACAGGCGAAACACAGTAGAACCGCCAGTAGCACCAGTAGAAGCCAGTCTATACATATTATTATACATATTATAAAGAGGAAAGTTTTGATTGTTTGTTTGTTTGTTTGCACTGAATAGGCTCCGAAACTACAGTACCGATTTGAAAAATTCTTTCACCATTAGAAAGCTACATTATCCCTGATGGACATGGCTACATAATTTTCCCGAATTCCCACGGGAACGAAGTCCCGAGCGGGATTAATAAATACAGTTAAAGGTAAGAGCAGTGACAGCGGGTTCAAATCCCGTTGCAAGTCTGTATGGATTTTTCAATGGCTCAGTGGTGAAGGAAAATAAAATTCGTTTTTTAAAGGCGCATGGTCCGCAAACTATGGGCTAAATCTCCTTCGTGTTTCGAAGGGAGGCTTGTGCTCCTCGGTGGGGACATTGAGGGGCTTATATAAATGAATAAGTAAGAGGAAGACGACGAAGCACCCGTAGAATGTAACAGACGAGCCCTAGAAAGGGGAGAGCGTACAGGGCATCTATTCCAATTATCAATGGTGTCTCAATAGCGGTTGAATCATAGTGGTAACCCATTCAGGTAGTGGGATTAAGAACTATCGAATTCTCATACGTTTGGAGACAGCCCTTCGACCAGCAGCGCCACTGCCAACCGAATGTTATATTGCAAATTAATTGGGAACTTAACATGGTTGGCGGTGGCACCACCAGTCAAAGCAGCCGTCATCAGATGTATGTTTGGATAGTTCTCAATTTCGCCACCTGAATGGATAAAATGGCAACCATTGTCATTACACCGTCATCGCCTTTAAGACGCCGTTGATCAGTGTTTAGCCAAGTTTGCTACACCTACACGATAAAAAGAAGAAGTGGAATAGCCCTCCAGCTCGCACACATTGCTTTCAATTGTTATCAGTATCACAGAACTAGCTCGTAAACGAAAAATAAAATTATTTTCGCCGAGAAAACAATGCGTTACGAGGTGTGAAAGAAACCGCTTAAGTAATTAATACGAGCTTCCGTAAAATGGCCGCTCTCAAACAATAACTCAGATCGTATGGGAAGGTGACGCAACTTCTATAGGAAGTGTGAAAGATATCGCGAGGCAAGGTTTTAGACAGCAGTAGGGGAAGATGTGGAGATGAAGGTTACAATGTTAGTTTTAGAGCTTCATTATCGAAGAAAACGGACAGCAGCGGCGGCGTTGTCGGTTTACCGTCTTTTTTTTGTACGCGCTATAGTTTTTTTCCCGTATGCAACGAGCGATGGAAACTTAGAAGGACAAGCCAGACAAGGCAAACTTGAGGATGACGTAGGTTAGATATTGGTACAAATAAAAAAAAACCCGATGTTTATTTTATACCACCAAAGGAAATCATTAAACAAGATGTTTCATTTTTTTTCCAGTTGTAGCTGCTGTTTTTTTTATAATTATTACTACTTTAAGTCACAACCACATTTATGCAAAATTTGATATCCGTCAGTCACATAGATTTTGAGAAAAAAAAAAAACAATTTAACTTACTGCTTGTAAAATATCTAAAATGTAACGAAACCTAATCCAGCGAATATAAGTGATACTATCTGAACATTACGTATTATTATGTCATGGCACCAACTTGAACAGCTGTCTACTGTAATTAAGTGTTTAATAAAACCGAGTATCTAGAGTAAAAAGAATAAAAGCCTCTGCGAACTTAGTTTTACTGTGACATGATGGGTTAATCGTAATAAGTCGGGTTTTATTGTTTGTACGCAACATTTTGAGGAAGTTGTTTAATTGAGAGTTTGTTATGTATTAGTAAGAAAAGAAAGGTTGGGTCCGGTTACTAAAACAAAGAAAATTATTTTAAGATATTTAGTGAAATGTTCTCTATAAAAATCTTAGGAAAGAAGTTTTTTTTCCTGGTGGGTAGAATAGCAGTAAAGTACCAAAAGTATAAAAGCTCACGTGGCAGTTTTTGACATTAGAAATTGACATTGGAAATATCTTTAGGGAGGTGTCGGTATAGGACCTCATTTCACGGAAAAGTGTGATCTGCGTATAGCTCCGTTGATAATATAGCCGTTGATAATATAGGATAGTGTATGGGATCTCAAAATATGCGTATTTGCAAGGGCTACATTACAAAAAAAAGAATTTTGAAAAATTACAAAAATCAAAAAAGTTATTTTTGTATTTTTTTTTCTTTTCGAGTCCAATATCTCGGAAACTAAAAGAGATATCGAAATTTAGAAAAATAACCCCTGGGGGCATAGATTGCGAACATTTTAAGCAAAAAAAAATTAAAATGAAATTTGTCCATTCAATGGTGACATCATTCACGGCCCATACAAAAAATACCAAAATTTTTTAAGTGACGGCCAAAAAAGGTAAAGTTATTATTTCGAAAGAACATATTATTCTAAACATTTTTAGTATAATAGCTAAGCTGTACGACCATTACTAGATTTGTTCTTGACTGTTATAAATCTGGATTTTAAATGTTCCGGCCATAGAAAATAGTGTTTCAATAGATTGTGATACAAATCATTTTTCGCATTAGGTTAAAGGTTTAAATTCTAGATTAAAAAATGCATTTAAGCTTGAATATCTAGATTTTTAAGCTTAAAAAATGAAAATTCGTAAAGGTCGTACAGCTTAGCTGTCATAATAAAAAAATGTTAAGAATAATGTGTCCTTTTGAAATAATAACTTTACTTTTTTGGCCGCCACTTAAAAAAATTTGGTATTTTTTGTATGGGCCGTGAATGATGTCCTTTCACCATTGAATGTACAAATTTCATTTTCATTTTTTTGAGCTTAAAATGTTTTCGTAATCTATGCCCCCAGGGGTTATTTTTCTAAATTTCGATATCTCTTTTAGTTTCCGAGATATTGGACTCGAAAAGAAAAAAAAATACAAAAATAACTTTTTTGATTTTTGTACGTTTTGAACGATGTCCTTTCAGGCAGAGAGTTTCATTCCTTAACAGAAAAGATGATTAGAAGAGCTCGTTACACCTAAGAAGGGCGGGGCAGGCGGAATGAGCTCATGCAGCTCCTGAGCACACTCTTCGAAGTACGTCTTTAAAAAAAACACATAGGCAAGCTATAGAGATTCAATAAAAATAAACAAGTTTCCAATAAATATAAAAAGTAAAAGTGCAACAATTAAGGTATCGTCGAGTAACGTTTTAATGTAATATTTTTCAACTAAATCGACCTATCAATGGATCCATAAATTATTATGATGAATCGATGTTTCCTATTCGATATTTTATGCAAAGACTGTTTGTACATGTCGCAGGGATCTTGTCAAACCCGTTATATTGTAATTCGACTAGTGAAATTATAATTGCATAGAACTTTGTCAATTGCCTTAATTTCTTACACTTTAACGGTAGTTAGTATTGTTGTATCCTAACCTAACCTAAAATAACCTAATTCAATGGAGACAGTTGACAAAGCTTCGTCCAAATATAAATTTTACTAGCATTCCGCTCGGGACTTCGTTCCCGTGGGAATTCGGGAAAATTATGTAGCCTATGTTACTCAAGGATAATGTGGTATCATAATGGTGAAAGAATTTTTGAAATCGGTCCAGTAGTTTATAAGTTTATTCGTTACACACAAAAATACAAATCTTTCCTCTTTATAATTTTAGTGTAGATGTAGACTAACAAAATTGTAAAATTAAAATTTAACTAGTAAAATTAAAATATCACAGGTTTGACAATATGCCTGCGACATACATATTCCATAGTTAACTACTTTAAATATGATATCTATTATTTATTATTAATGGTTTTAACATCTTTATGACCCACAATAGGAGTGGGCTACCTTAATACATAATATTTCAAAATAATTTTAAGAATTTAGGACTTCCCTTTATTTTCTTGATGAAGAAATGCCAACCATTGATCTTTAAACCTTCACGCCTATAATATCTGTCTCCGGGGTAGGCAGAGCATCATTGTGGTTCGCGGGTTCAAATCCTGGTGCGGGCCTGTACCACTAAATTCGTCTTTTCTGATTTATGTACGGATTTCTAATTATCACTTGCTCAACAGTGATGGAAAACATCGTGATGAAACCCGCCCGTCCAAGAAAATTCATTTTCGAAAGACGAGCGGTCCACCAACCCGCATTGGGCCAGCGTGGTAGACTACGGCCTAAAACCCCTTCGTGTTTCGGCCCGTGCCCCTCGGTGGGGACGTATATGGGCTGGTAAGAAGAAGTATGTATTGTAATGGTATACTGTAATTGTATAGCTACGTAATTGTAGCTAGTACTTGTGACTGTGTTTAGTAAAAGGTACAACTTTCGGGGTAGTCATAATAAGAGCTATTTACAAAGCAAATTACAATAATTCTGAACCTTAACGACTATCAAAGGTTTGTACCTTTCCATTTTCACAGTCACGTATTGGCTGAATTTTAAAAAAATTGCGAAAATTAACAATGTAAATCAGCCTACGAAACTGAACAGCTACTCCAGGTACGTTAGTACTATTATTTATTCTGTGCTCCAGGGAACATGGGTACAAAAAAAACCGGTTTTCCAAACAATTTTTGCGATCCCTTTGTATGGGAAGTCGATTTTTTTTGAGAGTTTACTCGCCCCCTAAAGTCTTATATTCAAAAAAGATATCAAAGATTATTAATATCAATATCACAAAATTCTGATAATACTCAGATTAGTCAGCCCAATAGAATAGGACCCTGATTCTGTAACTTTAGTTGTGTGACGATGGAATGGAGGCCATTTATCTGTTCAGGTGGCGAAATTGAGAACTATTTAATTTTCATATACTTGCTGACAAACACCCAGACCAGCAGTGCCATCGCCGACCGAACGTAAAGTTGCAAACTAACTGGCAACTAAAAATTCAGTTGGCGGTGGCGCCACCAGTCAAAGCAGCCGTCATTAGATGTATGAGATTCGGATAGTTCTCAATTTCGCCACCTGAACGGATAAAATAGCGACCATTCCATGAACTCATTTAACCAACTAAATGACGACAGTAGATTTGATTTATTTTCTGGTAGCATATGTGGCATGAAGAATGCGCTCGCAGCCGACTTTAATTTGAATCCATAATGATCAATTTGTGAAAGTACTGAGTTGTTCAAATCTGTCTTCTTATTTATTAACCTATAGTAAATGCAACTAGTATTATTTTCTTTCAATATGTGGAAGCTTGTTATTAGCTCTTAGTTATTTAATTAAGTTTCTGTGTTGTAAACGTTGCTGTAAGCTCCCCAAATATAATAAAATAAAATAAAATTCCACCGACACACAACTGCAGTTACAGAATCGGGGCCCAGAATAAATAATAGAACAAAATAATAGAGATAGCTAGTTACAGTTTAAAATACTCCTAGCAATCTCAAGAAACGTAGCTTTTGTATGCCGAGTTGATAAACTTACACCTCATTTTACCTTTTAACTTAAGTAAATGTTTTAGTATTTTTTAAAACGCTTTATTTTAGGGAAAGGGAAAATTAAAACAAATAAAGGATAAGTAATTTAAAACATAGGATAATTCTAGGGAAAAGCCGCTTGACTTAAAGGCACGATATAGAGCACCAGGAGATCGAATCTTGTGATCGTTGGTTCAAGTCCCATTCGTGCCGAAAATTTCTTCTTTCCCTAAAATTATTTTTGTTAAGTAAATGTTTTTATTAGTGGTTTCCTACGATTAAGATTAAGTATGCCAATTGACTTTCGACAAAATTGCGAACAAGATCTACACACATTACGCAAATTCAATTAAGCGATGAAAGCTTTTTAATTAACTCTGTTAGGTTCTGTAGTATTTCTGAGAATGAGTTTAGTTTATTTTATGTTGACCTAGAATTGAGTAAGTAATTTAGTTGCAAGTGAATTAATTTACATGCAACAACTTCCTATTTGAAATATTTATTTTACCCCGGACAAAAGAGAAGTGTTAAGAATTTTTCAAATTGGTCCAGTAGTTTCGGAGCCTATTCAATGCAAACAAACAAACAATCAAATCTTTCCTTGTTTCTCGAATAATACTCTTTGCACCTTACAGCTCTCGTAAATACGCGTCTTTTGAGCCATATATTCACAACTCTCCGACTGAATATACAGAGATATAAGGGGATCGGACTTTTTCGTGAAATCGGAGCCTTACTGGAGCGAACGAAAAGTCATTTCCAATGTCAAAATGCAAGGTAGGTAGCTATCAAGTTTTACACCCTTACCATGGAACTCTAAAGCTACCAAGCAATAGAAGCCTATCTCCGACGATTACGCCCCACTATCAAATTAAGTCGCTATGTAATAATAATTTAATAACACACAGAAAAAGTTTATAGCAAAGAATAACTTGTTTCAGAAATGACTACCTATAGATGTTTTATTCGATTTAGTTGTATTTATCTAAAGGTGATTTTCGAAAAATCACAAAATGTGTATTCGTTTATTTGCTTTAAGGTATATCTTTAATACGAAGTTTAAAGTCAAAATGTCTAAAAATTTTTTGCTTCATACAAACTTTGAACCCACTTAGAGGTTGAATTACAAAAAATCCTTTCTTTTTCCTTGCTTGCGTCATAAAAGACACCTTCTTGCCATATTTTGGCCTTCTAGGTCTAAGGGTTTGGCCTGGGCGTTGATGAGTCAGTGAAGCAGGACCTCCAATTTCATAAACATACATATAAGATTATAAAAAAGGCGCAAAAGGTCGCAACCCACGTTTTTCTATTTATTCGCTGACTTATTCTTAACCACACAACGGATTTTAATACGGTTTACACTCACTTAGACATATTTGTATGTTTACTAGCTTTCTGCCCAAGACTTCGTTCCCGTGGGAATTAGTGAAAATTGCTAATTTTCCATAACATAGGATAAATAATTTTCCCAAGTGACAGCTACCTCTATACCAAATCGTATCAAAATAAGTCCAGCCTTTTGAGCGTGAAAGAGTAACAAACATCCATACATCTTCACTTACTTTCGCATTTATAATATTAGTAGGATATATTCATGTATGTATCTATTTTATTAATTTCTTATCCATATATTTAGGTATCTCGTTATAGTTTTCCATTTTTGTCCATAATAGTATGTATGTTTATTTTATTTTTTGTATATTTGTGTTGTATTTGTATTTAAATGTTATTTTATTTTATTTTAGGTATAAGTATGTACTTATTGTCATGTAGTTTATTTAATATTGCTGCACCCGCTACTTTATTTCTCTTCTTGATTTCTCTTCTCCGGTTGCCTTGAAAAAATTGCTGTTTAGCAATAAGGCCGCCTATTGTAATGCCTAATGTCCTGTTTTTTTTGCGCAATAAAGTATATATAATAATAATAATAGGATATAGCCTCATTGCACCCATCTAAAGCTGAGGCGGGCCGCTAGTTTTGCGATGTGTATAAGTAAACTTATCTTTTTTAAATCTGTATTATTATATTCCACTGTTGGGCCTCCTTCCACGATACGTTAAGCTTACATTCTGTTAACACATCTCTAACCATAGTATCCGACGCTTCTGTATGTCGTTTACTCTTTGGTACCTAATCTTTTGTACCAGTTGACGAAGCGAATTGATTTCTTGTTAGAAGACAGCCGGATTGTTTCTTTTATTAAATCACCGGCGAAAGTACCTAAAGGCAATTAGGCAGGTACTCTGAGGACAAGGATGTTCTATTCACGCTAACTATTCTTATTGGGACAGGTAGGTATCTACCGTTTGATTTTCCGTTCACAATTCAGGCAAAGGTAATTTGCGCGTTTCGTCAAGCTAATTTTTTTTTTAAACTGAAAAATTATAAAAAAAATATGACTGGTTTTTGATCTTGAGAGCCTAAATGATAATATAATACTTAAAATAACGAGAAAAAGCATAAAAATCCCCCCTGAAATATGAAAAAAGACAAAAATCGCCTTCTCCTTTTATGATCTGCCATCATTTGAGAAGTCGAGAAATTATTTCTAAATTTCATATTCGTTTGAATTCAAGTGTAAGTCTGACTAGCATTATACTATTTCCATCAAAACAAAACAGCTCCACTCACGCCAAACTCACACGCATAAATTGTCTTTGACTGTTTCAATAATAACCACGCTACACAAGTCAGCTTCTTAAGCTTACCTTGTTGTAATTTGTATCGTTCTTATTTCCAGCGGGTAAGGTGCAAAATCGTTCAACTATCATCCGTAAGCTTGACTGTATAAGTTACAAATCATGTGTTGACAAAATGCCAGAGTGTACGGTAATTGTCCATTATTCTGAGTGTAGAAAGTACCCAGTGATCATAATAATCTTCGAAATAATCTGCATATAGATATAGGCGTGATTGATATGGCAGTTAAGGAGAATCTCTTTCAATTATTATTGTGAATCAGCTCAGTAAAACCCAAAAAATAAAGGTTGAAATATATATATATTTTTAAATGAGATTTCATACTATTGAATCGCACGCACGCACTCACGGAGAAATTTCTCATGATAAAATGGAACCTATATCTATCCTCCCACCTATCCATATTTTTTATTTTATCTTAGACTAGCATTCCGCTCGGAACTTCGTTCCCGTTGGAATTCGGGAAAAAATATATATAGCCTTCGTTACTCAGGTATAATGTAGCATCCTAATGGTGAAAGAATTGTTGAAATCAGTCCAGTAGTTTTTAAGTTTATTCGTTACATACAAAAATATAAATCTGTTCTCTTTATAATACACACATGAACGCGGTCTAGGGTCTGTTTGAGAAGCTATAATAGCATACTCGAGATACATGGAGGGCTATAATTTTCAGACGAGCAAGTGCTAAACCTGAATTTTCAATTCTAATCAATAAATTTTGTTTTACTTGAAATTTGTGAAAACGAGACGGAAACGAAATAAAAAAGCACTTTTTGCCTGCTTTTTGTATGAAAATAGTCGAATTTACGCAAAAAAAAAATTCATTTTCGTCACGTTTTCACAACTTTCAAGTTAAACAAAATTTATTGATTAGAATTTAAAATTCAGGTTTAGCACTTGATCGTCCTAAAATTATAGCGCTCCATCTATCTGGAGTATGCTTTTATAGCTTCTCAAACAGACCTCTTTTGTATGAAAAATCGTGCAATATCCCTAGACCGCGTTGATGTGTATATAATAGGTCTTTACCTATGAAATTGCCGTTTTTCATACAATATTTTTGGAAAACTGAATTTTCCATACTAACGTTTTTGGATTTTTCTCGGGAATGCGAAATCCAAATTTAGCAAAATTTTGTAGGAAGGTTTGGACAACATTAAGTTAATTTTCATCATACTTACTTTATTGAAAGTTGTAACTGTAACAACGGTACAGCAAAAATAAGCAATGAAACGGGCAACGGATGAAACGAGCTATATTTGAGCTTCTTTTTCAGCAAATAAATCTGAAGTAAATACTTATGTATTAATTTGACTCAGTATCTCCGTTATATGGCCAAGGTTTTAAATAAAGAAAATTTTTGAGTAATAGCTGTTCAATCAAATAAGTTATGAATAAAATAAAGCTTGAGAAAAAATCGGCAATTTCATAGGTAAAGTGTAGATAATTATGCTAATATCCTGTGTTCATAGTGCAAATATTTTGTATACGCGGTAGCGGCGTTAGGGTAGGACGCGGTTGGGCGACCGCCCGGGGCGCCGGATGAAAGGGGCGCTGCACGTCTACTTATTCGAACAGTTAAATGAGTACTCGAAATCTTGGTCTTTTATGTATAATATTAAAGATTCCGAAAAAACCCAACCTTGTCAAACTCTGTGGTGATCTCCAACTAAATCAGACATAGATGGTTGTATGTTGTGTGATGAACTCGTAAATCTAAGATAAATGATAACCTTTAAAAAGAATAAAATAAAATATTTTTAACAAAAAACTTACCCGCAAATTTAAATTTTTGGTCAATTTTTTGTTAAAAATATTTTATATAAATGGTTATTGCATTCCTTTCCCTATTTTCGCATGGGTTTGAATTGCAGTTGGGGGGCGCCGCGCCGTAGACATCTCGCCCAGGGCGCTGGTATTGTTAAAACCGGCACTGTGTATACGTGTGATCTGACTGCGCGTTAGTAGCGCTCTCTGGGTTTCCACGGGAGACCAGTTCTTCCGAAACCACAACTACGCTGAGTTGGAGGCCCATTGGGGTCATTAGATGCTACAGGCGAGGTAGGTAATTTTCTATGGATGTCATTATAGTATGTAAGTCATTTTCTTTAAGACATTTTCTGAGTAGGTCATGTTCTAGGTAAGTCCATTTCTGAGTAGGTCATAGTACAGTCAGTAGGTAAATGATGATAATGTAGTATTAAATAACTTTTATACACCACCTGCATCTGGAGCACGTATTATACGTCAAGTATTCTATATTTAAAAGTAAGCCATTAAAGCTTAAGGGAAATAAAATTGTATGGAACTTCCCTTGGGCATTAATGACATTTCAATATGGAACGCCAACAAATACTTTTATCAAAAATAATTTCGAAAAAAAAACAAGGCTGTCGAAGGCTTAACTTCCTTGGTCCAAGTAGATTTAACTATAAAAAATTTGACACATCAGTGATTTTACTTATAATAAAAATATTTAGTATAAAAACTTGGCTCTATGTCTTAGCTATTGACTTTCCTTTGCCTACGGAACTAAATATTATAAGAAAACGTCGTCGGTGATTTTGGATCTGTGATTTACCGTGAATTACTAAATTGTTTTGTGGTAAGGTTTTTTAATAAATCTAAAAAAAGGTCCAGTATGTAATTCCAGCGACTCTGACATAGAAACGGGGGCTCAAAACGTTATTGATGGGATGAATTTATGATTTCTTTTTTATTTAACCTCACAGTAGGTGTGTAAAGTAGAGTAAGCTCCTCGGGGATAAAAGTGTCTTAGTCTTCGGCAGACTTGAATCCTTCGCTACATTCAGGATTCTTACCATAATTACAGAATCGTTCATTCAATATGCTGCCCGTGACTTAATACACTGTTTTATCCCCTTGTTGCTTAATCTACTATTAAAGATTGTCTACCTATAAATTAATGTCGTCACTAAACAAATATTTCTTTAATTTTTACAAAATTTCATCAAAATCGGATTAAGCTTGAAATTGTTAACGACAGACATATTATAAAATGAGTATCGATTTCGTAACTTCAAGTTATTACGAGTAAACTAATAGATCTAAGTTGTAATCAAATAAATCTTAATATCTTTACTTAAATCTTAGCCATTTAAGCTCGCAATAAAAATCAGTTTAAGTACTTACTTACTTTAAAGTTTACGATAATATCTCGCATTTAATACAGTAGCATAAACTTACAACTTATTAATAATATAAGCATTTAAAAACAAAATATCTACGTTTTTATATTCCTTTTATATTTATTACACGACTGCGCGACGCAAAGGAGATTTTAACAGTCGGGACCCATCAAAAATCCGGCGTCCTAAGATCGTTATGTTATTCAATAATATTCAATAACAAAAGTCTCGACTACTGAAGTTACTTGTTTTTTTTCTTTTCAGTTTTTATTACGCAGTCGATTTTATTTTATTTTTTAAATTAATTTATTTTATCCTACTTCGAACAGGAGGATTCTGGATTAGTTCACTTTTAATAAATATAATTTAGTATTAACAATAAAAACATTTTACTAAACCATCTGAAAAAAGAGGGGTGTTATAATTATAGGATACGTGTGTATCTGTGTGTCTGTCTGTGGCATTGTAGCTCCTAAACGAATTATCGATTTCGATGCGGTTTTTGTTTGTTTCAAAACTGGGTCCTGATTCTGTAATTGTAAGTTGTGTGTCGATGGAAATGGTCCCCATTTTATACGTTCAGGTGGCGAAATGCTAAACTATCAAAATTTCATACATCTAATGACAGCTGCTTTGACTGGTGGCCCCACCGCCAACAAAGTTTCCAGTTGCTAGGTAGTTTGTAACATTAGTTCGGTTGGCGATGGCGTTGCTAGTCGGGGTGGTTGGCAGCAAGTATATATGAAAATTAAATAGGTCTCAATTTTGCCACCTAAACAGATAAAATGGCCTCCATTCCATCGACACACAACTGAACTTACAGAATCGGGGCCCTGCCATAATCAAAGCTGGTTCTTAGCAGAGCATCGCCTTAACCATACAAAATTAATGTCACAGCCTCAGATAATGTTATTATTATTACAGAGGGCCGTATAATCTTCCACCTATTATATTATACACATTATGTATGATACGACACGACATGTTTCATACATCTCATACAAACACCATACATTTCTCCCGGCGAAAGTGAAATTTAAAAAGTAATAGGCGATTGATTGTAAAGCTATTATTGCCATATGAAGCTATTATGTTTTATAGCCTAGGCTACGTTGTTAGCGAGCTTGCAAATTGTTTTGTGGGTACACCCTGTATATTTTTATATGTATGTTATGTATATCTACTTCGATTATACACTGGGCGTCAAAAATAAGTAGTACAGTTTTAAAATTGCGATTTCTCCCAAACTATAAAACTTAGACCTTTGAAACAAAAAAGGTTAAAAAGAAAATTTAATCTTATTCAATAAAAACTTCATGCATTATAAGAACTTATAATGCTTGACTTTAAAAAAAACGAATAAATAAAAACACTTTTTTTAAACTGTTGAAAGGTGTTGTCTTACTTAGGATTTTTGTGTTTGACACATTCGCTGCTGATAAAGCAATTGTAATTGAAAAGCATAGGTATCTTCAGAGAGTAAATTTGACTAATCATGCCTCTTTCACCAGAAGAATGTGCAAGAATCTTAGCTTTTCTCGAAGTGGGCATCAGTATGCGTCGTACTGCAAGGAGGGTGGGTGTAACTTTAAGAACGGTTCAGCGAGTAAAGCAAAGGTACGAAGAGACTGGAAACCATCTAAGGAGACGAGGTAATGGCAGACCCAGGTGCACAAGTACCCGAGAAGATCGCTTTATTGTTTCCACTGTGTTAAGAAATCGACACCTTAATGCAGTTGAGGTTCAGCAACAGCTTCTTCGGACCCGAACAGACTACATCAGTGAGAGTACAGTGAGAAGAAGACTTGCTGAAGCTAACCTGAAGCCTCTAAGACCAGCAAATGGCCCCAAACTTGAGACAGAGCATCGCGTAGCAAGACTACGCTACGCCCGTCAACACGTACAATGGGGCGAAGAAGAATGGGCTAGAGTTTTATTCACAGATGAGTCTCGATTCTCTTTATACACTTCAGATGGACGGCGGAGAGTCTACAGACGACCCGGTGAGCGATACATTCAAGCTTGTATCTCGGAAAGAGTCCAATATGGCGGGGGCTCTGTACACGTATGGGCTGGTATCTCTTCAGAGAGTCGCACAGAGCTTGTGGTAATAGAAAATGGGACTTTGACTGGTGAAAGATATGCCTCGGAGATCCTCAACGAGTATGCAGGGCCATATTTAATAAATATGGGTGATGGAGCCATCCTAATGCATGATAACGCCCGGCCACACACTGCTCACCACGTACAAGAGTACATTCAGGAGGTTGGCATCAACTTGATGGCTTGGCCATCGAGAAGCCCAGATCTCAACCCGATTGAACACGCCTGGGATGAGCTTGGGAGGCTAGTCAGAAGGCGCAGTCCACCTCCTGCCACACTCAGGGCTCTAAAACATGCGCTGATAGAAGAATGGGAAAATATTCCCCAACACCGCCTCCGAAACTTAGTGTTCAGCATGCCAAACCGGATCCAAGCTGTAATTAGAGCCCGAGGCGGCAACACAAGTTATTAAATTGTGAAAAAGTTCCAAAACGTGAAAATTAAGTGGTTGACATATCGTTAAAAATTGATACTTTTTAGTATTTATCTTAATTTTAAGTTTGAAACTTTATTCATGCCAAATAAAATATAACTTTAATAAACTTCGTTAAGTTTACTATAAACTGCTTTTTATTTCATAAGTGTAACTACTATAGTTTAGGAGTAATTGCAATTTGAAAAGTGTACTACTTATTTTTGACGCCCAGTGTAGTAAGTTTGTGTGTCGTATTTTGGCGCAACTTTCTTTTGTACCTAAATTGATCAATGTGTTGCGAATATGATACCTATCCGATGACTGAGTAAATACTCGTATATTTTTCTTTCTTTCACTCAATCACTTTCTCTCTCTCTCTCTCTAATAGTCCCCACTGATTCTAAACAATGATTTTCAAGTATTTGTGAGGAGTCTATCAAGGTGTTTGTGCTATTACCTACAGATTTTCAGATCATCTATCAGAGAAGCAGCCATGTGAATAAATTGCTAAGCTCTAGAGTTATTTCAGTTTTCGTTAAAATTAGAAAATAAGGAAAGCAGTGAACTGATTTTTAAGTATGTCAGTTATCTAGCACCCTTGTTATGGTACATGTCAAAAAAACAAGCCATTCTAAAAAAAAATTCGCCTTCTCATACCAAGGCAAACAGCAAATCGTTGAAGTTTTAAGAAGAGGCGACAAAAAATAAATTTCGATCTATTTCTTTGAAGCAAGTTGTTCACTTTACTGGACTGATTCATATTCTTATGTTTGCTCATATAAAAGTCACTTAATATTAAAAATTAAAAGTCACTTAATATATTTATTTCTTAGGTGTACTTACTGTCAAAAAAAACGTAGATACATGTGGTGCAAACCCACAAGGTACGGTCGAGGATGTAGCAAGCTTACCCAAAAGATGCCTATTTATTCAAACTAAAGAGTCGTGTTATATTGAGCCCGGAAATACAGGCGCACGCAGAGAGTTCCATTCCTTAGCGGTTTGCCATATAAGAGATGAAGAGAAACGCTCAGTACGGATCCGAGGGATCTTGACAAGGTAAGGATGATACCCCACAGTGCTTCTGGACGGCTGATAGAAGAAAGGGACAGGAGAAATGAGCTCGTGCAAAAGAATCATCGAAATTGGTTTACAGCCAGCAAATATAGCGAAGGAAGTACATACAAAACAACCTACTGCCTTTAAAATCGGAATAAAACATCCGAATTCAAAACATTAATTGGACTCTTTAAAAAAAACTAGGAGCATTGACCTAAGGCACTCCTTAAAAGTACCAACTTCCAGTACATAATGTGTACGTACATAAATAAAAATTATCATTATGCTCCTAGGTCGGAAGTTGTTAAAATTTGTTCAAATCGCACGTTAATTCTTTAACTCTCAATAACGAACAATAGAGAATAGGTCAAGACGCTATTTTTATGCGAGGGTTCTGTACTACAATTTTAACAACACTGACAAAATAAACATAATCTTTTCTCATCATTTTTCTATTCTATAATTTTCCACGTTAAAAACGTATGAGTCACCGACTTCAATCCCAACAACAGTTCGCACAAAGTAGATATCTAGTTTTTTGCGGACTACAATGCCTATTAGCAAATAACTACAAACAGAAATGTCATTCATTTATTTAGATGATGTTCTAGTTTGTAGTATATTTTGTTTTTGTTGATTTTTTTTAAAAGCGCTGAATCATTTTCGATAAAATTTATATGGGACCTCTTCAGGAGTATACTCTTTCGAACAAATAAAGAATTTTGAAAATCGGACAACAGTTGCCGGAGTAATCGCGTAACAAATATACAAAAAAAAAAAAAAAAACCGTCGAATTGAGAACCTCCTCCTTTTTTGAAGTCGGTTGAAAAGAGAGGTGTTTGAGGTGTATCTCTGTATCCGTGTGTCTGTCTTTGGCATCATACCTCCGAAACGAATTTCGATGCGGTTTTTTTGTTTGAAAGCTGACGTATTCGAGATAATTCTTAGCTATATTTGATTAAAGTGGGTTCAGCTGTTTACAAGTTACAAGTAATGAATATCGGGGGAACACACATGTTTTTAATGAAACTTAGAGTGATCTACAGGCTATGAAAAATTGATTTATTAAATTAATAAGTCACAAAACATATTCTAAATCGGAAACATCCTCGTCACATATCTAACTCTAATCAAACAGACCGCCCCTTGTCATCCCCGGTGCAAAGGTGCCCATGATTTTTAATTATATTTTTATTAATACATTAAATTAATATTGCTTGTTATCTTTGGATTTGGTCAAAAAAACATTTTAAATAAAATTCTCCATAGAATCTTAAGTTATGTATTATTTTGCTTTCTGATTTTTTGCAGGTGTGCACAAAATTAATTTAAGTAAGGATCAGCGCAATCCAATTATGAATTATAGAGAAGAAGTATGAAATTAAAAGTAAAGAAAAATAATAAGGTACGGGTTTTAGGGAAAGCAAACCTAGTATGGATATTGCGTGAAGATGTAAAATTAACGAAGGATTTTGACCACTGCTTGCAAAACACACGGAACCCCAAACAATAAATATTAACAGTTATCTTTTATTACACATCACGCTAAACGTAACAGTCGTACTAGTTACCCAATATCGTATGTTACGTGCAACGTTTTATGACTGTACTCAGTTTAACTAGTATCTCTCGTGTATTTAATGACGATTAATGGTTAGGGTAAAAGGTAAACAGTGCAAATCTTATGCAATTATTAATTAAGATTGAGTTTAGTCATACATAGCTATGCAAAACTTTTCCACGTTAAAAAAACGTATGAGTCACCGACTTCAATCTCAACAACAGTTCGCACAAAGTAGATAACCAGTATTTTTTGCAGACTACAATGCCTATTAGCAGATAACTACAAACGAAAATGTCACTCATTTATTTAGATGATGTTCTGGTTTGTAGTATTTTTTAAATTTTTTTGAACCATTTTCGATAAAATTTATATGGGACCACCTCTGGAGTACCTAATATTCTTTCAAACAAAAAAAATCGGTCCATAATTGGCGGAGAAATCGGTGAGCATACATAAAAAAAATACATACAGTCGAACGTAGAACCTCCTCCTTTTTTGAAGTCGGTAAAAAAATATTAGGTGTTTTTATATATCAGCCCATATACGTCCCCACTGAGGGCCATAGTCCACCAAGCTGGCCCAATGCTTGGAGCACCTTTCGAAACAAGGAAAATGTCCCCGAGGAAAATAGGTCAAATATGAAAAAATATATACTATATGGCATCTCCGCTGATTTGCCTTTGTATGGGAAGCCGAAACTATTTTTTGAGAATTTGAATACAGTTTCCTTGGGGAAAGCTCTTCAGTGTAATGCATATAATGAGTAGAATCGCCTCTTAAAGTTTTGCTGGCTTATTTAAAATATGTCAGACTAGCATTCCGCTCGGGGCTTTGTTCCCGTGGGAATCAGGGAAAATTATGTAGCCTATGTCATATATGTAGTATTCTAATGGTAAAAGAATTTTTCAAATCGGTCGGTCCAATAGTTTTTGAGTTTATTCGTTACATACAAAAATACAAATCTTTCCTCTTTATAATGTAAATTACAGTAGATAATGAGATTACTTTTCCTCTCTTGTTTTTCGTATTCTTTTCACCTACTTAGTTGTAAATTTTTTTTCCTGTTTCCATTTCCTCTTTAACTATGTGTGTATTGTGTGTGTGTCATATGTATCGAATAATTACATATTTTCTTTAGTATTATAAAACTGTATTTATATATATATATATATAATATAATATAATATAAATAATATAATATAAATAGTATAATATATGTTTATATTTTGTTTAAAATATATTACTTAGGTTTATATATTGCGCTCATCATTGTATTTCTTTTCAAATTGTGCAATAAAGTATATTGTATTGTATTGTAAGACACCCAATATAAGGAACATTCAAATATGCAGACATTTCGTCAACATTAAATCATAGGGGTTATAATTATAAATTATAAAACAATAGTCATATCATAACATAACTGTCATAATCTTAAAGTGTTGTATAATTGCATGTAGTAAAGATAAACCATCTACGTAACTAGAATCATACTACACATCTAATGTGTCTTGTAATGTATCAAATAATCTGCCTAAGGCTAAACCTAGATTTTTGACATACTTTTTAAACACTACATGTGTGTACAACTTGCTCTTTTATTTCCTGTTAACACATAATAATCATAGATTTAAAAAAAATCTTGTATTTATTTTAAGATCTCTATTTAAACGCCCAACTATAAAGTTAATTAGAAACCGCAATACAAATAATTTATTTTTTATTACTTACTATATTCTGCACGAGCACCGAAGCACATACAGGGCTTTAGGTAAATCTCTTTCAACCTCTCGGGTGCTAATCAGTCCATGAAACTGAACTAATTCCCCAAGGAACATAGGTCAAAATACGCTATATGCTGATGAAGTTTATATGGGAACTCATGGACTGATTAACCACCCGAGAGGTTGAAAGAGAGATACCTAAAGCCCTTTAGACTTGTCATACACAAGGGAAAACCTTAGTGTGAGCCTTTGAGTGTGTAGCGTTTATTATTGTATTACCTACACGATAATAAAAGAAAGGATTGCACACATAGTATCGTGACAATTAAAAACGAAAGAATACATTTTCAGTTTTTGTTGATTTTCTTAAAAAGCGCTGAATCAATTTCGTTTAAATTTACTTATAATTATGCGACCACCTCGAAAAAAAAAAAAAAAAATACATACAGTCGAATTGAGAACCTCCCTCTATTTTAAGAAGTCGGTTAAAAATAAAGCAGACGGAATAAAAAAAAAGGACGACACAATGTATAGCATATTTCTAATTAGAGATTTCTTCCAGGAGTTCCAGGTATCATTTCCTACTCCCTACTCACCGTTTCAGGATATCCATAGCGTCTATGATCTATTTCACTGTATGCCACCAAAACACTGAACCAACTGAAAAATAAGGGTACAAATAGTTTACCCATTTTACCAAAGAACGCGTCTGTCTACCAACGATGTTTCACTCGAAATTCAGCTGAAAACTTCATACTTCGCTACTGATTTCACCTTAAATATGATAAGGTTAGAGGTAATTAGTAATGATTAGATTTTGATGCGTTTTAAAATTACAAATAAAAAACAGCTCACGCAATGTTGTTGCCAAGTTACGCCTTAATAAAGAAAGAGCGGCGGCGGCGCGCGGTGAAAAGCAAATTCAGTCTCCATTGCTCGTAGTGTGCGGTAGAATAATTTTCTATACCGCGCAGTGCCAGCAATGGTGACAGAATCCGCTTTTCGTTGTCGTCGTCATGCCCCTAAATGTGGCCAGGGCCATAATTCGACAAATGCCGGTTATTTTTTACCCCTGACAAAAAGATGAATGTTATAAGTTTGATGTGTGTATCTGTGTCTATTTTTATTTCACCCAATACTTCTCGCGACAAATACTTTGGGAAATTATACATACAGGTCATTGACCCCTGTTTTGTATTTTGGTCTTCTTTGTTCGTTGTCTCTACTTACACGAGAATGATTTTTTGCGTTACATTTTGCTATGAATATCTGGTAGAAATCTAATTACAATATCCATATCTGTTATCTACATGATTTACATTTAGAAAACCCTACTTAGCACCAGAGTTTACTGTATTAATACGCAGTTTCTCAGGTAGAGGACAGTTTTTATTCAATCGAACGTAGAGAGAAGTAGAAACTATTGCCCGATTGGACGCACCTGCGCCTGCGCTTCTGTGAAGTATAAAAGTATTTACAGCAGTAAGTAAGGCAGTGTTTGTCACATTACACACATCAAAAAAAGTTTGCGATCACTTGGAAAAGTGCTAATATTTTTTATTGTAGAAGAATAAAACTTAATCACTTTTTATCTTTTGATTCCTTATTTTAAAATATGAAATTTAAATATAAAATAATTTCGTAATTCAAATGTTTTTTCATTTAAAAAGACAATCAACCCTTGCTTGCTTTCATTCAGAAATCTGACATAGTCGCAACTTATCAATATTTTCAATTTATTCAAAAAAAATTAAGTTGGTAACGATGCCGAGAGGATTAACTGCAGTTTTACGAGCCAGAATTCTAACTTTAAGTGGAGAAGGCTATTCCACGAGGGAAATATCACGCAGAGTTCATGTATCCCAATCCTGCGTGGTGACCACGTTGGAGAGGTATCAGGGCATGGAAGATTTAGCTGATCGACCTCGCAGTGGTCACCCAACTGTTCTTACTGCAATTCAGAAGTGATATATCAGATTACTGGCTGCTCGTGACCCAACAATGAACGCTACTAAAATGAAAGCAGAGCTGCGAGCTGCCACCGGCCGCGAAGTTAGCACCCAAACGATTAGAAATTGCTTACACCAAGCTGGATTACGAGCAAGGAGATCCTGGCGAGCACCTCTGAACTCACAGCAACGGAAGCGGCGCAGATTGCAATGGGCTAGGCTCCGTCAAAATGAAGAAATTGAGGACGAAAGCATCTGGCAGAACTGCTTCTTCGTTGACGAAACGCGGATCAGTACACATCCAGATAACCGACGTGTCCGTGTCTGGTGAAGACCTGGCGACTCTGAAAGGCAGAGAACTGCCACTGGAACCGTTCAGCAGGGCGGGAAATCAGTGTCCTTTTGGGCCGGGATAATGATTGGGGCTAGGACGCTCTTAATCCCGTATCAAGGCACCATGACCGGAGCCATGTACAAAACGATTGCAATCGATGGATACGTCAGACCATTCCGCATCAACCACGGGCGCCAATTCATAATGGTAGATGATAATGCGCCCGCACATCGAAACGGACGTGTTGATGCTGCTCTCCAGCAATACGACATCACCAGGTTGGACTGGCCTGCCGGCTCGCCTGACTTAAACCCGATCGAGCAAGCGTGGGATGCTCTTAAGCGAGCTGTTTGGAACCGTCAGCCACCTCCGCGAACAGTGTCAGAAATCAGGGCAGCTGCTATTGAAGAGTGGGACAGGTTACCACAAGAAATGCTAGATAACTTAATTCTTAGCATGCCCAGAAGGGTTTCCGCATGTGTGCGAGCCAGGGGAGGAGTCATTTTATACTAACCATTAATTTTTTCGTAATAAATTTTGTTTGTTTTTTCATTAATTCAAATTTTTCATTACATTACATTTAAGCCAAAATTGCATTTCCTAGCTTTTGTTAATAAAAAGTAAATAATTAATAATGATTCTTTTATTTACTTAGTGCATTTTCATTATAAAATCATAAAACGTAAACAGTTTCTTTAAATAATTTATATTTTAAAGAATACACCTGATTTTACTACTGATCGTAAACTTTTTTTGATGTGTGTATATGTAATTAGTTGGCTGCCAAATACATGGTAGGTCTTTACCTATGAAATTGCAGTTTTTCATACAATATGTTTGGAAAAACGAATTTTTCATACTAACGTTTTTGGATTTTTCTTGCGAATACGAAATCCAAATTTGACAAAATTTTGTGGGAAGGTTAAAGTGAACATGGGTCAAACACAAAAAGTTAACAAAAATTTTTTGAAAAAAAATGTGCATCAGATCGATATCAAATTTTATATTTAGGTAAACCTTATAATTAGTAATTCTTTAATAGGAACAGTAGAGGTCAACATGTTGCGTATCATCAATAATCATCACATTTACGTTTTTTCGGTCCACAGAAAAGTTAACAAATTCTACAGAAAAGAACAAAAAGCTTATTTTAGCTAAAAATATGGTAAAATAAATCACTTATCAAAACAAATCTTGATTCAAAGGTTAAATATCTTCTCATCCTATAATAATCAAAACATAATCAATAACCGCTGTGCTTAAAAAAATAAAAGAATAATGTCTACAGAAATGAAGTATCTTCCTGTGGACTCATACAAAAATTATCAAAAACCACTAACAGTTTAAGCATAAATCCTATTTTTTTTAACAAAACTAGAAAATATTTAGTGAAGCATCAGAAGCATCCGATTCATCTGAATACAATAATGGAATGAGTCGTCGCTTCTTTCTAGCAAAAGGAAAACCATCCAATCTTTCAAAGTTTTCATTATTATCCTCAAATAAATTGGCTGTTGAGCAGCTGGAATCATTGGAAGGCATGCGCAGTATTCTTCTGACTGGTTTACGATTTTTGGAATCAGAAGCTACAAAGTTGTCAATACGTAATGGTGCTAAAATCGATCGTTTAGTAGAACCAAATCGAATGGAATTATTGGAGTCATCTGAACAGTAGAGATTGAAATTTTTCAAGGGTGTAGAATTTTTTTCATACGTAGGTATATCTGGTGTAATTCTGTCGTAGAAACTGGGAGAATTTGGTGCAGTTGAGGCATTCGGTGTATCTGGAGCTAATATTTCCGGTACATCAGGTGTAACTGGTCGTTCTTGTAGTGTAATTTCTACCTCACCTATACCGAAATGAGGGCACCTACGATGAGCTGCACAGATCAAGCAGCTTAATCGCCTCATTTGGAGAACTGATGGGTTATTTAGACTCCACGATACTTGATGGACAGAAAGTGTACCTCTAAACGGTCGTGTAGTGCTCACATCTACGATGCTTTGAACTTCTGGTATGTAGTTCTCATCAATTTCGTGCACATCAATACCTCTGCAATTATCCTTCAAACACGTAACTAGATCTTGCAAACCTGTAATATCATTGCCTCTCGCTACAAGACTATCTGCAGTTCTCTTAACACACCCTCCTACTCCATCAGGAGCCCCCTTGCCATGGCCTTTCTCACTATAGTGCCAAGTAATAGTACTAACTGCAAATTCTTTGCTCAAGTAAGTGGCAATCAAGTGAAACATGTGTTTGTTCCTATATTGTGTCAGAGGACCATCACTTAATATATGCAGGTGCTCCAAATTTGGAGACATGCTTCTTATTTTTTCAATCAGAGTCTTCAGATGAACACAAATCAAAACAGGGTCATGTCTTAGCTCAGCAGAAATGGTGCAAAAAGATGCAGTCTTCACATAGTTTTCTGGAGGTTCACTTTCAGTATAATAATAAACCGAGGTGTGCAACGACAGTTGAGGTTTCGAACCGCCATAATGAGCCGATTGCACTTCTTCTCCGTATTTAGAATTATAATTTTCACTGAAATCTATATGTAGTAATCCTTCTTCTGGCGAAAGTTGCTGTTTTAGTTCACGGATAGTGTTCATCTGATGAATCATGTTTGCAACATGTCTCATAAAAGCTGGCAAATTTGACTCAAAAGTCTGCATAAGAGCTCTTTTTGTGGTCATGACTTTCTCTTTGATAGTTTTCTTACATGTTTTAGAATTTCCCCTAATTGTAACTATTACATTTTTGGTCACCCATCTTTCATAACTTATAGCTTCTTCATCTTCATAATCTGCTGAAATAATCACCTTATCCTTGCAATCAGTACAAGTCCTCTCTAAGCATGCAACGTTTAGCACGTCACCACAACACAAATGCTTAATCAAATCGGTAGCAGATTTAAAAGGCATTACTTTTGCATTATGAAGCGCTTGAACAATATAATCGTTATTAGTATGCATGGCACATAAGCAAGTGTTCCTAGCGTTTACCTTAGGAATTAAAACCCAAAAAGGACGATACCTACGGAAGGTCTCGTAGGAAATTTGAATGCCAGTTTTATTAGTAAAAGTTTTGTGCAAATTCAAAATTGAATCACTTAATAAACGAATTTGTTTTTTGACTTTCTTACGAGTGATTGTCTCCTTTTTTCCCGATGTTTGTCTGCTATTTTCATCCTGCAAATAAAATTCTTGTATAATAGCTCTTCTATCTTCTTTATTGCTCTCAGAAATCGTGGCTCTTGTAACTTGTGAATCTTGGGATGAAAGCTTACTTTCTAGTTTCTTATTTAATCTGTGAATTCTCATTCGGTTTCTAGCGTTAACAGCCTCGGATTTCTTTATTTTTTTCCGTAAATATTCATTTTCAGCTTTCATCTTCCGCATGTTACGAATTCTGACATTTTTACCAGAACTAACCCGAGACTGTCCTGATAACGCTGGACTTGAAGGTGGAGTGTTTCTTTGCAAAAAATCAACTGCTCTTTTCTTCTCTTTTTCTATCTGACGTTTCACTTTAGCTCTTTCTCTCCATATTTTCCTAGTGTTTCTTTGTTCTCTCGGAGTATAATCTTTAATGGTCTTTATTTTACCTTCAGCTTTTTTCTTATGGTATCTTTCTTTGTCTTTTGCTCTTCGCTCTTCAAGTTCAGCTTCTGTCATTTTTTGACGAGCACGCCTCATGCTTAATTTTTTCTGTTCTCGGCGTCTCTTTTTTTTTTCTTCTTCACATAATTGAACTCTTGACCTGCTTGGTCGCGGCATTGCTGAAAAATAAATTAAATAGGTCACATAAAATTACACTTAATTAGTCACTAACCTACGTTTTGTCTTTTCTGTTGAAGTTAATCTTTTCTGTGGACAACCATTTTACTATGAGGCGTCATTTCTGTGGAAATTTGTCTTTTCTGTAGACATGTGGTCAACAGAAATGATGTCCACAGAAAAGAATTAAATTCCAAAAATCATGTGTCATGAATTCAATTTTGAGGTTAGAATACTAGAAACAATATTTTCAATTTGTGATCCCAAAAACAAATAACGACGAATTGCTTTAAAATATTTCGATAAACTACTTACCGACAAACAGCAGGAACAGGAAAGGGCACACGAACTTTTACATTAAACAATTTTAATCAATAAAAATTTGTAATTTTGCTCACATGCATTTCTCGTACAAAATCTTCAAATATCCAAATGACGTAAGGCCTGTGTTGCTAGCATAAAAATATTGTCAAGGATGCGTTCATAAATCTATTATTTTGAGTACTGTTTTCTTGTGTCCACAGAATGGACCTTGATACTCATAACTAAAAGTGTAATGGATTTATTTTAACCTCAAAAGTCTTTAATATTAATGCAATAATATTCATGGAATCTGCGATATATTCTACTTACATCAAAACTGTATTTTGTGAATAAAGTGGACAAATAATATTTTTTATCAAAAACTGAACCCGTGCACCTGACCTGCGAACAGTCCACAGGACGGACATTTTCGACAGTAAAAAATCAATAAAAAATTAAAAACTGTACGCATCAAAGCTAAACACAAAAATAAAACAACGTTCGAGGTATATATAATAATGTAAAAAAAGTCCAAGCGATCAAACTTCTAAAAAAATATATTTTTTGTAAACTGAACTATATTTTGACACCTTTTGTGTATGACCCACATTTTCAGTTGATTTCTTGGAAAAGCACGTCAAAGTAATTGAATATAAATTCACTTGTCTATACTATATCTAATTGTCTCATTTGGCAGTGGAAGTCGATTAGAAATTGGTTTTTCTGATCTAGGTGCAAAGAGTTCTTTCTGTGTGTTGGGAAGAAAAATGTCTTACAGACAGTGCTAGAGGGGACTACCAGGAATCTAGGATTAGAAAATACTTGTTCTAATGTACACCAAAACATGTATTTCGTACTGGAAAACATAACAATATAATATGTATGATGTATGTAAATTATATTCAATTCATATTGGCGTGAGTGTATGTATGTATTTAATTATATTCAATGTATATTCAATTAAATGTATTCAATTCATTATTATACAGGGCTTTAGGAATCTCTCTTTCAACCTTTCGGGTGGTTAATCAGTCCATGAAACTGAACAACTTCCCCAAGGAACATAGGTCAAAATACGAAAAAAAAATTATGATCTCCCATACAAAATGCGCTATAAGCTGATGAAGTTTGTATGGGAACTCAAAATTTTTTTTTCGTATTTTGACCTATGTTCCTTGGGGAAGTTGTTCAGTTTCATGGACTGATTAACCACCCGAGAGGTTGAAAGAGAGATACCTAAAGCCCTGTATAAATAAATACACTCACGCCAATAATCCCTGTCAGAACATTACAATTCAGAATCATTTGAGTCACATTTGACATAATATTCTGTGGATCATTCGATTCTAAGGGTTTATAAGGGTAATATTTTATAGGTTCAACTAAATAGCTTCGCATCTATACTGTGACATGTGGATATGTGCGTGTGAGACGCGTGCGCAGAGAAACGGTCGCGCAAGGCGAACCGCTGCAAACTAGCTTGTTTAGTAAGGTTGCTGGTAGGGTGACCGCCTGAGCCCTGCTTTACAAAGATATAGGTATGCCAAACATACTCAAAGGCCCACAGTAAGGTTTTCCTTTTTTACTTTTTTTTTTACTAATTATTAAAAAAAAGTCAAACTTGAATTTATTGCAGTATTAAAAAATAAAATGTACAAAAACGCATCCGCAACAGGCTTCGTCCAGGTTTTCCTTGTATCCAGGTTGCCTCGATCGGGAATCTAACCCAAGAACCGTTGCTTCACTGGATATTAAACGGGATAAAGCGCTATTACACAAAAAAATAAATGTCAGAATATTCTTGGATAACTCACACAGCGCCATCTAGCCCCCAAACTAAGCAAGGCGTGTATTATGTGTCCTAAATAATTCATACCAAATTAAAAATCGTTAATAGGTTTTGCCATTGTCATAATCTACTCGGAATAAGTGTTATGAGTCTGTAGTTCTCCTTACGAGACACAGATGGCGCTAACCTACACGCACGACGAATGAGAAATTTCGCCGCACGATAACTCTGTTGGTTAGAGCACCAGGAGATGTAATCAAGTCCCATTTCTCTTTTCTTTTCCTAAAATTATTAATAGATAATTCATATTAAATACTAGATTATTGTCACCCTACTAATCTCACGCGCAGGTTTACTAGGTCGATTGTAGTACTTAGCCAGTTTAGCCAGTCTGTCGGTCCGTCACACGTTAATACATCGACTTATTACTAGAGAATGCTGAGACACTTTCAATACAGCGTTTAAGAAGACTTTTATGGCTTGTTGAGTGATATATAAGTATTCTATAAGTCATTATGTGAGGTGTGAATGAAAGTGAACTAAGCAATTATATGTATAGGGAACCTGATAGGTGACCAAAGTGGCAATTTATCAGGAGCGATTCCGTGCTTCGGAGGGCATGTTGTCGATTGACCACAGTTGCCATTTACCGGTTTAAAAAATCTGATACCAGCTTTAGTCAAGTTCGCCATACACTTAACTATGGGTATGGGTCACATAGGTCATTTCTCGGTAGGTAATAAAGGCGGTTGTGATCGATTTAATTTTATGTGGGTATGTCAACAGTAACGCTAAGGTTCTCCTCATCGATCCACAACTATCGTTAAATCAGTCATCGAGGTCAAATAAAATATTTATAATTTTAAACGATTTTTAAATATTCGGTTTAATATAAAGTTTCGCAACTTTCCAATTTCTACATTTTCTTCTTATAACGGTTTTCCACGTGTAATCAGTAAGTATATTCCGATAACAAATAATAATAAATGAATAAAATAAACGCTACACAAGGACCACGAAGGTTTTCCCTTGTGTCGTGGGTCCCTTGTACCATACATAAAAACAAACACGAAAACCCATGACCCGAGAACAAACATATGCTTTTTACACATATAAGTATTTGCCCCAACTGGGAATCGCACCCAGGACCCGTGGATCAAGAAGCAGCGTCACTCGACCAAACCGGCCGACTAAACCAATATACTGCAAATGTCTATATTCGCTTCTATTGCTTTAATGATCGGTTTTCCTTTTTAATCGAGCTTCACTTAACCCAGTCGTTTAGATCTAGGTAAATGAAGGTCTAGTCTAGAGATCTATTTCTGATGATGATAATATATCTTTATTTATCTCAAGTCTATGATTGTATCTGATGAATTCGAAATGTATCTATGTGTGAAGTATGCATAGAAAAGAGATTTCTTTTCTTGTAAGTAAGTTTGTTCAGGTCAAATCTTGCAATGTAGTCATCTTTGATGGATTAAAACTGACGAAAGCTTGCGAACTAACACGTTTAATTTGGATCTTCTTCTTCTTATCGTGCAGGTATAGTCAAGTGTGTGGCGAACTTGGCTAACCCTGGTGTCAGAGTTTTCAAATCGCACAATGGCCTCTCATTTGGTTTTATAACGACTGTAGTCAATCGACAACGCTCGTGATAAATTGCCACTTTGGTCACCCATCAGGTTCCCTGCCTCTGTGTACGTTGCTTAACCTCACTGATCGGTTGAAAGGGCTACGAGCACTTTCTATTTAATTTGGTTAATTTGGGTTAAAATGCATGGATAGCTAAGAAACGTCATTCCTAATCTAATATGATATGATGGACTACCCAAGATGGCGAACAAATTATCTTATTTTGCACTCCCGTTATATGGGTATCAAGTATGGGTATGGGTTTGCCTAGAAGAATACGAAATAAAAACATTTAAATAAAATCTTGTTTTTAATTATTTTTTTTCACTCTAGTCCAGCTTATTAAAAATGCCAATAGAAAAAAAATTCGAATAGCATGATATGGTCTAAACATTAGACACTTTAAGGGTTATTCAAGTCGTCTGCATACTTCATTCTATGGTGCAACATCAATTGCATCACCAAATGCTTTATTCATACAAAATGGTATCGAAAGCGATATACAAAAGGACACCATAATAATAATAATTTCGCAACTATTATAGAGTTTAGAGAAGGATTTATATCAAAACACTCGGGCTAGCTCGTTATAATATTGGGCAAAGAATATGAAACCTCAAGGAACAGAAAAGACGTAACGAGTTTAAAAACTGGGCTCTTCAAGTATGTACAAAAATTAAATTCTATATAAGGAAATTTACGTTTCAGGTTCAGTACATAGACTTACAAAGTTATAGAAAGAAAACGGACGGGTAAAAATATTGGCACATGAAGCTGAATGGTCTCAAAAATATAGAACAGGAACAGGCATCAGATCAATTATTATTTACAATTCGTTTGTATCTCGGCCGCCGCGCCGCATAGTGTCATTACCTACGTACGGAACAGGCAGAACGACATAGATATTAAAAAATTATGTCACATGTTAAAGTTTGTGTTGGTTTTTCGGGTTCCGTACCCAAAGGGAAAAAACGGGACCCTATTACTAAGGCTCCGCTGTCCGTCCGTCTGTCACCAGGCTGTATCTCATGAACTGTAATAGTTAGACAGTTGAAATTTTCACAAATGATGTATTTCGATTGCTGCTATAACAACAAACACTAAAAAACACAAACACTAAAAAGTAGAATAAATTAAATATTTAGGGGGCTCCCATACAACAAACGTGATTTTTTTTGCCGTTTTTAAAGAGATAATATTTTTTACGGTACGGAACCCTTCGTGCGCGAGTCCGACTCGCACTTGCCCGTTTTATTTTGTTTTCATAGGATGCGCTGCTGATCAACGAAATGATTCACTGTAATTTCACAAGTCCTGTCTTTAGGCTAGGCAGATAATGATAGAATAACATCACATCTTGTCACTTTCGGTCTAGTTTTCAAAGAGTTTCTCACGTAACAGCAGAATAGAAAGAAAAATGAGTCACAGAGCAACACAGACCAATGAACCAATCCAATTTGTTATTGACAAGAACTAGCTCGATAAAACCATATACAGCTGTAAAGTGTAAAACCTTGGTTAAACCAGAATTTCAAGCCATTATCCGGGAAATGAAATCTGGTTCTTTTTGAATTTCATTACATTGCTAGTTGGAGTACTTGGAATCCTTATTTTTAGAGTTGAATTTGCATATTGATTGAATTTAGCTATATTTAGCCCAGTTGGTAATGAGCTAGACTTGTAATCCGAAGGTCGCGGGTTCAAATCCTGGTGCGGGCCTGTACCACTAAATTCGTCTTTTCGGATTTATGTACCGATTTCTAATTATCACTTGCTCAACGGTGAAGGAAAACATCGTGATGAAACCCGCCCGTCCAAGAAAATTCATTTTCGAAAGACGAGCGGTCCACCAACCCGCATTGGGCCAGCGTGGTGGACTATGGCCTAAATCACCTTCGTGTTTCGAAGGGAGGCCCATGCCCCTCGGTGGGGACGTATATGGGTTGGTAAGAAGCTATATGCGTTCGAGAATAATTTCTGAATTTAAGAAATTCTAGTGCGGAGCGTGTCAGTGTAGCTTGTTTTATTATTTTATCATCATTCTTACAACTAGGTGTTAAACCTAATGCGACAGTGTAGCTAGATTAAGTATTATTACCAACTTTAGACATGCTTAACAAGTGCTACCAACTGGAGCGGTCGATCCCCTGGCAAGGACAGAGAAGCAATCCTCAAAAACATCTTTGCACAACACAAGGAGACTAGATTAACAAAAATTAATTTCCATTGTAGATGTAGCTGTGTATAATGTTGTGAAACAGTGGCAAAACAGTGCTAAATACTGATGTTCCCAAAAATTGGTATGATAAATATGAAAAGGAGTTTTTATAAACTCAAAAATAAACTACACTTCTGAATGTTTGTAGCATTAACTTTTATTTTTGTAAATTCACTCCACGAACATGTCAGTAAATCAACCTGCTCAGCGTCCTATAGATTCAAGCCCAAAAGCATTTCAAAGTAGTGTCCCTTCTGTATCTAATCTATGGCCAGTTGACAAAGGTCGAGGCGAGTGGTCACGACTTAACCCGGCCGCCATGGGAACAAAACACCATCCATCCTCCTCACTCCGGGATGTTAGAACACTTGCGACACTCACTGATTCGATTTCAAAGATTTTTAATTTAACCCGCGATAAAAAAGAGGGGTGTTATAAGTTTGACGTGTGTATCTGTGTCTGTCTGTGGCATCTTAGCTCCTAAACGAAGAAAAATTCCACTGATTTTCCGTAGAATTTTTCTTCGTTTAGCAGAAAAATTCCACTGGAAAATCATTCCGAATAATTGTCTGAGTCCAGGGTTTCAGTTTTTGCTAAGCTGTCTTTTACTTTTAAATATTTTTGAATAATTTTTGAAGTGAAAGCTTCTTTAGCGGCGTTGTGCACTTTATAGATGGATAAAAAATGTTAAACTCGCGTCACGTGACCCTGATCGAAAATTCGTAAGGCGGAGGGTGAAGTGAAAACATTGTAGACCGCAAGGAAGCTAATATATGTTCTAGTTTTCACTTCTGCCGGCACTCCCAGCGTGCAACCCTTTTTTATTTTATTTTTTGAGTTTTATCTTAGGGACCGTCCATAAATTACGTCACACGTTAAGGGGAGGGGAGGGGGTCGACAAAGTGTGACATTGTGTGACAAGGGGGTGGGAGGGGTCATAAGTTTCGTGACGTCACATTTCGAAATGTATTATGAGTATCACAACGTGTTCACTATTAACGTCAAACTTAACCTCCTCAGTCCCAAGCACTCTGTTTACGTTTTTACTTTGAATGAGACAATGAGTTTTGAGTTCCCAAAAAAACTAACAACTCTATTAAGTACTGCTTTTAGTAGAAAATTAAAAAAAATGGAAAATATGCAAAATATGTGACGTCACGCTATTGAGGGGGGAGTCTTACAAATGTGACCAGCTGTGACAAGGAGGGGGAGGGGGTCAAAAAATTATGGAATTCGTGTGACGTAATTTATGGATGGCCCCTTATTATGGTTCGGCAAATTCAAATGACAAGAACGAGACAGACTCTGTTTACCGAGACACATTAAGAAAATAGAAGCACTGCTGTACCTAGTACGGAGCGCCGCACATCAGGTTACCACAAGCTTGCACTCTGTGCTGTTGCGATAAGACCGGCTTTGCAACGAAAATGGAGTAACCTGACGCACTGGCCTCTGTACATTTAATTTTGTACCTAGTACAAGCTAGGCCATAGAGCTCTCATCGCTCGAGGTGGCTGTCAGTCAAGATATCGCCTTACTAATGTGTGCAGATTGCAAGTAGAGTTATGACGCGCCGATACTCGACGAATAAGGAAACCGAGCGAAAGTTCCGTCTTCTATTCTACTAATAATACTCGGCTCTTTGCCCTGTGCACGTTGCCCAACCTCACTGATTGGTTGAGATCAGCGTTCGCTGATCTCACCCTATCTGTGAGGTTGGGCAACGTGCACAGGGCAAAGACCCTGATGGATGACCAAAGTGGCAATTTATATTCGACGAATAAAAAAACCGCCACGAAAACCGATGAAACAACCATTGCATGAGCGTTTCCGTGCTTCGGAGGGAACGTTAAGCTATCGGTCCTGGCTTTTGTCGATTGACTACAGTCGTTAAAACCAAGTCAGAGGCCATTTGGTGGTGTGAAAACTCTGACACCTGGGTTAGTCGAGTTCGCCACACACTTGAAGACACCTATTACACGATAAGAAGAAGAAGACTGATAATACTGTTTAGTGGCTTTGTGAGCCATAAGCCTCGCAAGTCAACATTTTTAGAAACGACGGCCGGTTTGGCCGAGTCGAGTGGTAGTGACGCTGCCTCTTGATCGGCGGGTCCTGGGTTCGATCCCCAGTCGGGGCAAACATTTGTGTGAAAAGCAGATGTTTGTTCTCGGGTCATGGGTGTTTGTGTTTGTCTTTATGTGTGTTCCGAGGGACCCACGACACAAGGGAAAACCTTAGTGTGGGCCTTTGAGTGTGTAGCGTTTATGTTTATGTTTATAAATGGCTGAGTTATGATTTATTTTACGTTTTCAACCTGAACCAAAAACTGATTTGACAAAAAAATCTGTATAATTATCGTAGAGGAGAACAGCTAGAAATCTGTACATACGAAAGCATTTTAATATTTACCCAGGCTGAAACGGAGACGCTCCGCAAGTGCTTCTTGCTATTTTTGGCAAAAAAACCTTTGCTTCGTAGCTATTAAGATTCAATTTACGATGCTTCGACCGCCTGCTTGTGTTGCTTGTGTATCAAGAGCGCGTATGGCGTCAAGAAATTGTCCTAGAACCATTAAGATTTTATTCCGTGTGGTGATCGGTTGAGAATAACACCACCCCATCTCTACCCGTGGGTGTCGTAAAAGGCGACTAAGGAAACAAAAAATGAGACCTGCCTCCTAGTAATCCATCTTATGCAACGACACCTCAGTTTGTTTTAAATCTGAGGTGGCGTCTTATGGTCTCATGCAATGACGTAACAATGGCTTGACTTACATAAAATTTGACAGATGAATTCGAACCCGCGGCCGCGTTGTGGTAGGCTCTGTAAAGGGCCGTCTGGTTCGCGACCACCTTCCTACCGAAGCCCGACGTCAAACAGCTTGCTGTGTTCCGTCGGTGCGTGGGAGTACCAGTGCGTTAATTGGTATTTTCTGGGTTAACTCGCTCCATCGTCGACCTCATCTATGACCTCGGTCAAGAATTAACCCATCTCATTATGAAAAATAAAAAAAATGTTTTGCCTTCCACGACAGGGATTACAGACGTGAGTATTTGGATGTAAGGAATTTCATAGTAGAATAGCAGCACGTTTTCCTCCGTTATACATTTTGATGTGACGCTGATGGGTTTATTTGAGAGAAGCATATCGTTTTGCATTCCTTATGGAGTGCAATCGGTTATAGCAACGTGCAAAGGTTATTTTGAAGCTCGACTCACGCGCACGTTTATTGTTTAACTTCGCATTAGTAATGGAGTTAAGACAATTTAATAGATCATTGCTAATGTTGTGAATTATGGTTGTTTATTTGCGTTTCTTTTATGGTTGTTTATTTGGCGGGTTCTGGGTTCAAATGCCGGCCGGGGCAATATTTGTGTAGGTAAAAAGCAGAACCGATCGATGAGATCATATTGGGGGAGGCATATGTCCAGTAGTGGACATCTAGCAGCTGATATTAATCGTAAAAAAGATAAATAAAAATAAAATGTATTTGTTCAACAAAGAATTTCACAGTAAAATAACAAAGGGCTAGGTCAGGGGTGGCCAACTTGATTATACCCAAGATCTCCTGTTTACTAACGAAATCCTGTGCGATCTACCAATTACATACTTCTTGAAATCTTAAATGAAACAGCATAGTTCAGTACACAATCATGTAGTATTTTTTTTATTATATTAAGAGAAAAACCTTAAACGTGAAATGTTTTTTTATTTTTTTGCCTTGCCACGATCGACTGGACTAACAGTCGCGATCGACCGGTTGGCCACCCCTGGGCTAGGTGTACAAAGTAAAATCGAGGAGTGCGACTATAAACTAGAGTATCAGAGTGCTTGAGAGGTTATAACTCTCAAATTAAAATGTGTAACCCCGAAATTTATCGCTTATACAGGGCTTTCGGTATCTCTCTTTCAACCTCTCGGGTGGTTAATCAGTCCATGGAACTGAACAACTTCCCCAAGGAACATATGTCAAAAAACGAGAGAAACATTTTGATCTCCCATACAAAATGCGCTATATGCTGATGAAGTTTGTAAGGGTACTTACTCAAAATTTTTTTTCGTATTTTGACCTATGTTCCTTAGGGAAGTTGTTCAGTTTCATGGACTGATTAACCACCAGAGAGATGCCCTAAAGCTCTGTATAACTCTTAAACGGCTGAATCATTTTTGGTCAAATATAGAACCATTTCGATTAATTCAGCTTTCAACCAAAAAAAAAACCAATTTAAATAGATGCCCCAGACAGTCATACAAATACACATACACACAGATACACACGTTAAACTTATAACACCCCTCTGTTTTGTCGAGGACTAAACACACAATGACGAAACAGCCATTGCAGATGCAGACACGCAAGCAGACATAATGCAAAATAAATAATGTCTGATATAAATTAGAAGAGAGTCGTGATGAGATCTGTTTCCCTATTAAAGTGTTTTGTTTGCATAATAAGGAACCGCGGATAATTGCCCTCCAGATAATCCCAACAATTACGGTATAAGAAGATAGTATTTGAGGCATACAGTTGGAATGTTTAGCAAGTCTTTTTATTGATCGATCCACGGATCCATAGTTCTCCTCCCATAGTTCTCCTCACACACTCCCACGAAGACCTGGGAGCTAGCTTAACTCCCAGGTCTTCGTTCCCGTGGGAATTTGGGAAAACTATGGGAATGAACTGCTCAGCTCTAGAGTTATTTCAGATTTAGTTAAAATTAGTAAATGAGAAAATTTGTAATGCGATTTAAAAGAGCAACCTCAGAGTTTCTTGCCTGTTCTTCTCTGAGGAAGACTGCACCTTTGCGAATAGGCGTAGAGTCAGTAGGATCAAAAGAACGAATGCGTATGTATGTATTTAAATCATTTAATGTATGTTTGTATGTATTTCATTGTAATCTTGACTTGTTTTAAGTGACATCCTGAATGTCCTACAAAATAAAGATTTTTCTATTCTATTCTATGTAGCCTATATGTTAATCCAGGGTGTCAGCTGCAAATTTATACGATTTATACTCTTCTCCTGCGGAAGACTGCACCTTTGAGAATAGGCGCAAAGTCAAAAATGCTAAAGTAATTCACTATTTTGCTCAATGATTTATATTGATTTTGCTAATGTATTTTTATGCCGTTTTCAAGAAGCACTTTGTATGTTCTATGAAATAAACATTTTTGACTTTGACTTTTGACTTTTTCCATACCAATTTTTATCAAGGAACAAAATCCATACATACCAACTTTCACGTTTATATATATATATATATTAAAAAGGGAATGAGGATAGTACTTACTATGGGGCATACAATTTAGAATGTTTGGCAAACAAGTCTTTTAATTGATCGATCCACGGATCCACAGTTTAAGAGATTTTTACTGGTTTTAATCTTATCCTCTTTTACGTGACTTATGTACTTTAGCATAGTTTCATAGGTTAAGTGTTTTTTTACCATGGAAACTGCATTTGGAAATATACATTTTTAACCTCCGAGTAAAAAAGAGAGGTGTTATAAGTTTGATGTGTGTATCTGTGTGTCAGTCTGTGGCATCGTATGCTCCTAAACGAATGGACCGACTTCGATGAGGTTTTTTTCAGTTTGAAAGCTAACGTTATCGAAATGGTTCTTAGTTTCATTTTATCAAAATTGGTTTAGCCGTTTAAAAGTTAAAAGCAATCGAATAGAATAGAAAATAGAATAGAAAAAAATCTTTACTTTATAGGACATTCAGGGTGCCACTTAAAACAAGTCAAAATTACATGAAATACATACAAACATACATTAAAGGATTTAAATACATACATACGCATTCGTTCTTTTGACCCTACTGACTCTACGCCTATTCGCAAAAGTGAAGTTTTCCCCAGACAAGAACAGGCAAGAAACTCCGAGGGTGCTCTTTTGAATCGCATTACAAATTTCCTTATCGTTGGGAATGATTTTTTTAAAATCACGCTCAAATGGCTGGACCAATTTTGATAAAATTTAGTATGGAGGTAGCTTATACCCTGGATTAACACATAGGCAAAAAAACCCAAATCCCCACGGGAACGAAGTCCCGGGCGAAAAGCTCGTATCCTATATTTCGAAGTGTCGCCATAGTTCTCTGAACGACGTGTCTGTGTGTCCAACAATCATCGTGGGACTCTAGGACGGTAGTTTTAAAGTTAACTAATTACTTTGCCTATCTAAAGATCGCACGTTGCGGAAAACCGGAAAGTTTAACTGTAAAATATTCGACTGCGGTTTGTTTTTACTTTTTGCCAGAAAATTCTTGGTTTAAATACTAAAGGCCATTTTTACCAAAAATTCAACTCACTTATAGGTACCGCGGCGCGCTTAGAAGCGAATCAGAGAAATTGTCAAAAAAGTGTTAAAATATCATTGTCAAATCTCTGGTTAGCTGCTACTCGATGGTTGAATATTTGGTGAACAATGTGTGTCCAAAATATTTTTTTTTTTGCTTATAATACTTTTTATAAGTCCCCGACAAAAAAAGGCGAGATATAAGTTTCACGTGTGTATCTGTATGTCTGTCTCTTAAATGAATGACCCGATTTCGATGCGGTTTTTTGTTTGAAAGCTGACGTAATCGAGATGGTTCTAGCTATGTTTGATGAAAATACAATTTTTTTTTATTTTAAAGTTTTAGAACACATACCTTACTATATTATGATTATTAGTTCACCGTTAAAATGATAGATGGCGCCACCCGTAGGGAAATCTTTTGTAATCGTTATAAGTGGAAGCTTGATGGGCTTTTACATATATGTATACAAACAGGGATAGATGCCTTTAGGTAGAGGTCTATCTCCTGAAGAAACACCAGGAAACACTCATTCATTTTTAAAGATTTTTTTTTCTATTAGGAACTATAGTTCTGGCCAAATACAGTAAATTATGCTAAGGTCCATATTACAGAACGCGACTCAGCCTCTGATCTATACTTAAGTAGCAGTCGTCATTGTCATATTAATAGTGAGAGAAATAGAAAATCAATACTTAAGTACAGATCAAAACTTGAGTCTCCTTCTGTGATACGGGTCTACATCTGTGATCGTGCCTACACCCCATGAAACGCAAGCCTAACCCTATGAGCGTGAATATGTGTACATTATAAATATTTAGAAATCTATACTTAAGCAAGAGAGACTTTCAATAGAAGTATATTATAGTTTCTCCAATCTCCATATAGAACTCTAGAATCGGCGTCGTCGTTTGTTTCTCGCGTGTAACGTCTGTCGGGAAGTCGGCTGTACAATAGACTACAAGACAGGCTACAAGTAGATTAGTTAGACTGTCGACAGGACTAAGCCGGCTATTTACGTCTTTATTCAACAATCTCCCTCTTATTGTGTTCGATTCTGTGCTCCTCAACCTGCACGAGTAGTCTAAGGTAAATTTATCAATAAATATTCAGTTCAGCTGCTATTCCTCTAATAAACGCCCTTTCAATGGCAGTGGTATGGCAATGGCGACCATTTTACTCGTTTAGATAGTATCAAAACCATATAAACTTATTTAATGACAGTGCCATAGCCAATTGAACGCTAAGTTACTCGTACAAACTATGTAACTAAGAAACAACATTCGGTTGGCGATGGCACCGCCAGTCAAAGTAGCTCTCTTCAAATGTATGGCATTTAGGATAGTACTCAATTTCGGCACCTGAACGACTGAAATGGCGCGACACACAGATGCACAGATGCACAGGTCAAACGTTTAACACCCCTTCGTTTTTGTCTTAGAATAACACAATGATAATTAATTAATTAGTAAACGCTTAAACTAAAGGTTTAGAGCCATTGGCTTGAATACTAAAGGTTATTGCGACCAAATGTTAATCGTGCGAACTAACTGTGAGAATAGTGAAGCATTTCATCAAGAAATAGGCTTGGAAACTATAGTACTCGGACTAAAGTTCAAATATAACTTTCAGAATTTAGATGAGCGTTTCCGTGCTTCGGAGGGCACGTTAAACTTTTGGTTCCGGCTGTTGTTGATGTTGTGGCTGTTGTGTTGTCGATGGAGACACGTCTTGGCAAACGTAGTGTAGGACGCCCCCCAGCCAGATGGTCAGATGACCTAAAGAAGACAGCGGGTAGTGGCTGGATGAAAACAGCGGAGGATCGTGCAAAGTGGCGCACCTTGGGGGAGGCCTATGTTCAGCAGTGGACTGCAATAGGCTGATATGATGATGTATAGAGAAATGGTGATAACCCAGTTGGTAATGAGCCGCTTGTTACCGGAAGGTTGTCGGTTCAAATCCGGAAGGTACCATCAAATTCGTCTTTTCAGATTTATGTACGGATTTTTCATTAATTGTCACTGGCTCAGCGGTGAAAGACAACACTGTGATGAAATCCGCACGTCCAATAAAAATCGTTTTAGAAAGGCGCGCGGTCCGCCAACCCACATTGGGCCAGCGTGGTGGACTATGGCCTATATCAACTTCGTGTTTCAAAAGGAGGCCCGTGACGTATAGACTAATAGAGAAATGGAAATGGCTGTGTGGTCAAGAGCTGCTTGAGCTCATTCCACCTTCTCCTTTCTCCTATCTCACATGCATATGCGCCATAAGGTACTATATTTACCTCCTCTCTCGATACCTATCCTAAGGATTTTTACTGAGCGCTTCTCATCCATACTTAATATTATAAATGCGAAAGTAACTCTGTCTTTCTGTCTGTCTGTCCGTCTTTCACGCCTAAACTATTGAACCGATTTTGATGATATTTGGTACAGAGATAGATAAGAGCCTGGGAAAGGACATAGGCTACATTTTATCCCACAGTTGGGCACGATATAACCTGTAGTCCACGCGGGCGGAGCCGCGGGCGGAAAGCTCGTAATAAATGAATCTCAATATTTAAAAAAATGAAGTTCTCATACAGCCGTCACTTTTCTTACTTCGACCTATGTTCCAGTTAAGTGGGCTAATATAAAGTATCCACATAAGAACTAATACTTTTTGAAACCGGCACGCGGCGCAGCGCAGTTGGCACAACTTTGACACTCGAAATGTAAAAGTTCTCTAGTCTCTCACAGACTTACCTAATGCGTATGTTAGCCTTATAGGTAGAATACAAAAGCCAAACAAGTTAAGCATAATAACAAGACATGTGCTTAAAATATAATAGCCGAGTATTTTGCAATGAAATTCGCACATAACTGTACCTTAGTCGGCGACATAAGGCGTGTCCGAACTTCGTTTTGTTTGCGTGTGGTGCGTTTAGACTCTCGGCGAACATTTGTTCATTTGTTTGTATCGACTTTTGTCCGTAGTCGTTGCAAAGTTTTTCCGTCGTCGTTGTAAATTTTGATTAAATATAGCTAAAAACCATCTAGATAAAGTCAGCTTTCAAATAAAAAACATTAAACTTTCACTTCTCTTTTTTTCGTCAGAGGTTAAAAATAAGATAAAACTCTGAAAGCGTGATGTTTTTGACAACTATCAAATTACGAGGAATTTCCTGACATTTTCATACAATTTTGCCGGAGAGTTCTCTCACATCCGTTCTTGGATGAATACCTAGCCGAGTGGATTTTATGTTTTTTTAAATCGAATTTCTACAAATCAGAAGATTCAGATTTGTTAAAAATATTTGTAGATTTAGTAGTTAATAAATGGAATCGTTTGTGTAGACTAAAAATTGTTCTAAACGCGTGGAGCGTTGCGATTTCCTCCACCTAATATCCAAGATGACGGAGATGAATTTTCCGGATGGCGGTCGGCGAAGTTTTGGCCTTCGACCTCGCCCTATACGCAGCGAGGCGAGGCTGTTGCTCTTCATTTAGGCAATCAATAAACATTATATAAAAAAATAAAACATATTTTTGGGCATATACAAAGTGTGTTTACTGTTTAGCTTAGGTTCCGTTTTATTCTGTGACAGTTTAATAAACTGTACGCTGTTCCATTGTATTTTAGAAATTATAAATTAAAAACCTAGTACTTAATGATTTGATGATTTATTTTGTCTAAAAGTTGAAGTAATCGAGATGATTTCTATTACCAATTGCCGACACGATATAAGAAGAAGAAGAATAATATTTGAATTCGCTCCGTAAACGAACAGCACCGAACATTCGACATTCGCATCAAGTGTAACCGCACCACAGTGACGAAACGGCCACTTCTCCCACGGTCCACAATCTACATCGTGTTCACTTAAACACAACTCCGAACGCACAACATAATGAACACCATTTATATCTACAAAATTATATCAGATTATGGTAAATTGGTAATGCCATTTGAGAATAGGACCTAGATTTAAGTATATGTAATCTGGCTCAAAGTGTTGGTTAGGCGTTTGTGTCTTGTCTATCCTTTTTAACCCCCGACAAAAAAGAGGGATGTAATAAGTTTGACGTGTGTATCTGGGTATTTATGTCTGTGTATCTGTGTGTGGTACAGTATAGCTCCTAAACGAATGGACCGATATCAATGCGGTTTTTTATTAAAATTGGTTCACTCGTTTTAAAGTTACAAGTAAAAAATGTCGGGGTTGGCACAAAATTTAAAATTTTATTATTCAGTAGCCGTGTGAGTCCCCGGCAGGGTAGAATAGGACCACCCTCTTTTTTACCGAGGTGTCGTACATAGCGACTAAGGTAAATATGCAAGCAAGTTGATCTGCACACAGAGAAGAATAACCCTGCAATTATATAAAACCCTCGCCAACCCGTCTGCCAAGCGTGGTGAGTATGGCATTTTACCCCTCATGTTATTGAGGGAGGCCCGTGCCCCAGCAGTGGGGACGTATATGGGCTGATGAAGTATGAAGTATTATTTTCAGCGTTTTCCCGAGTTTCACAAGTTGGGATACGCTGAAGACCGGGATCGACGAAATATCGTGCCCTCGCTCGGAAGCAAGGAAACGCTCATAATAAATTGCCACTTTGGTCACCCATCATGTTCTCTACTCCTATAATGTTTCTTAACTTCACTGATCGGTTCAGAACATTAAATACCACCGCTTCGAAAAAATCGGTTTCAACAAAGATGAACGTCCTGTTCTGGATGCGTCACCAACGATCCTGTTCCCGATTTACTTCTATATTTAGCTCCGAAATGTTCCCAATGCATTGCTAACGTGACTCAAGCATAAAAATTTATAACTAAAGAAAATCAACTCGTCAGAAAGTCACCGCTAAACGGCAACAAAATAACCTCAATATAGAGTCATTGGTTCTAAATATAGATTTGAATTCATTTCCTTCGTTACAATTCCTGTGTGTGGCTGCCGCAAGGTTCAATACTAGGGCCACTATTTGATAAAAAGTATGCTATGAAAATTGTGTCAAAGAATGTCATACATACCCACTAATATATGATCTAAGTACATACCTATTAACATGTCATGCACATGTCTATGTTTTGTTACTTGATTTTACCTTCTTTAACCCTTAATGAACTAGGTGAAGTTTACTTACGTAAACACCTTCTATGAGTCCTATGGACTCGCATTTTTTTTTTTTTTTTTTTTTATAATAAAAACACATAATATTCGAATACTTTTTATTGTTTTCTTCTTTATTGTTTTATTATTTTTAAGTATAAAATAACAAGAAAGATAAATCTTTTGATATCCTCTCCCAAATTAACAAAATTAAACTTATCAGTCTCAAAAAGTAACAATATCTCCAAAAATTATTGAAAATTAAAAAATAAACTAAGAATTTTCAAAATCGCCTTGTTTTCTACTCCTGGCGATATAAAAAAACAAAATAAAAAAAACCTAAATGGTATGGTTACATATAAAAAGAAAAACGTGTATTGTATGTGGTGAGTAATAAGGTCAAGTGAGTCCCAGGGACTCACTTGACCTTATTACTCACCACATACAACTCGCACGCGCACGTCCGCCCGGCTCCGCGTCGCTCGCGCCACTACAGGAAGGTACTGAGACGGGGGGGAAAGTAACTGCTAAAACGCGCGAAATAATAATGTTTAAAGTTTTGATGTGAGTCCCTGGGACTCAGGAAGTTAATTAAGGGTTAATTTGCATCTTTGGATATTTTACTTAACCGACTATTTTATGGAGAACTGTTCATATGGAATGAACAGTTCTCAGAAAATCTCGTAAAAATAAATTAAAAGGCTTCATATGGTAGGCAATTACGAAAGCGAACAATATTACTGAGCAAATTAATGCTAATAAAATTACAACCGAGGTTCAAGTTCAGCGTCCTAAGTAGTATTTAAACCGCTCTCCTTAGGGAACCAGACGGCACGAACAAAAAGCCAATTTCATAAAACTATGCACCCGACTGCAGGCCATAACAATAAATGAGCAAAGCCCCAGAACCTGATGCCTTGCCCGATAGAACTTTTCACATGTCCTTTTGCATACACACGCAGGAATACTGCAACCATTTCCGTAAACATTTTTGAGGATGGTAAAATCCGCGATGTAGAAACGGCGATGGAGTGAGAGGCAAGCGATGTGGGGAGTCGCAAAGATATCGTGGTACAAGAATCTGCAAGTCGACAACACATGCAAGCGTCTGTGTCGCGACGAGAAGGCTTTGACTGCACACTGGGCAACGCGACGATCGTGCGGCAGTCAGAACCGTGCTGCCGCCTGAGACGCCCGCGCGCCGGCGCCGCGACGCCCCTCATCGAACATCGCGAAAAAAGTTTACACACGAAACTTTCCAAAAGACTTTCCTTTCAACCCGAACTCTGTTGAACTGGAACTGTCTGAACCCTCAAATGCGCGGAGTGACCCTTCCTCAAACCGGATTGGCATTATTGGCACCCAAACGGGTTTAGTCTCGCGGCCTGGGGGACCCACACCGCGCCAGGACTTTCGTGAAGTGCTAACTTGATTTTCAGAGTGCAGTGTTCAGTGTGTTCAGATTTTAAATCTTGTTCCAATTAAGGAAGACTGGACTGTATCAAGAACGAACTTAAGGTCGGCAACTGTTTCAACGTGCTATTAAAAGTTTCAGTAAGTACTAAAACTAATTAACAGCCGAAAACCTGTTCAGAGTGTATTATTTACTGTCAGAAATTTTGCCCATACTTTACAAAATTTTGCAAGTCGATATAGTCAAGTCAGTTGATAATGCAAGTTTCGTATAAGGAGTCCAATTTGATCAAATCTTTATAATTGTTTTTGATACAATAATTTGATCATGCTTGTTACAGTTATCGAAAGTCCAAAAATTTATGTTTAATATTCTTGGATGGTACCACGGAACAAATCTGGCAATCAAAAACGACAAATAATAGGCACTTACTCTATGTAAAATAGGAGACTTTGATAAAAATTTTCAATGGTAAAATTTTGAATTAACGAAACAATTAAAATCGGATATAGCGCAACTGAGGAGAATTCGTACATTAGTCACACTTACTTAGCCACGACTGTCGTAACAGTCCTTGCCCTTGTCACGATAAAAAGTGAACCACTAAGTAATACTATTTCTGTAAAACAGCTTAATTTAATTTTAAACAAAAAAATATGTCGGTCAGTAAGCAAACAGTAGTAGTTTTTATCAATTTTAGCCGTGGCTGCTTCTGCTGAGAAAATTTGTAATATTTGTTTTCTCACATCAAAATTTAGCAACACAAACAATTTGGCCAATTATATCCAGCGCAATCCAATAAAATCTACCGTGAGTTTTCTTTCTTACAGAGAAGAAATCGAAAATGTTTTTAAAAATTGATCAACACGGAATCAGTTAGTCACCTTGTGTAACGATTTCGTTCATAGTGTATTAAATTGACCTAATCCACTAACAATTTTAATGAGAGACCGTGATTTTGCAGAATTGCAGTCTTAAGTTTTTGCATATTCTGCTTCTTCAACCATTGTTTGCTTTGTTTGCATCTATCGAAAGTGCCATGTGTACAATCTATTGAACAAAACAGATGTGCAAAAACGTTACCAAAAACGACTATTGATCTCTTTTGTGCTATTAAAAAAACGTTGCGCCGCTAACTTTATTATTTTTTACTCTTTCTTTACTCTCGACATCGAACTAATGTGGTTTAGCTCTTTTTGTATTTGTAGAGAAATTATTCTACGACACTCTCCGAGTGGTTGAACTTTGCTTGATCTGGACCTCGGTGAGCGTCTTTCATTTTTTACGCCCTCGATATCTTACAATTAAATATCAGATTTGTGATAGTCACAATTTCATTTCATAACTGTAGTTTCTATTGTTGGGAATGAAGTAATTTTATCATTTTCGAGGTCGTTTTCAAGCTGCGATTCTTTGAAATAATAAGCTGAGTCCGATTCTTTTAATTATGTCATGTCTTTCGCAAAATGGTGATGAAATCACTATCCAAAAATTTATGTATACATGCTAAAAGTATATTTAGCTTAAAATATTGCTCAAAAACTCACGTAGAGATACATAAGCTTTTATATTGCATTTATTTTCACGTTTATAAATGATTTATTAAAGTTATGGACTTGACGACCGCGAGGACTAAATGTATAATGACAATATTATCATAGTTCATTATTACAATAAGCATCATCAGATAGATATAATAACACTATTAGTACTCCAAGGTCCAAAATTCTTACCTACAGTACACGGAATTTAAACAAAAACTTATTTAAAATCACTTACGTATTCATCCCGTTTCTTACCTACAGTACACGTTTCTTACCTACAGTACACGGAATTTAAACAAAAACTGACTTATTTAAAATCACTTACGAATTAATAAGCTTACTTTTGTTTTTAGAGGCTTTATGTTTCTTTACATCGATTCTAAGGCTGTTTAAAAAATTAAACCATCAGAATCAGTCGTGCGTTGCTTTCTGTGCTTGATTAAATTACCAACATAAACCTTGCCCTCAGATATCGGATCAAGACGAAGATTGGCATATTTAAGGATATTAATTATGTAATTTGATACATTTTTTATAGCATCTACTTAATTAGTTATATTACCTTTTTCAAGGATGTGACTTATATCAGTTTGATTGAAACATTTTAAAGTTATTGTTTTGGTTTTCATATAAATTATGTCTTTAGCGATAAAGTATTCGTATAATGCGTTGAAATTCGAGATTTAGACATTAAAATTGCTATCATTTGTTTTATGCGATGTTTTCTTGTTAAAGGCAAGTCCGTACGCTGTTGTATTATCTCTACAATTGTCATAATAAAATGTTTTCATTTCCTAGTTTTTTTACTTCTATACATAGAAACTTATTAGCCTAGTCGTTATTACGTAATTTATCAAGAATCGAACTTGCGACCCTATTAAAGATAAGTAACATCCTGCTATCAACGTTTTTATCTATAAAAGAGTCATCATTGTCACTCGTTAATTTATTTTTTCTCGTTTGTTTCTCATCCTTCATTAATTCTTCAAGGTTTAAGCACAAAAACTGGTAAATAAGCTGATGGTCAGTTGGTATTAGGTGGACATACAAACTTTACAGTTGATAAATAAACAGGCTTCATATTTGTAGATCTTGTAAAGTTTAGTATGCTTTGTTTGTCAACTTTGTCACAGAAAGCTTAATAATTAGCGTCACAGCGATTTCTGCTTTTTAACATAGTCCAATCAATTATTATCTGAGGCCATAGTTTTATAGTGCTGTCCAATATTTAATATGTGTAAAAAACCATTAAAACAGTTAATATTTTAATAAAGTACATTTTCAAACTTTTTTTATTAACTTTTCTTTTTAATCAGTTGTAGAGATTGACAATATCAATTTTTGGCAAATTAATGAAAATAACCATAAGTTAAATCAGTGGACAAATCATAGGGATGCCTTTGCCTAGCAATAAGATTCAGAGGGCGAATAAAAGAAAAAAAAAACTGTATTTCTGTAGTTCTATGGCTGAGAATAAAGGATTGAGGTTACATATTTGTATGGTATGTAAGTATGTAAAGTGTATGAAGTAAGTAAGATGTTGAATGTAGCAACTGAAGGCCACATTATTGTCAACAATTCAATAATGTTTGCTTACGACGTTCCAGCTACTTATTTTGACACGGTTTTAATTTGTACAGTGTTTGTTTAGCTATAGAACCTTGTCGGACAGTTCTTTTTCGTGACTCTGCATATTTTTACAGAATTACAAAACAATTTGAAAGAGTGTGTTTTTGAATCATTTTAAAGACACAAAATTTTAAGCGTTTTCAAAAAAGGTGGAGGGTTCTTTCTATGTTTGACTCTATATATCTCTTTTTTATATATTTTCACCGATTTCACCGCCATTTTTGGAACTGTTTTAAAATAGTTTTTTGTTCGAGAGGAGAGAGTAAATTGGAATTGAGGTGGTCAGATTGTTACCCAGTCAGGATCTGATGATGGAATCCCATGGCAATCGAAGGCAGCCCTCAAATTAAATACGCATTGTAATAAATAACATTTAAATAACAGTATTATTCACACAAAAACTGGAAAAATAAATAAACTTAAAAAATATGTATATGTATTTCAAACCGACTTCAAAAAATAAAAAAAGGAAAAAACAAATCGGTGCCAAGTTTGATAAGCTATAGGTTAGTCTGCTCCGTCCCAAAGTTTATATTATAATAATCCAGGAATACGTTTCCGTTTCAAAAAATATCTACAAAACTAAAACCAGTTTTGAGTGTTTATTGTTGCAAAAATTATTTCCTAATCATAGATTATTTTAACCTAACTGAAGTATTCATTTCGAAACCACTGAAACTACATTTAAATATGTTAGTATAACAATCACATACTCTTTATTGCTATCGATTCTGCAAACCAAAACCATGAAAACATGGAAAAATTTGTTTGAACATAGCTGCAACGGTAAACGCGGTGTCAGTTATCTTTAAAGTTACAAACGCTTTTCGGTTAGTTAAACGACTGCGGCGAATCAGTTATTTAACGGACAAAACGAGAAATTGTTATTACAAAACCATGTGTTAGGAAGGGTTATTGCTTTTTCTATGGGAACCATTTTGTTAACATGCTGGCTGAAAGTTTTCACGTGGCATCAAGTAGTTCGCTAGAACCACTGATGCTCTGCCTACCTCGTTAAGGATTATAGGCGTGATCGTATGTATGTTTGTAAGTATTGATAACTAAAAACACCTTTTACTCATTATACAGACGCTTCACACTCAAAGGCCCACATTAAGGTTTTCCCTTGTGTCGTGGGTCCCTTGGAACACACAAAGACAGACACAAACACCCATGACTCGAGAACAAACATCTGCTTTTTACACAAATATTTGCCTCGACTGGGAATCGAACCCAGGACCCGCCGATCGAGAGGCAGCGTCACTACCACTCGACCAAACCGGCCGGCCGTCATTATACAGTCCTTTTAATTCGATATTTAACAAATTACAATGCAAGAATACATAAGTTCCGATTTACGCGCGAAAACAATCTGACAAGGGGCCGTTTAGTGTTGTACCACACCGCGTGGATTTGTAGTGTTGTGCCACTTGCGTCATCGATAGATTTTCTCTTAACAGTATGAAATTTTTGAAAAAGATTTCGCCTCTCCATGCAACTTCAGCGATCGATCAGCTGATTGCCTTACGCTTAGTTGTAGAAACCTTCATCAAAGTTAAAGCTTCTTTAAATCTAATGCCGTCTTTATTCACGACAAAAAGACGGAAAGTGACAGTATGATATTTGAAGTAGCAATAACTATAATGGACGAGACGAGGATTTTTTTTCTTGGGAATTTCATGTGTGTTCCTTGGGTAAAGTGGTTTAGTTTATTGGGAAGAATGACCCTCTAAAGTTTCGCTAACTACTTTTTTATATTTCTTATTATAAAATGGGTTAACTCTTGACCTCAATCATGACCATAAAGGTCAAAGATGAGGTCGACGATAGAACGAGTTAACTCAGAAAATGCCTATAAAGGCACTGGTACTCCCCACGCACCGACGGAACACAGAAAGCTGTTTGGCATCGGACTTCGGTAGGAGGGTGATCGCGAACCAGACGGCCCTTTACAGACCTTTACCGCATGAGACCATAGGACGCCACATCAGATTCAGAAAAAAATGAAGTGTCTGGGATGGATTACTAGGAGGCAGGTCTCATTTGTGTTTCCTTAGTCGCCTCTTACGACACCCACGGAAAGAGATGGGGTGGTGTTATTCTCAACCGATCACCATAACGCCTATTCAAGACAGACTGTTTTAAAGTCTGTCTTGAATAGGTGTCTTCTAAGTGAGCTTATTTCATCCTAAGCTAGATTGTGGTCAAGAGCGAACCCATTCGTTAAAAAAAAAAAAATAATTGCGAAATTTCTAAAGATGGATGAATGTTTATTACTCTTTTACGAAAAATATACTATACGGATATTGATGAAACTCTGCAGTAGGTAATATTATTTAGAATAACACAAAAGCTACATGATTTTCCCAAATTCCCAACTTTTTCTTCTTATCGTGAAGTGTGTGGCGAACTTGGCTAACCCTATTGTCAAAGTTTCAAACCGCACAATGGCCTCTGACTTGGTTTTACCGACTGTAGTCAATCGACAATAGCTGGGCTGGGACCGACAGCTTGGATTCCCATGGGAACGAAGGAAAGCTTTAATAAGTAGCACCGAGATTAATTAGGTAACCAAGATTTGCAGCCTGCCCGCGATTTGACGGGTTTTAAGTCCGCCTTTGCATATATATGTAAACTCTTTTGTATTAGTCTGTAAAAGTTTGCAATAAAGAGTTTACATACATACATACATACATTTCTCTCTGTTTTGTTATTAAACAACACATTAAGTACCTCAGCGTAATAGCCTGTCTCCTCTAATTACATCGACAAATCTAATTTCCTGCGCAAACGCATTATGTGTAATAAAAACCTGTATGTCTTAGTGTTCGCGAAACCCGCGAAATCTCACATAGCTCTTTGCAGTGACTTTTGTCGATATCGATCTATATTATCTAGACATATCTGACAGTAACTAGATATATCATTACGTCATGATATAGATAATCGTATAAAATGACATCGGAATCAAAGATAGGGTGTTTTTGTCCCGTTATCTTTAGATTGAGACAGGTGAATTGATATTATCTGTAGGCTTCCGTACACATAATATGATTTTTGAGTTCATACATATTTTTAATATCTCAAGCATTTCATATATACCGGAATAGGCATACCTATTTATAAGCATTCGTAAGTCACAGATTTTTATTTTTTTTGGATTGTTACCCACTATAATTCAAAATTGTATTACCATTGCCTCCTATATACTAGGGCAGGGGTGGCCAACCGGTCGATTGCGATCGACCGGTCGATCGCGACTGTTAGTCCAGTCGATCAAGGCAAGGCAAAAAAATAAAAAAAACATTTCACTTTTAAGTTTTTTCTCTTAATATAATTAAAAGAATACTACATGATTGTGTACTGAACTATGCTGTTTCATTTAAGATTTCAAGAAGTATGTAATTGGTAGATGGCACAGGGCTTCGTTAGTAAACAGGAGATCTTGGATATAATCAAGTTGGCCACCCCTGTACTAGGGAATTTTGTAGCTAGGAAAATAAGGGGCAATGATAATTTTGACGTGCCGTGCCGTGCCGTTAGAATTATAAAAAGGCCCACTGGGTGCCAAAGGATGGCCGAAGGCATCGGGGCAGAAACAATAATTCTTAAATTAAAAAAAAAACACCCGATTCACCCGACATTCAATCGCTTACAATTTTTTTTCTAATTTTGGATTTTGATAAAATATAGCTAAGAACCACCTCGATTACGGCATCTTTCAAACAAAACCAAACCGCATCGAAATCGGCCCATTCGTTTAGGAGTTACGATGCCACAGACAGACACATATACACAGATACACTCGTCAAATCTTAAAAGTTTCGAGCTGAGCGCTTCTCATCATCCACATACTTATTTACATTGCTCTTTTTAAACCCCCTACAAAAAACTTTTATAAACTTATAGCATGTTCCTTAGGGAAAGTTGGTATTTTACGTTTGTATTTTTATTAAGAATTTAATATTTCGTATTCAAGCCACGGTAATTTGCACCTAATATTTTTACCAATTAACTTTATGTACAATACCTTGATACCTTTCAAAACATGTTGTAACACCTAAAGTGTACCATGAGAAGAGAGGATCACACATCAAATGACCTCGTACCTGTGATTTTTAACAGCCTATTCGTGTATCGTGAACTTATTGAGTAATTTACACTCAACTAGTGATGGGACGTGAGTATTGATATCGGTCTTGTAACTGTTACTGGAATAATTGTTAAAAACTGCAATGGAAAGTAGTTCAATCGGATTGATTAACTTTTTTGAGTTTTTTTTCTTATTTAGACTGAATTTACATTATTGTTATAAACAAACTTTAACACATGAAGTGTATAGTCGCTAAACCAAGTCAGAGGTCATTTGGCCGTTTGATAACTCTGACAGGGTACACGATAAGAAGGAGAATATATTTTGTGTAATGTTTTCTTAGGCCAATTGAATCTGTAAAATACTCTTAACATTTGGTCATAATGGATTAAACAAGTTCAAATGATGTTTAGACTCTATCAAATGTTTGACTCTACGGTATTATTAGTGTCCTTATAAATCACAATAATACATAATAAATAACAAGTCCAAATGGTATTTAAAATTTTATAAACATGCAGACAATCAATAAAAAACTTAGCTGTTGCCTGTTTTTATAACCTGAACAGGTATAAAACACGACCTTTTTATAGCACCAAACTATTTAAGAATTTGGAACTAGGTATTGCAATATTGTGTCAAACCGGTACAGATTATACAAAACGAACGAAAAACAAAAAAACAAAATTACAAACACGAACGGGTTTGATTTTAAGACAACTAAAATATTTTTTCGTGCTACTCTTTTCCTTTTATATTTATTTCAATCAGAAATCCATTTAGGAAATAACAACTATATTTCATGAATTTAAATTAGTCTCGAAACTTTAGTTACTCTCCCCATGAAACTTTTTATTTTTTTATTTTATTATGAGATGGGTTAACTCTTGACCCCAATCTTGACCAAGGTCATTGATGAGGTCGACGATGGAGCGAGTTAACCCAGAAAATGCCAATTAAGGTACTGGCACTCCCACGCACTGACGGAACACAGCAAGCTGTTTGGCGTCGGACTTCGTTAGGAGGGTGGTCGCGAACCAGACGGCCCTTTACAGAGCCTACCACACCACTGTAGAGATTGAAGACAAACTGAGGTGTCGTTGCCTAAGGTGGATTACTAAGAGACAGGTCTCATTTTTGTTTCCTTAGTCGCCTCTTACGACACCCACGGAAAGAGATGGGGCGGTGTTATTCTCAACCGATCACCACACGGCTGGGTCAACTGAACAACTTTCTTCAAGGAACCTATATGAAATTCTCAAAAAAGTTTCTCTTTCGGTACACAGGCAAATCAGATCGCGCAAGTTGTAATACTAGAGGCGAATTTTTTTTCATATTTCGACTTTTATTTTTCAGTTTTGTTGTTCAGTTTCGTTGGCTGTTTCACATCCTTAATTTTGGTCAAATAATTTAAAGTTAACAATATGAGTGCCCAACACTAGTTTATGTCAACGTGATTACAGCGTATTACAATTACGAGATGAGTTGTCAAATTATGTCAACCTTGACACATCGGTGTGTCAACCTTCACAACCTTTGTGATTATTGTTACACCTTGAATGGTTTGCTTTTAAACAGTATAAATGATGGATAGGTAGTGATGTTTCTTTAAATTGGCTATTTTCTTTTTGTCGTTGAAAATTAATACGAATACAATAGAATAGAATAGAATAGAATAGAAAAAATCTTTATTTTATAGGACATACAGGATGCCACTTAAAACAAGTCAAGATTAGAATGAAATACATACAAACATACATTAAACGATTTAAATACATACATACGCATTCGTTCTTTTGACCCTACTGACTCTACGCCTATTCGCAAAGGTGCAGTCTTCCTTAGAGAAGAACAGGCAAGAAACTCTGAGGTTGCTCTTTTAAATCGCATTAAAAATTTTCTTATTTACTCATTTTAACTAAATCTGAAATAATTCTAGAGCTGAGCAGTTCATTCCCATGGCTGCCTGTCTGATACATAATCAGAAACTTTGTAATACGAGTAAAACTTATTGTCAAATAATATTTAATTATAATTAATCTTTTTGTGAACATAGATCTTATTTTAATCATTAAATGAAAGGAAATCAGAAAAAGATACTTAAATAAAAATTAATGACGCATTATTTTATTTTCAATTCAGAAATTTATACGAATTTATTTGACAATCATCCCAACGAACCAATTTTCTACTTTTTTTTACAAAATTACACTTTCTACATATTTTCGTTTATTTTTCATAGTTTTTAGTTAAAAATTAAGGATTCAAATTTCGTCTGGATGTTGAGTCACGAAACGGATTAATGGATCCGCGGAACCTGTTTAAGAATTTTTCTGTGATGAAATCATCGACGTACCTGCCAAGCATGGAAATGAAAGGTTATCCCGAGATTTTTGGGAGAGCCTTTGTATTGCAAATAGGGTACAAAATTAAAAGTAATGAAAGCAACAGTCGCATCATTTAATTTCAGTTTTTTTTTTAAATCTAGTGTAGACTGAAATTAGCTTGACAAAAAGTGCAGGTTACAATTAGGTCAAAATAATATTTTTCTAAACTTTTTTCTCCAAGCTGAAAATATATTTTTATTCAGCTAAGGGATACATTTTACTGGCGAATGGCTTAGGCAATTTTTTTCTAACTGTTCATTTTCTTGTAATTATTGTACAATTAGCTGCGAAGATACCGGATAAGGGTGAAGTTATCTATGAAAAAAATACCAATAATTTATAAAAGCTTAAAAACAATCGTAATTGTTTAGTTGTAGTAACTGTATTAAATGTAAAATATCATTTGAATACTTTAAACATTTCCATAGAGAGGCGAGTTCACTTTGAAGCTTGACTCTACTAAAGTTAAAAAGATTACATATTTATTGCTTCGTATACTTACTTGCGTAGTTAATCGATGTATTGCACCGATCAGCTATTAGTGTCAGAAATCATATGTAGCCGTCAATAAATAATTACCTCATTGCTTGTCTGCTCCGACTACGCCTTTGTATGTTGATTTACTTTGTTGATGACATACTGAGCTTATGTTTGCTAGAATTTGGCAATTTATTAAGCTATTAGTTTGATATTTCAAGTATTTTTAAGAACCGACAAAAATATAAGGGTGATATAAGTTTGACGTGTGCGTCTGTGGCATCATAGCTCCTGAACGGATAAACCGATTTTTAAACGGTTGTTCTATTTTGAAAGCTGACATAATCAAAATGGTTCTTAGATAATTTAATCAAAATCGGTTAAGCCGTTTAAAAATAATAAGCGCAGAATTTCGGCGTGATACAACATTTTTAGCACAGCTGATCGCTCAAGTTGTAAGGAAAGGCAATTTTTTTTTCTGACCTATATTCCTTGGGGAAAATTCTTCAGTTTCGTAGGTTCGAAGCCTTAACTTTCGCTATCTAATTTAAGGTCACTTTATACAGGGCTTTAGGTATCTCTCTTTCAACCTCTCGGATGGTTAATCAGTCCATGAAATTGAACAACTTTCCGAAGGAACATAGGTCAAAATACGAAAAAAAAATTTGGAGTTCCCAAACAAACTTCATCAGCATATAGCGCATTTTGTATTTTTTTTTTTTTTTTTTTTCGTATTTTGACGTATGTTTCTTGGGGAAGTTGTTCAATTTCATGGACTGATTAACCACCCGAGAGGTTGAAAGAGAGATACCTAAAGCCCTGTATATCCTCAACCTAATTAGAGAAACCGAACAATGCACTGAAACGCATTCAAAATTAGCATCACTACAACAATTACTAACACCTTCATCACTGAATTAAGGCTACAGTCACCATGATCCTAATTTGAATCCTAATTCAAAGAGTTAGAGTTCATTATTGATTAGCTGTTAAGGTCAATCGATTGTCTTTCGATAACCTGTCAACTGTTCGGTAATGACATTATTTCTGCTAATAGGCTTTGCGGATTATATTTATAATCGGAATGATTAATAATTGTAATTGCTTCTTAAGGTTTGCGTAACGACGTGTTATGCTGATGCTGAAATGTCTATTATGAATACTAATATGAGTGATGAAAGCGATTGATTAATTGACATGACATTTTACACATTTTAAAGTTAAGCACTATTAATACTTTTATCAAAGCTAGTAAGTGGGACGCGAGGGTTTTGCTGTATCTTGAGCGAAAGGTGAACAACCTATTACTAAAACAAAAAAATAAAAATAAATAAAGACTTTTTTAAATTTTTTATTATAAGATGGTTTAACTCTTGACCTCAATCTTGACCAAGCTAATCTATGACTATTCGAAAATTCGAATTCCCATTCATGGACAAATCAGCTGATCGCACAAGTTGTATGGAGAGGCGAAATTGTTTTTTTTATTAATTTTTTAAATGGGTTAACTCTTGACCTCAATCTTGACCAAGGTCATAAATGAGATCGACGATGGAGCGAGTTAACCCAGAAAATGCCTATTAAGGCACTCGTACTCCTACGCACCAACGGAACACATCAAGCTGTTTGGCGTCGGACTTCGTTAGGAGGGTGGTCGCGAACCAGACGGCTCTTTACAGAGCCTACCACACCGCATGAGACCATAGGACGACACCTCAAATTCAGAACAAATTGAGGGTTGATTAATAGGAGGCAGGTCTCATTTGTGTTTCCTTAGTCGCCTCTTACGACATCCACCGAAAGAAATGAGGTGGTGTTATTCTAACCGATCACCATGCGACAAGAAACTCATGTTCCATCTAATAACCCTCAAAATATGTATTTGAAAATGTTGCTTAAACCACTTGATGTCCTGTTTAATCAAGTGAAAAAACCCGTACGTCATAATACGTCATACGTCAGAGTCTCGTCCGTTGATCAGCAGGATGCACCGTTAGCAGTTGAGGATGACGATTTTGAAGCACTAAGATGTTTTATGGCCCCTGTCTTCTTCCTTGCACTTTCCCACTTCAGGTGTGGTCGGCTCTCCTAATTTTGCGGCGCCAGGACATTCTGTCCAGGGTTGTCGGGTCGGGTAGTTGTTATTTTTAATTAACTTGGACATGCTGGTCCACCAGGTGGAGGGAGGGCGTCCTCTTCTTCTTCTATTTTTCCCCCTCTTATAGCCCTTGCTGCTGCACCACTCATAAGTTCAACTAATGAATCAAAAAACGTCAAAATACGCGAGAGTTTGGTCATTCAATAAAGAGTTCCCGCCGTGTGGTGATCGGTTGAGAATAACACCACCCCATTTCTTTCCGTGGGTGTCGTAAGAGGCGACTAAGGAAACACAAATGAGACCTGCCTCCTAGTGATCCATCCCAGGCAACGACACTTCATTTTTATCTGAATCTGAGGTGTCGTCCTATGGTCTCATGCGGTGTGGTAGGCTCTGTAAAGGGCCGTCTGGTTCGCGACCACCCTCCTACCGAAGTCCGACGCCAAACAGCTTGCTGTGTTCCGTCGGTGCGTGGGAGTACCAGTGCCTTTATAGGCGTTTTCTGGGTTAACTCGCTCCATCGTCGACCTCATCTTTGACCTTTATGGTCAAGATTGAGGTCAAGAGTTAACCCATCTTATAATAAAATAAAAAAAAGCTAAATTGATAAACCAGTCAAAGTTGCTCAAACAAAGCTTCATGTATCTACTTTATTTAATCTTTAAGAATATCACACAAAACATCGCATGACCAAGCAAAGAGTGAAATAATATAATTTAATAGTTAACACTTTCTACAATCAAATAGAAAACGAATTGCGTCTTTGAAGTCAGTAACCATCTTTTATTTAATCTGACCTCGACATAGTTACTGTATTAATATTGATTCAGTTGAATGTAGTGAAAAGCTTCTTTAATAATAAAATAAATGTGATATTAATATGTGTAGGTATAGTACATTTAGTTAAATTAAGGATGGGAATCAGCCCACTTCACTTAAGGCGACTACAGCACCTAAATTACGATTTTATGATGCGTAGATAAGCATGACACATTAAATCGATGATAAGCATTAAATCGAAGAAAAAAATACTACGGTAATATTCAGGACATAAACTGGATAAGTAGTTTGCTGAAATCATGATTCAGCACTTTTGGTTCGATAGAAAAAGCTCACAAAGTCACCTCCAAATACCCAATATTGTGTATCTTTTAAGCTGTAAAAACGATAGTAAAATGCACACAGGCACTTGAATTTGCTATCAAAATGTTCGTGATTGAACACTCTCGATAAGTAGTTAACGCATTTTTCGATGTAAGCTGTTACCTTACGAACATGTTTTTACGCGCGCATGCTTTCATAGTCCGTAAACTTCGTGTATCGACACTGTTCGCGCTGCCGGCCCATGCCTGTTGAGAGACGGAGATGGCACTATTCCTATGTGTGCTGCCTTTATCGGGTGCTGTAGTCGCCTTAAATACTTTTCTCAAAGAACATAGGTTGAAATATTAAAAAAAAATGTCGCTTCATATATTATTGTCAAATCGAAAAACTTTTTAAATTAAAAAAAGTCTGGATTTTTTTCAAAGGTCTATAAGTACTCGATTCATTGGAATCACTTTTATGCTATAATCGAGTGTAGTAAAACGAAGGTTCAAATAATAATAATAATAATAATAATGTATTTTATTTCAGACATAACATCCATATTGTTAGTAAAATAAAATAGTCTTAAGCACTAAAAAAAATAGTAAAAATAGTCTAGTCTTAGCATAAATAAGAATATATATATATATGTTTTTAAGGTTCAAATTAAAATTATATATATTTTTTAAAGTTACTATTGTTTGAGTTGTAGTGAATTAGCTCAAAACTATTTCAATTAAGTCAGCTTTCTAACAAAAAAAAATCATTGAAATCTGTCTATTCGTTAAGGAGTGACGACGCCACAGACAGATACATAGATACACACATCAAATAACGGTAAAAAAACGGACTTTCCTTAAGAAAATCGAAAGTTCCTTTACATTAACTCTGTAACCTTTAATGTGTATTTGTACTTCTGACTGTTTTGAATGTTGTGTGTATGTTTTAAAGCAATGAATAAATTCTTTGTCTGTCTGTCTGTCTGTCTGACATTACAAAATGACTTCTATTAACCATAAGTTTGGCTTTATTAAATCAGACATCTATGGCGCAGTCACCCATCAGTCAATATTGACTGGCATACAAAATGTATGAAGAAGCCATTCTAACTGACAGAATTGTATGAAGGCTGTATGACTTGAATGGATGTAATGTGTGAAATCATTAGCTTCGGTTGTTCACATTGTACTCGTATGGTGGATGTGGCCTTAGAAATAATTACGTGTTTTTGAATGTTTTTGAAGTAGGTTTTTTGACGTAGGTAATTTGTCAGAAACATTTAAAAAAGAAATTTTGGTTTTTAAGAATCATAAACAGTTTTAAGAAAAGACATAAAAAATAAAGTTTTTAAACATCGAGTTACTTCTAAACTGACCAACTTTTCCCAAGGAACATAGGGCGTAACACGGAAAAAAACAATTCGCTTCTCCATACAACGAGCGATCATAATCAACTGATTGCCTTAGATAAAAAGCCGAATATTATTCGGGTATTTCATAAATTCAGTTTCATAGCTTCCCATTCTCCTTAACCCCTAAAGTTTTACTTACAAATCTAAAGTCATCCCAAATACATTTCTTTACATTTTTACAGAGTTTCATTAATTAATCTTTGTTAAAACTCAAAGCACTCATTCAAAATAAGAACGAACTCAAAATACATTAAAAATAGAACACATTGCCTTATTTGAACTTTTCAAACCACGAAGGGCCAATTACGCTTCTCTATTTAAATGTTGTTCTAAAATTAACACCTTGCGCCCTCGAAGTAGGGAAACGGGCCACAGGGTCACATTGGAGGGGTCTAAAGAATGAACTGAGCACACAGTTGGAGCTCGTAGTAATAGGAACTTCCTACTTTTGTTTACATAGTTTTTTAACCTTAGTAAATATGCGGTCAAAAAACTTCAGGAAATTCGCGGAAAATTCGGCAAAATTACGGTATGACGGTATTTCAGACATAAATGGAAGTAAATTTAGTTTGTAGCTTTGGTAAAAAAAAGTTTTTAGTTTTCCCGGGATTTTTGAGATTTTTCTGATGAACATGCATTTATCATCAACCATTTTATTTTAAGAGGATGGTTAAAATATTAAATGAGAAACTTTTTATTCATTTACATGATGAGGTGCACTAACTGCCATACTCAGAGACGTCAATTAAAGTTAAGTACTGTTAAACTCTGATGTTGTCTCTTTCACTCTTGTTGATATAAACAAGGATAGTATGACATTCAATTACTTCTTAACTTTAATTGACGTCTCTGAGCACGGCAGTAAGTGTATTAATCAGATTTTTATGTCAAATTTCTTTGACATACCTACTTAACTTTTTTTACACAACAGAAGATTTTATAATTTCATTTATGTGTAAATAAAACAAGCGGAAACTACATTCAAAATTTTTGTTACAAAATTACACAATTTTCTAAATATATATGAAACAATGAAACGCTTGTTACAACATATACATTCATATTTCACCAACAACTGGTACGCTAAATAATAGCTTACAAGCAAAGCCTTAGAAAATAACTAGTTCAACTTTAATTACTAGGCTTTACGTTTTGACAGCATCGATAAAGTAAGTATAGGTTAAATAAGTCTTTATTAAGTAGCTAATTGAATTAGTTAATGTTAATTACTTAATTGTAGTGCCGTAAGATTTCGAAAATGACCCAGTAACCATTGAGCCTGTCAATGGGTTAACAAGGCTATAGGATGAAAGTTGACGGTAGACAGAAGTTATACCTAGCTTTATATAGGCACGCAAATATACAGGGTGTAAAAGACAGCTTAGCAAAAACTAAAACCCTGGACTCAGGAAATTTTCTCCGGAAAATTTTCATGTTTTTTAATCTTTTCTGCTTACTTTTTGTATCCTTTAATCGAATACACTCAATTTTGCAATAAAAAACAATCATATTAACGTAAAACACGAAAACCAGCATTGTACATCGCACTCCAATAGCAGCGCGGCGCGGGGGGATCGCGCGCGGGACGCGGTTTCGCGATACGTTGAGTAGCGCCAAAGTAGGTAAATAATGAAAACTCCTTAACGTGACGTTTCCGGGAAAAAAACATTACTTATAACTGATGATAGTTGTGAGTAGATTCCACCATTTAAGTATTTGCTAAGCTGTCCTTTACACCTTGTATAGAAACTTTTTTTTTTAATAATAGTTAAACTAGCGAAACTTTAGAGGAACAACTACTCTCTGGTTATCTTCTTCTTCAACCTATGGCCACCCAATGCTGAGTGTAGGTCTCTTCCATTTTACTCCACTCTCTTCTATCTTGAGTCTTTCGCATCCACTTCTTCCCTGCAATCCTGGCAAGATCGTTAGCCCATTTTTTGTTTTTGTTGTTTTTTTTTAAAGCGCTGAATCATTTTTGATAAAATTTATATGGGACCTCTTCAGGAGTATACTCTTTCGAACAAATAAAGAATTATTCAAATCGGTTTATAATTGCCGGAGTAATCGCGTTACAAATATACAAAAAAAAAACCAGTCGAATTGAGAACCTCCTCCTTTTTTGAAGTCGGTTGAAAACAGTACAACTTTCTCCAAGTATTGCATTCTCAAAAAAAAAATTTTTGAATCCCAGTAGTTTTAGTACTATTACTTATTCTGTGGTACTTGATTTTAAACAAAATGGAATCAATATGGAAATAATATTTTGTTTTTATTCTTTGCCTTAAGCAGGGAGCTTAAATAATTAATTAATTGAAAAAAAAAATTTAAATACTTATTTTAGAAATTAACCGTTTGTAACTTTATTATGAAAACAAAAAATCTAAACTTAAAACACGTACACGTAACTTAGAGCGACTTGACCAAAGCTTTAAACATATTTAACAGCCTAAACACATTTAATTCTGTTGTCAAAGCAACAAAATGTATTAAATTAATTAAATTAGTACCTATAGCTAAATACATTTAGCACTTTGGGACAAGTCGCCTTAATGCGCAAATCTTTACACGGGCCATTAATGAAGTTAATTTAACCAAGATCATTCTAATTTCCGTTTTAACACTCGGTTGATAGACTTGTCTTTTTATTTAGTTGATTTCCGATACTTAAGTGGTCTAATTAACTTTCTAGGTCGTATTTATCAGTATTGAATGCCACCTAGAGAGTTAATAAGTACTTATATAATTATATATTTTAAGTTTATGAAAATGGATGGATGTAACATTTTTACTCCTTCACGCAAAATCTATTGAATTGAAGAAACTTTGCAGTAATATTACTTAGACATCAGAATAACACATAGTTTTTCCATATGTTTTTCAAATTCCCACGGGAACAAAGTCCCAGGTGGAAAGCTAGTACTACATAAATGGATTTTTACTCTCTTTAGTCAAAAGCGGATTTTACTCCCTTTGGTCGAAAACATTTTTTATAACTATACAATGTTTTTATTTTTACAATTCTATATCACCAACGTCATTAATTTGATGATCTGTTTACTTTATAGAAAATACATGCAATCTATAAAAAAAAAAATTCGCAAAAGTACATTTCACTGCAATTTTACATTGCAAACCATTTTATCGAACAACCTTCTCTGTAACGAAACGAAATCACACGGTAAAACGAATTCGGCGAAATGACTAACAAAATTGATGATTTAGACTCGAAACTATGCTTTTTACATTAAGAATCAGTTACTTTTTGCATACACTTGTATCACTTTATTTTTTTTAACCCGTTGCGTGCTTGCTTACGCGGCGTGCCATACAAATCTCGTACCTACACCATGTGTTCAAAAAGCACGCGAAGGTTTAACTTTGTTTCTCGCAAAAGGACCAACTAAACAAGAAAATGACACGTAAAATAACAAAATGTGATTTTGTCAACAAGGTGACGTTTGTAGGGTAAATGGGATTCAAAAAATTTGTGACAATCAGATGTAGAGCTCTAATTAGATAAAATTAGGAAATTATAATTAGATAAATTTGGGAAATTTTACCTATCTGATAGCTGGCAAATGGCCATCAAAACATTAGGATATGACTCTCCCTATGAAAATGATCTGATTTTTCCATATATGTGTAATCCAAAAATCCAACTGTTGTGAGGAATGTTAGTCTGGCAAAAAAGAGTAGAAATTAAAAAGTGGCAACACTGTAGTGGTATCCCGTTTTTCTTAGATTTATTTGAAAGGGACGACGCTACAGTGGTGCCACTTTTTAATTTCTTCTCTTTTTTGCCAGACTGTAGATAATATTTATTCCTTCACGCAAAAACTACTGACCGGGTTTTGATGAACTTTGCGTAAATAATTTAGACCTAATAATATCACATAAGCAAGTAGGTTACTTCTAAAACTATCTCGAATTACCATGGGAACGAAATCCCGGGCAGAAAACTAGTGTTTTATAATTTGTTTATAGCTTGTTAATTCCGGGTGCCCTAAGAAAGAAGGTTATCTTGAGATAAAAAAAATCCTTGACATAACATCTCAATTTTCGATACCGAAATTACACGGCAACCCAACACTAGTTGCAGAGAAAGAGAAAAGAAATCAGTCTCACTTTCATTTCCAGTCGCGTTTCAATATCAAGGCCGTACATCTCAATTCAAGGCATCTATATTCTGTAAGTCTACGACCGATACTTTTGAGCCTCCGATCAATTTTAAACCCCGGACAAAAAGAGAGGTTTGACGTGTGTGTTGTTATATAAGTTTGACGTGTGTATCTGTGTGTCTGTCTGTGGCATGGCATCGTAGCTCCTAAACGAATGGAGCGATTTTGATGCGTTTTCTTATTTGCTGACGTAATCGTGATGGTTCTAGCTGTATTTGGTTAAAATTCGTTCAGCCGTTTAAAAGTTATAAAGTAATCGATTGTCGGGGGTGATACAAAGTTGTTAATGTTAGAGTCATTTACTAAGCTCTCCGACAATATTGTCACCCCACTCACAGATCGGTAATAGCTTGGACTATACAGATGAAAATGACATATACACGGTGTAAAAGACAGCTTAGCAAAAACTGAAATCCTGAACTCAAACAATCATTCTGAATGATTGTTTGAGTTCAGGATGAATGTCGATCGCATATCGGTCGTATATCGGTTGTGTATCGGTTCCATATCAGTCGTATATCGGTCGTAGACTTACAGAATGAAGTCCGTCACCTTGAGTCGCTAACTTGCCATGACTGCCAGATCATCGCGATTTCAAGTTTCAAACGAATCATGTTCCCAAACTAGTTCGCAAGTTAGTTTTGTTTAGAAAACTAGTCGATGACATGGTGTCATCAGGCAATTTGATCGTTTATTTTAATTAAGTTACAAATTGGATTTACGTCCGTCGAACGGGTGATGTATACTTCAATAGTCAGTAATGGCTTTACCTAAAAAAAAACTGATTATTTTTTCTTTCAGTGGCTATAAAGTGACAAAAAATTTGTTAAGGAACCATGTTTTTTTGTGTCAAAATATTATATTTACTTAAATGGTAATGATCAAAAAAGATTTACTTTTTTCTGTATGTACCTAGATAATTATGTTCTTGATGGACAATTAAAAGATTCAAATCTTAAGCATTTGTAACCTACACAATTGGGCAATGTGTCGAAATGGTGGAAAATTAGTGCAATAACTCTAAAATTTAAAAAATTGTATGTGATAAGATGTGTGTCCTTACATTATTAGTCCCAAATATACCTCCTACCAACAAAAAAAATTTGGACCCACCCCACAGTTATTGCGAGATTTCGAAAATAATTTATGTACACATTATACCATACCTATTTGGCGTCCCAACTTTAAATAAGTGAAACTTTAAGTGGTGATCCTTCCCATAAAACTGAACAACTTTCAACAAGGAACCTGTATGCAATTCTCAAAAAAAACGACTTCCCATACAAAGGCGAATCAGCTGAGCGCACAAATGTTATGGAGAGGTGAACGCTTTTTCTTATTTCGACCCATATTCCATGGGGAAGGTTACTAATAACTAATTTATAGTGATTCAGAATACGTGAATCAATAATACGAACTTTCGAAGCCCTGCCCTAAAACGCGCGCTCATAAAACTTAAGCCCTAAAAATGCATTTTATTTATTACTTCCTCACATCATACACTCACACTGCATCTAAAGCACTATTTATACAGCAATGTAAAATGAATCTTAATAGCTAAGGAGCAAAGATTTTTCTCATCCATTGCTCCGTCTCCAGACGATGTATGTCACTTCACGCTTCTATTTTCGGCAAAACACCTTTGCTTTGTTGTTATTAAGGTTTATTTTACGTTGCTTGGATCGCAGCGTCCCATTGCTTGTATATAGGTACAAACAGCGCCTAAAAGCAATATCCATGTTGCATCGCAGTGCTATTAGTTCCGGTCGGTTCTGCCCGAAGCTCTCCTTTACCACTGCATTTCATCTCGGTACCTCTATACATTTTTTTTTAACCAATCGTTCATTGCTCTGTTTATTACGAGCATGTTATGTTTGTGTATATGCTAGACAAGTCTTGGTAAGTGAATCTTAAGATAGAGAAGATAACGGTTGGATGGATAGGAATAACGAGCAGAGACTTTTAAAATTAAAGCCAGGTTTTGACAAAAACGACAATTGGATGAAACCATCACTCCGATGACGATAACTTGTTACTAGAAATATCAAATTATACAATTTACCGCCTTATTCTTAAACGTAATTTAAAGTTAAATGACATATAATCAGGAGCGTGAACTAACAAAGAAATAAATGTTTTTAAATGGTTATTTGAACTACCGCCGTAAATAAAAATATGTATATTAATTGACTGGCCTGATAGTTCAATGGAACCTTGCCTATTGACCTGAAGGTTGCTGGTTCGATTCCCAAGCAACAAAAATATTTGAAAATCACATTTTCAAAAGAAAACAGCTCATTTTTAAGAGTCATACTTTTAATCAAAGAAGTTTAATAAAGAAGTTGACCTTGATGTTGCCCTTATCTCGCTTGTAATAGCGCCGGATTTCGTTAAACAAATGGGTAACCTGACGTGCTGCTATGCGTACCATTGAAATAAAAATAAATGTTAATACGCTTCTCCAAAATTCTTTCTCTACATCGAAATTAAAACCCTCTTTTGCACCAGCTTAGACTCTCCCCTTACTTATATGCAAATAAGTAAAACTCCCTTCCTAAAGCTAGATTAAAAATTGTACGAACAAAAGAATTTTAGAATTAAAAATAACTGCTAAAGCTGCCCTTTATGATAAAGACGCTTCATTAGGACTTTATGCTTAGTGCTTGGTGCTATTACGCAAACAGTTACTAGTAACTATAGTTTACCACTAGTAAGAGTTTCTATAATTAACAAATATAATTTTTTAGTGTCTATATTGTTCTTTTTGGTCAAAGAGTTTTGAACACTTCTAGTGATAAGACCGCCTTTTGCACGTTTGTTATTATTATTTCCTTGCTTTGTTTTGTTCATATCCATATATTTAAAAATGAATTGACGTTTGTCAGCACTAATCAACAACGACTCGACCGATTTGGATGATTCTTTTTTGTTGTGTTTCTTATTGTCACGATCAGGTTTATATTAAAATATATTATATACGAAGGCAGTTCCCAAGGAATGAAGAATTTATTCATTCATTCATTCAATGTTTGGGGTTTTTTTATATGACAAGCGGGGACCATTTTTTAAATTTATAGTTTCTTAACGAGTAGGTTTAAACATTCATCAGTTTCAGTGAATACACTAAAGAAATTTTTTCTCCTCCCCTTTTGGGATAAGTCTGCCTTTGAACTGTGTTTTTTATACTCTGCCTTGTGTAACTGATATCTATGTACAATAAAGAATCAATACATACTACTTAAAGTAACCAAAACAAAAATTAAGATGTAAGAAATTAAATTAAAAGCAATGTCGTAGCAATATATTGGATTAACAACTTTTACTATATAATAAGCGCTTCGTAAGCTTGAGTTACAATTTACTGTTTTATATTATAGTGTGAAAGTGACTATCCCTCCTTAAATGGAATATCTTGAGCATGGTATTAGCACAATCTACTTGTCTATACATATAATAAAACTGTAGAGGTCGAATTTCTGTACATAGAAAAAAAATGCTAAAAACCGAGTCAGGGGGATGTAAGAAGAGAAATAAAACAAATCCCGATTTTTTTAGATTTTTTTGTTTCTCTGTTTGTCTGTTTGTCTGTTTGTCTGTTTGTCTGTTTGTCTGTTTGTCTGTTTGTCTGTTTGCACGGGCTAATCTCCGTAACTGTTGGACCGATTTAAATGAAATTTTGCATAGGGGTACCTTATATCCCCGGTCAACATTTAGGCTACATAAAATCTCGAAATTTAGCCAGTAAATATAAAACCAACAACAAAAACCCCTGAAAAAATTCAAAGCTAGGTGTTTTTCAGAACATTTTACTCATACCATAGAGATCAACGTATTTTTGACATATACATGGGCTAAAAAGCAAGGACATGTTGTTTTTTAAATTTATGTCTTTCGAGAAAGGCAAAGGAATCTGCATCCATACAGCCAGGTCTTCAATATATGTATTTCTTAGCTATGTCTTCAATTTATATTTCTTTACTTCTCTCATTCTCCGTAAGCCGATAGTGTTTTGTTTACGAAGAACTATGGCGGCGAGAAGCACTGCCGCTGGATCGGAGCAGATACACTGTATCACTTGAATTACTTTTTAACCGACTTCCAAAAAGGAGGACGTTTTATGTTCGGCTGTATACAGGGTGGAATTTTGTAATGCCACCTGAAGGGAAAGTACTCTTAATACTGTAGATAGAAAATTGTACTCGAAGAAAACATTCCTTTATTTTTGAAAAGAAAGAAAACTGCATTCAAGAATTTTCGAAAATTCGCTTGCCCCAACCGGGAATCGAACCGACTAAAATCTGTAAGAATACCCTGCACTTTTATTGCGTTGATCGTTAGGGTCAATTATAAGGATGAAATCTTTCTAACAAACTTGGTAAATTAAATGAAAGGAAGACAACGAAATCTTAAACCATTGTATATCTTTATTTTATGTATGTTCACCGATTTCTCCGCCATTTGGAACGATTTTCAAAATTCTTTTTTTTTGTTCGAAAGAGTATACTCCAGAAGTGGTCTTATTGTCACCAAGTCAGGATCTGATGGAATCCCATCAAAATCAAGGGCAACCCTTGAATGGAATAGGCACTTACAATGTTTCTCAAGTTCTTTCTATTATTTACGCCAAACATAGAAAAATATACACATCAACACTGTCTAGGGATATTGCATGATTTTTCATACAAAAGAGGTCTGTTTGAGAAGCTATAATACCATACTCGAGATACACGGAGTGATATAATTTTCATATGAGCAAGTGCTAAACATGAATTTTCAATTTTTATCAATGAATTTAATTTTTCTTGAAATTTGTGAAAACGTGACTAAAATGAAAAAAAAATTGCGCTAATTCCACCATTTTCATACAAAAAGCAGAAAAAAGTGCATTTTTGTTTTCGTTTACGTCACGTTTAAAAAAAAAACAATTTAAACAAAATTCATTGAGGAGAATTGAAAATTCAGGTTTAACACTTGCTCATCTTAAAATTATATCCCTCCATGTGTCTCGAGTATGCTTTTATAGCTTCTCAAACACACCTTTTTGTATGAAAAATTAAGTAATATCCCTAGACAGTGTTGATATTTAACTTATTTTTTCTATGTCTATGAGTACGTAGCATTTGATAAAAGGACCGGATTGAGATTTATGAGATATTTTGTATAAAAGATCCTTTCTTAATTTTTTGTCGGAAGTTTGGTTGAGTAGTAGAGTTACACAGCCTGTGAATCGACGGTTTCTGGATTCGATTTCCGGTTTGGGTAAACAAACTATACGAGGGAAACTTTAGTGCAGAAAGTTACAGTGTGAAGTGCTTATTAATTGATTTTATGATAGATAGATAGATAGATAGATTGACACTTTATTCAATTGACATAAAACAGCACAACACAGTAACAGACAAATAACAAACATACAAGTAAACATGAATCAGCAAGCAAACAATGAAGTAAACAGAGTAAGAAACAGAAATAAATAATTTTATAAAACTATTTTACACCGTGTTATCTGTATCTTGCCAATCAAATTGGCGCTGACTCAGCATATTGATGCAGTACCAGACTGCAGCGCTGGTATTCTGCCATGATGCTACTTATTGAGTTTTCTTTGTAGGTAATAATAACCTTTTTCTAACTTCATAAATTCACCTTTAAAAAAGTACTTTATAAAGAAAATCTGAGGGTGCTGCTCTATAATTAGATAGATGTTATTTTTAAGAGCTATCGTCGAATATAAGTGAGTCGGAAGAAATTAAAATTATTGTAACTGACCCACAAATATCCAAAAATAAAACAAAAACTTCTGTGCTGAACTGGCACTGAACAAAAAATTTGGAATATGCCAGCTGCCAACTAAATACATTGCATTGTTGGTACAGAGGCCAGCGCATCAGGTTACTCCATTTTCATTGCAAAACCGCTCTTATCACAACAGCACAGAGTGCACGCGTGTGGTAACCTGAGTTGGGGCCGTCCGTGCATTGCAAAATTTAGACAACGTATTATATACTCATAAACAATATGCAATTTTTTAAATTTTCATGACATCCAACGAGGATTATAGTAGGCGTATAATATCTAAAATATCGAAACTTTTGTCAGCTTCCCCATTAATAATAGTTCGGCTATTATGCACTTTTTTAACGAACCAAAACTAAATACTTAATACAGTGTTAATAAGAACGAAGTTGATTAAGTATTTAGTCTTCAAATCTTAATTCGGCCCTAACTGAATGAAATTATTCAATCTTCAGGATATCACTTTTTGAAAACAATAGAACGGCAAATTTTTATTTTTAAGCAAAGGAATTTATGGCCGTATAGCCGGTGTTTTCAATGCATTTCTTACTTTTAAAGGCGGGAAACTCAATAGAAACTGACAATTGACATTTGTTTTATTAAAACCACTTTGAATATGGTCTATTCTATATAGGTTTGATCTATGGCTTTGATGTTCTGACATGAAATAAGGGCTATTTATTGATTTTTTGATTTTAGTTTACATCAAGCGTAGCATTGCGTATATAAGCCATGGATAAATATTATAATATTACTATTCTAATAAGTTTCTTAGTTTGGATCAAGCACTGACACCTTTGCTTATTTCTACAAATGTCCATTGAAGGGAAAAGCGTAGTCATTTCTATCTTAAATTTAATTTTTTATTGAATCATTTTTACACAATTATCGCAAAGCACAATAAAAGCAGCGTGCTAGCTGAAATCTCAAATGCACGGGGGTTGTCTTAGATACTGACATAGGTGACCTGTTTCAGAAACTTCTATTCCACTGAAAAATAAGTCCGTAATTAGCTCTAAGGAATTCGTGTGCCATTTATTGTACTTACCTAAGTAATAGGTCTTTCAACATACAATTTTCGTAAATTTTTTACTCCACATATATTTTTTAATCAAAATTGATTTTTTATAAGTACAAAATCCTTACGTTTTTCACAGAAACGCGAAATACAATATTAATTAACCACTTTTTGTGGGATTGTTAAGACAACAAGATGTTTTAGAGGCACCACTGACTCATGTTAAGTGTTGATTGTCTATCTCTCTCAGTATCAAAAAATCAAAAACGACTGCTACTTAAGTATAGATCAGAGTTTGAGTCGCGTTCTATAATACGGACCTTAATCTATCAAAAGCAGTAACAATGGTATAGAAAATATAAGCGATAGAGGAAACAACTATGTTTGACCTTTGTTTTCAGATCCAAAGTAATGTATTAAGTATCAACCTTATATGACATAGTTAGCCAAGTTTTCAAATAAAAAATATTTTTAAAAATTGCTTTTCCTTATATGAACGAAATAGTTGCTATTCTTTCATATAACGAAAATATGAACGAAATAGTTGCTTCAATAAAAAACGGCAATTGTGTCAAAGTACAAACTCGGTCTATAAAAATACATACAACACGCAGACGAAGTTGCGGGCATCAGCTAGTAATGTAAATAAAATTGAAAGCTAACACTTGCGTTGCATAGTTGCTACCACTATCACTTATAGTGACAATTTGCACCCCATTGAAGCTTTGAATTATTTAATGGCAGGAATCGTTGCTTCCTTAAAGCTTTAGCTGTAGTGCTAATGATGTGGGAATCGATTTGGTTAAATGTTTTGTTTTTAAATTGCGGTTTGATGCTATGAAATGTAAATTGATTATTGTGATTTTATAATATTTATTCTTACTGAATAATTTTCTAACCGTAATATTGATTTTAACCTAACGGGACTTTGTTCTTTTAAAAATTTGGGAAATGGCTATGGTTTTTTTACTCTGCTGTCCAACCTATTATGCTTACTTGCAAAGTTTCATCAAAATCCGTCCATTAGGTTTTGCATGAAGGAGGAACGAAGTACGTTTAGTTATTTTGGGCTGAAAGATGTAATCAGGTTTGTTTACCAACTTTCAGAGAAAATCAAACAAATTTTTAAAAGGAAAGTGTATCGGAGTCCAACAACAATGGTTCCGTACACTATACAGGCTAAATTCCATCAGTCGCATCACAGTCGCTGTATCTACTGGCAAAATTCAATTACAGCTCACAAAAACCGTGTTAATCAATCGGACGGACCGACAGATGGATTTGTACACGGAATTTACAGTGTAGAGACTATTTTGTTTCATGTCATTTGTGGAAAAATTTTAAAAGGTTTACTGGAAGTTTGGTGTGGCCATAATTGTGACGTCTGTAAGTGACAAAGGGTGTTAAGATAAAAAATTAAATGAAATTTCTGAAATAGTACAAAGTATCAGCGCTGCAGTCTGGTATACTGCAATGTGCTGAGTCGGCGCCAATTTGTTGGCGCCAGGTTACACGGTGTAAAATAGCTGGAATTATATTTTCTGTTTCCATAAATATGTGTAGGGTTGTTTGTTGTGTACCATCAGTGTACCCAGTGAACACTGATGCCTGTTCTTTTTGCAATATTATTTATTTTGATAATACTTAATTGACATATTACGTCAGCTTTCAAACAAAAAAAAACGCGTCGAAATCGGTACATTCCCTTAGGAAACAAACACACAAATACACAGACATACAGATACACAATGTCAAATTTATAGTCTTTTTTGTCGGGGGTTAAAATTACATAATACTGGCTCAGTCAAAGTTCGTCAAAGTCGTGCTGAGTAGTACAAGTCATAATTATTTCATACCTAAGTTTTTTGTTTTTTCAAATATAATATATCCATCCATGGTGGTTATGGTTACGCCTATAATCCGGGTAGGCAGAGCCGCGTGTGTTTCTAGAATTACTTGACGCCACGTTTGACATACATTTGGAACATGAGTATTGTGGTGATAGGTTGTCGGCCTTTCGTCCATAAAACAGCAAAATCCTCGCGTCCTACTTACTGACTTCCACATTATATAAAGAGTTGACATCTGGCACATTTTAAGTGTTTCTTTCACTCTCAGTCCAGCGTAGAAGCTTTATTTATTTAATTAATCTTATAATATAATTACACAATAGCTTCTACACTGTAAGATATATGTAAGACAACAGACGGAATACGTATAATATCCGGCTGCTTTTCCCGCGTTAGCCGTGACACTTTCATTTACTTGAGCTATGGCCGCTCACAACAACAAAAAAAGAAAAAATTGCTCACATGTTCTATGAATTGTTTTGTTGTGGAGGGTTCTGTACATAACCAATCCACTTTTTCAGATGTTGAGAAAAACAAGTATTGACGAAAGAGAACGATTAAAACGCTGTTTATATGGGTTTTAACTATATTAACGAAAAAACTAAGAAATCTTCAGAATCTATCACCAGTCCAACTGACGTCGCAAACAAAACCAATAACAACCACTAGAATTTAGAAAAATACATATGCCGGAAAAGGTCCCTCACAGCAGGCTTAGGTGCTTGGGAGAAATTGTTCTTAAGAAATAAGGCTATCACATTGGACATCATAAATTAATAAGGGCTTCATTGATCGGGTCCTGTTCGCGACTACGTATAGCAATAAGTAGAAAAAAGAGACCAACATAAAAACGAATGATTTAGGTGCGCAACTAATAGTAGGTACGGTTAGGTCACTCACTGTAAGAAATTCATATTTTTCACAATTTAAAAACCCTGCAATCTACTGAACCCTAAAAAAAGACAAATCGCGATCAATTAACCGAATTCATTTCGTAATACTTCTGTAATCAAACAAAAGGCACACACATGGAGTACGGACTAAATCACTTGCCACTCGACCAAATCACTTGCCACTCTACTAAATACTTGTCGTGTTAATTGATTTAGTTATATAACATACTATTATAACACGTTATTTGTTATGAGTTATTGTAGTCGTTTAATGGTTTTCTTATTGTTTTTATTAGCTTTGGAAAGGGCAGATCTTTTTGACAGTTGATGTATGAGTGTAATGATATAAGTAGGTTTGTTTGTACCATTCTAAAGATACTTAGTTATACTTTCTTGTGGTATTTCGTCAAGAATCGGTGGGCTAACAGCTAGCGGGTCGGATTCGCAAGCGAAAGGTACCGAGTTCGAACCCCAGTGCCGCCATGTACTCGTTTTGTGAGTTTGTATGTGCGTTAGTTGCACACTAACATACTCTTAAGGTGACGGAAACATCGTGATAAAACCTATACATTCAGGTGACTAGCCCGTATTACAGAAGGAGACTCAAATCTTAATCTATACTTAGGTGTTGATTAACTCTTTCTTTCACTATCAAAATGACCAAGACGACTGCTACTTAAGTATAGATCAGAGTCTGAGTCGCGTTCTGTAAGACGGACCTTAATCAGGTCACTAGCTGTAACCAGGGTCACAGAGGTCAGATGGCAGTCGCTTCATTGTAAATGAGTTGATTTGCCACACCCTGGATCATGGTCAAGCGTACCCCGAATGAGAAACGGGACTAAGCACTGGAAAGTTGATCGAAGGCTGGAATTTATGTACCCATGTATGTAAACACTTTACTGCACATAATTAGAAGTACAGCACAAAAGAGATGGAAACAAAGAAAAATAAATGAACTAAGGCGAGTTTATCCCTTAGAGGGATTTCTTCCATACTAAACCTTGAGAAGAAACGAAAGTTAACGAATCGCAGGATCGGCGTACTTGCGCAATAAGCCAATTTTATCCAATTTCTTGTCGTTTCTAAAAGCACTGTAATAAAAAAATTCAACAGTTGGAAATTGTTTCTTTTTACATGTGTTTTAATTTTATTTTCTATTTTTCAGGTAAGTATGAATGGCACATACCGCGAAACATAAGCAAGTAGTAAGTTTTATAATTGTTGTAAGGATACAAATAATGCAAAGACGGCTTTGATTCCCGGTCGAAGCAAAAATTTGTGTAAAAGGCCGATCTTTGCTCTCAAGTCATGAGTACATACATGTGTACTTCTTACCTTGAAGAGTACCTTGCAGGACGCTTGTATGGGAAACCTCAGTGTGGGCTTTCACTAATTACCCAATCTTATTCATCTAAGTGTTTCTCAAATTGAGGTTCTCGAAACTACAGGGGTTTACAGAATACTTATATAATCTTTTTTTTTCGGAATTGTTTTTAAATGCCATCTATCACACTCATGGCATTTTTGCCACAGTACGTAGTAATAATAAGAGTAATTACCAAAAGCTGGATTTATTTAAAAAAAAGGGACTTTGGCCGTTTTAAAATTTTAGCAGGAGTTCATAGGATCATAAAAACGATCAAGGTTACAATAAATAAATGCATTAGAAGCTAACAATCACCAAACTATTGGCACAAAAACTAAATATAGGACCTTTACTAAAACTTGTCCCAGACTTTCGCTCCATGTAAGCTCTTTATCGTCAGTTCCTTAGCTGCGCGTGCGATTAAATTTGCGATTATTCGCGCGATTCGATCTAATTGGTAGATCGCCTTTGTTATTGGTTCGCCGACTATTAGTCTTATGGTCTATGACTTATCGGGTAGGAAGTGATAAGACAGTTGCGAGATTCAATTGAATTAGTTGGTTTATTTGGATTTAGTTAAGGTATCATTTAACTAATCGATGACGTCTGAATGGCGGTAGAATGATAATGCTGACCATTTTTAAGCTCCGACAAAAGAAGAGGGGTGTTATACATTTGTAGCGTGTATCTGTATGTCTGTGTGTCTGTCTGTGGTATCATAGCGTTTAAAATAATGGACCGATGTATTTTTTTTAAAGCTGACGTAATCGATTTGGTTTTTAGCTACATTTGATCAAAATTGATTTAGCCGTTTAAGAGTTTGCCCCTCGTACGTACAACATTTTTTAGTTTATAGATATGTCGAACATTTTTCTACAGCAAAGAAGAAACAACAAAAATAGTTTTTTTTCGTAGTTTTGCATAGTAAAGTCAATGCATTTTAAGATTTCAAGTGAATTTACCCCTAAAATAAATTTATGACCATTTCTGAATAACGAACAGTATGAGCAAATCTGCAGCCGCGAGCTTATCGCTCACAGCGATCTCTTCCGTCAACTCAAGCAGTTTATTATGCGTGAAATATTATACCAGTCGAACTTTCATTGGACACTTTACTTGAGCTTTCGTGCACTACTCGCTTGGTAGCCTAGTGGTCGCCCGCGGCTTCGACTGCGTTGAAAGTTGGAAAATTGAAAATTAGAACGGTTCAGGTAATTATGGCTACCACAGCTACTTGCAGTAATTAGTAATTACCATTCTTAGGTAGATGCTATGAGAAAGCTAAGTATGTCAGAGTTGGGAGATGCGTTTGGATGTGTCTGCTTACGCCATAAAGGGTCGATAAAAGTAACAAAAAAAATGACAAAAAAATTGTTTTTTTGTCGAGTGATAGTGGCTTTGCCCCTTGATTGACGAGTTCTAGGTTCGATTCCTAGTCGGGGTACATATTTGCGTAAAAAGAAAATGTTTGTTCTCTGGTCAAAGGTGACCAACGACACAAGAAAAAACCGTAGTTTAGGCCTTTGAGTGTGTAGCGATTGTATTATTCTCGACCACCTATTAGAATTATGATAATAACTAGCTTTCCGCCTGCGGCTCCGCCCGCGTGGACTACAGGTTATATCGTGCCCAACCTTGGAATGAAATGTAACCTATGTCCTTTCCCAGGCTCTAATTTATCTCCGTACCAAATTTCATCAAAATCGGTTCAGTAGTTTAAGCGTGAAAGACGGACAGACAGACAGACAGAGTTACTTTCGCATTTATAATATTAGTATAGATTGTTGTTTTGTGGAGTATCTGTTAAACCAAAAAAACATTATCAAGTCTATGTCAAAAATAGCTTTATATATACATAGAACATTTAGGATGTTGCTTAAAATAAGTCGAAGTATTGAATTACTCGTACTATAAGCATTTTTAACAAAGGTGTAGTCTTCCTCAGAGAAGAATAGGCAAGAAACTCCGAGGGTTGCTCTTTTTAACTCAATCTTACAAATTTCCTTATCTTAAAATTTTAGTTGACTTAATTTTGAATAACTCTAGAGCTGAGCAATGTATTCCCATGGTTGCTTGTTTAATAGAAAATCAGAAATACTATATAATTCTACAATAGCAGCCCTTTTTGCAAAGCTTTTGTTTACGTATTGTCTTAAATTTTCAACCGACTTCAAAAAAGGAGGAGGTTCTCAATTAGACTGTATTTTTTTTTTTTTTGTATATTTGTTACGCGATTACTCTGGCAACTGTTGTCCGATTTTCAAAATTCTTTATTTGTTCGAAAGAGTATACTCCTGAAGAGGTCCCATATAAATTTTATCAAAAATGATTCAGCGCTTTTAAAAAAAATCAACAAAAACAAAATATACTACAAACTAGAACATCATCTAAATAAATGAATGACATTTCTGTTTGTAGTTATTTGCTAATAGGCATTGTAGTCCGCAAAAAACTAGATATCTACTTTGTGCGAACTGTTGTTGGGATTGAAGTCGGTGACTCATACGTATTTAACGTGGAAAATTATTCTAAAGGTAAGTTTTGAATGCACATGGGAATCTTTTTATGGAATATGTAAACCTCATTTTTAGATGCCAAGTCGTGTAATGCGTACAACTTAAAACGGCATTCCGTTAAAGGCAATTGGTTGCATTGGCTGTAAATATTTAAGTATACGAGTAAGAAACTTAAGTAAATATTTAAAAATAGCGGAGTTGGCCCTTGACACAAAACCCACCTGCCAAATTGGGCATCAAATACTTAACTTGTTTTTTAAATTTAAAACGGGAATTTAAAGGTATATTCTACGTATTGACTATTTAGCGACACGTTTAGGTTCATTGTACAGTCAAGAGCAGGTCACGCTGTAAACTACCAGTTTAAGCTGAGCTCTGATTTATACTGCGCGCCATACAATGCAGGGCCGGTCCAAAGTCCAAAGTGTCAAGCTTGACGTGCTCTTGAGTGTACTCAGAAAAAAGTTTAGCTATTTCGCTACGATCTTAATAATGTAAAATATCATGACCTTACTAAATAACTGTAAAATAAAAAAAAAATGCATCACCTCCACTCCTTATATCTTTTATGCGGCTTAACCAATGTTGATTACTATAGCTTAGAACCATCTCCATTTCGGTCCAACCACACACAGACATACACAACACAGGGCAAACTTATAACACATATCTTTTTGTTGGGGGTTATAAATAAAATAAAAAAGTTTAAACGCTACACACTCAAAGGCCCACACTAAAAGGTTTTCCTTTGTATCGTGGGTCCCTCTGAACACACATAAAGACAAACACAAACACTCATGACCCGAGATCAAACATCTGCTTTTCACACAAATGTTTGCCCCGACTGGGGATCAAACCCAGGATCCGGCGATCAAGAGGCAGCATCACTACCAAAACCAAAAGTTTCTTATTTTTTTGAACAAAATACCAAAAACATCAGTAACCTTTTTATCTAACAAGTTTTTCTCCTCCAACAAAATGTTAATCTCCTACTTACTATTATCATACAAATCTCTGTCCATCTGTCAGTTTGTCATGGTGAATAGAATGGGGTAGCGTGCCATTCGCTTTCCATCGAGACTGCGACTGAGGGAAACCATAATCTTATGGTGTTTGGGTGAAGCTAGGAGAGATAGGATCTATTTGAAGTAAATAACACTTACTATAATTAGTAGCACTGTGAAGATACTTAAATATTGGGTGACATTAAATAAGTTAGGATGTCTTCTTCTTCTTCTTCTCTCGAGTCGATGGTTCATCGCGACAAAATTTTGCTTGCCCAGTACCTGACCACAGCGATACCACTAGCCGAGACGTTCTTTACACATTTGCACACTGATCTAGTCTAAGTTCCGTTTTACAGAAGAGAACTCAAATCTTGATCTATACTTAAGTATTGATAGTCTATTTCTCTCACTATCAAAATGATAAAGACGACTGCTACTTAAGTAAAGATCAGAGTCTGAGTTGCGTTCTGTAATACGGCCCTTAGACTCTGATCTATACTGGTGTAGCAGTCGTCTTTGTCATTTTGATATTGAGGGAAAGAGACAACCAATACCTTTTTTTATTTTTTATTATAAGATGGGTTAACTCTTGACCTCAATCTTGACCATAAGGTCAAAGATGAGGTCGACGATGGAGCGAGTTAACCCAGAAAATGCCTATAAAGGCACTGGTGCTCCCACGCACCGACGGAACACAGCAAGCTGTTTGGCGTCGGACTTCGGTAGGAGGGTGGTCGCGAACCAGACGGCCCTTTACAGAGCCTACCACACCGCATGGGACCATAGGACGACACCTCAGATTCAGAAAAAAATGAAGTGTCGTTGCCTGGGATGGATTACTAGGAGGCAGGTCTCATTTGTGTTTCCTTAGTCACCTCTTACGACACCCACGGAAAGAGATGGGGTGGTGTTATTCTCAACCGATCACCACACGGTTAAAAAAACCTAAGTATAGATCAAGACTTGAGTCACCTTCTGTAATACGGACCTATGTTTAGACCACTGTAAAGCTTTAAGCCCTGATGTGCTTACTTTGTCGTACTTTCACCGCGTATCACTCAATCTCCATCTCATTAGTGCGCAGGCGCCGCCGCGGGGGACGTGCGCGATATCAAAGATCTATCTTTATGGGGTAAATATTTGTTTTTAGAAAATCGGGGTTTATGGCATTGCAGCTTCAGATGAACAACAAAACTAACACTATGTATATCTAATACCTACCGCTATCAGGTCAGTATTACAGTAGCTCTGATCTATACTTGAGTAGCAGTCGTCTTTGTCATTTTGATAGTGAGAGAAAGAGCAATCAATACTTAAGTATAGATCAAGGCTTAAGTCTCCTTCTGTAATACGGGTCTTAGTCTTAAAAATATCATTATAACATTCCCCCTCTAAAAAGCTTCTTTTTTTCACTGAAAATTGGGGATAAAGAGCTCTTTTAGTCACAGTTTTGGTATTTGAATTTAGAACCCTAAAAAGATTCTTTTGCTCCCGCAAAACACGTAAAAAAAGAGCACTTTTTTGTTAATTTTGGTGTTTGAATTTCGAACACTCCAATGCATAGACATACGACCTCCATCGCAAAGAATATTCGAAATTCAAACTCCTTTCGCAGATGTCTATTTCTGCTTAAATCTTTCTTTTTCTCGAGGTCATGGTATAAAATATAATGTGCAACTCTTGAATAAAACGGATTTTCATCGAGGGATATGAATCACTCGCGTCATTCAGGATTCTAACACTTGAATTAAAATCCGTCTTTTATTCCCGAGTTGCACAATATACTATTGTTAACATTTTTGGATCTCAAAATACTAAGCAAATTCGTGAAACGAGAAGAAGGACGAAAAAATAATGTTCCAAAATAAACATTTACCTACCTGATTGTTAACCCCTGACAAATTACTCGTTTAGAAGCTAAGATGCCATAGACAGACACACATACACATACACAGCCACACAGATACACACATCAAACTTCTAACACCCCTCTTTTTTGTCGTAGTTTAAAAACAATGACTTTTAACAAGATCTTAGTTAACCAACAATTCATAGCACTTAACTCCCTAAATACCATGTTAAGTTAGTATTAATAACCAACGTGTTTTCGACAAAAAGCAAACATTTCCGACCTTCAGAGCCCTTCCTATAATTTACAGACCCTAAGGTCAAACTAGTTATGACATTTAGATAAACATCTTAAGTGGCGACAAAAAGTATTAAAGTAGGCTTTAAATGGTCGTTTTATTGAGGCAGATGTGCCTGTGAGGGTATAAAAATAGAATGATATTGTACACTTAATGGTATACAGAGTGTAAGAGACAGCTTAGCAAATATATTTTGACATTTTGACTTTTGCATCCCAATATATATGTGACAATCTTTTATATGTGAAGAAAAATTAACATTTGTTTAAGAAAAATTGCGATAGGCACAATGTAAATACTAGGACCAAGCATAAACTGGATGTACTTGACAGTCGTCACGAACTCTTTTATGGGTCAATGTATACGGTTCTTTAATAAGATTCCCATGTGTATTCAAAATTTACCTTTGGACAAATTTAAGACAGTAATTAAACAAAACTTTGCAAAAAGGGCTATTACAAAATTTCTGATTATCTATCATAGGCAGCCATGGGAATGAACTGCTCAGCTCTAGAGTTATTTCAGATTTAGTTAAAATTAGTAAATAAGAAAATTTGTAATGCGATTTAAAAGAGCAACCTCAGAGTTTCTTGCCTGTTCTTCTCTGAGGAAGACTGCACCTTTGCGAATAGGCGTAGAGTCAGTAGGGTCAAAAGAACGAATGCGTATGTATGTATTTAAATCGTTTAATGTATGTTTGTATGTATTTCATTGTAATCTTGACTTGTTTTAAGTGACATCCTGAATATCCTATAAAATAAAGATTTTGTCTAGATTCTATTTTATTCTTCATTATATCAGCCTATTGCAGTCCACTGCTGAACATAGGCCTCCTTCAAGGTGCGCCACTTTGCACGATCCTCCGCTTTTTTCATCCAACCACTACCCGCTATCTTCTTTAGGTCATCTGACCATCTGGCTGGGGGGCGTCCTACACTACGTTTGCCAAGACGTGGTCTCCATTCGAGAACTTAAATAATGGAACCTTCTTATAACTTTGATCGGCTGTCTGTAATTATTTTTTCCCGGAAAGGTCAAGTTAAAGGAGTTTCCGTTATTTCCCTACGTTTTGGCGCTACGCAATGTAACGCGGAACCGCGAACCGCGTAAATTAACATTACTGGTTTTCGTGTTATAAGCTGTTATAATTGATTTTTATAGAAAAATTGAGTGTTTTAGATGAAATGATTGAATTTTAAAGTAGAAAATATTAAAAACTTGAATAACTCTGAGAAAAAACTCTTAAATATTAAAAACGAATATCTAAATGACAACGCTTTTAAGATGCATATATAAAGTTTTTTAAATGCATATATAAAGCTGGCTGGAAGAGATCACTATTAGTGATAAGTCCGCCTTTGTAAACTTTTTTTCTTTTATTTTATATCCCATGTTATCTAAGTGCAATAAAGAATATAATATAAAATTTTGTATGCCCGAGAGGCGGGAAATAGCTGTACCTTTACTAACGACCACTGTAACCTGTTGTAGTACATTTTCCACAATAAATACATTGATTGATTGATTGGTAAAATTCCACTGAAAAATCATTCAGAATGATGGTATGAGTTTAGAGTTTCAGTTTTTGCTAAGGTGTCCCTTAACTATGTTACCTACGAGTCCTACCTACCGCAAAATATATAACAGCAGCTCAATCACAACGTGAAAACAACACTGTCAAATGTCAAAAAAAATTCGAAAGGACAACGCCAGAGGGCGAGTAAGCCTTTGTCTATCAATCATAGTGGATTTTCACCGTTATCGGAGTGGCGCGTGATGCTCTAGTTTATCATGGGCCGTGCTAGCTGTGCAGTGCATGTGTTAATTTATAATGAATTTTTAGTTAAAATTTTTAGTTGAAGCGCTCGTAGCCCAGTGGCGCTCGCTGATCTCAACCGATTAGTGAGGTTAAGCAACGTACACAGAGGTAGGAACCTGATGGGTGACCAAAGTGGCAATTTATCACGAGCATTTCCGTGCTTCGGAGGGCACGTTAAGCTGTCGATCCCGGCTGTTGTCGATTGACTACAGTCGTTAAAACCAAGTCAGAGGCCACGTGTGGTTTGAAAACTCTGACACCAGGGTTAGCCAAGTTCGCCACACACTTGACTATACTACACGATAAGAAGAATAAGTTAAAATTAAGGATGTGAATCAGCCCACGAAACTGAAGAACTCTCCCTAAAGTTCAAAAGGTCGAAATATAATTTAAAATTTATATTTTCATGCAACAAAAGGGAATAAGTGTGAATTTGCGCACAGCTATGTTTTTTTAAAATACTTTACTCGTACTATGTAAGAGTTTGCAATAAAGAGTTTACATACATATCTGCATACAACTTCTGCGATCAGCTGATTTGCCTGTGTATGGGAAGTCAAAAACTTTTTTATTTTATCAACCGACTTCAAACAAGGAGGAGGTTTTCAATTCGTCTGTATGTTTTTTTTGTACTCGTATGTTTGTAACGCGATAACTCCGCCAACTGTTGTCCGATTTTCAAAATTCTTTATTTGTTGGAAAGAGTATACTCCTGAAGAGGTCCCATATAAATTTTATCGAAAATGATTCAGCGCTTTTAAAAAAAATCAACAAAAACAAAAAATACTACAAACTAGAACATCATCTAAATAAATGAATGACATTTCTGCTTGTAGTTATCTGCTAATAGGCATTGTAGTCTGCAAAAAATACTAGATATCTACTTTGTGCGAACTCGTGTTAGGATTGAAGTCGGTGACTCATACGTTATTAACGTGGAACATTATTTCGTATAGATTCCTTGGAGAATGTTGTTCAGTTTCATGAGGAGAATAGTTTTACTGACTAATTTAAAGCTACCCCAGTATTTGAATGTAATTCCTATTGCAATATTCCAATCTACACTATAATGTCTATTTAAAATATTAGACAGTACGCCTGGAAGTGGGATGCGAGGGTTTTGAAAGACTGACCACCTCTCACCATTATACAACGTGTTCTACCTGATAACCCTCACAATTTGTCTCAAACGTGGCATCAAGTAGTTCGCTGGAACCACTGATGCTCTGCCTACCCCATTAGGGATTATATGCGTGAGCGTAGGTATGTATGTCTATGTACGTCCGTTAAAATTGTAATAGTCAAAGTCAAAAAGTCAAAAGTGTTTATTTCATTGAACATATAAAATGATACTTGAACACGTCAATATTATGAATTACATTAGCACTTTTGACTTTGCGCCTATTCGCAAAGGTGCAGTCTTCCTCAGGAGAAGAATAGGCAAGAAACTCCGAGGGTCGCTCTTTTTAAGTCAATCATATAAATTTTCTTACTTTTAATTTTAATTGACTTAATATCTGAATAACTCTGGAGCTGAGCAATTTATTCCCATGGTTGCTTGTCTAACAGATAATCCGAAATTCTATAATAGCCCTTTTTACAAAGTTTTTGTTTAATTATCGTCTTAAATTTTTCTAAAGGTAGGTTTTGAATACACATGGGAATCTTATTGTAGAAGCGTATACATTGACCCATAAAAGAGTTTGTTACTTTGTAGAGACGGCTGTCTAGTATATCCAAGTTATGTTTGCTTCTAGTGTTTACATTACAATATGCTCTTAAATCTTTGATGCGACCGACCAATCATCATAATATATATTAACTGAACACATTGTGAACTAGGCTATTAATTCACACGTTGACAACTATTTACGGAAGCTCCTGAGGACGTGTTCACATTAGTATGCGAAACCGGCATCATTATTAGAACTAGTCCATAATGGTATGCACATAACTTTATCTGCGCACGCGGCGGTTTCAAAGGAATCTGATTAGGAAGTTGCATCGTTCTGGATGATGGATCACAGTTAAGAATATTTGCTGAATTATTTCCTGTTTTGGGTAAATTATGTCAAACACGTTATTCTAGAGTCTAGAGGTTAGTTCATCATTGGACACTTCACAAAGAAGAAGCAAAAAAAATTCTTAAATTGACAAAAAAAGCGTCTTACCACAAAACTTAGACAAACTTTAAAAATGGCTGTATGTATGGGCCTTCGTGATTAGAAATCTCTTCTCCTGGGCTGATAGGCTTCTTCTAGGTGAGCTAGATTGTGGTCACGAGCGAACCCATTCTTAATAAGTAAAAAACTGGATTCCCCGCAAATACAGAGTAATAATAATAAGTAAAAACCCCTAAATATCGGAGGTTATACAAAAGTTTTAATTTTAGAGTTATTTCTGATTTTTTAATCGACCATTACAAAGTATCTGCTATTTTTTTTGTTTTATTTATCGATAGGCAGATGTTTCGCATACCTACTCATCTACCCCAAACCGATACATAAATACTTTTTATACATATTTTAATTCAAAATACCTTGTATCATCAGCTGAATAAAACAGGTCGAGCAGGAACTTAAACAGCTTTAAAATTCAGATAAATCTTCCAACAACAACGTATTGTCACTTTAAAGAGTTTTTTAGCTTTCAGGAAATAAAATAAAGTATTTACATCTCTAGATATTTATTTATTCATACACTTACACTTAAAATACCTATCAGGGTAGGCAGAGCATCAAATGATTTTAGAACCACTTGACATTTAATATACATTTAGAGGGTTATTAACCCTAGATAACTAAACATTCGTCCAGACGACTACGCACCCCCCCGCCAAAGTCCAGTTCGGGCACTTGCCCGCGCCCCCTGCCCTCCGCTCTTTTTCTACCTTCCTGATTACTGTAAATAACACCACGTGTGACGCATTTGCAGTCACACGCTTAACAGGACGCGCCCTGTGACCATCCCGTCGTCCACTCGACGAAAGTCTAGTTATAACGTAACTTTTATGCAAAGGTAAGTGAATTACTGTCACTGTATTTTTTTAGTTGTTTTGTTTTTACTTTCAGATATTTTTGAAAATCAAAGTTTATTTAAATTGTTTTACTTAGTTAAGCATGAAAATTTTTGTTATTTACAACATTTACTTGAGATTTCATGCCAATGAGCGTGGTTATCAATGAATAGTTTTTGGAATGTGTGTATTGATTGATACCTTTTTTTCAATCTAATTTTAGATGGAGCTGAGACGACAAAAGGAGCAGATACGCAAGTGGCTCGAAGAGGATATGGAAGATGAACACGAAGAGCCATCGGACAACTCGTCTCCGGAAACAGAGGATAATTTGTTGCAAGAAATACATCGAACCACTGACAGCGATTCCGATCCTCCTAATACTAAAAGTAAGATGGAATCTGAAGAAGATATCCTTCGCCCAAGTAATAGAGCTCAAACTCAAGTCATATACCTACTCTTCTGATGACCCTTCGGATGATAATTTAGACTGTCCAAGTAATGATAACTCTACTAACAATAATTTACGTGTTATCCATCCATCTACAAGTAACCTCTTTGGGAAAAATAAATATAAATGCTCGACTACACCTAGATCAGCTTCTACTTGCACTTTGAGACGGAACCTAATACATTTTGTACCAGGTCCAAGAGCAGAAGCGAGAGAATTGGAGGATTTGCCATGGCTGCAGCAGAGATTACAGACGGTAACTTTGCGACGAGATATCAAAGTTATGATACAGGATATTCTGGGCATCACACCTGACGTAGAAGCCGCTATCCATTCTACGTCAAATATGCGCAAAATGTATCATCTATGTCCATCAAAGGCGCGAAAGATGACAAAACATCGGTGCATGAAATGCAAAAATGCAATTTGTGGCCCTCACAATGTTGATATGTATAGTAAATGTTTAGAATAAGGTTTTTGTTAATATTTTATTATGATTAAGTTCCTATTTAACATTAAATTTGTGCTACGGAACAAGTTCCTATTTCTAATAAATATTTTCGACAATATCGTGTTTTTTATTGCGTAGTCCGTTCGACTAATGTTTAGTTATTATGTAACCGTGAATGTAGTTTAGTTATCTAGGGTTAAGCGGCAGTAGATATACTTGTTGTGCATAGGAAATATTGTTCGAGTTTTGCGTGTATGTTTTGTTTTTTTTACTTCAATTTTTATCTTTTTAAAACCATTAACTTACAAAGAAGTCTTCTCCTATGCAATACCAACATTATTAACATAACATAATAATAATAAATACGCGAATATTGACCCGTGTTAGCATTAAAGTATTATTAAAACGAAATCAATAAACAAAACGCATACTAAAAACACAACTTTGTACTTTATTATGATAAATCGACTTATCAGTGCGATGACCGTTTTTTGACCGACATTTAAAGCAAGAAACGGGGCTTAACATACAGGAAAATTAAAAAAAAAGTGGTCCTGTAAATGATCCTATACCGTTGATATCGGTAAAGGCAAGTTCCGGTCTTACGACTGTAACTGGTCTGAATCTGAATAAGTACTGTTACAATATTGTCGAACGATTAGCCCAATGATGACTGAGTTTTTGGACTTTTTTTAAAGTTCCTACTTCGGACTGGGAGTAAAAGAAAAACATAAAATGTGCCAGCTGCCTACTCTTCCCAGGCATACTGTAAAAGTTAGTAAGTTGGACGCGAGGGCTTTGATGTATTGTGAGCGAAAGGCTGATAGCCTCTCATCACTTACATACATCATATTTCATCTTAAAACCCTTTGGCTCTAGTGGTTTTAAAACCACTGATGCTCTGCCTACCCCGTTAAGGATTATAGACGTGAGCGTATGTATGTTGTTCCTAGCCTGGAAACAAGTCTTTCAATTAAACATTTATAAAAAATTACAATGAAATAAAAATAATGACTATATGGTGGTATTAAGTGATTTTTTATATCATCTTTTTAGATCCGAATTCGAACGGAAGCGTTCGTAGCCCAGTGGCTCTCGCTGAGGTTAAGCAACGTACACAGAGGCAGGGCATTTGATGGGTGACAAAAGTGGCAATTTATCACAAGCGTTTCCGTGCTTCGGAGTCCACGTTAATCTGTCTGTCCCGGCTGTTGTCGATTGACTACAGTCGTTAAAACCAAGTCAGAGGCCATTGTGTGGTTTGAAATCTCTGACACCAGGGTTAGCCAAGTTCGCCACACACTTGACTATACCTACACGATAAAAAGAAGAAGATCTGAATTAGGTCGCCGACTTTTGTTGCTGACTGTACTTATATGGTAAAGAGTGCGGCAAGAGAGTCTAAAGTTAACAACAATGTAGGTTCTACGTAGGTGAAACCAAGTGACCATGTTTACTAGCCATGTTTCACTTTTCTAGTAAAACTTTACCGCACACGTTGAATTTGTAAGTTTATAGCCACTCCAGGCACTTAACTAAAATTTCCTAACTAATAAGTGTGAGCTAAGTGCGATACCCGCTTGAAAGTTTTAGCGTAAAATATTTTAGAAAATACACACACATATATATACAGCCTGTTCCTTTTGATATCCCAAAACTCCAGGATATCAATGAGACCACGTACCTATATGAATCAAATAGCATACACATTATTTTTCAATTATTAATAAATTCCAATTTTTATTTTTCATACAAAATAATTTGGTAAAAATGTGAATTTCCTATAAAACACCTTTACGTAAGAAATGACCACGTCACATTATTGTATTCTAAATTATGAATGATTGAAACGAATTATCAATGAAAGTGTACCAACTTAGGACTCGTTTTATGGGAGAAAGATTTTTAAATATTTTAATTTTGATTGATGATTTCACCGAAAATACCCATTTAAGAACATATGTTCCTGGGACTTTTTAAATTATTTTTATTCATCTACATAACCCACAACATAACCTCAAGCCAATCAGAATAAGGTATGATGAACTCTAACCTCGGTCGGAACAGTTTTAACTGACTCGCTTCGGGAAAACGCGTTTTGTCTTGCAGAAACTAGTTTTAACTGATATTTGATTCAGACATTAGTCAATTCTAGTTTTAACAAAGGCACCAAGTAAAAACTAGTTCTAACTAGGAAAAACGCGTTCTAACTACTAACTAGTTTTAACTGTAACATATACATATTATAAAGAGGAAAAATTTGATTGTTTGTTTCTTTGTTTGTTTGCATCGAATAGGCTCCGAAACTACTGGACCGATTTGAAAAATTCTTTCACCATTAGAATCCTACATTATCTGGGATGGACATAGAGTACTTGATTTTCCCGAATTCCCACGGGAACGAAGTCCCGCGCGGGAAGCTAGTAGAATATAAACTTAGAGTTATGGGATATCAAAAGGAACAGGTTGTATATGGAGTGACTTAAAATTATCTGTACCAGGTGTTTCAAAATAACCAAAAAAAAAAGAAATTCCAAAATTTAATTTTAAAAGTGAAATAGTCACAACTCTAGTAATCAGTTGCACGGTTTGACATCTTTCAAAATGAAAGTTTCATATAATTTATACGACATACTTGTAATATCTAAATATATAAAACAAATTGTGTTAGTTACACCACTTATAACTCAAGATCGGCTGGACTGATTTTGATTCAATTTGGTATGGAGGTAGCTGATGCCCTGGATTAACACATAGGCTACATAATTTCCCGAAATTCCCCCGGGAACGAAGTCCCGGGCGTAAAGCTAGTATGTAATAGAGCTGCGCAATAAGCTAAATTTTAATTAATTTTGAATTATCTTTTTTTTTTGGTTTTTTGAAACACATTGTATAGCGCAGGTTAATGGAATGATTCTTCACATGAATCTGAACTATAAAACTTAATAAGAAAGAGTTATATGTCATTTGACACAAGCCGGTTATAAACATTGTATAAGTTTTTTTTTTTTTTTTTTTTGTAAGGCCCTTAATGTTGGGGTTATACAAAATTTTTATATTTTGAGTTATCGTTAACTCGTTTCATTAAAAATACGATTTTCAAAATAAATTAATTTTCTGCGCACGTTTAATCGCCAAAAATTTTATTGAAGGAGGAAATAACCAAGGAGATTAAATAAAAAGCTGGCAGCTTAGAAAATCATAATGAATAAAGAATTTTCACATTTTTTGAAATCGGGTATTAAATACTGTAAATGAGTAAAAAAGTAAAAACAGCTGTAAATTATGAAATTATGACTTTCCTTTTTCTTTTGTTTTATAATTTTAGAACAGTTTATAGCCAACTTCATCGTAAAATGTAATAGGATACGAGACAATAGTTTCACTTGTTCAAATGAATGTTTCTTTTGTAATTTGTTCTTTAAGTAAATTGATTGTAAATTGGTAAAACTTATAATGTATACTTACTTACCCAGAAAAGCGAAATATTTTATCCTGCCAAGAAACTATTTGAATTTTTAAATCTTTTTACAGGAAATTCTGAGTTTAAATTTTAAAATAACGCCATAGCCAGTCCGTTCCCGAGAGAATATTGGCTATGCATTCAAATTCTGAATTCAAGATGAAATAACAGCAGATTGCAGCAAAGAGTTTTTAATCTTCAACATTTTATTTTTTTAGTTTTTCTAGCTTAATAATTTCGTAATACGAGATAATGATAAGTAAGACCAAATGTATGGCACTTTTTAATATTGATTGCTTGACCCTCTGTCCATATATTATGGGAACACACGCTTAAGTTGTACGAGTAAATAAATATGAACAAAGAATAACTCTAACCGCATTAGAAGCTACGATGTCACAAACAGACACACAGATGCACAGACACATGGACATACACCTCAAACTTATAACACTCCTCTTTTCTATCGTGGGTTATAAAATAACCAAAAAACAAATACAGTGGATTTCATTCATTACGACCTTGGTTGTAGCGACCATTTGTCTATAGTGACGTAAAATCTAAGTCCCTTGAATTAAAGCATACTTTAGTATGTACAAACATATGGCTATAGCGACTTTGTATGTAACGTCGAAATCGGGTGTAGCGACTGTTTTTATTGAATAGTTTGTAATAAATTCTTGGAAATCCCATGCAGATGTCGCGACCGGAGTCGGCCGCCAAAGACACAAAAGAGCTTTCTTATCTTTTGTTTACATCCACACACATGGTCAGCAACCTTTACTTTTTGTTTATAGATATTAGCCAGGTAATTAGGTAGGTAAGCGTGTACGTTTCCGAGTTAAAATGGTTTAGTTACAAATTGATATTCAGAGTAGCAACTGTGTATTGTAAACTTTTGAATAAGTATGGCTCCTAGACACACGTTCACTGTTAAAGAAAAGGCGGTAATCATAACAATAAATGAATAAAAATCTGTATCTTTTTGCCTTTGCCTGTAACGACATCCGGATGTAACGACGAAATAACAGTGGTCCCTTCATTGTCGTTATACCCGAAATCCACTGTACTTATAGTAGGTACAGTTAAGTACAAAAGCCATTGTTCTGAACGAATTGAAATTCAGACAGCATATCGTTCGTTGATTCAACATTCAACCCTAGGTTACCGCATTAACTGTCTACCTGCACTTAAGGGGAAGTTGGGTGTAAGTAGGGTGGGGGGGGGAGGGTAATCCGGTGGATTCCAGACTGCTTTTTATTATGTATTCGATTTGAAATGCTGGGCTTTTTATGAAACGATACGGAAATTTAAATAAAGATTTTGGTTTGGGATGGAATGAAGGTTTTTGTTGAATTGCACTCTGAAGCAATTAAATAATTCTTTTGAGTTTTTGTCCGCCTCTTGCTAACAAATAGAGTTGGTTTTCATATGTCTATTTATGTACTTTTTGCAAAGAAACTGATACGAAACTACTTTTTGTTGGATAAAGTGAAAATTAATATAATGTCGTGGGTTATATTAAATGGCCTCTGACTTGGTTTAGCGACTGTTGTCAATCGACAACAGCCGGGACCGACGGGTTAACGTGCCCTCCGAAGAAGTAAATTGCCAATTAGGTCACCCATCAGTTTCCCTGCCTCTAAATGCGTTGCTTTAACTCACTGATCGGTTTATACAAACGTAGTGTTTCAATATTATCACATGCTGAGATTATTAGTTATTACATTTATTACGTTGTGGTGCTCAATGTACAAAAATTATTCAAATTTAAAATGGCTTTATTTCATAAAATATTCTAGATGTTATTACTTAAAATTAGTCAAAGTTACAATAAATACATACAAACATATTCGTTAATTCAGGATGTTACATTAAAGGATTTAAATACATTGCATAGATATTCATTCTTTTGACTCTACTGACTCTACGCCTATTCGCAAAGGTGCAGTCTTCCTCAGAGAAGAACAGGCAATAAACAAATACATAGTACAATCATAGCCCAAAGCTGCGTTTTCTTTTTCCCAAACCAAAAACTCTATCGATTCACATAGGCCTGTGTTAACCCCTAAGCTGGCGCCGGCACAATGTTAACCCCCCGACCTTGACAGCGGGTCGTTTCTCATAGCGGGCCCGGCACACCCTCGGTACGCGTCTAGTAGGATTACCGTCCTGGTTTAGGACTTTTACATCTCGCTACTGACATTATTTAAAATTGTTCATAGTGTTCATATCATAGTAATTAAAAGAAGACCGATGAAATAAAAAGTTTTCACGATGGTCCCACCAGTGGAACACATCAGTAGTGGGTCTAAAAGAAAAAGGGTTAATAAATGTTTTAAATTAGATAAAAACTGAAAATAAAATGTAAGTGTTGAAACATCGTTACTGAGAAAAAAAATATTCAAATTTCTTAACTGGTGCCACCGTCAACTGAATTTTCAATTGCTAGGTAGTTTGCAACTTCACGTTCGGTTGGCGGTGGCGCTGCTGGTCGGGGTGGTTGTCAGCAAGTATATGAAAATTAAATAGTTCTCAATTTCGCCACATGAACAGATAAAATGGCCTCCATTCCATCGACACACAACTGAAGTCACAGAATCGGGTCCCAGATACACAGATACAAATTTCAAACTTAAAACACCCCTCGTTTTTGTCGGGGATTAGAAATATTGTATTTAGAGCATGTTACGCAAAAAAATCGTCACCTTATCGTTTCATATGCAACTAAGTCGCAAGTTATAAAGGCGCTGGAGTGCCGCGGTGCAGACATGGGATGCGATCGATACCACTGTCTGCTACCACTCTGCACTGCGGAATGACCTTGCACTCTATTCAATACTTTTTCGTGCATTTCCTAGTTGGTTTCTTTTGCTTTTTGAGTAAGTGGTTATGAAGATTTAAGGGGTTAAATTAATTGTCCACGAAAGCTTTAAGAAGTTTATTGACATAAAAAATTCATAAAAAATTAAATAATTTCAACACTAAAGCAGTCTGAATGATGAAGCTATTTTAACCTACTTTAGATGTGTTTATTACGGATTTCTAATTATCACTTGCTCAACGGTGAAGGAAAACATCGTGATGAAACCCGCCCGTCCAAGATAATTCATTTTCTAAAGACGAGCGGTCCACCAACCCGCATTGGGCCAGCTGTCCACCAACCCGCATTGGGCCAGCTTGGTGGACTATGGCCTAAATTCCCTTCGGGTTTCGAAGGGGGGACGTATATGGGCTGGTAGAAAGATGTGTTTAATTTAAATTTATGTTCCTTGGGGAACATTAACTAACTATTACTGATTCATCATCCCCCAGCCCAAAGAGCGAACCCTTCATTAATAATAAATAAAAAAACTTAAGACCTAGAAAGATTCCTTAAGAATAATGCAGGCAAGGAACAAAGAAGATTTTCACAAAATCCCCAGGGGAACGAAGTTTTATTACAATTTGAAAAACACGCAAAGTTTGCCTATACAAAAAAAATTGTTCACGTTGATTTTGTTAGCTAGTACTAAACGATGTTCGCAGTTTCTTACTAAACCATCAATACATTTCACATAGTTAATAGTACTCTCAGATAAACACCTAGCATGAACTAGCGCGACTTTGCATGCAGTTAATAATATCCTTTCATGGTCCTGTTTACTTTTACCGCCAATACGCGTTTATTTTCATGTCATGCCATGTTTTTGTTCTGTCTGTTAATAGAAAAAGGTCAAGAGTGAATCGTTGTTGTTAAGCTGGGTTTATTACAGTCGCGAGCATAACATAGAAATACCCATAAAATTAAAATTGACGTAGCAACATTAGATCGCAAAAAGTATGCTCAGTTGTGTCTTATAATAAAATAAAATAAAACTTTATTTCTCAAACGGCTTATACATTAATTCTTAGTCTAAGGAAAACTCACCATTAAGCAAATTAAAGTTTTACTTGTGTTGGGAGGTTCCAGTTAATGAAGTACATAACAAAATAGTCTAAATGTGATGGCTCGGAGAAACAGTTGAGATAGGTAAACATCTTAAATTATTATTATAGAACTTAAATTTATGGTGTGTGTGTAATGATGTAAGGTAAGGTAAGGTTAGGTAATTTAGAATAAATTCTAGTTGAGATATTTTTTTTAATCATAAGAGTTAAGTTATTCTATGAAATGAGATAATGTATTAATGATTGTGACTGTACATCTCAAAGAATATGCAGTAAGGATATTTTAAATGTAGATAATTACAGGAGAACTTGATTTTTTTGCCATTTAAGGCGACTACAGCACCCGATAAAGGCAGCACACATAGGAATAGTGCCATCTCCATCTCTCAACAGGCCTGGGTCGGCAGTGCGAACAGTGTCGATACACGAAGTTTACGGACTATGAAAGCGTGAGTACGTAAAAACATGTTCAAAAGTTAGAAAAATGAGATTTAAGGAAAGGCAACAGCTTAAATCGAAAAATGCGTTAATTACTTAGTGAGAGTGTCACGAACATTTTGATAGCAAATTTAAGTTCCTGTGTGCATTTTACTATCGTTTTTACAGCTTAAAAGATACACAATATTGGTATTTAGAGGTGACTTTGTGAGCTTTTTCTATCGAACCAAAATTTCAGCAAACTACTTATCTAGTTTATATCCTCAATATTACCGTAGTATTTTTTTCTTCGAATTAATGCAGTGCGTCATGCTTATCTACGCATCATAAAATCGTAATTTAGGTGCTGTAGTCGCCTTAAGTCTCACTGTTAGGCGAAAGGCAGCCCTCAATTTCTTCCGAATACTTCTAATCTAAAATTATTTTAGCGATAAAGAAAATCAAAAGTTCTAAAATGTATAGGATTGAGAGATACAATAGAAAAGTCACGTGGTTGGTCCATGTCAATCACGTAATACATTTCACAACTTTCATGTAATTGATAGCAGTGATAGCCCAGTTGGTAATGAGCCAGACTTGTAATCGGAAATTTGCAGTTTCAAACCCTGGTGCGGGCCTGTACCACTAAATTCGTCTTTTCGGATTTATGTACAGATTTCTAATTATCACTTGCTCAACAGTGAAGTAAAACATCGTGATGAATCCCACCTGTCCAAGAAAATTAATTTTAGAAAGACGAGCGGTCCACCAATCCGTATTGGGCCAACGTGGTGGACTATGGCCTTAATCCCCTTCGTGTTTCGAAGGGAGGCCTGTGGACGTGTAAGGGCTGGTAAAAAAAATAAATGCTAACTGAAAATAATGATGTCTAGGCTTCATCGAAAATGTCTACATAAAAAAAAATTACTGGAGATTCTTCTCAGATTAAAAGAAACCTGTCACTGTAAGTAACACAAAAAGGTTTTTCCTCCCTCCTTGCGGACCCCTAGAAAAGTAGTGTAAAAACGTACAATGGTGGTAAAACAATAGGTCGGTCGCGCGTCGTCGCCTGTCATTACGCGACCTTGACAATCGGCGCTTCCGTCCACGGCTGCCGTGAATCATCGTACTTTTTGTCCAACTTATGTAACAGCTGGATGGTCTTTGGGGACATAATGACAGGTCTAAAATTGGCCGATTGCCACATCTGGGCAAAATTTGTCTGGGCAATGATTGTTACTTAGTTATTGCTACGAGTAAATTGTTGTTAAGAATTAGATTTTTTTCTTTTGATTTTTAACTCTAGACAAGAAGCATGAGCGTGTTATAAGTTTTACGTGTGTATCTGAATGTCTGTGTATCTGTGTGCCTGTTCATGGTATCGAAGCTCCTAAACGGAAAGGCCGATTTCGATGCGTTTTTTTTAGTTTGAAAGCTGACGTAATTAATAATAGTTAGGAAGTTTCTCTCTCTGAATATGTAAAAAATAAAACAAGAAACTCCCCTATCGTTTTGGCCGCAAGCCTGCGATAGAGGCGAAATCCCCAGAAATGGGAGAAGAAAATGGTTTTTCTCCAATAAAATAATAATAATAATAAACGTTACACACTCAAAGGCCCACATTAAGGTTTTCCCTTGTGTCGTGGGTCCATCGGAACACACATAAAGACAAACACAAATACCCATGACCCGAGAACAAGCATTTGCTTTTTGCACAAATATTTGCCCCGACTGGGAATCGAACCCAGGACCCGTCGATCAAGAGGCAGCGCCACTACCACTAGACCAAACTGGTCGTCAAATTGAGATGGCTCTTAGCCTTAGTTGATCAAAATTGGTTAAGCCGTTTGAAAGTTGTAAGCAATCAAATGTATGGAGTGACACATTTTTTTTAAATTTTAGAGTTGTTGTTATAAACGAATTCTTCTTCTTCTTATCGTGTAGGTATAGTCAAGTGTATGGCGAACTTGGCTAACCCTGGTGTCAGAGTTTTCAAACTGCACAGTGGCCTCTGACTTGGTTTTAACGATTGTAGTCAATCGACAACAGCCGGGACTGACAGCGTGCCCTCCGAAGCACGGAAACGCTCGTGATAAATTGCCACGAAACGAATTGATAACTAAAATTGCGAAATGTTTTCCCGGTTTATTTCAATTTTACTGCAAATTCCATTAAAATGAAATACAAATAATGAAGAAACTTTCCCAACGCATACATAGCCATATACTAAGCATTTTACTACCTACACTAATATTCCAATAAGTACTAAACAATACTTGCAAAATTTAAAAGTAAACATTGCAAAATATTACTTAGTCTTTTGCAAAAGTGTTGTGTAAACTGAAGTTTTCTGCTTACATATAGTGTCCACGTATTAGCAAATGTCTGATAATTTGAACCTACACGTTTGCTAATAGGGGCGTGAGAGTTTCCACATTTGCACTTTTGAAGATAACATTACCATTCTTGGCCAGTATCTCTAGCACGATAACGACAAACTCGCGCTCGGCTCACGCTGAAACTTCACTTTGATTGCGCGAGGGTCCCGCGCAAAGGGTTGCTCGCTCTATGGCGTTGTCAATGTTGACATTTTGACATAGGACCGCGGTGTTGTCGCGGCGCTGTCACTATCGTACTCGGCCTGCTGATAGAAAGGTGGAACAAAAAACAACGAATATTGAAAATGTTGTGTCGACCCAGACATTAGACTACTTATAACTTTCAAACAGCTAAACCAATTTTGTGAAAATATATAACTAAGAATCAGTCCATACACAGACACACAGATACACACGTCAAACTTATAACACCCCTCTTTTTTGTCGGTGGCTAAAACAACAAAATAGGCAATTATAAAATAACATAAGAATAATTAAATAACAAAAAAAACGAAGAGAAAAGTCAAAGTATTGTTCAACTACCCACCCCATTTTTGCAGACATGAAATAGTATTAAGTATATCCGGCCTTACTTTCTTACTATTTATTACTATATTTTACTATACTACTATTACTATATATTAATATTATAAATGCGAAAGTAACTCCTGTCTGTCTGTCTGTCCGTCTTTCACGCCTAAACTACTGAACCGATTTTGATGAAATTTGGTACAGAGATAGATTAGAGCCTGGGAAAGGACATAGGCTACATTTTATCCCACAGTTGGGCACGATATAACCTGTAGTCCACGCGGGCGGAGCCGCGGGCGGAAAGCTAGTTTGTTATATAAGATACACAAGAAGCGTAAAAATGAGGCAATAAATTGTAAAACCCATCTGTGATCCAACATATCCGCTGCCAAGTTTATAATGGTATTGTACTCTCTTATTTCCTTTATATTGAGTTTTTAACCCCTTACAAAAAAGGGTTGTTATAAGTATGTTACAGGGCTTTAGGTATCTCTCTTTCAACCTCTCGGGTAACAACGAAAAAAAATTTGAGTTTCCATACAAACTTCATCAGCATATAGCGCATTTTGTATGGGAGATCAATTTTTTTTTGTATTTTGACTATGTTCCTTGGGGAAGTTGTTCAATTTCTTGGACTGATTAACCACCCGAAAGGTTGAAAGAGATTTACCTAAAGCCCAGTATATGGAATTTTATAACTATTTCCGAATTAAACGATTTGAATTGAATTGAATTGGCAGTCAACTCTCATGAGAGTAGTCTCATTGTGTATGCTAGGGTAGTCGCACTCTAGACTCACCTTTATAATCCACCGTTACGCCAATAAATCCTTAGTTAAACTAAAACCGTAAATCAGCGACGCCGTTATTCTATAATCAATAGCCCATATTAAGCCACAATGGGCTAAAATTAGGGTTGCCATTTCCTTAATTTATACACTGGGCGTCAAAAATAAGTAGTACAGTTTTAAAATTGCGATTTCTCCCAAACTATAAAACTTAGACCTTTGAAACAAAAAAGGTTAAAAAGAAAATTTAATCTTATTCAATAAAAACTTCATGCATTATAAGAACTTATAATGCTTGACTTTAAAAAAAACGAATAAATAAAAACACTTTTTTTAAACTGTTGAAAGGTGTTGTCTTACTTAGGATTTTTGTGTTTGACACATTCGCTGCTGATAAAGCAATTGTAATTGAAAAGCATAGGTATCTTCAGAGAGTAAATTTGACTAATCATGCCTCTTTCACCAGAAGAATGTGCAAGAATCTTAGCTTTTCTCGAAGTGGGCATCAGTATGCGTCGTACTGCAAGGAGGGTGGGTGTAACTTTAAGAACGGTTCAGCGAGTAAAGCAAAGGTACGAAGAGACTGGAAACCATCTAAGGAGACGAGGTAATGGCAGACCCAGGTGCACAAGTACCCGAGAAGATCGCTTTATTGTTTCCACTGTGTTAAGAAATCGACACCTTAATGCAGTTGAGGTTCAGCAACAGCTTCTTCGGACCCGAACAGACTACATCAGTGAGAGTACAGTGAGAAGAAGACTTGCTGAAGCTAACCTGAAGCCTCTAAGACCAGCAAATGGCCCCAAACTTGAGACAGAGCATCGCGTAGCAAGACTACGCTACGCCCGTCAACACGTACAATGGGGCGAAGAAGAATGGGCTAGAGTTTTATTCACAGATGAGTCTCGATTCTCTTTATACACTTCAGATGGACGGCGGAGAGTCTACAGACGACCCGGTGAGCGATACATTCAAGCTTGTATCTCGGAAAGAGTCCAATATGGCGGGGGCTCTGTACACGTATGGGCTGGTATCTCTTCAGAGAGTCGCACAGAGCTTGTGGTAATAGAAAATGGGACTTTGACTGGTGAAAGATATGCCTCGGAGATCCTCAACGAGTATGCAGGGCCATATTTAATAAATATGGGTGATGGAGCCATCCTAATGCATGATAACGCCCGGCCACACACTGCTCACCACGTACAAGAGTACATTCAGGAGGTTGGCATCAACTTGATGGCTTGGCCATCGAGAAGCCCAGATCTCAACCCGATTGAACACGCCTGGGATGAGCTTGGGAGGCTAGTCAGAAGGCGCAGTCCACCTCCTGCCACACTCAGGGCTCTAAAACATGCGCTGATAGAAGAATGGGAAAATATTCCCCAACACCGCCTCCGAAACTTAGTGTTCAGCATGCCAAACCGGATCCAAGCTGTAATTAGAGCCCGAGGCGGCAACACAAGTTATTAAATTGTGAAAAAGTTCCAAAACGTGAAAATTAAGTGGTTGACATATCGTTAAAAATTGATACTTTTTAGTATTTATCTTAATTTTAAGTTTGAAACTTTATTCATGCCAAATAAAATATAACTTTAATAAACTTCGTTAAGTTTACTATAAACTGCTTTTTATTTCATAAGTGTAACTACTATAGTTTAGGAGTAATTGCAATTTGAAAAGTGTACTACTTATTTTTGACGCCCAGTGTAATTATAACTGTGTCGCTTCTAGAATAGAAAACATACATTCTCTTTATGTGTATGACACACATTTCTAGCTCTGCTTGGATGTGTTATTTTGGTTAATGAGACTCTTAACTCTTAATGAGACTCTAAAAGACGAGTCTCACTCTTAAGATTATTAAAATTAAGATTTAATTGATTTATATATTTTTATTTTTTTTATTTTAGATTTCTTCTTAAGATTTATTTGTTCTAATGTTTGTTATTAATAAATTATTTGATTTGAACTCTTTCAGTTATTACAGTCAAGTGTATAAATATGTATCCAAAGATCCATACTAATATTATAAATGCGAAAGTAACTCTGGCTGTCTGTCTGTCTGTCGTCTTTCACGCTTAAACTACGAAACCGATTTTGATGAAATTTGGTACAGAGATAGATTAGAGCCTAGGAAAGGACATAGGCTACATTTTATCCCACAGTTGGGCACGATATAACCTGTAGTCCACGCGGGCGGAGCCGCGGGCGGAAAGCTAGTCTTTTTATAAATATGTTACTATATATGGTTTTTATGAATATGTATACACTTACATACACAGTCATAAATATACTTGCGACAAGCTGTAAGCTGTGAACTTCGATTTAAATTTTAGAGTTATTTTAACTTTTTAACACCAAAGTCGAAGTCAAAAATATCCATTTCATAGAACATACAAAGTGCTGCTTGAAAATGTCATAAAAATAGCAAAATCAATATAAATATTTGAGCAAAATAGCGAATTACATTAGCATTTTTGACTTTGCGCCTATGCGCAAAGGCGCAGTCTTCCTCAGGAGAACAATACCCGTTCATGCAGCCCGACTGTGGAACTCACTGCCTTACCTCATCCGCAATTCCGAGACACTTCCGATATTTAGAAATAAATTAAAGGAACATTATGTATCTGGTGCTTTCCCTTCAGTATAATGAACATAATATTATATGTATTGTTTATGTATGTATAAAATATATGTCTGTGTATTTATATAAATTATTTATATATTATATGTATGTGTAGTTGTATTTTTATGTAGTTTATATTAGTATTTAGATTTCAGTGGTTAATTGTGCACGTCTTTATTTATTTTACGCCTCTCACTGTCCCAGGTCTGCTGGAAGAAATTTCTTAAAGAAATAAGCTGTACCTTTTGTGTTCGTTTTTCTATTTGTCTGTAATAGTTGTGATTTTTCCTGTGTACAATAAACTGTTAAAATAAAATAAAATAAATAAATAAAATAAAATAATAAATAGTCGCTCTTTTTAAGTAAATCATATAAATTTTCTTACTTCTAATGTTAATTGATTTAATAACTGAATAACTCTGAAGCTGAGCAATTTATTCCCATGGTTGCTTGTCTAACAGATAATCAGAAATTCTATAATAGCCCTTTTTACAAAGTTTTTGTTTAATTATTGTCTTAAATTTTGTTATATGTAGGTTTTGAATACACATGGGAATCTTATTGTAGAAGCGTATACATTGGCACATAAGTTTGTTACTTTGTGGAGACGACTGTCTAGTAAATCCACCTGCACCTGTTATCTAATAAATAATTAACTTACAAGGTACTAGCATCCCGCTCATGACTTCGTTCCCGTGGGAATTCGGGAAAATTATGTAGCCTATGTCCATCGCGGATAATGTAGCTTTCTAATGGTGAAAGAATTTTTCAAATTGGTCCAGTAGTTTCGGAGCCTATTCAATGCAAACAAACAAACAAACAATCAAATCTTTCCTCTTCATAATATGTATAGAATATAGATTTAAACATTGGCAACCCTATCTAATGCTACATAGCATTTGATCCCACCGGACACATACCGCTATATCCGTTGCAGGGTAAGCACGCGCATCACAATGACAAGGGCAAGGATATATGTATATGCACGAGGCCGATTGCTTTGGCCGATTAGTACTGTTATGTCAAATAGTTGTTGATATGAGTATTCCAGTGGTATATTTTGGACATCGAAAAAATTTTTTTTTCTACGTTGTGGTCATTTTCGATCGAACCAAAGACCGTCTATTTCACTAATTAATGACGGTTGAATTACAATGGCGACCATTTTACCCGTCGACAAACTCTTGCGGCGCGCCACTCGGCTGACGGTGAAACTTCACTTTGATTGCGGAGATTTGATTTCGCCGTGTGGTGATCGATTGAGAATTACACCTCCCCATCTCTTTCCATGGGTGTCTTAAGAGGCGACTAAGGAAACACAAATGAGACCTGCCTCCTAGTAATCCATCCCAGGCAACGACACTTCATTTTTTTCTGAATCTGAGGTGTCGTTCTATGGTCTCATGCGATGTGGTAGGCTCTGTAAAGGGCCGTCTGGTTCGCGACCACCCTCCTACCGAAGTCCGATGCCAAACAGCTTACTGTGTTCCGTCGTTGCGTGGTAGTACCAGTGCCTTTATAGGCATTTTCTGGGTTAACTCGCTCCATCGTCGACCTCATCTTGACTTTTATGGTCAAGATTGAAGTCAAGAGTTAACCCATATTAAAAAAAAGGGCCCCGCACTACGGCTTGCTCGTCCTTTGGCGTTGTCAATATTGACATTTTGACATAGGACCGTGGCACATTACGCGCGCTATCACCATCGTACTCGAGCTGCAGGTGGTGAAATTGAGAACTATCGGAAGCTAATACATTTGATGACAGCCACCCCGACCAGCCACGACACAGCCAACCGAACATAAAGTTACAAACTACGTAATAACTTAACATTCAGTTGGTGGTGGCGCCGTCAGTCAAAGCAACCATCATTAAATGTATGAAATTTTGATAGTTCTCGATTTCATCACCAGTAGCTCGAGTACGATGGTGATAGCGCGCGTAATACGCCGTGGTCCTATATCAAAATGTCAACATTGACAACGCCAGAGGACGAGCAAGCCTTTGCGCGGGGCCATCGCGCAATCAAAGTGAAATTTCAGCGTCAGCTGAGTGGCGCGCCGCAAGAGTTTGCCGCCATCGTGTTCGAGCTGCTGAATGGATAAAATAGCGACCATTGTCAGTTCACTGCCATTGAGATGAAAATAATGAAATAAACGCTACACACTCAAAGGCCCACACTAAGGTTTTCCCTTGTGTCGTGGGTCCTTTGGAACACACATAAAGACAAACACAAACACCTATGACCCGAGAACAATAACATCTGCTTTTTACACAAATTTTTGCCCCGACTGAGGATCGAACCCAGGACCCGCCGATCAAGAGGCAGCGTCACTACCACTCGAACAAACCGTCAACAGATACTATTGATTAGTGGAATAGATCTCCAGGTATCTTTAAATTACCGAACCACAGTTAGGTCCGTATTAAAGAAGCGACTCAGACTCTGATCGTTACTTAAAGTAGCAGTCGTCTTTGTCATTTTGATAGCGAGAGAAAGAGACAATCAATCTGTAGATCAAGACTTGAGTCTCCTATTGTTTTTTTAAATTTTTATTATAAGATGGGTTAACTCTTGACCTCAATCTTGACCATAAGGTCAAAGATGAGGTCGACGATGGAGCGAGTTAACCAAGAAGATGCCTGTAAAGGCACTGGCACTCCCACGCACCGACGGAACACAGCAAGCTGTTTGGCGTCGGACTTCGGTAGAAGGGCCTTAATACGGCCTTAGAAATTAGAAGCACTTTTATAAAAGTGTGGCATGAAAACCGCACTTCTTTGCTGCTTACACTAAAGCCATTTAAAATAATTAATCCATCAACAACGCTCAAACTAATAACGACAACAAATTATTAATTAATGGACATGATTATAATTACATTGTGAACTTTGTAGTTCTTGTCACGATGAAATAGAAAGACATAGACATTAAAAATAGAAAGTGAATCAAGTAGACACATAATTACTTTGTACTCGACCCTTTGAGATGTTATCTCATTTAAGATAGGCTTTTAATTATAATTATGTAAGGTTGAGATGTTAGAGTGTATGTGTTTACTGAAAGATTTTGGCAGATAATGGGGTAATTTTGAAAACATAGCCTTAAGTCCGTATTACAGAACGCGATTCAGACTCTGATCTATGTACAATTATTGAACATGTATACTTAAGTAGCAGTCGTCTTTATCATTTTGCTAGTGAGAGAAAGAGACAATCAATACTTCAGTATAGATCAAGAATTGAGTCTCCTTCTATAAAACTGGCCTAAGATTTTGCTTTCCACATTTAAGGGTTTCAGCTTGATAGTTAGGATTTAGAAACAAAAAATTTTTTTTTTTTTTAAATGCATTCACGCCCTAAATACTTACCTGAAGGGATAGGAGATAGAACGTTTAATATACATTCTTAGAGTAACATTTTTATTTTAGTATTTTTAAAATGAGGGATATTGTACACGTGAGGGATATTCACAATTAATTTATAAGGAAAGAAAAATATTCGGTGCGAATGGGACTTGAACCCACGACCCCAGGATTAGGTACGATAGCTCAGTTGATTAAGGCGACTGCAGCACCCGATAAAGGCAGCACACATAGGAATAGTGCCATCACCGTCTCTGAACAGGCCTGGGCCGGCAGTGCGAACAGTGTCGATACACGAAGTTTACGGACTATGAAAGCGTGCGTGCGTAAAAACATGTTTCGAAAAAAGAGATTTATGGAAAGGTGACAGTTTAAATCGAGAAATGTGTTAACTACTTATCGAGAGTGTTCAATCACGAACATTTTGATAGCAAATTCAAGTTCCTGTGTGCATTTTACTATCGTTTTTACAGCTTGAAAGATACAAATATTGGATATTTAGAGGTGACTTTGTGAACTTTTTCTATCGAACCAAAAGTGCCGAATCATGTTTTCAGCAAACTACTTATCTAGTTTATGTCCTGAATATTACCGTAGTATTTTTTTTCTTTGATTCAATGCAGTGCGTCATGCTTATCTACGCATCATAAAATCGTAATTTAGGTGCTGTAGTCGCCTTAAAGCACCATGTCCCCAGGATTTTTCTTTCCCTAATAATGTTTAAATTTCTTTTTATGTTTCATACAAAAATGTAACACGTGCTAAGGACAGTACAATATTGGAGCGAGTACAGGGCATGACATGGTTCCGTTTTGTAAGTGTTGATAAAATTGACGCGTCTTGGATTAGCCATAATGATAAGGGGCAAAAAACACTCGTAAGTTGTACTGTAAGTGGGGTAATAGGACATGCTATTCGATAGATGCGTACACGCAAATTGATTGTTGTAGGTATATTGTTCTCATAGATTAGTTTTTTTTTTAATTTACAGTTAGTTTAGTGTATTTGATTGAGTATCTTTTGCATCGTGAGTATTTCAATTACCTACTTACCTATGAAAGAGATAACTCTACATATTTTTTACCGTCGTCAAAAAAGGGAAAAATTTCTTTTTTTTGTGTGATTGTTACGCGAAAACTCCGCCAATTGTTAGAAAAAAAGTTCAAAACTCTTTTTTAGTTCGAAAGAACATACTCCTGAGGTGGTCTCATATATATAAATTTTATCGAAATTGATTCAGCGTTTATGGAAAAAATCAGCAAAAAGTAAACATCTGTAAATGTAATTCCGTCTTTCTTTACGTCCACAAGAAAGAAAGTTAAAGTAGGATATTTAAAGTCGTATTAACTAAAAGGACTTTTTTGCAACTGGGTGCAAATCTACTATTTTAATTTAAACCGTGTGGTGATCGGTTGAGAATAACACCACCCCTCTCTTTCCGTGGGTGTCGTAAGAGGCGACTAAGGAAACACAAATGAGACCTGCCTCCTAGTAATCCATCCCAGGCAACGACACTTCATTTTTTTCTGAATCTGAGGTGTCGTCCTATGGTCTCATGCGGTGTGGTAGGCTCTGTAAAGGGCCGTCTGGTACGCGACCACCCTCCTACCGAAGTCCGACGCCAAACAGCTTGCTGTGTTCCGTCGGTGCGTGGGAGTACCAGTGCCTTTATAGGCATTTTCTGGGTTAACTCGCTCCATCGTCGACCTCATCTTTGACCTTATGGTCAAGATTTAGGTCAAGAGTTAACCCATCTTATAATAAAAAATAATAATAATAATAATATGGCAGTTCATCAAATTCTCCTACTCTACTTTCAATCGCAGACAGATATATTTGCAGAAGATGGGTTCAATGGCATTAACGAATAAAATATTGTTGTCAATGTAACTGGTTTCTTTGGATTTGAACTAGTTCATAAGGTCGATGATATCTAGAACATATCCTCATGTGGGCGATTTATTTGTTAAGCTTGCGTTGTCAACGCAGTGGTAGAGCACTTAGTTGACACTGTTTTTAACCCTCGACAAAAAAGACGGATGTTGTAAGTTTGACGCTTGTGTATCTTTGTGTCTGTCTGTGACATCGTAGCTGTAAACGAATAGACCGATTTCGATGAGGTTTTTGAAGTGAAAACTTCTGCGGCGTTCTTTTTGGGATGGGTAAAAAATGTTAAACTCGCGTCAGGACACGTGACCTGATCGAAAATTTGTAAGACTGAGGGAGAGTAGACCGCAAGGAAGTAATATACCTATGTTCAAGTTTTCACTTCTGCCGACACTCCCGGAGTGCAACCGGTTGTTTTTTTTTAAAGCTGACGTAATCGAGATGGTTCTTAGTTATATTTGATCAAAATTGGTAAAGCCGTACGTTTAAATCGAATGTCAGATTGATACAAAATGTTTAATTTTGAAGTTTCATTTTATTTATTTAGAAAACTAACTGCTACTTTCTTAAATCTATATCTACAGGGTGTTAAGTAATTCGATCTTATCCTCTCGGGTGGTAAATCAGCCCACAAAACTGAACAACTTTCCCTGAGAAAAAATGCCGAAATACGAAAAAACATTTTTAACTTCCCATACAAATTGCATCAGCTGATAAATCATTTTGTATGGGAAGTCAAATTTTTTTTTCATATTTCGGCATTTATTCTTAGGGTAAGTTGTTCAGTTTCATGGGCTGATTCACCACCTGAGAGGATAAGATAGAACTACTTAACACCCTGTATATCTTCTATACTATTTATAAAGAGGAAAGATTTGATTGTTTATTTGTTTGAATTGAATAGGCTCCGAAACTACTGGACCAATTTGAAAAATTCTTTCTCCATTAGAAAGCTACATTAATGATGGACATAGGCTACATTTTCCCGAATTCCCACGGGAACGAAGTCCCGAGCGGAATGCTAGTATTAAATAATAGCTTTGCGCCTGGGACTTAATTCCCGTGGAATTTCCCAGAAACTAATTAGTTGACGGAAACTAAATAGAAACCAATGGCAAAGTAATTGAAAAGGAAGGTTCCTGAAATTCCTGAATGTATTGTCAATATATCTTTTTAATAACATAGATATATTGACATTACGTTTGTGTGTATGCCATGCCACTTCAAAGCATCACGAACTTTTTCATTCTACCCGACTACTTGTAAAGTAGGTTATGACTTTATGCTGTGGCCGTTTAGTGTGGTATAAACTAGTGATTCTTAGAGAAAGCTTCTTTAGTACTGGACGCTCCTCAGCAAGATGAAAGCCTTATATGATTTAGTGGACCTTGTATGATTGTATGTATGGGAGGCTGGGCATTGTATGGTAGTCGTAAATATTATGGTTATTGTAGGTTAGGTTAGAAGGAACTGACTGTACCTGTAATTGCATGTGCTGTATGCTTTTCCGCTTCAGTTCAGACGTTTCTCTTTACTGCTATCTGGAAGTGGGTACTTTGCAGAGTCCTTTGGGATTATTGGATTACAATAGCCTATTTTCTCCTACCACCCTAGGACCACCCTCTTTCTTACCGAGGTGTCGTACAAGGCGACTAAGGAAAATATGCAAGCAAGTTCATCTGCACACAGAGAAGGAAAACTCTGCAATTATATCAAAACCCTCGCCAACCCGTCTGCCGAGCGTGGTGAGTATGGCATTTAACCCTCATGTTATTGAGGGAGGCCCGTGCCCCAGTAGTGGGGACGTATATGAGCTGATGAAGATTTTCTCCTACTAATATCATCATCATATCAGCCCATTGCAGTCCACTGCTGAACATAGGCCTCCCCCAACGTGTGCCACTTTGCACGATCCTCCGCTTTTTGCATCCAGCCACTACCCGCTATCTTCTTCATTCCAATGCCGACACGTCTTGAGGTAGCGTTAAGGCTGTGCAGCAAGGCAATCGCGCTAAAAAAAGTGGATTGAATCGCAATTAAAACGTAGCTGGGGGGCTACCACCTAAGCGAAGCTGATGATGATTAACGAATGGAATGATGTACATTGCTGTGTTTGGTTCATGTCGTTAATCAAGGTCTCCTTATAAAGAAGCAATCGACAACGTTCCATTCGTTTACCCAGGATCAGCTTCGCTTAGGTGGTAGCCGCCCAGCTACGTTTCAATTGCGATTCAATCCACTTTTTTTAGCGCGATTGCCCTGCAGCATTCTTGCAGGACTTGTGGTGTTTCTGCCAATATTATTACGTCTAATATTATGAATGCGAAATATTAGATTATCAAAAAGATTGAAGCGCTAGAACCTGGTGGGCCTTTTTATAATACGAAAACGGCACGGTCATGTAGTGCTGTGCCGTACGAATTATAAAAAGGCCCGATGGGTGATCAAAGTGTCAACTTATCACGAGAGTTTCCATAGTTTGGAAGGCGACGGTCTTGGCTGTTGTCGTTTGACTACAGTCGTTAAAGCCAGTTCAGAGGCCATTTGAAAACCCAATAGGATAAGTCAAGTTCGCCACACATACTATACGTACTGATAAAAAAGAAAATACAAAAAAAAAACACTTTAAAATCCAGCATTTAACACCTCGCCATGTCAAGAACACTATGGTCCATCGGAAGTGGGTCTATATTTGGTCGCGTGCATACATTTACTACAAACCAAATTGCACCATTCCATTTCTGGTATTAGGGCCAAACTCAGCCGCTATTATAACGGCATCAAAGCCAATTTTTTTATTGTGTAATCGTGGATGTAATACTTCTTGTCACGGTATGGTATCTCCAATTGTTTTTATGAAGTTTGATCGTAAATCTTCTTTAAGTTTGAGGCATTTGAGAGGTGTTATAAGTTTGACGTGTGTATCTGTCTGTCTATAAATCTGTGTCTATCTGTGGCATCGTAGCGCCTAAATAAATGTACCGATTTCTGACGTAATCGAGATATTTGATCAAAATTAGTTCAGCCGTTTAAAAGTTATGAGCAATCGAATGTCGCGGGTGATACAGCATTTTTTAATTGTAGAGTCATAAAAATTTTTTGAAATCGGTCTACAAATGACGGAGTTTTGAGATAACAAACATAAAAAAATCACCCAAATTGGAACCTCCTCCTGTTTTTGAAGTCGGTTAAAAATAAACATATAACTATACAACGCGTATTAGTTCATAATCACACCAAAATTTGTGTACTTACTAGCTTTTCGCCCGGGACTTCGTTCCCGTGGGAATTTTTGAAAATTACGGAGCCTATGTGCTATTCTGATGTATTAGCTATATTATTGTAAAGTTTCTTTAAAATCTATTCAGTAGTTTTTGTGTGAAAGAGTAACAAACATCCATACGCGTTTATAACATTAGTAAGGAAAGGATATTTACATTTGTAACCATAAATCCTCAGTCAGTAAGTCTCCGTAAAAGGCCATAAACGAGCTTTTCCGGGAAGAAACTTATTGGTTACTACTAGTTACAATTTGGTTACAAAACCATTTGATAAATTTAATTATTTGCATTTCAAGCTGAGCTAACTGACTTAGTTTACGCAACGTGACGTAAGGAGCATTGTACGACGGTAAGATATCGTCTGAACGGTAACTTAACCCTTTACATACGCCAAGGGTCTGGGTTGGGTCTTGAGGCCATAGTCCACCACGCTGGCCCAATGCGTGTTGGTGGACCGCTCGTCTTTCGAAAATTTTCTTGGACGGGCGGGTTTCATCACGACGTTTTCCTTCACCGTTGAGCATGTGATAATTAGAAATCCGTACATAAATCCGAAAAGACGAATTTAGTGGTACAGGTCCGCACCAGGATTTGAACTTACGACCTTCGGAATACAAGTCTGGCTCATTACCAACTGGGCTATCACCGCTACAGGCTAGTTTCTAGTTTCAAGATATTCTTTAGTAGTTTCAAGCAATGTTGTATATATATATATATACATATATAGTAGCCATTTTATCAATTTCACTTTAAGGTCTAATAAACCTAGCTTTGCCAGTAACAGGTTAAACATGGAAAACCGCGTTTACTTTTCAAGCCAATATCAGTTAAAGCTACTCAAGACTAGGGCTGCCATCTCTAAAACCTACCCCCCAGGACCGGAAGCGTAAGTTCCCCGGATTTTGGAGCTTTTACCCCGGACATTTCAATACTTTTTTCATTTACTTACATCTTGATTAAAATATATTTTACTCCGTACTTTATAGAAGAAAACTTTAATTTTAAGCCTCTTTTGTTGCATGAAATAGTGTGTTTAATCGTTCTTGTGACGACAAGTGAGTAATTTTAGGTATGTAGGTCTTAAATAAATTATGGGAACGGGATCTGATCGAAAACCCAGACTTTTATTGTAGTCCGGGTGCAAAAGTCAATTTAAACCCCGCCCGGACGCTCCCCGAACGTCTTCCAAACTAGGACAAATCTGGGGAAACCCGGACGGATGGCAGCCCTACTCAAGACTTGCCTACATAAGACTTTAGAGCTAAATAAATACCAGTTTAGCATAACAACATGAAAAACTTTAATCGATTTTTTTTAACCCGTGACAAAAGAAGTCACGGTGTTGAAAAAAGAAGGGTGTTGTAAGTTTGACGTGTGTATCTGTATGTCTGTATATCTGTGTGTCTATGCCATCGTAGCTCCTAAAAGAATGGACCGATTTTTTTGTTTAAAAGGTGACGTAATTTGGATGGTTCTTAGCGGAGCGGGTATCACCGAAGACTGTGGTTTATTCGGATGACATAGGGAGCGGTTTCGGAGTGGTATTAAGCACTTATTTAAACCAAAACATAATTAATAATAGCTATCCAGGCATAACTTTTAATTCGATGATTTCAAAGATAGCAAATGATAATTTTGATTGTAAAACTACTGTATTAATTATGTTTGGAAACTCTCGAAACATCTCCCGTGCAGACTTAAATAAGGGCTTGTGCACTTTGCTAGACATTAAAAATAAAACTAATTGTAAGTTCGTTTTTTGTGCCTTCCCTTATTTCAGTAACTGGACGCAAGCACATAACAAATTAATTTTTAAAATCAACACATATGTGCATAGTATTCTATGTAGTCATAGTGACGCTGACGCTATTATGTATTTCGATACAAATAAATTTATTAATAATATTATTCTGACGAAAAGTACTATGTACTTAAGAAAAAAATGTAAACGACATTTAGCTACAACTGTAGCCTATTGCATACATAATTTTAAGACAAATGCTATTAATAATAGCAATATTTATATACAACAAAATTCTTTAAACTAAGTAGTGAGACAATAGGAAATCCCTCTCCAAAAAAAGGACAAGGATTTCCTAGCAACTCCAATATGACTAAGGATGTTCCGTCTGTGAAAAATAATAATTGTATAAACTTGGTGCATCAAAATTTAGAAGGAATGGAACACAAAGAATTATTGGTTGAGCTATTTATTAACTGTTATAAAGTTGATATTTTATGTATTACCGAGCACTGGTTGCGTAGTCATCAGTTAATATTTGGCTTCAATAATCACCAAGTTGCTAGTGCATTCAGCAGAAGTAAAGCCATACGAGGAGGTTCCGCTATATTTGCTCGTAACAATTTAAAGTTTAAAGAACGTAATGACATAGTAAGCTTGTCTGTTGAGCGCACTACTGAATTAGCCTGTATAGAGCTTGAGCAGCTTATTGTATTATGCGTATACAGACCGCCCAAATCATCATATGAATCCTTTGAAAAAATCATGGAGGAAGCACTATTCAAAATTAGTAATAATAATAAAAACATTGTAGTTTGTGGAGACTTTAACGTCGACTTATTGGAAAATAGTTCTCTTAGTAAAAGAATCATATCCTTGTTTAAGTGTTATAATTTGCGCAATCTATTTCTAGAGCCTACACGAATTACCGCAACTTCCAAAACGTGTCTTGATAACATATATACAAATTTTGATCCCTCGGAAAAATCTGTTATCCACAAGTTACCATCGGATCACTCGGGCCAACTAGTTTCCTTTGATGCGCTTCGTGGAAAGGCTGTAGAAAGAGGTATCAAATATGTGCCTATTAGTGACATAAGGCTTGAGAATTACAGAAGTAATATGATCACCAAACTACCAGATCTAAGATTTGAGAGTGATGATCCTAACAAACTTTATAACTCTGTACTCAGTTTATCTAAGCAAGAATATGACATTGTGTTTAAATCCAAGACGCTAAAAATTAATGACTCCTTGAAGTTTAGTGATTGGGCGACAGTGGGAATTCACAAACGCAGGGAAAGGCTATATGATCTCTATGGTGAGAAAGCATATAACCATTCTGAAACTTTTGTTGAGTATGTTAGAGCTTATTCCAAAACATTTAAACGTGTATGTAAAGCGGCGAAGGCTATGTTTGTTAGAAACAAAATTAAAAATAGTAGTAATATCGTTAAGACTTCTTGGAAAATTATTAATAGTGAGACGGGAAGGGTTAAGGCTCGCAAGTTTGATTTTAAGCTCAATATTAATGACAAAATTCTAACTTCCGATGTAGCTATTGCTACAGAGTTTGAAAGGTTTTTCACTGACATTCCAGTCTCCACTACTCAATCACTTGGCTCATCTCCCGCTCTCGCTGAATCGCTACTCAAGCAAAATGTAGACGAAAGTAAGGTTCATTTCAGTTTTTCACACATAAGAATTGTTGACATTCTTAAAACTTTTAAAATGTTAAACATGAAAAAGACTGCGGACCTTGATGGTCTTTCAGTAAAAGTAATAAATTGTATAATAGATTGTATTGCTCCACATTTAGTGTTTATTTTCAATAGTTGTGTCGATGGTGGAGTGTTTCCTGATTTGATGAAACATAGTAAAGTAATTCCTCTGTTTAAAGCTGGTAGTACATCTGACCCCACCAACTTTAGACCTATTTCAATACTACCAGTACTTAGCAAAATTTTTGAAAAAATTATCCTTAGTCAAATAACTACTCACTTCTATGCTAATAAACTTATGAATATTAATCAATTTGGATTCACACGGGGTCGTTCAACAACCGATGCCGGTGTTGAACTTATTCGTCACATTTTTGAGGCCTGGGAGGATTCACATGATGCTCTTGGAGTCTTCTGTGATTTGTCCAAGGCGTTTGACTGTGTTCACTATGAGACTCTAATCAGAAAATTACATCACTATGGCATAAGAGGAAATGCACTTAGGCTTCTGGAATCTTATTTGTGTAATAGGATCCAGAAGGTTGAGGTTAACGGCACTAGATCACCTGGGTCCACAGTCTGTATGGGCGTCCCGCAGGGTTCAATTTTAGGACCATTCTTGTTTCTCCTGTACATTAATGATTTGCCTTTTCTTGTTAAAGAGGCCCATGAGATCGTATTATTTGCAGATGACACATCACTTTTATTTAAAGTGAAAAGATATGACACTAATTATGACGACGTGAATATTGCGATCTCAAAGGTAGTTGAATGGTTCACTGCAAATAACCTACTCTTGAACGAGAAAAAAACCAAATGTGTTAAATTTACCTTGCCTAACGTTAAACAGTTTAATACCAATGTACAGGTTAAAAATAAAAAACTGGAAGTTGTAGAATCTACTGTATTCTTAGGTATCACTATTGACGCAAAGCTTCAATGGGGTCCTCATATTGATAAGTTAGCGAACAGACTCAGTTCAGCAGCTTACGCGGTTAAAAAAATCCGTCAATTATCGGACGTAGAAACCGCGAGAACCGTATATTTCAGTTACTTCCACAGCCTTATGTCATATGGCATTTTGCTGTGGGGTAATGCTGCCGACATTAATAAGATATTTGTCCTGCAGAAAAGGGCTGTTCGCGCGATTTATCAAATGAGACCTAGAATGTCTCTTAGAAATAGATTTAAGGAAATAGATATTTTGACATTTGCGTCCCAGTATATATTTAATAATCTTTTGTATGTAAAGAAAAATGAACAATTGTTTAAGAAAAATTGTGATAGGCACAATGTAAACACTAGAAGCAAACATAACTTGGATATACTAGACAGCCGTCTCTACAAAGTAACAAACTCTTTTATGGGTCAATGTATACGCTTCTACAATAAGATTCCCATGTGTATTCAAAACCTACCTTTAGAAAAATTTAAGACGATAATTAAACAAAAACTTTGTAAAAAGGGCTATTATAGAATTTCGGATTATCTGTTAGACAAGCAACCATGGGAATAAATTGCTCAGCTCCAGAGTTATTCAGATATTCAATTCAATTCAATTCAATTCAATCGTTTATTGCAATTCATATGTACAGAGTATATAAAAGATCTTAATTCTAATATTATATTTAGGAACATCAATTAAAATTAAGTCAATTAAAATTAAAAGTAAGAAAATTTATATGATTGACTTAAAAAGAGCGACCCTCGGAGTTTCTTGCCTATTCTTCTCCTGAGGAAGACTGCACCTTTGCGAATAGGCGCAAAGCCAAAAGTGCTAATGTAATTCATAATATTGACGTGTTCAAGTATCATTTTATATGTTCAATGAAATAAACACTTTTGACTTTTGGCTATGTGATCAAAATTGGCTCTGCCGTTTAAGGCGACTACAACACCTAAATTACGATTTTATGATACGTAGATAAACATGACGCACTGCATTAAATCGAAGAAAAAAATACTACGGTAATATTCAGGACATAAACTAGATAAGTAGTTTGCTGAAAACATGAGTCAGCACTTTTGGCTCGATAGAAAAAGCTCACAAAGTCACCACTAAATAACAATATTGTGTATCTTTTAAGCTGTAAAAACGATAGTGAAATGCACACAGGAACTTGAATTTGCTATCAAAATGGTTGTGATTGAACACTCTCGATAAGTACTTAACGCATTTTTCGATTTAAGCTGTTACCTTTCCATAAATTTCATTTTTCTAACTTTCGAACATGTTTTTACGCACGCACGCTTTCATAGTCCGTAAACTTCGTGTATCGACACTGTTCGCACTGCCGGCCCAGGCCTGTTCAGAGACGGAGATGGCACTATTCCTATGTGCGCTGCTTTTATCGGGTGCTGTAGTCGCCTTAAGAGTTATAACAAGCGATCGTCGGGTCACCCCTGACATTATTTTCAACTAATTTTGTGAATCTCGTTTTAGACGAGTTGCTTCTTGGACCACAGTCCACATACGTTCGCGTCCATATGATACTATCTCATTCAATCACAATCTGATTATTTCTGAAGTAAGCAAGGTAAATGGACCACGTAAGGATTAAACGTAGTATTAGTTTAGAACTAAAGTAATTTTTCCTGAAAACATTGACTCTATTTGGCGCCATTAGCTGTGGTTAGATCGCCTTTTCTGGTTCTGTTTATTTGTTTCTTGATACTATTTATTATAGGTTAACATTTAATGTAGGAATTAAGTCAATATTTAATAACTTCTTCATTCTTAGGTTGCGGAAACAAGACTTGTAATTTGCTTTCCGCAATAGGAAAAATGTTATTATTAATTAATTTATATTTAATTAGTCAAGTGGTGATCTACGGAACTTGTAAATCAAAGGATCTAAGCTTTATAGTTAAAAGCTTAGTATTCTTAATGTAACCTCCGCGATTTTATTAAGTTTGGTACCTTTGGTAAGTAGGTAAATAGAAAGGTAAATAAAGTCAAGTTGGTTTCAAATACCAAACTTTCCATTTCATTAAAGCTCGTAGGGCGGATACACAAATGTCAGGAGAAAGGGAAGCCTATATCGTTCCTCATTAGCTGAAATAACTAAAGATAGTGATAATTTGGCGCCAGTTTGGAAATGACTATCATTTCCGGCCATTTTTATAGCTGACCTCTGCAGTGTGTTGATCGTGTTAGTCAGTCAGTCAGTAGAAGCTTGAGAAAATACCTCAGTTCTTTTTAGGGTTCCGTACGCAAAGGGTAAAAACGGGACCCTATTACTAAGACTCCGCTGTCCGTCCGTCCGTCTGTCCATCTGCAACCAGGCTGTATCTCAGAACCGTGATAGTAAGACAGTTGAAATTTTCACAGATTATGTATTTCTGTTGCTGCTATAACAACAAGTACTAAAAAACCAGAATAAAATAAATATTTAAGGGGGCTCCCATACAACAGACGTGATTTTTTGCTCGTTTTTATAGATAACGGTACGAAACCCTTTGTGCGCGAGTCCGACTCGCACTTGGTTTTTAAAATTCAGAGAATTTACTGATTGTTAATAATTATTTTTGTTTTCAAATCTTTCTACAAATACGTAGTTCCTTTTTCAAAACAGCTCCTAAAATCCTAGCCGTGGCTCTCATCTCAACAAGAGTTAATAGAATAGAATACAATACAAAAAATCTTTATTTTAGAGGACATTCAGGATGCCACTTAAAACAAGTCAAGATTACATGAAATACATACAAAAATACATTAAAGGATTTAAATACATACATACGCTTTCATTCTATTAACTCTACTAACGACTCATTAAATTCTTAGTTCCTTTTTCAAAACAGATCCTAACGGCGATTCATTTGATTGTTAATAATTAAGTGCTGTGATACGGTGTTAATTCTGTGTGGGCGCAGTCTTGAGATTGTAATTACTGTGGTGGGCGCAAACCACCGTTTGACTGATAGCCGCCAGCGTAATAATAATCTATGTGAACTAGTGTACATTTTCTCTTTGGGTCATTTACATTGGCAATTTTTTTTGCATGCTCTGTTTTATACACACAACAATCCCTATCGGAGTAGGCTGTAGGCAGAATATTAGGGGATCTGAAACCACTTGATGATGATTTCAGAGGCATATTCAGTCGTTGAATTTGCAAAAAAAGGAACGCTACACACTCTAATACCCACTTAAGTTTCCCTTGTGACGTGGGTCCTTTGCAACATACACAAAGACAGAAACAAACACCCATGAACCCGAGAACAAACATCTGCTTTTCACACAAATGTTTGCCCCGATTGGGACACGAATCCAGGACCCGTCGATCAAGAGGCAGCGTTCTACCTCTCTACCAAATCGGCCGTCAACCGAAAAAGTAAAAAATGTTGATGTAACAGTCACCAAGTCAAAATGTTCTCAATGTCCTTCTGAAAGTACAACGAATTTCAAATTCAAATATATTTATTAATGTTACAGGTAGGTAAAGAAATTACATAAGATGGTAAATATAAAAAATAATACGCGCTGTAACATACCACTATGGCATGCAATATTAATGGATATATTTTTCCATATTTAATATGTTTGTTACAATAGATATCAATACTAAAAGTTCTTCTATGCTGGACTGGGAGTGAAAGAAAAACTTAGAATGTGCCAGCTGCTTGCTCTTCCCAGGCATACTGTAAAAGCAGCAGTGCCGTAAATAGCCTTTTCTGCGCCCTGAGCGAGCTTTTATAACTGCGCCCTTGTTTTTTTATGGATATTATAGGTACCCTAGAGCAATGCTATGTATAGGCCTACTTTATTTCGTTCAGGGTAATAAAATATAAAGCACAAGGAACTTGGTGTTGGTGGACCAATTATCTAACTAATATTTTGGAAAAAAAACTATTTTTTTGAAGAACTGATGTGGGCAAACAAGCAGACGAGCTATCTGACGTTAAGTGGACCCTTCGCCTATTTAACCACCCACTGTGTCTCAATCACTAAAACTCAAACGCAAGTTCACTAGTGCAAATGCGTTGCCCACCCTGATGCTTAAGATTTAATTTTTGGATTTAAAAAATGAGCGCCATGTTTTGTCTAATTTAATAAACGTTTGTGATGATACTGGCACGTAGGTACGTATGTGTTGGAATCGGGCACTAGGGGCGCAGCGGGAACTTATTAGGAGTAAACCGAAATTTATTAGGAGTCTGGTCTGGCCATTCTTGCGCCCCCCAGAGTCTACGCCCTGTGTCTGGGCACCGGTGGCACCGCCCTATTTACGTCATTAAAAGTCAGTAAGTGGGACTTGAGGGTTTTGCTGTATTGTGGGCGAAAGGCTGACCACCTCTCACCACCTATACATCATATTTATAACCCTCTGACTTTATGTCAAAAGTGTCATCAAGTGGATTTAAAACCACTTTTGCTCGGCATAGGGATTATAGGCGTGAGTGTAGATAGATAGATAAACTTTATTGCTTCTTAACAATTTGTAACATTGTACAATGTTCTTATACAATTAAAAAAAAGGTTAGCGAAATGTGTGACGTAGATTTATTATTATTATTATTATGGTATATCTATATCTATCTATACTAATATATATTATTATAAAGATTGTAGAAGCAAATAGGGCACAGAACTCAGCATACTTGCTGTCTATGACAGACAACAAACTGATTTTCAGCTGTGCCTAGAGTTTTTTTTTTCGCGCGTACCTGGGGTAAAAAAAATATATAATGAAGTAACTTATCAGAAATGTGTACCAGTATGTATTCAAGTGAGATAGTGTAAGTGCGTGTGAAAGTGCGTGTAAGTACGTGTAAGTGTAAGTGTTAGCTGTAGCAATAAATGTATAAATAACTCACTGAGAATTTTGTCACTTTTAGGATAGTCTTCTTACCAGCCCACATACGTCCCCACCGAGGGGCACGGGCCTCCCTTCGAAACACGAATGGGATAAGATAGTAAAACAGATAAAATTAAACTAAATTAGGGCAAAACTGTGAGACTAAAATTAAATGTTATTGAGTTACCGACATCTCAACTTATCATGACGTGTATGTATGTATGTACGAATATATTTACAAATAGAATAGAATAATATTTATTTTATAGAATATTCAAGATGCCCCTTAAAATAAGTCAAGATGACATTAATTGATGTTCTTTCTTTCTTTCTCAGAGCATGCCGCCGCCCGCGCTCTCGTTCTGAGGGGCATGAGCTGCCGCGGCGGGGCGGGGGGGCAGCGCTGCCAACTGATCCTGCAGCGCTGCCTCGCCATCCACCTCACCAAGCCCGGAAACGCCCCTGAAGACTTCTGGATGTACGACTCTGGGTATCTGCTTTTCCAGGTTAGTTTAGCACCTATTTAATAAAGTATGCAAGCCTAAGGGTGCTTTTCCACCAGAGATGTGCTATGCAGCTATGCTGCGAGGATGTGATAGCTAATCCGTTTCCACCAGTGCTATGCTATATGGAAGAATGAATATGATTGGTGGAATTCAAACGCATCCATAGCAACGCAGCTTAGCACATCTCTGGTGGAAAAGCACCCTAAAGCTCAGTCTTTTTAGCGCCATCTCTTATCGATTTTTCGAACTAGGATTTTCTTTCTTTTGCCGAAAACTGCATTAATTTGAGATTTTTTAGAAAGCATAATCAATCGAGTTTTTTGCCCAAAAACTTCTAAATTATGAATATCATAAAAATATTTTAAGTTGTTTTCAGGAAACTGATAATAACATTTGTATATGGTACAAAGACAGAACTAAAAAATCACAAGAAACCTATTACAAAGAAATATTAGATAAGAGTCATTTTTTACTTATAAAATCCACTACAGCATACTAGTACTTACATAATATTATTCGTTTAATAATCGACTATCAATACAAGAACGACAGCATGGTCTCAAAACATGGTGAGTATCATTCCGAATTGTATATTTACGTAGTATCTAGCAAGAACTAGACGAAGTACACCCGCTCGGTGTGTGTGGCCGAATAAACACGGCCGTTTGGTGTAATTTGGACACAGAGCGGTGAAAGGTTAGAGGATCATAGGGGTTAAGCTAACGGAGAAGTACAATAAAAGAGCGACGATTTAAAAGATAAAATAAAACGACGGGTTAAAAAAAAACATGCAAAAAAGTGTCCCCACCCACCATCTTGTCACAATGATAATTATTTAGTATGGCGACATCAACCGCAGGAATGGCGATCTAACACAAAACAAGGTTTTAATTTTTTTAACGATTTTATATTTTTAGTGATATTTTTGATACAGTTAGTTGTAAAAGTAATGCACAGGAACTCTAGAAAAATAATAGTTTCATAAGTAGTCATTTCCTGTTGAATGTAATAGAATGAAAAAATTAATTTATTTCAAATCAGTTTGATTTTTGATTTGAAAATTGTTGTTAATAATCGTTGCGTCATAATGACGTTAAAAAAAGCACCAAACCTGTTGGTGGGTGGGGACACTGCCCATACAATCTTTTGCATGGTCCTTTGAGTCTCGTTGATAACTCAAAAACGAGGAATTTTGTTACATTTTATGAAGGCTGCCTTGCTGCACCACCGCCAACTGAATGCTATGTTGCTAAGTAGTTTCCAACTACGTTGGGTTGGAAGTGGCACTGTTGGTTGGGGCGGCAGTCATCAAGCGTATATGAGGTGATTTTAAATTAGTAGAGAAACTTGAGTGGGTGAATCTTCCCATGAAACTAAATAGCTTTCCCCAAGAAACCCAGAAATTCGAAAAAAATAAATTGATTTTTCATACTATGGCAATCAGCTTATCGCTGTTGTATGCTGAGAAAATGACATATTCTTTCATATTTCGACGCATGTTAATTGGGAAAGTTGTTTAGTTACGTGGGATGATTCACATCTTTAATTTTCGCCAACTAGTTTGAAATCAACCGACATGAGATTTCGATAGCTCGTATTTTCAACCACCTGAGCGGATAAAGTTTGGTCGAGTAGTAGTGGTACTGCTTCTTAGTCGTTGGACCCTGGTTAAATTTTGTATTCCAAAGGACCCATGACACAAAGGAATACCTAAGTGTGGGCCTTTGAGTGTGTAGCGTCTATTTTTTTTAATGGTCACCATCGTATTTCACCACCATTGAGATCGAAGCAGCACCTGCCGATCTATCTCTCTCAATTTCTATGTAGTTGAATACTCCTTCATTTCTTTAATGACTGCTTCGCTTCGCGTTGTTTGTTTATAATTAAATTGGTTATGCCACTTTTAATGGGCTGTAAACAGCTGCAATCATACCACCAGTGGTTTTTAGAGATCGACTGGGATTTTTGTTTACTTAAAACATTCCTTTTTAACCAGGGTGGAAGTTTATCTTCAAAAGGAGGATTTCTTGTTGATTATTCTTTGAGATGAAAATCAAAACAAAGGTCATATCCTCAGTATTCAGTACTCAAAAATGTATTTGTATTCCATAGTGTTTTTAGGATGTACTTTTTGCCTGCTTTTTGTTTGAAAATGGTCGAATTTACGCAATTTTCTTTTTATTTTCGTCACGTTTTCTCAAATGTAGGTAAATAAAATTTATTGACTAGAATTGAAAATTCAAGTTTAATGTATCTCGAGTATGCTATTAAATAGCTTCTCAAACAGACCTCGTTTGTATGAAAAATCGTGCTATATCTCTAGACCGTGTTGATGTGTGTAAATTAAAATCTTTTTGGTGACTATATCTTCAACAGTGATGCATTACTGAAAGAGGCATTATGCATGTGCTAGCATTATGTAGAGCTATATTTAAAAAATCCACTCCATATAAAAATACATCGACGTCTAAGCCCATAAATCTCGGCCTATTACTTCCATATCGGTCAAGCTTCTATTTCCTCATGATGTCTTCACTAGTTCACTTCCTGATTTACCGTTGTACTTATAACTACATCGTACAATCAGATAGTTAAGGGCTCATCTCAAAAAATCAACTTTTTGGAAGATTCGAAAAGTTAGGATTTTTAACTTTGATAGCAATTATTTCACCGTTTTGTTCAATTCAATTCAATTCAATATTCTATTGCTCTCATAATGGTAACATAGGTGGAAACTTAAAATTAGTATCACATTATGCCCCGGTAGGGCACGGAAAAGTTACAGAATAGTAGGTACTTATTCTAAACAGCTATGTTTTAATACTTTTCGTATTATACATTGATATCATAATAAATACATATATATATCATAAATGTTAAAATACTATATAGTGTTTATTCTATCATTCATGTTCCTTTGTTTTTATGTTCATAGGGTAAAACATAACTTTTTAGTCTCTCAGTTGTGTATTTTAGCTTAGAACAATTTTGAATTACTTAATTATTGTTCTGTAAAAAGGACACAAAATTTTTGTATTTTTTGTTTGTTGATTTTATCAAAAGCGCTAAATCAATTTCAATAAAATTTATATGGAACTACCTCAGGATCAGGAGTATACTTTATCGAACAAATAAAGAATTTTTAAAATCGGCCTATAATTTGCGAAGTTATCGCGTATCAAACATACAAAACAATAAAAAAAAACATGCAGTCGAATTAAGAACCTTTTTTGAAGTAGTTGAAAAATCAAGAATCCAGTGTGCGATATAAGATGCATCTCTAGAAATAGAGTGACCTAAATTAATCAGAAGTGTTCAGAGAGTTCCTAGTTAGAGTCGAGTCGACTGCGTATGCAATGCTAATGCACTTTGTAGGTACTGCAGTTTAGGCTGTGGTGCAAGGTACGGACGCTTCCCTTAAGGAGGGAATCGAAGTTCTTGTTCATTGGTGATAAGGCTGAAATTAGAACGAATTTGGATTCTGGGGGCAACATCGTGCAGTAGTTAAAATCTTTTACTGGAAAACTTAAAAATGAATTAATAACTCTAAAATTTAAAAATATATTGTACTAGCATTCCGCTCGGGACTTCGTTCGCGTAGGAATTCAGGAAAATTATGTAGCCTATGTTCGTCAGAAATAATGTAGCTTTCTAATGGTGAAAGAATTTTTCAAATCGGTCCAGTAGTTTTGGAGCCTATTCAATGCAATCAAACAAACAATCAAATCTTTCCTCTTTATAGTATTAATTATAGATAACCCCCGACATTAAGGGCCTTACCAAAAAAAAAACTTAAACTAAGACAATGTTTAAAATTGGCTATATGGATTCCCGAAAGGAATAAATTAAGTTGTTGAAAATTATGTTGTTTTATTCCGTGTGGTGATCGGTTGAGAATAACACCACCCCATCTCTTTCCGTGGGTGTCGTAAGAGGCGACTTAGGAAACACAAATGAGACCTGCGTCCTAGTAATCCACCCCAGGCAACGACACTTCATTTTTTCTCTGAATCTGAGGTGTCGTCCTATGGTCTCGCGACCACCCTCCTACCGAAGTCCGACGCCAAACAGCTTGCTGTGTTCTATCGGTGCGTAGGAGTACCAGTGCCTTTATAGGCATTTTCTGGGTTAACTCGCTCCATCATCGACCTCATCTTTGACCTTATGGTCAAGATTGAGGTCAAGAGTTAACCCATCTTATAATAAAAAAATAAAAATAATTAAAGAACAACAAAACGACATAAACATAATGATAAGTCAGTTTAAGATATTGTCTAAGTGGTGTTTTGATGTTTTGCAGTAAAGAAGTTATTGCTTATAACGTTTGTACCCCAGTGGCGCTCGCTGATCTCAACCGGTCAGTGAGGTAAAGCAACGTACTCAGAGGCAGAGAATCTGATGGGTGACCAAAATGGCAATTAATCATGAGCGTTTCCGTGCTTCGGAAGGCATTTTAAGCTGTCGGTCCCGGCTGTTGTCGACTGACTACAGTCGTTAAAACCAAGTCAGAGGCCATTGTGCGGTTCGAAAGCTCTGACACCAGGGTTAGCCAAGTTCGCCACACACTTGACTATACCTACACGATAAGAAGAAGAAGCTCTTAAATGCTGAAGCAAATCTAGTTTAAAATAAAATAAAAGTTAGAACAGCAACCCGATACATGCAGCGTAAGGTTTCAATTCAACTACATTATACTTCTTTCACCTACGCCTACAGCGAGTAGAGTCATGCTCTATTTATTAGAATCAGCTATCTCTTTTACATTTCACCATACGAAACTGGATGCAGTTTTAGTAATATGATACGACCGGTCAACTGGGGCAGTCGGCACATTCACATGATATACGTATAGCGCGGTGATAGCCCAGTTTGTTAAAGAATCAGCCTTGTAACCGGAAGGTTGCGGGTTGAACTTCTGGTTCGGGACTTTAAAATAAATAAATAAACGCTTCACACTCAAAGGCCCACATTAAGGTTTTCCCTTGTGTCGTGGGTCCCTTGGAACACACAAAGACAGACACAAACACCCATGACCCGAGAACAAACATTTGCTTTTTACACAAATATTTGCCCCGACTGGGAATCGAACCCAGGACCCTCCGATCAAGAGGCAGCGTGTCACTACCACTCGACCAAACCGGCCGTCAACTAAATTTGCCTTCTCAGATTTATGTACGGATTTCTCATTAAATATGATAGATAGATAAAAACTTTATTCACTGCTATTACAAAAACTTATTTCTAATATTACTAGCTCTTCGCCCAGGGCTTCGTTCCCGTCGGAATTTGGGAAAATTATGTAGCCTCTGTGTTAATCCAGGGTATCAGCTACTTTCGTACCAAATTTTATCAAAATTGGTCCAGCCGTTTGAGTATGAAAGAGTAACAAACATCCACATACATCCTCATAGACTTTCGAATTTATAATATACTAGCTTCCCGCGCGGGACTTCGTTCCCGTGGGAATTCGGGAAAATCATGTAATGGTGAAAGAATTTTTAAAATCGGTCCAGTAGTTTCGGAGCCTATTCGATGCAAACAAACAAACAAACAAACAAACAATCAAATCTTTCCTCTTTATAATACGAGTATGTATAGAAAGTATGATAGGAAGTAGGATAACGTTGCGTGACATAGCAAACCCCACGTGTCCCATTTACTGACTTCTATATGCCTGGGAACAGTTGGCTGCTGATACATTGCACGTAAATAAAAAACCCCGAGTAAATAAACCTCTGTGGAGTTTTATTCAGTAAAAGTATTGAAATTTCTTGAGATTAAGTTACATCGAGTAGGTACCTTCATAATTAATCAATTACATCTACTGGTATGTACTTTTGATTGAAGTTAAATAAGATCGATTGGTTAAGGAAATAAGATATTGCTTTGGGTTATTTTTATCGCAAAATGTACGGATCGATCATTACATGTAGCAGCTTATGTGAGTACTTATCATATTTTTGTCGTTCAGTTAAATTAAATTAGTCGTAAGAACTTATGTAAGGTTAATTTCACTCCTACGTTTTATAAAGATGTAGTTATGAAAGTTTAAATTACCAGCTTAACACTATTTGATGAAGCGCTTTTTATAAACTTTTTGGGTATGCATTTTTATTTAGTTCATATCTTGTAACTGATATGCATGGTTCTAAATCCAATATGGCGGATTTCTTATTTATGCACTTCCGACAATACGAAAAAAAAACAATTAAATAAAATTTAGTTATTAAAAATTTTGATTTTTTTACAATTAACTTGTTTCCAGCGGTGATACCACCTCTACCATCAAGAGGGTACCTGTTTGGGTGGCCAAAAGTATCTGACTATACTGGCAAATTTTCATAAGCGTTTCCGTGCTTTGGAGAGCATCGGTCTTGGCTTTTGTCGATTGGCTACAGTTAATCCAAGTGAAGGGCCAGTTTAGGAAACTTTGAGACCAGGCTAAGTCACTTTTTCCCCATTTTTAATTAATTATATCTACGTGATAACTAAGGAGGCATGCCAAATATTTTATTTTATTTTTATTTATTTATTTTAAGAAACAAACAGTCATTTATAACTTCTAATCACATACAACTTAAAATGAGTAATGATAGACCTTTAGTTTCCTCAATTACATTTAGGTATGTACCAAAGTAAGGATACAATAAGTGTTACAAAAAATGTATAAGAGAAGTATGCTACATCTACGAACAATCTACATCTACGAACAAATACTTAGTAGTTAAAGCCACGATAAAATAGCAGAAAAAAAAACAAGTCAACATTAAAAAATCAGTGATTTTAACTTAAAAGCAACAACTCAGGAGGCTAACAAGCAATTACAACGATGTAATAAATAATACAGAATGTTATATTATTGGATAATAGCAGTGTAGGTACAAAGCGAGCACGTTTGACCTAACATGGACCTGACCCTGTAGTCTACTAGCTTTCTATTCGGTAGCGGATCGGCCCTAGCACACAGATGAGACATTGTGGACTAATCTTCCGTAGATGAAACTCTTTGCTTGAATCTCTAAGTATCCTACTGAATTTCATTTTGTTTATAACGAATGGTTTCGGCTAGATGTGATCGAGGATGTGGCAAGCTCACCTATTTCTTTATTCTTATTAAGAACACAGATAATATAAATTCAACACTTTTGGTTCGATAGAAAAAGCTCACAAAGTCACCTCTAAATACCCAATATTGTGTATCTTTTAAGCTGTAAAAACGATAGTAAAATGCACACAGGAACTTGAATTTGCTATCAAAATGTTCGTTATTGAACACTCTCGATAAGTAGCTAACGCATTTTTCGATTTAAGCTGTTACCTTTCCATAAATCTCATTTTTCTAACTTTCGAACATGTTTTTACGCACGCTCGGTTTCATAGTCCGTAAATTTCGTTTATCGACACTGTTCGCACTGCCGGCCCAGGCCTGTTGAGAGACGGAGATGGCACTATTCCTATGTGTGCTGCCTTTATCAGGTGCTGCAGTCGCCTTAACAATATGTAGTTAAAAACTTAAGTAATTATAGATATTATCACACTTTTTGCGTGAATCTCAAAACATCCTACTGAATTTCCTTTTGTTTATAACGAAGACAAGTTCGCCACACATTTGACTATACCTACACGATAAGAAGAAGATTACGAATCTTGACCACGTGGTCGACGGTGTAGCAAGAAGCCTATTCACTTGAACTTTAAAGAGACTCGGGTTAGGTTTTGCTTGGCAGACATGGAGTTTCATTCTTTAGCAGTGCACAATATGAAAGATGAAGAAAAACGCTCAATGCGAATCCACAGAATCTCAAGAAGGTTTTCTGCTTTTCGAGGTTTATAACAAGGTTCTTCTACTCATCCCGAAGCCTACTGGATAATTTTCCACAAAAAACCTTAGTCTATATACTTTTCGGTCTGATCTTGAACTACAGAGGCCAGCGCATCAGTTTACCTCATCCCATTGCAAAACCGTTCTTATCACAACAGTACATAGTGCACCCGTGTGGTAATCTGCAGGCATATAATGATCGCCACGACATATTATCTCACGCGTTATTTCATGGTCACGTGATGCTTTCTTGTAATCTCATTGGTCGAAATAGTCACGTGACCATGAGATAGCGCGTGAGATAATATGTCATGGCGATCATCATAGCCTAGATAATGTGTGGCCCTCTGTACCAAAACATAGTATGTTCAGATGCAGATGTAAGTTTGTGCATTGTGAGGGTTATATGTGTTCGTGTCTGTCTTTGTGTATGTTCCAAGGGACCCGCGACACAAGAAAAAACTTTTATTTTCAAACTAGTGTCGACATTTGTATTTTTACATTCCTACTATGGAATTTCATCGTGAAGTCAAAACATAAAAATAACATAACTTAATACACATAACATATCTAAGATTGCTAGTCTAAATAATAGATAAAGAATCCTGCGAACTAATGTTGTTTAAAAAACACAATCGTTATGATAATGATTAAACATAGTTTTGAATCAGATGAAGGTAAGTAAACTAAGTACCTAGGCACATTTAAAACGTTCCAAGTGAATTACCGCCAAATACATAGTAGTTACAATACGATATTCTCAACGATATTATATATATTCTTTATTACACAAACACAATAAGAAACAGTTTACTTAAAAATAATAATACAAAGGCGAGCTTATCTATATATAAGAATATATATATGTATATATGTATATATATATATATATATATATATATATATATATATATATGAATTTCTTAAAAAAAATTTTGACGTCCTACTAAAGAAAATCAGCTGAAGAAATCAGCTTGTATGGAGAAGTAAACATTTCTTTACCTATGTCAGTTGGAAAATGGCCAGTTTAGTTTCGTGGGTCGATTCATTATTAATCTTCGTTAACTAATTTAAAGTCACCCAATATAAATATTAGTACCGGTGCCGATGGATCAGTATATTTTCTTTACGCCGCCAAATAGATCAGTATATTTTCTTCACGGTGCCGATGGACCAATATATACACATCAACACGGTCAAGGGATATTGCATGATTTTTCATACAAAAGAAGGTCTGTTTGAGAAGCTATAAAAGCATACTCGAGAACATGGAGGGCTGTAATTTTCAGACGAGTAAGTGCTAAACTTGAATTTTCAATTCTAGTCAATAAATTTTGTTTTACTTGAAATTTGTGAAAACGTGACGGTAACGAAAACGAAAATGCACTTTTTGCTTGCTTTTTGTATGAAAATGGTCGAATTTACGCATTTTTTTTTTCATTTTCGTCACGTTTTCAAAAATTTAAAGTAAAACCAAATTTATTGACTATGAAAAATCGTGCAATATCCCTAGTCCGTGTTGATGTGTGTATTTTCTTCACGCTGCCAATAGATCAGTAATCAGTATATTTTCTTCACGCTGCCTTTGGATCAGTAAATTTTCTTCACGGTGCCCGTATAACACTAGTTCTGTGTAAACTCTATGGATAAGTAGCAGATCGTTCGTATCCAAGATTTCACGTAATAACTCATGATTCACAACGCGTGCCGCAGTTCTTTAGAAAATGGCCAGTTTGTGGTAATATCCACCTATATATTATATCAACGTCGGGTCGGGTGTGTCACGAAAATGTGAGGAAAATTTAAGAGAAACTGTTTCGTCTTAGGCTACGGTGAAGGGGATTTGATAAACGCATTTTTCATTCATGTTTGGTCACTTAACTAAACACGTTTCCCCAAGGAATGTAGGTCAAATCATGAAAAAAAAAAAAATTCTCCATTCTTGAGCTATCATCTGATATACTAACTCTAAAATTAAAAATTTTGGAGCGCCCCCAATACTCAATTGCTTATAACTTCAAAACTTTATGAAAATTTAACAGACCCGTATTTTTTTATATCGTTTCATATAAAAATTTCAAGCTAGATCGTCTGAAGCATGAAAATAAATCAATTTCTTTGTATGGAAAAAAAAATAACTTCGTCCAATTGACTTGAAACTTGGTAATAGTACTCTTCAACACATTTATGACACCCGTTTTTTCTGCGTTTTACAAAATTCATCCTCTAAGACGTTAAAAAGGGGTATCAAAATCGGAAAATTTTGGAAAAAAAAATTTTTTCTTTCTTTTTTACGTTCTATCAACGTTACTGGCACCGTAAGAAAAATTTGTGTACTGATTAAAAAGTAACCCTGTAATCAATTTTGATCAAATGTAGATATAAACCATCTCGATTATATCAGCTTTCAAAAGAAAATAAAAAAAATCGAAATTGGTCCATTCTATGCCAGAAACAGATACACAGATATACTCACGTAAAGTTACCAAAACAAACAGATACACACCTCAAACATACTCGTAATAACACCCCTCTAAAGAGAGGATTAAAAATGTCTGGATTTAAAATGTCATCTTTTTGAAATTAGGTAGTTCCGTTTCATTTAGAGATTCACGTTCTAGTTAGCTAATTTAAAATCACTGTCAAATTGATAACCTCCTCCTTTTTTTTCGGTTGAAAATAGGAAAACTGTTATTTAGGTACTCTTGCTTCCTAAAATTCAAATTTTAACGCAAACCAAATAATTATTTAAGATATCGATAAGAAAAACTCGATAAGCATGTTCTTTTAATGAGAATTTAGTAAGAATCGATAGCAAATCTCCGATCGCTCGATACCGATTATCGAATCGACTTAATCGATGCAAGTCACGTTCTCGACGGAATAATTAGATATATTTATTTTCTCGTTTTGAAAAGTTATTTATTACGGATCTTATTTTTATCGTATTTGGATGTTGTTTTATTGCCTACCCTAATAGGACAAAGGCGTAAGCTTATGTACCTTGTACCTATGTCGTGTTTGGTGAAGTTTATGTATAACTAGCTTTCCGCCCGGGACTTCGTCCCCGTGGCACTTTTTTAGTTTTTTCTTTCATAAGAACCTTCTCCTGACAATAAGGAACACAACAAAAAAAGAATCATCCAAATCGGTCCAGCCGTTCTCGAGTTTTGCGCTTACCAACAGATTTAGTGATTCATTTTTATATATAAGACTAGCTGATGCCCGCAACTTCGTTTGCGTGTTAATTTAGATTTTTACATACAAAAGTTTTTTCCTTCTAACTCCCCGTGGGAATTTTGCAATATCCTGTTGCAACTAAGCTTTAAGTTTACTAAGGTACCTGCATGCCAAATTTCAAGCGTCTAACTTAAGCGGTTTAGATTTTTCATACAAAAGGATTTTCCCGCTAATTCCCATTCCCGTGGGAATTTCGGGAATTCCTTTCTTAGTGCACCTCTACGGTACCTAAGCTACGTCCCTTCCAAATTTCAAGTGCCTACGTTTAGCCGTTTAGGCTGTGCGTTGATATGTCAGTCAGTTTCTCCTTTTATATATTGATATAACAAATAATAAACGCTACACACCTCAAGGCCCACACTAAGGTTTTCCCTTGTGTCGTAGGTCCCTTGGAACACACATAAAGACAGACACGAACACCCATGACCCGATAACAAACATCTGCTTTTTACACAAATATTTGCCCCGACTGGGAATCGAACCCAGGACCCGCCGATCAAGAGGCAGCATCACTACCACTCGACCAATCCAGCCGTCGGTTTCGAAAGGTCAATTTAATTTTGCTAAAATAAAAAATATAAACCCCAGCATTTATTGCTTAGTGTTTTATGAGGCATTCTTCTTCATATTCACCAGTGTCCATTTTGATACTCGTATTTCAAAATATTCGTAGACTCAGTATTATTTTGTGAACTGATACTTCATGCAGGCAGGCCGATAGAAAACATTGATATATTTTATAAATAATGGTGATGCGTCATGTTTCGTTTTATCACTTTGTCACTTTGTTTTGTCTTAAAAAAAATGTTTTAAAAATATACTAAATAAATCCACTGAACAGGGTATTAAGGTTCAGCTAAGCAAATACTGAAATTTTGGAATCTAGTTTTTTTTTTCCGGAATCGTCAGGTTAATAAATTAATTTTTTCTAAGCTGACTTTATTACGCCCTAAATATAGCAAATCTTGGCTAATCGGTCATATGCCGTAATTGAGTAAATTTGTCCTCTTTTTAGGTCGCATGTTATATTATAAAATGTTATTTCATGAAAAGTTCAGTATTTGCAAAATTTTTAGGCATTCACTGTTGCGGGAAATTTAATTTACTCTGACTTCGCAATTTTACTGTAAAATAAAGTTCAACATCACCGATTAACCAAGTATCACCGATTTACCAAGTTTTGCCCTAAATCTCTTTATCACCTACCAGATTTCCACCCGGGACTTCGTTCTCGTGGGAATTTGGAAAAATTATACAGCCTATGTTACTCAGAAATAATGTAGTGAAAAGAATTTTTGAATAATAGTGAAAGAATTTTTCTAAAAGTGTCTAAAAGTGTCTAATAGTGAAGAAGTGTCCAATAGTGAAAGAATTTTTGAATCGGTGTAGTAGTTTTTGAGTTCATTCGTTATAAACATACAAAAACAATAAACAATATCTCTTACTGCACCAGGCTGACTGGAAGAGATCACTATTAGTGATAAGTCCGCCTTTGTAAACTTTTTTTCTTTTATTTTGTATCCCATAAAGTCCAAGTGCAACAAAAAATATAATTTATATATGTATATTAAAATATAAATCTTTCCTCTTTATAATATTAGTGTAGAGATTGGCAATACAACTTTCATGACCATCTCCCTGCCCTTATATCCCTCTGTAGCATCGGCATTATCTGTTGTTTTACCTTCAAATTTTGCAACCAGTTCTGAAATTGGCGAAGTGATTTGTATGTACTCGTCAGTGCTTCCCGAAAGAAGTACATCAGTGGTCAAAGCAGAAAAGCAAAGAAGATTGATCCTCTAATGCGTTTGAGTTCACATTAATATAAATACCATTTCATATACATTGCTGTTGTTTTTCTTTCTTAAACCCCCCCGATACAGAATTCTGGCTACGCCCGTGTCCATGTCTCTTTGCATTTACTCAGTTTCAACACATTTTTACTACAAACTCATGTAACTCTTAACTACAGTTCAAAAGTTTAGGTTAAATGCCTCACATGGTTTGCATTGTCTTATTTTAGGTCGGCTTCCGTTTAAAAAAAAGTGATTTATATTCTGTGAGCGTAAGAGGAAGACATTACTGTTGTTCTAGTTTAGTTGGAGAAAAAGCAATATACAATACATATGTATACCATTTTCTTACCTACTTACTTGGTTTCATCATTTTGTAACTTCAAGAATGTACTTGTTTTCTTTACTTTTTCACAGTTTTAAAAAGAAGCGGAAGTTTTATATTGTTTTTCTTTTGTTAAGCATAATATGTATGTATTAAAATCTAAAAATATAAATTTAATTTTGCGTCATACAATCACGCCTTTTTTTGTAGGCAAAACGTCATGCGGTTCTGGAATCACATTAAAAATTAAATGCGGTTCCAGAACCGACTATGTTATCTAAAATTTTAAATTTTTAGATAACTATGTTATCTAAAATTCTTACGCAAAATTTAATAAAACCAAAACAACTTCAATTGCCGGAAATATAATAACTGTTGAAGATTTTAACTACAAGCTTTGATTACTGCATATAGAGCAGTAAACCATACGTTATATAACACATATTCACACGATTAGTGAGAAAAACGAAATCAATCACTGATCGAATATACAAATTAACTTGTAGTATATAAAAATTTCAATTAAAAACTTGATGTGTTTCAAGTAAAAGTTGATATATTGATATAATTTCAAAGAAAGTCGATAAAAGGGACTGGTTTTTATAATAAGCAGTCGTAAAATATACGAAATAATGGAAAGAAAATAGCTAGATGAAAGCTTTATATTGTTACACTTGATCTCTACTATTATGAAATTTAGCATAAATTATGTAAGCGGTGATACCCCAGTTGGTAATGAGCCAGACTTGTAATCGAATGGTTGCGGGTTCAGATCCTGGTGCGGGCCTGTACCACTAAATTCGTCTTTTCGGTTTTATGTACGGATTTATAATTATCACTTGCTCAACGGTGAAGCAAAACATCGTGATGAAACTCGCCCGTCCAAAAATTCATTTTTTGATATAATTGCAGTTTTCCTTCTCTGTGTGCAGATGATCTTGCTTGCATATTTACCTTAGTCGCCTTGTACGACACCTCGGTAAGAAAGAGGGTGGTCCTATTCTACTCTGCCGGGGACTCACATAGGCTACATAATTTTCCCGAATTCCCACGGGAACGAAGTCCCGAGTGGAATGCTAGTTAATTTATAAATAATGGGTTGACTGGAAGAAATCCCCTTGTGGGATAAGTCCGCCTTTGTACTGTTTTTCTTATATTGTGTCTTGTGTAACTTATACTCATGTACAATAAAGAATAAATACATACATACATACATACAAATACGATATGTTATGTTTATAATACGATATGTTACTCTAGATTCCACGAATCAGTTTGAAAATATTCACATAATATAATTCATAATAAATAACTGATTTACATAATAAGTACATGTGAGGGCAAACGTACTTACAATCAGTTTTTTTTTAAATATAATAAATACCATTTGGACCTTTTTATAATTCGTAAACGGCACGGCAAAATTGTATTACCATTGCCTCCTATTAGTAATACTAGAAGCTGAGAACATAGGGGGCAATGGTAATTCAAAAAAGGCCCTTTAGTGGCAAAGTTCAATCTCTAACAACCAGATAATTGATAGTGACTTTTTAATAGCGACAAAATATCAACACTTTCTTACCAAATTACAAATACCTTTACGAAATACATACGTATGCTCTATTATGGAGGAAATAAATGCTATAACTGCGTGATAAAGTGTACGATTAGGTGTAAGAAATCGTGGTGAAAATTCGTCGTGCTTGCCCGAAGTGAGAAACAAACGTGTCTTAATCGCTTCAAATCGCGATAATTTTTATAGGCTTACATGACCACCCATCAGAAACCTTTAAGGGCCTTAACTAAGCCTGCAGCTAGACTCATAACCATTTTAAACAGTGATATTATCGCCATTATATAATACATCTACAATACCACATGTAATCGTTTAGTCGTATATTATCGCGATTGAGATTTTAAGATAGTTTGCCGTAGAATAGAGCCGAGAAAGCTAACGTCTTGGTCATTCAAAGAAAACCGTGTGAATTTTTATATAAGATAAACTCGATTATAAAAGTTATCTAGGTTATTACGAATTTATGGGTTGTAATAGCTGGGTTTTGAAATAATAAACTTTTTTTCTTTCATGAATGAATTTTAATAATCTTAAATGTCATTATCATAAAACCATAAAACAGTACCACAATTCACAATTATCAACGTTTCCATGAGAATTAGATAGATATATTTATAGATTATTATATAGCTGTCCACGTTAAAAAGGTAAGAAGAGTATATTCACTTCAATCCAAAGAATGCCTATCAGCAAATAACCACAAAGCAGAACGTCATCTAAATACATGTGCTTTTTGTTTTTATTATTACTAATATTATAAAGAGGAAAGATTTGATTGTTTGTTTGTTTGCATTGAATAGACGCCGAAACTACTGGACCGATTTGAAAAATTCTTTCACCATTAGAAAGCTACATTGTCTCCGATAGACATAGGCTACATGATTTTCCCGAATTCCCACGGGAACGAAGTTCCGGGCGGAATGCTAGTTTTTTATAAAAAGCTAAATAAATTTGTATAAAATTTATGCGAACACCTCAGGAGTATGCTCTTTATAACAAAAAAAAATATTTAGAAAATCGGCTGACAATTGAGAGAAGTTATCACGTTACAAACATACAGTCGATTTGAGAACCTCCTCCATTTTTGAAATCGGTTAAAAATTTAGTGTTTTAGAATTCTAGATTCTAGACGGCGCGCGGCGCGCCCCTAACTATTCTATTTACCGAATATTCATGATTTGACATCATCAGGCCGAGTACGATAGTGACAGCGCCGCAACAACACCGAGGTCCTATGTTCAAATGTTAACATTGACAACGCCATAGGGCGAGCAAGCCTTTGCGCGGGACCCTCGCGCAATCAAAGTGAAGTTTCAGCGTGAGTCGAGCGCGAGTTTGTCGTTATCGTGCTAGAGCTGCTGTTTCTGTCCTCCAACCAAACTCTGTTCATACTTAGTTTGATTAGCATTCTATTGACCTACTACCTACTGATTAATTTTCTCAAACAACAAAGAATAATAAAACCCTGCATAAGTTGGTTTGCACAATTGCACGTGTCGTCAATGAGTTTCCGCTTTTTTTATCATACAAACATTTTCCCATTAGTGTTAAGTAAAAAGTACTGTGAGCTTCAAAAGTGTCGTATTTGGTTAGAGCTGGGTCAACCGCATGCATGATTTTACAAATGTATTTAACAAATGACGGGAAGGATAATAAGTCTCCTGTAAAAGAATATACTTATAGGTTTTAGACGCATTTCACAAATTATAAAGAACGAAATATGATATAAATAATAGTTTCTCATAAGTTAGCTAGCCAACGAATGAAGGATTAAAGGACCTGATTAAACTTTAGATTCCTAATGGGAAATAGGAAAATGGAATATGGCAGTATAGTCTGTTTTAAAACACTCTTTTCACCATAGGTTGTGACTGCAACATATAAAGAACAATGATCCCGAGATTACCTGCCAAGACTAATATCGACTAACTGCCTGTTTCGTACTAACGCTATGCGATGAACATACGACAAAATTATGCCTTTTTTATTTTTTATTATAAGATGATTAACTGTTGACCATAAAGGTCAAAGATGAGGTCACACATCAATGTCAATTGGACTTGTTAGATTTTTGTTTCTGGAGATTTGGTTGGTAGCAAGAAATTATTTGATTTAGTTACCATGTATGATATTCACATCCTATAATTTAACCTGATTAATACTCAACAAATTAATATAATTTTGTAAATGACAGTACTACTCTCGATGTTCACACGGCTGGTTGTATGATTTGTATGGAAAGTTAAGATTATACATGAACGATATCGGAAAGTCGACGACAGTGTATGATTGTGGTGTTGCGGTGTAAGTAAAACTAAGAAACAATGATGTCCCGTGACAAATGAGGAAGAAATTAAATTGTAGTGGATACTGTCTCATCGGGTTTCTTTTTGGGAAACTTATGAGAAGCGGTAATCTGGGTTATGATAACTTGCACGGTCCGCGACAAACTCGCGCGACACGCCCCACTAAGATGACAGTAAAATTTTACTTTGATTGCGCGAGGGCATCGCGCAGTCTTGCTCGCCCTCAGAAGGCTTACCATGATCTCTTATTGCGACTCATTTTAGGAACCTAAACTGACCTGCCTTGCATTTGGATCGTTTCCTTAAAGTTCATGGTAAGCCTCCAGGTGCCCTTTCGACACTTTTTTGACATTTGACCGCGTTGTTTACGTTGTGCTGGAGTTGCTGATTCATCATTTAGAGAACCCTCTCTAGAAAAAAAAACACAAATTATATTCTATTCCATATTTGAGTATGTGATGTACTATAATAAAGGTGACCATAAAAATAATTTATGAAATATTTTTAAATTCTTATTGTATTATTGTATGTGTATTTTTGGGATGATCACCTAATTTAAATCAGGTTAGCCACCATCAGGGAATTGCATAAAAATGCACTTTCCCTGATCACACAAGTTGTACGGTGATGTATTTTTTATCTTTCGTATTTGGACCTCAAATGCTCAATTGAATTTGAAATGAGAAGCGGTAATCTAATGCAGTTTTCATGCAATTGAAACTTTACATCTGTACTAATATTATAAATACGAAAGTAACTCTGTCTGTCTGCCCGTCTTTAATGCCTAAACTACTGAACCAATTTTGATGAAATTTGGTACAGAGATAGATTAGAGACTGGAAAAGGACAGGCTACATTTTATCCCACAGTTGGGCACGATATAACATGTAGTCCACGCGGGCGGAGACGCGGACGGAAAGCTAGTGTTTAATAAGTCCACTATTGACATCATATCCTGGGAATTTTAACCCCAGTTATAAAGGTTAAAAAAACCCTTACGCTTCGTCTGGCTCGTCTTGCCGGAGGCACTACCGTGCTCTCACATTGATTAATTCAATTAATTTATTCGTGAACAATAGTTATTGTGTGCGAATGTCTATAACTAAAACAAAAATAAAATAACAAACAGGCAAAAAAAAGATTCAAAATTGTAGTCACATTACATTACAAAAAAATAAAAACTATAATTTAAAAAAATATCAAAATTCGTCAACGCTATAGCAGCACTTTTCTAGCAGAAGAGCTTTAAGTTTATTCATAAAAGTACTTAATTTATATATACATTTTAAGTCATCGGGTAACTTATTGAATAGCTTCACAGACTGAAACTGTGGGCAGTGTTGCACCACATTCAGGTGAGGTGCAATGACGTGGTTCATATCTTTGCGCCTAGTCTTTTCCCGCAGTAACCTTTACTCATCAGTCTCAAACAAATGATGTCGTTTTACTAGCCCTGTCAAAACTACTAATACATACCTACTTACAAACTGGGTAGCATAATCATAACTTTTCTAAAATAATCGCGACCAATGTCAAAGGTCATCTTAATTAGCTTTCAAATGATTATGAACCGTATCATTCGCTCCCATTAACGTAAAGTTATTCAATTTATTATTTAGGAAAGTAAAACAATAGGGCCTTGGACTCGTTTATGTGGAAACAATGGTGATGAAAACGGCGATAAGGAGAAAATTATTAATGGACCGAAAAATAAGGAACTATGCTTTGTGATTTAACAGCCAGTGCTTAGGTGTGTAAAGATAGTTTGTGCCCGCGACTTCTTCTACGTGGACTGTAAGTGTTTCAAAAATTCCAAATAAAAAGAAAATCCAAAATTAAATTCAAAAGTGAAATAGTCGCAACTCTAGTAATTAGTTGCACGGAATGTAAGTTTTATATATTAACATGACATACTTTACATATTTGAAATAGAGCTTTTATTAATTTGACACTTTAAAGAACGCACGTTTAGAACACAAAACTAAGAAAATTGTGTGTTTCAATACAAGGTGTTTAAAAAAAAAACAAAAAAAGAAATGCCAAAATTTAATTTTAAAAGTGAAATAGTAGCAACTCTAGTAAACAGTTGCACGGTTTAACATCTTTCAAAATGAAAGTTTCATATAATTAAAATGACATACTTGTCATATGTGTAATAGAGCTGTGCGTTAAGCTAAATTTTAATTAATTTTGAATTATCTTTTTTTGGGTTCTTTTGAAACACCTTGTATAGTTTGCTTGAAGTCTGACGGAAAATCTCTAGACTCGCTTTATTTTTAAAATCATTTTCTTATTATTAACTACTTTCTGTCTTATCAGTGCATTTCCCTCTGTTGAGCATAGGTATGTATTTCCCGCATCATATCTGACCTTCGGGCTGCTTGTCTGTTCTCTATGCTTATATAGGCTGCCAGTACGGGAATAATCTAATAATAAAATAAAATAAATATTTAGTAAGTACGTAATCTTATTTTCTTTATGTTTCAGGTACGTAATATTTTCTTCTTTTGAATCTCAAATTAGCAACGAATTTTCAAGTAAGTAACAGACTTTAAAAAAAGGGGTACGATATCTACTTTTATAATTTGCACACCCATGATATGGGCATGAAATAAAATGGGGTAGCATAATGCACCCGTTCGCAGTTGCACCCTTCGCACTTGCCCACGAACGCAGTTGCACCCGATAAATTAATTAAGTTGATTATTTGCTATTTAAAAAAAGTATTTTAAATGTTTAAATACCTTTAAAATTACGTTTTATTTCTCATAATTGTAATTGTATTAAGGTATCAATTTATACAACAATCACAATAATAAAAAGAATGCGAAAATAAAAACATGTTAACAAAAGCTGGTTTATAAAAATTATTTTCTTAAGAATAAACTTTTTGTTTGACAAACTAACTAGGTATTTAACGATATTTTGAATGATGCTTTGCCAACTTTCATAAACCCCACATATAAAAACAATTTAATTCCAATGCATTCTCGTTACCGATAAACTAATAAATAATACCAGTAACAATAAAAGTAACTAGTACAGAACTCAGTCGATATAATTGGTATTGAAATAGAAAGCTTGGTCACGATTCTACTAACTACGTAAAATTAATAGTTATCGAGCAATTACTAAGGAATTAGTTCTCTATTAACCATTTCTAGCTGTTTGTTTTTAATGTACAGGTTTGTAATTACTATTATTGCAATCAATTATTATGTAATTGGGAGGTAGTTATTGAAATTAAGATGCTAATAAATACGTTAGTTTATGTTGTCTTTCGGTTTCAGTTGTGTTTTCTGGTTTTGTTGTGTTATTTGATAGAATAACGCTATAAAATGGATAGACAGTATCCTCCAACGCTGGACAGGGAGTTAAAAAAACGTTGAATGTGCCAGCTGCCAACTCTTTGCAGGCATGCCTACTGTAGAAGTTAGTAAGTGGGACGCGGGGGTTTTGCTGTATTGTGGGCGAAAGGCTGACACCCTAATATCACCACAATATTCATGTACCATCCTGATAACCCTCAAAATCTATGACAAATGTGACGACAAGAGGTTCTAGAAACACACGTTGTTCTGTAGGCAGAACAACGTGTGTTTCTAGAACTTCAGGCCTACCTTGACTAGAAACACAGAACAACGTGTGTTTCTAGTCAAGGTAGGCCTTGACAGGGATTATAGGCGTTAGTGTATTTGAATCTATTATTTCAAAAACAACATTTGTCACAATTTTTCGGACATATGATGTTTTTTACAGGAGGAGAGGAAATTTAAAACAAAAACGATTTTCTTAAAAAATTGTGACAAAATATGTTGTTTTTGTAATAATCGATTCATTTTTGAAGCAGCTTTAATATAATTTGAGTCCTTGATTTCCAGGAATTTTTATTTTTAAAGTCTTCTATGAGGTTGTCATAAACGTAACATTATAAGGCTCGTCAAAATTCAGATTAAAAAAATTAATATAAAGAAACAATAAAGATAAATGGTAAAAAAATATTTGCTCCTTATTAATCATTTATTACACAGTTTTGAGATTAATAACTCTAAAATAAATAAATTGTGTCATGCCCGACATTTGATTGCTTATAACTTTTAAATGGCTGAACCGATTCCGGTCACATAAAGCTAAGAACCATCACGATTAGGTCAGCTTTCAAACTGCATCAAAACTGATCCATTCGTTTAGGAGCTACAATGCCACAGACAGTTACACAGATATACAGGTATACACGTCAAACTTACAACACTTCCTTTTTTTGGCAGGGGTTATAAACCTTACTGAACACGTGCCATCTTTCATCTGCTTAATTGAACATAGAAAAGATTAGACGGCGCGTGATCGTATTTGAAAACAATTTGAAATAAGTCAGTTATTAATCATCATTCACTAAGGGACTGTCCGGGTGTCCAGTCCGATCATCTGTTACGGAGAAAGGTGTTACGTAACACAAATGTTACTATTACGAATGTTACGTTTTCTTTGTAACTACTTAAACAGTTGATTGTTAGAGATCCGCTGGTGTTCGGGAAAATTATAACTTTCGGATCTTACATTTTGGTCTATTTTAATTAGTTAGCGAAACTTAAAGGGGTTTAACATTGATAGTTTTTTGAGTATCCCCTAAAGGACCATGGGCAAAAATATATGGACTACGTCCCCCCCCCCTCCAACAGACCTTTTGTGTATGCCGTCAGTTTCATACGTGTCTTTAAAGAGATTAATAGCTACGTTCAATGTCAAAATCCATGGGGTTTAGAAATAACACATAATTAAAGATTGCCAAAATACCTATCGGTCTATATTTTTATAGGTACGTGTTCTAAATGTATACCTGAGATGATAAATATGAATATAACAATAAAAATATAATGAATATGGTAATAATCAGAGAATTTTTAAATAACATACTGTTGCTTTAGTTATCAATATTAACATTAAAATAATATTTTCCCAGAATATCCCACACATTTGAGGGATGTCGCCATAGTAAAAAGTCATCACTACATTGATATCTTTCATTTGAGATACATTTCAAATCTGTTGGTCGGATCTCTTAAAGATGAAGTAATATAAACCGGTCGCATAAAAATATAAAATAAACAAGTGGAACTAGTGTAAAATCATGTCTTTTATTGGTAATTTAAGGGGTTCTTCTCCTAGTGCACTTGAACAACTTTCCCCAAGGAAACATTTATCAAATTCTCAAAAAAAAATCGTTTTCCATACAAAGGCAAATCAGCTGACAGCACAAGCTATATCTCCATATAGCTTGTGCTGTCTAGTTTTTCATATTTCGACCCTTGTTCCTTGGAGGAAGTTGTTCAGTTTCGTAGGCTGATTCACATCCTTAATTTTTCGTTAAATTAAGCCCCCCAATATTAAGGAAGTAAGTGCTCCAAAATTATTTATTTGTGCACAATATACATGACCTTTTTACGAATCTATTGAAAGTCTTTTTGTGCGGGTTTTGTAGCAATCGTACAAGTACAACTCACAACACATCTATACTTACATACACTTCTTTACATACACTCATTCGTCACACACACACACACACACAGACACACACAAAATAAACATTGTATTTAAATTTAAAACTTAATACTAATATTTAGTTGTCAAAATACTAATAAGCACTCCTCACAGGACTATATGGGAAGACACTGTATCCTGTAACACAGTTTACGAACTATCACGGGATACAGAAAGTTTATGTAATTTGTATTTTGTTATTTGGCAAATAAAGTTATTCTTATTATGCAATGACAAGGGCTTGGGAAATGCAAATAATCTCAATAATCTGATTTAAAATGTTGGACAGTAGAACTTAAACATCATTCCAAATTCAAAAATGTCTTCTCAATTCTTACTGTTGATAATTAAATTAAACAAGTATACGGAACTTTTAGCATATTATACATATTACATATTTTATAATGTTTATATTGGTAAAAGGTACGGCACGGGTTGTTGAGTTTAATTGATCTTATTAGACACCTGTCTGTCTGTTCATATTTTTTATTAAGCTCTATGTGTGGTTTTAGATATGGTAATTTTGAGCTGGATGACATGTAGAGTTCTTCATTTCCTTTTTAACTCCTGAAAAAAAGAAGGGTGTTATAAGTTTGACATGTGTCTGTCTGTGACATCGTAGACAATGTCTTAAACTGACTTATGTCAATTTGTTGTTGTTTAATTTATCCCTTTCGCGAAAGGCAAAGGAATCTGAATCCGTACAGACATTTTTAAACGATCTAATATTAGGGCTCGTAGCCCGATGACTTAACCGGTCAGTGAGGTAAAGCAACGTACTTAGAGGCAGGGAACCTGATGGGTGACCAAAGTGGAAATTTATCACGAGCGTTTCCGTGCTTCGGAGGGCACGTTAAGCTGTCGGTCCCGGCTGTTGTCGATTGACTACAGTCGTTAAAACCAAGTCGGAGGCCATTGTGAGGTTTGAAAACTCTGACAAAAGGGTTAGCCAAGTTCGCCACACACTTGACTATACCTACACGATAAGAAAAAGAAGAAGAAGTACCTTAGTGTTATTGTGCATTAAAATTAAACACTAGCTCTTTAAAGGTCGAGTATCCTTCTTTTGGGTATGCTTGCTACAACCTCGACCGCATCTTCGCCTTTATGTTAGATTGTGGTCAAGAGCGCACCCATTGTTGATTTAAAATAATTTTCCACGTCAAAAACGTAAGAGTCACTGACTTCAATCCCAAAAAGACAAATTTTCGAGAGTTTCCCTCAATTTCTTTAGGATTCCACCATCAGAGCCTGGTTTCCTTACCATGGAACCACTCTTGGGATACTCCCTTTCCAACAAAAAAAGAATAATCAAAATCGGTTCATAAACGACGAAGTTATCCGCGGACATACATCAAAATGTCAAAATGACTTCAAAAAGTCGGTTAAAAAAGTTAATATTGTAACTAGATTATAGATACAATGCAATACTCTTTACTACAATACTAGTACACGTTAAACACTGTAGATATTTCTTTTAACGCTACACACTCAAAGGCCCACACTAAGGTATTCCCATGTGCATGGGTCCCTTAGAACACACATAAAGACAAACACAAACACCCATGACCCGAGAACAAACATCTGCTTTTTACACAAATGTTTGCCACGACTGGGGATCGAACCAAGGACCCACCGATCAAGAGGTAGCGTCAGTACCACTCGACCAAACCGGCCGTCAAAGATGAATGGCATGCCGCGCAATCTTGTAGAAGCAATGTATATGAATGAATATCAGGTATACGTTGGATATACATAACCTTTAATGTACTTACTTACAGTGTAATTTAAAACCGCGACCGCGCGACCGCCAAGTGTTGACTTACACCGCAGTTCTTGCCGGCGCCATGACGTCCCTGTGAATGAAACATTGAAGAACTGCTTGTAATATGAATATTATGAATCAAAGAACAAGATGTTATGATTCATTGATGCTTCCATGATGTTCTTTTATATGACGGGAAGTGGGAACTGTGCGCAGCAGTGTGGTTCTCGGCAGAGTAGAAAAATAACTTTATCATCCCTTCTATTCGAAAAGTGTCGCTTTGTTCCTCTATAAGCGGGAGTAAAAGAGCTCTTTTCTGTTAATAACTTTTTAGCGGCCGTAAATGAGGTTTAAATTTAGAACATGTGTCATTCATAGTAATTCTAGAATCCTTCGCTTCGCTCGTGGTTCAAAGTAGCGCCGTTGTTGCCGTAAAAGTACTACTTTGCTCCCTTGTCATACAATCTACTATTTCATTCTTCTTCTGAAAGAGTTAGGCCACCCTGGAGTGGGAATGAATGAAAAACTTAAAATTAAAAGAATATATATTTTATTCTACTCTTCACAAAAGTATCTTAAGTGTGAGTATATTATTTTACTCGTAAAGTTATGCACATCATACACTAGAATAAAATCCGTATTAAGACTGCCAACTTTTCCTAAGCATCCTGTCAGAGTAAGTAATTAGGATGTCCGGTTGTTGTTGTACCGTGGCGAAAGGCTGACAATTAATTTATTACCTCTACACTCATGTTATGAATGAATGAATTGTTTATTTCTGCACACAAAAAAAAACTTACATTACTACATTATATTAAATTAATTGATTTAAAAATTGAAATTAAAAATTAAAGCATATAAAAAATAGAATTAAAATTAAAAAGTAAATGATCAATTAATCTTACATAATAATCTTACATATAATTAATCTTACATAAATAAAATAAAACAGAAGGAAATGTGATGCAGAAACAGGCCGTAGCTCAGTGACAATTTTACCGCTGGATGCGACAAAGCACTGATTTTCAGCTACCGCCTGCGAGGTGTGCCGAGTGCGAGTGTGATCGGTGTTGTGTAATGTGTTGTGAAAGTGATAGTGTGCTTATGTAGAGATATGTTTAAAAATTCGACAAATTAATGTTACATCTAATAACCCTCAGAATTTATATCAATCGGGTGTCAATCATCAGCCCCCCTCCCTCCTTCTGTCAGAGTTCCCTTTGTGCTGTTGTTGGACATCTTTTATAAAGTGGCCTAATTCATCGCGCTATCGTCTCTGGGATCTCCCAGAGCTTCAGTGCCCATTTATTTGGACCTATGATGTTACGAGTTTAGCCGAGCATATTGAAATAATTTTATATTCAAACTAGCTTTCCGCCTGGGACTTCGTTACCGTGGGGATTTTGGAAAATCATGTACCCTATTTTAGCATTTTTAAAACGCTTACCCGCGTGAGGGATATTCACAAATATTTTTTAGGGAAAGAAAAATATTCGGCGCGAATGGGACTTGAACCCACGACCCCAGGATCAGATCTCCTGGTGCTCTAACCAACTGAGCTATCGTGCCTTCAAGTCATGCCGCGAAATTTCTCATTCCCTTACCAAGCACATACGTCGTGCTTATCATGTACCCTATGTTTATCATGGTTAATGTAGGACTTCAATGGTGAAATAATTTTTCAAATTGGTCCAGTAGTTTCGGAGCCTATTCAATGCAAACAAACAAATCTTTCCTCTTTATAATATTACTAGCATTCCGCCCGGGACTTCGTTCCCGTGGAAATTCGGTAAATTATTAAGCCTATGTTACTCAGGGATAATGTAGCATTCCAATGGTAAAATAATTTTTCAAATCGGTTCAGAAGTTTCGGAGCCTATTCAGTGCAAACAAACAAACAAATAATCAAATCTTTCCGTTTATAATATTAGATAACAGTGTGCCGCGCAGGCTATCGTGGTCCTTCCGTCGTTGTAAATAATAATAAATAATATAAATAAACGCTACACACTCAAAGGCCCACAGTAAGGTTTTCCCTTGTGTCGTGGGTCCCTTGGAAAACACATAAAGACAAACACAAACACCCATGACCCGAGAACAAACATCTTTTTAAACAAAGGTTTGCCCCGACTGGGGATCGAACCCAGCAGGGCAATCGCGCTAAAAAAAGTGGATTGAATCGCAATTGAAACGTAGCTGGGGAGCTACCACCTAAGCGAATCTGATGCTGGTTAAACGAATGAAACGTAGTCGATTGCTTCTTTATAAGGAGACCTTGATTAACGATATGAACCAAACACAGCAATGTACATCATTCCATTCGTTCAATCATCATCAGCTTTGCTTAGGTGGTAGCCCCCCAGCTGCGGTTCAATTGCGATTCAGTCCACTTTTTTTAGCGCGATTGCCCTGCAGGACCGCCGATCAAGAGGCAGCGCCACTACCACTCGACCAAACCGGCCGTCAATAAAACAGTACCTGTTCATAGCCTGCCTCCCTCAATGTGTGCCTGTGCTTAAAATTTATCCTATAGTTACGCCAATAGGCAACTTTAATAAAGATATCGGCCGTTTCCAAGTAATATCCTTACCTTACACCAGACACATAAAGTACATGTCTAACACCGAAAGCGTAAACTCTACAAACTTAGATTACACTCGACTGAGCACTGGATCGTTCAAACCGTTCACTCGATTAAAGTTGTTGAGTACGGATAGAAGCACAACAATCTTCACAGTTTCATACTTATCTTTAATGATAAGTATGGTAGCAAAATACCTATCAGTATTTAGTCGAAAGGCAAAACATATGCTGAGCTACGACCTTTTTGTAACACTGTGTATCTTTATTGTTTTGATTCTTTTTAATTTTTGTTTGTATTGTATGATTTTTTAAATAATGTATGTATGTATTCACTCTTTATTGTACATGAGCAAAAGTAACACAAGACACATTATAAGAAAATCTATAAGAAAGACTTATCCCACAAGTGGATTTCTTCCCGTCAACCCATGTTTCTTCCCATGTTTAAGTGTATACAAATAAATGTTTTTTTGCTATCTATTTAAGGAATAAGGTTGCTTTTGTCAAGCTTGGTGCGCTCTTGACTGTGCATGTAGCTGTCCCGAATATCCAACAGTTGCTGAAAGTTACCCCTAGTTGCTCAATTGCCAAACTTCGGATATGGCAATTTCTTTCAAGTTGTGAAGTTTTAGCTTAGTTAGAAATTTATATTTTAGCAAACAAGATGTTTTACGATGTTTGAATGTTTAAAGTTCTTAAAATTTTTCCTAATTTTAAATTTTATAAGAGAATAAAATTTAAGTAGACCGATTTATTTTTCCCTGTTTAAAAATCTCATTAATGTTGAAATGTAGGACTTTATGAACTAGTTTTTTTTTTCTACTTAAAGGCTGTGATTGGCAGATCATTTTAAGATTATTAAAAGTTAACTATACCATCACGAAACTAATCATATGGACGTTTTTTACTCATGAGATGATCTGTATTACATAAAAATTACACAATTTGTATTATGAGACTTGGAGCTCTAGTCCAATGGTTCCACGACCTACGGGAAAAAATCGGCAGTTCAACTCAACATTGATCCCCATTATTGCACTCATATCTATAATCCCTAACGGGGTAGGTAGGGCATTTGTAGTTCTAGAACGCAAACATTTTGAATGTTGTTATTTTTTAACAACATGATTATTTCACCTATAACAAAGCAAAACCCAACATTTTTTTACGCTACAAACTCAAAGACTGTAAAGCCCGCGTTCACCAAAGATATAACCAACGGTTAAACTGCGGTTAGAAGCTAATCAGACAAAATGTCAAAAAAAATGTATGAAAATAACACTGTCAAATCTCTGGTTAGTTGCTAATCGTTGGTTAAATTTTTGGTGAACACTGGCCTAAGTCTTTAAAAAACAACGAGTTGCACTCCGGGAGTGCTAGCAGAAGTGAAAACTTGAACATTAACGTTGTGTATTAATATGGAAATAAAACAAAATACACAAAAAGAGACCGTTATTCTCTCAGGATTCGAACCCTCAACCTGTTGCTTACAATCTGGCAACTTTACCACTCGAACAAACTGTCTACTTTCAATTCCGTAAAATAGTTCATCGGTATTTGCGCACTATATGCGAATAAGCGTTGACATCGTTGACATCTGTAACAGAGATAATTTTGCCATAGGGCTGTCATCCGTCCGGGTTTCCACCCATACTTCAAAGTACACAACGCTGATAAAGAAGTTTTCACTTCAAAAAAGGTGGCGACCCTATCCCACGCATTTTCGATCACGGTCACGTGACATCTGACGCGAGTCCATCGCGAGTTTAACATTTTTTCTCCATACTAAAAGTGTCAACGCAGCTAAAGAAGTTTTCACTTAAAAAAAATGTTCCTTAGGGAAAGTTGTTCAGTCCATCATTCTGCTAACTAATTTAAAGTCATCCATTAAAAAATAAAAAATAAAATCGATCAGCAAACATCGACTCACATGGTCGAATATGAGTCACGTGAATATCTGAATGACGTGAGGTTACGATGTAACATATGGTTGCAATGGCGCGGCTTGAATACAAAGTATTTAGCGGTCAGGTACCTATGTTAAGTGAATTTTGTGGTTTTAGGAAGGACAGGAAGTCACCTTGTCGAGGCGTGAACAATAAGTACTGGTACTTAAGCCAATTTGTAGTCTCGATAAATGCAAACAAGGCTTTAGAGTTGAGTTAGGTTATATAAAATAAATCAAAAATATCACCTACCTACGACATTCATACCTTACAGCTTTTAAATGGCTACACCACTTTTGATCAAATTTAGCTAAGAACCATCTTGATTACGTCAGCTTTTAAACAAAAAAAATACGTCGAAATCGGTTCATTCGTTTAGGAGCTACGATGCCACAGACAGATACATAGACACAGATACAAACGTAAAACTTATGACACCCCTCTTTTTCGTCGGGGGCTAAAAATCAGTTGCAAGATTTGACCCCAACAAGCAGACATAAATACATTGCAAGTTAAATAAAAGTGAATTAATTTTCTCACCATAAACCATAGTGCATCACCATTTAAAAATGGAAAAATATCATATTCTTAACATGATATGGAATTTGTGGACGAATTCATAGTTCCTATTGGTCATCCGATTTTTTGGCATTGCTTTGTTATTGGCTGAATGAAATGTGAAGCCGTAAGAAAAAAAATAGATTTGCTAAAAGCGTTATTAACCTGAGGGAGATGGCTTAAAATGGAACATGCCAATCACCAAAGATAAGATCGTTGGCGGGAACTCAGCGTGGACATTGCTTTGTGAATTTAATTTTCGTTTTCTGCGAGAAAAAGTTGTTTAATGTGTAATAGTGACAGTGTATTAAGAAGTAAATTGACAATGATGAAAAATTCAAGTGATAACAGTGTTTCTGCCCCGTTTGATACCGATAAAGAAACGGTTGTGCTTCTAGCCTACAGTTTTCGTAAAACACACGCTATCCGGTTTTACGCAGAACATGAGGAGCTTAGAGCTTAGGTTAAGTCGAAGAAAGAAGATTTTTCACTGAAGACAGCTGCATGGCCATAGTCTCCTTTGTCTTTCCCGAAAGGGATAGATTTAAAAAAAAACATCAAAGATAAACGAAACCAAACATCAAAATTTCGTTGTATCGCTCCGACCTTTGCCTATCCGGATAGATGAAAAAAAATTACTACTACTACTACCAAACATCAAAGAATTAATTACATCACTTAATATGAATAATTCTGTAAGTATGATAAGTTATTGTAGAATTTTAAAAACGTCATTGTATTCGTTTATGGATGTATAAGTACCTGATTGAAAAACTCCGAACAGAAAAAAGTGCATAGCAATAGTAATTACGCAGAATGTATACAGTCATCTTTCATTCATACCAATGGCAGATATATTGACTCATTGCATTGTATTGTTGGATAAAAATGTTTATAAAAGTATCGGTGAATGGAATGTAATTCATTATCAGTTTTTAATGGGTAATTAAAGGTACATACATTGTACTTTTTTATTTATTACTAAAAATAACACGCACATGGCGTTGCAAGCTGTGGAATGACGATGAAGACCATTTTTAACCCCCGACGAAAAAGAGGAGTGTTATAAATTTGACGCGAAGGTTGACGGCCGGTTTGGTCGAGTGGTAGTGACGCTGCCTCTTGATCGGGGTCCTGGGTTCGATCCTCAGTCGGGGCAAACATTTGTGTAAAAGCAGATGTTTGTTCTCGGGTCATGGGTGTTTGTGTTTGTCTTTATGTGTGTTCCAAGGGACCCACGACACAAGGGCAAACCTTAGTGTGGGCCTTTAAGAGTGTAGCGTTTATTTATTTATTTATTTATCTGTATTTCTGTGTATCTGTGAGTCTGTCTGTGGCATCCTAGCTCCTAAAGGATTGGATTGATTTCGATGCGGTATTTTTTGTTTGAAAGCTGACGTATTCAAGATGGTTCTTAGCTATATTTTATCAAAATTGGTTCAGCCGTTTAAAAGTTATTAATAAGTGATCGAATGTCGAGGGTGATACCATTTTTTTAAATTTTAGAGTTAAATACATTGAGGTGGTTAAAAATAACTATATTTACTCAACTAGCAACAACCTTGCAGCTTAACAATCAGTTGGCAGAGTGGCGCTGCAAGTCAAAGCCGATGTCATGAAAGTTTAATATGTAATTCTCAATTTCGCCACCTGAACGGATAAAATGGTCAATGTCGTTATTCCACAGCCATTGCCATACTAAAAATTAGCAGAATCATCTTTCAGACAAGAAATTAATTTATCCATTACTTCACTCTATGCTGTTACTATTTGGATTGTTTTCCTATTAACATTTCTAGAAATTAAGCATTTGTGTAATTAAGTAGATGAGTGTACCTAATTGATAACTTGTAGAGTTGTGGACAGGTTCAATTTCCAAAAAACAGTATCAACTGTGTAATGTTTTTTTTTAAATACGGTTTTTTCAAGGAAATCCTATAAGGATGCAAAATAACACATAAAACAGCTGTTTGTTTAATTTAAATGCTAAAGGTATATTTATGTAAATTTCAAAAAAAGAGCAATAAAGTAATCACAGAATCATTATAAAAAAACAGATTTCTATTAAATCCACAAAAAATTGAGCAAAAATGCTGTCATATTATCAATTCTGCATATTAAAAAGGTCATGTCATGCTTAAAAACAGCAAATAATTTAGAGTATTATAACATTTCTTACGTAATATTAATAGCATCAAAATTTATCATCAATTTACGGCGCAACAAAAATGGTCACAAATTAAAACAAAACAATGAAACATTTTAAATAATTGTTGTGGGAATTAAAATACAGTTTATTTAAAGGTATGGTTCAAAATAACGGATTGTGTTTCGGATACGCTAATTAGCAAAAAAATTGCAAAACCGGCTTCAATGCTTGAGTACCGTTAACTCCAACCGAACCTTTACATTTTATCTTGTATACTTCGAAGAACAGTGATTCAACTGTTTTATAATTTAGCGAAAATTAAGAATGAGAGTCAGTCCTACAATTCAATAACTCTTCTGTTTCGAACAAGAACCTGAAAGAACATAGATCGAGTTTAAAAAAAAAATGTCGCTTCTCTAGTAACTAAATTGTATGCTTTCCATACTAAAATAATTTTGAAAATTTCATTTCACTTTACGTCTATTTCATGTTTTTGTTCCTAAAATGAGCTAGATATTGCCGGATGATATTAAACACCTATCTAACAAGATGTAAAGAGATATTTTTTTTTACTGTGATCCACTTTAAAACTTGATAACTTGGTTCTTCTTTTTCTTGTTATGTCGACCTTGCTTGGCAACATTTTTATGGACAAATGTATAACCATGTTCCAAGTTCTCATAACCCATATCCCTCAAAAGTATGTCATTTGTTACGTTGATTGATTCTAAAACCACAATGTTCTGCCTACCCTGGTAGGTATTATAGGCGTAAGTGTGCGGACGTTTCGATGTAAAAGTACAAAAAGGGGCTCGTTACTTTTCGTTTTCGTTTAGAAAAAATAATGTAGTTAAACTGTCAATTTTTGAAGTCGTTTAGAAAAAGAAGACTAACCAATTTTGAATGTGAGATAATTACGATAATGTGCGTACAGGTTACGTGTGCAGACTAGTTATGTGTGAAGTTATTGTCAAAAGGTCACACAATATGTAATCGTTGTTTTGACATAGATTGGATACGTCTATCTTTTTTGTAAGTTGCACTTAGTTACAGAAATGTGGATTACAGTTAAGCTTCTTTAAATATAATACCGATTTTAACCGACTTCGAAAAAGGAGGAGTATATTTTTTATTTTTTTTATGTATGTCCGCGAATAACTTCGTCGTTTATAAACCGATTTTGATTATTCTTTTTTTGTTGGAAAGGGAGTATCCCAAGGGTGGTCCCATGGTAAGGAAACCAGGATCTGATGGTGGAGTCCTGAAGAAACTGAGGGAAACTCTCGAAAAAATTGTCTTTTTGTGATTGAAGTCGGTGACTCTTACGTTTTTGACGTGGAAAATTATTATTTACGTCAACAAGACGGAAAGTGACAGTACGATATTTTTAAATGGCTTAACTTTATTGGACGTTTCCGGGTGTAAGTGTTGCAAACCTAAGTGGTCTTGGTAGGTTCAATTGGCCGAAGATTGACTGAAGATTGATTGAGATTGGCTCAAGGAAGTGACTCCCACTGTGGCTGCTACCTGGTCCAGCTCGATAGGGACGCTTGGGCCGGGTCAGATTCTGGGCGAGTTATTTGATTGACGAAACTTGTTGGTGAGTATGTGTGAATGTTAGTTACTTCTTTACGTTGCTTAAACGGCTGGACCGGTAGCTGATACCCTGGGTTAACACGTACATCATTTTTCCAAATTCCTACAGGAAGAAAAAGGTAGATGAACATGTAAAAAGTTATTGATAAATTATCAGATTACCTGACTTTAATTTAATCACCATTAAACTAATTAAAGAAAGAGGTGACTGATTTGGAAGAGGTGTGTTTGGATCGTAGCAATCTGTGGTCTCTGCCTACCCCAATGGGACAAAGGCGTGAGCTTATGTATGTATATTGTATACATATTAAAATCACCTGTCAAAATCTACACTACATTCTCCAATTTATAATCTCTCCTTCAGGGTGGACAACTTTTATCATCGCAATCCAATCCCATTTGCTTTGGCAACGTGCGCCCACGCATGCCCCAAGTGATCTAGTTCACTTGTATCGCAACTTTAGGTACTCTGTAACCAGTTGTGTCTGTCTGTTTGTTTGCATACATATTTTAGTAATTCAGTTTATTATCTTATACTTCACCAGCCCATATACGTCCTCACTGCTGGGGCATCTTATATTTTAGGTTATATCTTTTCACAGCGAAGTTTATTAGGTTTTAGGGACAGCCTGGCAAAAATAAAACCCTGATTTCAGACTACAATTCTGAATTATTTTTAGAGAAATTTTTATCCGGAAATATCTCAATTTTTTTTTCATATAGTATGTAAGTCCCTGTATTGACTTACACACTATATTGATATTATTGCATAAGAACATTAATAATATTCAATGTTATTGCTGTCCGTATTATTTAAATAAAACATCCTGTGTGACTGTCGATGCCGATGACTTTACTATGCAAAAATAAATATGATATTTTTTTTAACGAATGGCTTCGCTTTTGACCACAATGTAGCCCAGGGGCGAAGATGTGGTCGAGGATGTAGTAAGCTCACCTAGAAGATGCCAATTCACTTGAACTTTAAACAGACTCGGGTTACTTATATGTGCTCGGAAATACAGACGCAGGCAGAGAATTCCATTCCTTAACGGTGCGATTGCTTATAACTTTTAAACAGCTGAACCAATTTTGATCGAATATAGCTAAAAACCAATGCGATTGCGTCAGCTTTCAATAAAAAAATCATCGAAATCGGTCCATTCACACAGGTACACGTCAAACTTTTACTTATAACACCCCTCTTTGTTAAAAATGGCATAAGTTGGCTAGCAAACAAAGTTAGTGACATCATCACTATGGATGTAACAATTTGGTTTTTCATTTTTCAATTTTTCTTTTATTTTTCAAAAAAAAAGCACTTTATTGTTCTCCTTACCTAAGTACACACAAAAGCACATCAGGTTAAACAGTTGCACTAAGAAAAGGGTTATTATTACGAGCGCAATAAGAGCGAGCTCAAGGTAAAAGTGGGGTAGCCGGATGTGCTGTTGTGTGTACTTTCCCGTTCGACCTAAATATATGACCTGTACAGTCCTCACGCAAATTCCGAAAGGTGATTGATGAGCTAACCCGATAGTAGTGTTTTGTGTTACAACTTAAACACCCAAATTACATCGCTGCTTTACTTTCCGTAACTTGAGCAACTAAGCTTATCTAGCACGTGAGGTAATGCTATTTGTTTTAAGTTTAAATAAATTCGCGTAAAAGTTGTGTAAAGGGTTCAAGAATCTATTGGTGTTGGGGTTTATTTCGATAAGATCTTGAGAGTTGTTTAAGAGTTATGTATATCGTCTGTTAAACAAATTAAATCGTCAGTTACTTGGCGGAAGTATTTACATCTAAAATTAATTACTTGCGTGAACTTAAAATACTTTATAGTAGTTTTAAAATGTTTCGAATTTCAGTCATATTCAATGTTGAATTCGTTCCTCTTTTTTTACCAGCCCATATACGTCCCCACAGAGGGGTACGGGCCTCCCTTCGAAACACGAAGGGCATTTAGGCCATAGATAATAACTCTTAACTTTAAAAAAATATATATCACCCCCGGTCATTCATCGCTCGTAACTTTTAAACGACTGAACCAATTTAGATTCAGTTTATCTAAGAACTATTTCAATTACGTTAGCTTTCAAAAAAAAAGCTCTTTTGGAGCTACGATGCCACAATCAGACGCGTAAATACACAGAAATACTCGCCAAACTTATAACACCCCCCCCCCTTTTTTTGTCGAGGATTAAAAACTGAGTATGAAATTGTAACACAACAATATTTATAAATAATAATTATTTTAATTCATGTAAGGTAGTCTGACGTAATGTTTTCCAATTAATATTTGCATTAATACTTTTTAAATTATGTTTAAAAACAGATTCGTTCTCATTATGTCAAAGTAATATCATCATATTTTCAAGTAATCATGCTTCACTAACCTACTTTAGCTTCATTAATTGTTTTCTCTTTAAGTGCTCTGGTTATTTTAAAAAGTGGCTTTTGGCATGTAATTGCAATTGCTATATCGATGATACTTCGACTGCCCCAAACTCCTAAAATAGTAGGCTACAAGTATGTTTGCCTTAATCTACACTAATATCATAAAAAAAGAAAGGATTTATATTTTTGCAAATACAAATTCCTTTATTCCACACACAATATAAACACAGACATAATAAAGCAAACATTTACAAAGGCAGGGTGGAAAGGGTGTGGGCACAGCAAGCTGATTTTAAGCCCAACCTGAGTCACAAAGAGGGAAGTGAACTAAAAACTTGGATAAGTAAGAAAATACACAAATTAATAAATTTAAGTCAATACATAAATGACAACATACATTACATTTAATTTTATGCAACATTTATAATTTAAAATTTGACTTGGAACGTATCTTTTTTGGGACAAACCAGGTCTTCAAAATTTTGTTGAGTATTTAATAACAAAAGTTTCACACACCTTTTGAACCGGCGAAACGTCTCCACAGCACGGATGGGAGGAGGTATGTCGTTCCAGACTTTTGCGGCAGCAAAGCTGAAAGATTTTCGAAAGATTTTTTGTATGTTTGTAACGAATCAACTCAAAAACTACTAGACCGATTTAAAAAATGCTTTCACCATTAGAATGCTTCATTATACCTGAGTAAGATAAAGGCTAGCTAGATAATTTTCACGAATTCCCATAGGAACGAAGTCCCAGGCGGAAAGCTAGTATATGTATATATATTTCATTCCTTCGAGTGCCTCAGTCAAGTTGATTATGATCCAGCAGGGCTATCAGACGCGCGTGACATTATTTTTTTATCACCATCCAATTTCTGCGCACGTTAATACGAAACAGAATAATCTCGAATCGACATGATAAAATGATCCCACGCGTTTATACTAGCCCCGCTGGATTCAGCAGATCAGATAACCACAATGGAGTGACTATATAGCACTGAAAACAAGGATAAATAATTTGATCATAGTCATAAGTACATTCAGGTGCCAAAATATGCAGGTTTCTTCACAACAGTTTCAATTACTGTAAAAGCATCGGCTAGTATGCAAATAGTAAAAAACATAACTCATAAAAAGTTTAGCGGCACTGGGGCTTGAATTCGCTGCCTCTCGCTTATAATTCCAATTATTACGCTAGCTACACTTGACTATATTACTATCACGACATTTCCGACAAAACGGCTCAACGCCCCAACAAAAGGGATACAGTAATACGATTACACAATTATTTCCCGCTTACATAAAACCAGTGAGATTATCGTCAACATACATAGACTCGGCTCAGTTTAATTGAGTCTTATCATTAGGAAAACGAAAACTACATGTAAGTGATAGGATCTTAGAACAATTGGCCTTATAGTCTCACTAAGAGGTGGTAGCCATTGTGCGGAATTTCACATGCTCTATAACCTCCTGTGAATTTCATTGTGTGAGAAAGAATAGATGGACCGGCGGATGAATAACTGGCCGCTCTTCTTTGCTTTTTATAAGACTTTACTAAGATGATTTTTGCCTGGATTTTTCTCTTTTTTTTAAGTTTTCCATCCATCCATACGCTCACGTCTATAATCCCTAACGTGGTAGACAGAGCATCAGTGGTTCTAGGGAACCACTTGATGCCACGTTTGACACAAATTCTGAGGGTTATCAGATAGAATACAAGTAAAGTGGTGATAGGTGGTCAGCCTTTCGCCCACAATGCAGCAATTGTTGCATCCTATTTACTGGTTTCTACAGTATGCCTGGGAAGAATCGGCAGCTGGCGCATTATAAGTTTTTCTTTCACTCCCAGTCTAGCGTGGAAGTTTTTTTTAATATTTATTATAAGATGGGTTAACTCTTGACCTCAATCTTGACCATAAGGTCAAAGATGAGGTCGAAGATGGAGCGAGTTTACCCAGAAAATGCCTATAAAGGCACTGGTACTCCCACGCACCGACGGAACACAGCAAGCTGTTTGGCGTCGGACTTCGGTAGGAGGGTGGTCGCGAACCAGACGGCCCTTTACAGAGCCTACCACACCGCATGAGACCATAGGACGACACCTCAGATTCAGAAAAAAATGAAGTGTCATTGCCTGGGATGGATTACTAGGAGGCAGGTCTCATTTGTGTTTCCTTAGTTGCCTCTTACGACACCCACGGAAAGAGATGGGGTGGTGTTATTCTCAACCGATCACCACACGGTTGAAGTTTTCTGTGTCAATACTAATTTTGTCTTGTAAGCTATTTAATCTTTTTACAACTTTTTTATATTTAGGATGAGTCTCCCACAAATTATATATATTATTTTTTTACTAGCATTCCGCCCGGGACTCTGTTCCCGTGGGAATTTGGGAAAATTATGTAGCCTATGTCCATCGGGGATATCCCCACGGGAACGAAGTCCTGGGCGGAATGATGGCAATACATAACCGAAGTACTTTCAGATAAAGGACAATGCATTAAAATGATGAATTGGCTCCTCAATTCCGCGCCATTAAATCTTGTAACGCACTTGTCAATGTTCGATACACTTTGCAACAGTAAATCATGAGAGAAACACTTTTGTTAGCGTACTATTTTGAGATCACTCGAATATCTTTGCATTCGAAAAAAAAATATTAAATTGTTAGGCGAGATTTGGCTCGCTGTCCTCTATTTTTGTGACCGTTTTACGTCGCAATACTTGTTTTTTCCGTTAGCATACCTAGGTTTGCGTTTGTAGTGGATGGGCATAGAACATAGTTTTCTATATAATGGGGTCTTTTCCATATTGCATGCCCATTGGGTATTGGCCATTTGGCGGTTTAAAAACTCTGACACCAGCAAATGTCAAAAAAGTGACGAAATGACAACGCCAGATGGGAGCATAGCCTTTGCGAGGTGCCCTCACGCAATCAAAGTGAAGTTTTACCATCATCGGAAGTGGTGTGATGCGGGAGTTTTTCTTGGATCGTGCTAGTTTTACAGGGCTAGTCTACTTCACCACATATTTGATTATACCTGCACGATAAAGAAAAATTGGGTACTTTTTACGCTCCTAATCTTTCTTAAAGACTTTTTATATAAATTATTCCTACCTCAAGGCGACTACAGCACCTAAATTACGTTTTTATGATGCGTAGATAAGCATGACGCGCACTGCATTAAATCGAAGAAAAAAAATTCTACGGTAATATTCAGGACATAAACTAGATAAGATGTTTGCTGAAAACATGGTTCAGCACTTTTGGTTCGATAGAAAAAGCTCACAAAGTCACCTCTAAATACCCAATATTGTGTATCTTTTAAACTGTAAAAACGATAGTAAAATGCACACAGGAACTTGAATTTGCTATCAAAATGTTCGTTATTGAACACTCTCGATTAGTAGCTATCGCATTTTTCGATTTAAGCTGTTACCTTTCCATAAATCTCATTTTTCTAACTTTCGAACATGTTTTTACGCACGCTCGCTTTCATAGTCCGTAAACTTCGTGTATCGACACTGTTCGCACTGCCGGCCCAGGCCTGTTGAGAGACGGAGATGGCACTATTCCTATGTGTGCTGCCTTTATCGGGTGCTGTAGTCGCCTTAATCTTGACGAATTTGAATTCTCTTTTCGATTGTTTCAAGAATAGATCTCTTGACCGGAAAATAGTTAAATAAATCAAGCGCGGTTAGTTCAACAGGTTTTTACTAGTGATAAATACTCCGTTTTTCATTAAAACCAATAGAGACCTGTCTCTTATGAATTATTGAAGACAGGTTGATATTTAGAAGCAACGCGCTCTGAGTAGATGAGGAATAGTTCAGTTGTTGAAAGTATATTATATAGTTGTTGAAGATTCGTTCACAAACCAGCCAAGTGCGAGTCCAACTTGTGCATTAAGACACTTTAAAAATTCTCAACTTCTATTCAAAATGCTATTAATATATGGGCCGAGTGTATAAACTCTAATTTATAATGTGTTCTCTTTGCCTTTTTAACTGACCTAAAAAATGTAGTCTCCTAATGAGTAAACATTGGTGGGATAGTTCAATGTTTTTAAAATATTTTGAAGTCGTTTCAAATTATTTTAATTTGGAAAACGGGGAAAACCCTTTTAAAGTTTCCCCATCGCTTTAGATTTTTTACAGACCTTTTCCTATTAAAACCTAAATTAAGTTTGTGACTGTAGTATTACATATTTCATGACACATGAATTGACATGAGTCATAAATGAAATCTCTATGTGATTACCATTATTTCATGCTTCATTTATTTCATTAAACTTGCAAAAGCTCTTTGAATTTCATGAAAACTGTTGCTAAGTTATGAATGTGACCTACGACGTATGTAGACTAAAGTGCATTTGTAGAGATTAATTAAGAATCATGTTCTATGTAATACCTCGTCTTCGTTACAAAACGTTTTATCGTAAAAGCATAGATTTGCTATCCATTTTAGTTTTAAAGTAAAATTAACTTACTGTAGTTTATATGTTTATATATTATAGCTTATATATACATTTTATTCGCGTTAAATATCGTTACATTTAATTTTATTTAGACGCATACACTCGGAAACACTTTTGATACACACTCGGATATCTATGTCTCAAAGAGATAAAGCGTGATCATAATTATGTGATACTTACAAATAAACAAAACTATATAACTAAACTCCAACAAACTACATGAAAATAGGAAACAACACTTTCTTCGTAACACATTCCAGCGCACCATATAAGCAAGCATAAGCTCGTTTATAAGTGCAATATGCGTCGCATGAGCATGAATCCCATCAGCGGTGTACAAAGGGCTTTTCTTGGTAAATTGCAGTGTAATAATGTCGCGGTTCACCGGTCTGGAGTCACAATTATGACTGTTGTACCACTCTTAGCGATAAGCAAGAAGCTAATAGAGCTAGAAGCTACTGTTAAAGCCAAATAACAGTGATCTGTCTTTACATTTCAGAATAAGTGAGTGTTTGCTTGTATAGTATTTCAATATTGCGTAGGATCCATAATATGTCGAGGCTGAAATAGGCAAAAAAAAACTCACTACTTGTCACTGTCATATCATCTAAATAAGTGCAAGACAGAGATTTACCATCAGGCAAAGAGTATTATTACAAGCGAGATGTTTTCCTGTGTATATCCATTATAGAAAGGCTATGGTTTTTAGACCGTAGAGCCTCGTCTTGCTTGTTTTCTTTACCATGTATCAATGTGGTAACGCAAACTGCCAAGACTTCATTTTAAAATCTTTTTTTTTCTTGCCTATGACATCGAGAAACTATTTGGAAGAGAGTTCTCGACAACATTGTGAACAATCAGCTATCATCAATTTGAAGCGCTCGTAGCCCAGCAACAAATCAGTGAGGTTAAGTAACGAACACAAAGGCAGGGAACCTGATAGATGACCAAAGTGGCAATTTATCACAAGCGTTTCCGTGCTTCAGAGGGCACATTAAGCTGTCAGTCCTGGCTGCTGTCGATTGATTACAGTCGTTAAAACGAAGTCAGAGGCCATTGTGCAGTTTGAAAACTCTGACGCCAGAGTTAGCCAAGTTCGCCACACACTTGACTATACATACAAGACAAGAAAAAAGTCAATTCGAAGTATATTTGTTACATCTATTTGTATAAGATTGTGCGTTTCTTAAGCGACAAAAGAGTCGCTATATCTACTCGCTTACTAGTCGTCTATAGGACAACTGCCTTAGAGTCGTGTTCTATGTCGTGACCAGTGTCACTTTCTATTGCGACTGAGTTTAGATACTGTCTCCTATCCTTTGGTGAGTGTATGAAGGTTGTATGGGACTGCATTTTACTATTATACCACTTAGAACATTTTCGATCTTACTGCAGAAACCGACGTGTTGAAATAACGCGAACATTAGTAATAGTAGGAATATTGGTAAGGGGTACACTTGTTGTTCAAAACATTTTTCTTCAAGTTCATAGATTTAGACTACTAGCTTTTTGACTACGACTTCATTCCTGTAGGCGATTTTGTCCAGTGTCGAGTTATGGTAACACTAGCTTTCCGCTCGGGACTTTGTTCCCGTAGGATTTTGATAAAATGATGTAGCCTATGTGTTAATCCAAGGTGTCAGCTACCTCCATACCAAATTGTATCAAAATTTATCGAGCCGTTTGAGCAAGAAAGAGTAACAAACATCCATAAAGAGTAACAACGTCCATCCATACATACAAACTTCTACTTCTTATCGTGTAGGTATAGTCAAGTGTGTGGCGAACTTGGCTAACCCTAGTGTCAGAGCACGGAAACGCTCGTGATAAATTGCCACTTTGGTCACCCATCAGGTTCCCTGCCTGTGTACGTTGCTTAACCCCACTGATCGGTTAAGATCAGCGAGAGCCACTGGGCTACGAGCGCTTTAAACTTTGGCGTCTATAATACATATTATTAAGGATAAGGATGGATTCGCTCTTGACCACAATCTAGCTCTTTTTTGATGTCCAGCCTAATAAAATGTTTCTTGTTACAGGTAATTCTTCAATATAGTTGGATCAAATTTACCAGTCGCGCGCTTGTTTATGCCGCGTGCGATACATATCCTGCACACACGTGTGTGCAGACATCGCGCAAGGGTTTAAAAGTGTCACCGGTGGTAAAGTAACGTTTCTTCTTTATAGTTTCTTCAAGCCTTGGTCTAGTCTAGACAATGTAATGTATACCCTTGTCCGGTATTCGTTAAAAAATGTTGATCTCTAGACAGAAATTTCTTAACGTCTCTTGGCAGACAGTGTCTGTCTCGTTCTTGTCTTTTGAAAATCAACTTACTCATTCAAAATACGTTTGCCGAACCACAATAAGAAAATAGAACCACTGTTATTAGTCTACCACGAACTGTTTTTAATTGTACACCTACACTAAATCCTAGAGTTCTAAAGTAGATAAATCCACAATTTGGCATCTAGTCTCGTAACTTAGTTGAATATTCGCGTGCAGACATTCTTAACTGGTAATAGGTAGAGTGGGGAATTACGAGTGACCTGCTGTAATTGCAAAAGTAACCGTATTTTTTTACACATACATAAGCTTACGCCTTTGTCCCATTGGGGTAGGTGGAGACCACAGACTGCCATCTGCTGATTTTGTTTTTTCGTACTTCTCGTTTTTTATCTGGAGAACCAGATTAACTTTTTATGGTGCAAAGGAAAAAGGATCGAGTAAGTTTTTTCTTGACGTATTTGTATTTCTATTGGGTGACATTACAGTAAAAAAAAACTAAGGATTTGAATCAGCCCAATTGTCTCTCAACAAAGTATTTCTGAGATTATAACAAAACAAAAATAACGTATGTATTCCTGAAATCAATTCTTGTAAACGATAAATCTAATAATCCATAGACATTTCGAGTGAATTCGGAAAATCGATGATTGCCGAGACACGACAAGAAATTAGAAGAGATAAGAGCCTTAACTGCTTTACAATGCATGTTCTGGTCGCTTCTTATAGCAATTTGCACTTACGGCTTAGCTGAAATGTATTTCTTGTAATAGGTGCGTTCAAACAGGGCCCCGCTTCTGTAGCTTCAGTTGTGTGTCGATGGAATGGTCGCCATTTCATCCGTTCAGGTGGCAAAATTAAGAACTATCCAAATTTCATACATCTAATGACGGCTGCTTTCACTGGTGGCGCCACCGCCAACTGAATTTTCAGTTGCTAAGTAGTTTTAGTTGCTAGGTGCTAGGTACTTTAGGGTGGTTGTCAGCAAGTATATGAATATTAAATAGTTCTCAATTTCACCATCTGAACAGATAAAATAGCCTCCATTCCATCGACACACTACTGAAGTTATAGAATCGGGGCCCGGCGCATCTCTAGGAAGCAAAACATGCAACTTTTTACTTTTATTGCGCCACTGAATGCACTGAAAGCTGTCTACTTCGCTTTATCACGTCTGCAGATGCCAAACTACTTAGTTTTATGTTGAATTTACGATGTTGTTATAAATCTCTAAAGCGATATGCTAATTTGCTACATATTTTATGTAGTGGAGAGACATAGGTTATTTTATTTGCTTCCTTAATACTGTTTACAAGCGTGATAATATGAATAAAAAAGAGAAGTTTAATATAAATGTACCTAGAGTTTATAATGGTAACTCACTAAGCTATTATGTGTTATGCATGAATTTTGAATTTGGTTCTTTTGCTAATACGGTAACTTGTTTTCTATTGGTACTGATACCAAATGAGTTCTATTGGACTTTAAAACTATAGATGACGGAATAGCCAGAGTATCATATGGTTCATATGATATATATTCTGAAGGTTTTTCAATGAAACATGAGTATAGTGATGGTAGGTTGTAAGCTTTTCGCCCATGGTATAGCCAAACCCTCACATCCCATTGGCTTCTTCAGTATGCCTGGGAAGAGTTTGTGGCTGGTACATTTTAAACTTTTCTTTCATTCCCAGTCTAGTGTGGAAGAATTTTATTTTCTCATCCTTTAAACCTTGATGATAATTTTGCTATGCGAAAGTCAAAAAAATGTCGCAGTAAAATGCAGTCGAATTTAGAAGTTCTGCCAAATACTTTAACACACAATTACCTAACTCCCTAAAATTTAGCGCCATTTCTAGTGTTATAATATGGGTGATTATAACGTTTATAACTTAATTTGTGAGATAGCGGGATCGCATGCGCAGTTCTTTGCCTCGGGGTACCGCAGAAAGGTTATTGTTGAAAGTTGGTGTTATGTGAGTGGTGAATTGGTGATAGATCGTGTGGGGACGGAATTGGACGATGTTGAAGTATTCAATGGGTGATAGTATTATGCAGTTTAACACGTCGCGCGCTTGTTTACGGCGCTTGCAATACAAATCCTGCACACACGGCTGTGCAAGAATCGCGCGAAGGTTTGGTTCTACTACTGTTCTTGCGTCCTTTGATAAGATTTCTTAATTTTTATTTTATTAATTAGACGTACACAACAGACAAAAATCAAATCTTAATACTAAACATAATATGGCTAAGGTTCAGTTCCAGATTGACGGAACTGAACCTTCAATTATATTGTTGACTTTAATAAAATCAAGCAATCGAAAAAAAGACGTCGGCAAGATTATATTATAAGGCTGGTCATAGATATGGCACGAAAATAAATCAAAATAATATATATTTTTAAGTTATTTAAGAATTTTTATTAACTCCCCAATGAGAGTCACGGGCCGCGTCTTTCGAAACGAATTTTCTTAGACGTGCGGGTTTCATCACGATTTTTTCCTTCACTGCTGAGCGAGTGATAATTAATGAAAAATCCGTACATAAGTTCGAAAAGACGAATTTAGTGGTAAAGGCACGCAAGATTTTAACCCGCAACTATCCGTTTACAATTCTGGTTCATTACTAATTGGGCTATCACCTTACCATACTTTTAATCATTATTAGTGTTTTTTTAACGAACAGCTCAACCAACGTCACAAACTTTTCCAGTTACGACAATATTACAATTGCTTCCATATAAACATTTTACAATAAGCAATAACTCTCAACCAATAACCCTTTAAACGCCGCGGAACCCAGCAAATATTCTCACGCGACGACCAACTTTATTGTAGGTGTTAAGGCAGTACTAGACTCCTAGATAACGCTAACTGTTCTTTAGTGGTGTTTAACATGAAGTGGCGATAAGGTAAGCGGTGCAAATCTTAGGTAGGATCGCTTGAACGACAATTTATCATCGGGTAATCTTTGAAACCGTCGTTCGTTTAGAATATATTGGTTCTAGTTTTGATGTGCGGTTTCCGGCAGAGTAGAATAGGACCTCTCGTCCTTTTAAATGTGTCGTAAAAGACGATTAAGGTTAAAATAAATAAAAAATATGCATCATCTAGTAATCTTTTAGTTTCCAATTATTAAAGGACGGTTATGCACTAGATCAGCATAGCTAGCACGGCCCGCGACAAAAACGCGCGTCACGCCACTCTGATGACGTAAAACTTCACTTTGACTGCGCGAGGGCACCGTGCAAAGGCTTGCTCGCCTTCTGGCACTGTCTTTTCGACACCTTTTCGATATTCGACCGCTTTACATTGTGCTTTAGCTGCTGTAGTGGAAAGTTAGTTGGTTTTTGTGTTCATTATGTTATTCTGTGTTAAATAAAGTAATGAATGAAGTATGATTTATGTCTTTCTGTACTAAATCTTTGTAAGTGTGTACTGTGATGGAAATAAATGTCTTATCTATCTATCTATCTATGTTTCCCGAGTTGTAAAAAAATAAATAAAAATAGACATTCAAATTCATCAGAACATAGATGAGGAAGACTGCAAAATTTACAAAAAACTGTAAATGTTTGGTTTATAACTTCAGTTAAAGTCTTTTTATGCAGCTATATTTGATGGATTAGATGTTTTGCACAATGATTCAGAGGGACGAAGCTAGACTTTTCAAACAAACAAAAAACTAATTGAAAGGACTCACAGATACACATGTCAAACTTATAACACCCCTCTCTTTGTCGGGGGGGTTACGAACATTGTAAAAAAGATTATCTCAGATCTGCAAATTACATAATCCTAAAACAACAAAAGTCATTTACAGCACCATTAATCTTAATAAACAAAAATTATAGCTTTAAGCACTGGCTAATAATTAAGTTTACACTCAAGTTGTACAGTCATTACTTAACTCGAATCGCGTGCTAACTCGCCGTCAGTCATTTAACTTAACTTATCAAACCAAGTTACACTTGCATTATTTGCATATGCATTTCCCGTTGCATATTAGTGCAGTGAAGTTTTCTTGGAAGAAGTTGGCAAGAGTTTCCTTTCTGGCATTTCAATTTAATGAATATGGAAAAAGGAAAGTTAAGTTTTTTTAAATCTTGATTTTGGTTCGTCTAATTACGCTTTGGTATGAGCGTAATTAGCCCTACGAGCCTCGAAGGAGACCGCTACTTCAAAAACCCTTACTAATATTATAAACGCGAGAGTTGTTTGGATGTTTGTTACTCTTTCATGCTTAAACGGCTAGACCGATTTTGTTAAAATTTGGTATGGTGGTAGCTGACATCCTGGATTAGCACATAGGCTACATAATTTTTTCAAAGTCCCGGGCGGAAAGCTAGTAAAAAATTAAAGGTCCTGGAAATCAAGGAGCATTCCTCATTTAATTCAATTCAATTTATTGCAAATATCATTAGGTATAATAAGGCGGTACATAATATCCAGATTGATAAAACGCCATATAAGGCAGAACAATTGTATATAATATATCTGCTTACGTACACTCTCTCTTATCGTTTAGGCATAGTCAAGTGTGTGGCGAACTTGGCTAACCCTGTTGTAAGAATTTTCAAACCGCCAAATATTTATAAGGCCTCTGACTTGGTTTTAACGACTGTACTCAATCGACAACAATCGGGACCGACAGCTTAACGTGCCCTCCGAAGCACGGAAACGGTTGCGATAAATTGCCACTTTGGTCACCCTTTAGTTTCCCTGCCTCTGTGTACATTGCTTAACCTCACTGATCTGTTGAGATCAGCGAGCGCTATAAAAATTATTAAATTACATAAGTTGTAAAGCCATGCATCACTCCAAATGGAGTCATTAGAAAATTTAAGCTTTTTTAAGTTGTTATAAATTGTTTTGTAGAAAATCATGGTCTTTCACTTTTAATTAAATAACAAATTGTGTTCATTTTTTAAGATTTACTTTTGAGAATTTAGAGAAAGGGCAAGGAGGTTATATTAGGTTAGTTTAGGCTTTATTAGATTTGATTAGGTTAGGTTGCACAAATATTATAAAAATGTCCGTCAATGTGAAATAAACTGAGGGAGTTCACAGAGTACCGAGCAATTATAATCTTACTGAGTAAAATTATAATAATTTGGGTTTGACATATACCTACATGCACGCTTTATATCACTGGCAGGATATAAGTACATACATACTATCTTAAATGCATTATGCACGTTTAATCTAAAACCAATTAATTTTGCCAAACATCTTAACCAGTGTTTAAATTATTATTATTAAGACCATATCTAGAAGATGGTACGTCTGTGATTGATAAGCTCTATGAACTTATTTTCTAAATAAAATTTGTTTAAATTTTGCTTCCGATGTTCCAATACCTATCCCTACTAATATTATAAAAGCGAAAGTAACTCTATCTGTCTGTTACGCTTTCACGCCAAAAATACCAAACCAATTTTGATGAAATTTGGTATAGAGATAGATTAGAGCTTAGGAAAGGACATGGGCTACATTTTATCCCACAGCTGGTCACGATATAATCTGTAGTCCACGTGGGCGGAGCCACGGGCGGAAAATTAGTAGTTAACTTTACTATCGGAATTCAGTGACGATTTATAAAATTACAGAATTGTCACTGAATTCCGATAGTAAAGTTAACTACTAATTTCAGTAAAATCATAAGAATAAACAATAACTTACGGTAAAACCCCGCATTAGTACCCTATTCTATCAACCCTCGTAATTCGTAAAGCTTGGTAAAGGTTAGCGACATCGCTCGAGAGTTTAAGTAATTAACGCCCGCATCAACTTGCTGTCAACTTGACACCCCATGGTGGGATGGTAAAAGGGATGAAATGATGATATTTGATAAAATATTTAAATAAACTAAGAGTATAGTATAGAACTTGAAGTTTCTCATGCCTATGTATACTTCCACAAATTTTCCTTTTGTAACAATGTTAATTAATGTAAAACAGTAGGACGAAGTCGTGAGCAAACAATTAGTATTTAAATAAATATCATGACGAAAAAAACACATGAAAAGTCAAAAAGTAATGTATTCATGAAAAAATTATATGTCAAAGGCAAAAGTCAAAGAAAAAAAAAGGATTTTCAACAAACACGACAGAAAATAGTCAAACCAATGTTGATTTTGTTAATTTAAAAAACAGTGGATTTCGGGCTACTATCACGCCACTTTAGATTTTCTTTTATTTCATATTTCTTTTCTATACGTTTATCAAAGTTAAATAAAAGCAAAATTTACAAGACAAGGCACAAGTCACACAGCGCCATCTAACCCCAAACTAACCAAAGCCTGTACTGTGGATACAAGATTATAAAAGTTTCTGTACAAGTATAGTTACATAGTTACGTTAGTACTATTATACAGGGCTTTAGGTATCTCTCTTTCAACCTCTCGGGTGGTTATTCAGTCCATGAAACTGATCAACTTTCCCAAGGAACATAGGTCAAAATACGAAAAAAAAATTTTTGATCTCCCATAGAAAATGCGCTAAATGCTGATGAAGTTTGTATGGGAACTCAAATTTTTTTAAAAATTTTTTTGACCTATTTCCTTGGCGAAGGTGTTCAGATTCATGGACTGGTTAACCACCCAAGAGGTTGAAAGAGAGAAACCTAAAGCCCTGTATATTCTGTGTTACAGTTTAAAAAAAAAGACTACGTATCCATAACAGAAATTTTTAGTAAGTTTTTAAAATCTTTTTTACATCTCATGAATTGTACCATTACCTCCCCTTCCATACAAGACTTGCCTTGTGAAATTTTATAATGATTTCCACCGGTTAAATCCGAGGGTTTATAACAATGGGGTGGAAACCGAATTATTGTGGAAGACAATTTATTGAAATCCACTCTTTTGGAAAATTAATGCCATAAATGTCAAAATCAAACCTTTAATTCAATTCAATTTCTTAGTTGTGATTAGGCCAAAGAGCGATTTTATAATAGGTAATTAGGTACCCATTTGTACTTTTCAAAATGCAGTATTTTTTTGTTTGTTCTCGGGTCATTTGCGTACGAGTATGTTTTTGTGTATGTTCCGAGGGACCCACAACAGAAGGGAAAAACTTTACTGTAGGCATTTGAGTGAGTACGTCTTTTCTATTCTATCTTAGAGTTTTTTTTGAGGTTTGAAAACTGTAACAGAGGTGTTAGTCCAGTTTGTCCCATTATAACTAACTAGACGCAAAGACAAAATTATAACTAATCACGTTAAAAACGTAAGACTCAACCGACTTAAATCTCAACAAACCATAAACCAAGACATCATAGAAATAAAACGAGTAAGTGCTTATGGGCCTTTTTATAATTCTAAAACGGCGCGGCAAAATTGTATTACCATTGCCTCCTATGTAATAGTACTACTAGAAGCTGAGATCATAGGGGGCAATGGGAATTAAAATTTGAAGTGCCGTGCCGTGCCCGTCAAATTATAAAAAGGCCTAATGGTTTCGTTGATTTTTTAACCCGTCGCGTGCGATACAAATCTCGTACACCATGTGTTCAAAAAGCACGCGGTTTAAAATGTTGTAGCTCTGAATCAATTTCGATATAACCTATATGGGACCACCTCTTTCGAACAAAGACATTATCGCGTAACTAACATATTAAAAAATACAGTCGATTTGAGAACCTTCTCCTTTTATTGAAGTCTGTTAAAAACTACGAAAGGATTTCAAAACAAATACCATAGAAAATTTGAACCATTAATTCACTATCTCTCGTATCAATGACCTATTAATATTGTATGCTCACGAATCTGCTCTGAACTATTGAAAATTATCTGAAAGGGCAGTGGTGAGAAAGTGCCCTAGGTGATCTAGGTGTAGGCTAGACCTATAAATTGGTTAGGCAACACAAAACAAACGATCGCGTGACCTCTGTCGGCTAGACAGTTTGACCTGCCTTTGAATACCTGAATAACCTATGGGCCCCTTTGTACAGACAGCAATGCAATTCATTGTCTATCTGTAATATTTTTTTGATAGACTTTAATTTAGGTAGCGAAAATTAAGAATGTGAATCAGTTTACGAAACTGAACAACTTACTCCAAGGGACATGGGTCGAGACTCGAGCTATAAAAAAAAATTCACTTCAATATTTTTTGTGGTGTTTTTATTTATTTATTATGAGATGGGTTAACTCTTGACCCCAATCTTGACCAAGGTCATAGATGAGGTCGACGATGGAGCGAGTTAACCCAAAAAATACCTATTAAGGCACTGGTACTAAGTTTAATATCAATGAATCGTAACTCAGTCTACACTACACGATCAATGAAACGTGTTGCATTATGTAAATTAAAAAAAAAACTTATAGTAAACATCAATTTTGATCAGGTATCAATTGACAAGCTTTCCATGCTCATCTTTATATACTTCAAGGAATCTCGTGAAACGTCAATAAAAATTAAATTTAATGCGTCAAGATGAAAGCTCCCTCTCTCAAAGGTCTTTGTTGAAAGCCTTTTTGAAGTGAAAACTTCTTTAGCGGCGTTGTGCACTTTAAAGTATGGTACAAAATGTTAAACTCGCGTCAGGACACGTGACGGTCACGTGACCCTGATCGAATATTCGTAAGGCGAAGGGGTGTTAATAAATATAGGAAATTAAAACTGCAAAAGTCATGATGTCATCCGGTGTCAGCATAGAAAAAATTAAATTAAATATTATTACACAAGTTTTCACTTCTGCCGGCACTCCCGGAGTGCAACCCGTTGTTTTTTTTGCAGTTATAGCAAAGGTTGACATTTTGTATTTTGTGGATAGCTTTTTCATTGTGATTACATCTGTTGTTTATTACGATTTATCATAGGGGTTACTATATGTTCACAAAAATTTATTAAAAGTAACCACACCGCTTCTTGTTTTTGTTACTTAACCTCAATAATTGATACGAAAAAGTGAGGATTACTAAGACTACAAGAACTTCATTGTAGTTCAGAGAACTCATACAACGAATGAAGCAAGAATAGGTGTCTATATATGCATAAGTAGGCTTCAATGGCACGGCACAAATGTCACTGTGTCACTTATGTTCACCATTCAGCTGCTGACGGTACAAGCACAAAGAAAGTAAAGTAAAACTCGTCATATTTGCATAAGTACACACTTCTAACTAGCTGACATTGTACTTAATCCAGGGCGGGTATTCCGCTAACCAATGGCATCTCAATGGCGGTTGAATGGCAATGGTGACCATTTAATCCCTTCTAGGTGGCGAAATTTAGAACTATCTATACCTCATACAGTCGTGAGCATCTGGTCGGAGCTGAGGTGGCTGGAATAGCCATCGACCTACACGCATAATGGGCCATTTTAGAGCCTGAAATGCGGAAATGTGAGCCCTTATCAACTATCAACCTCATACATTTGATTACAGCTACTTTGACTGGCAGCGTCACCGTCAACTGAATATTAAGTGGTTGGTAGTTTGCAATTTAACGTACAGTTGGCGGTGGCGCTGCTGCAGGCCGAGTACGATAGTGACAACACCACGACAACATCACGGTCCTATATCAAAATATCAACATTGACAACGCCATAGGGCGAGCAAGCCTTTGCGTGGGAACCTCGCGCAATCAAAGTGAAGTTTCTCAGCGTGAGCCGAGCGCGAGTTTGTCGTCATCGTGCTAGAGCTGCTGAACGGATAAAATCGTCACTATTGTCGTTCGACTGCTATTGAGATGCCATTGGTTAATGGAATAGAAGCCCATTACACTTGCTAGCAACGAAAGTGTTCAGACCTTAATTTATTGTTCAAGTCGGACGTTAATTTTATTCAGTTCGTTATTCAAATATGGTAATAATAATAATATAACGGTAGAACTTTGAACTTCATTATCTGCGATATCTAAGTAAATAATGTTCAAGTTAAGTACAGGCAAAAGCACATCGGGTTGTAAAGTTGCTATTCGCAAAACGTCAATAACACTATGAGCCAAATAGCGCGTCAGATCAACAAATGAGTACCTCCACCAAATCTTAGTTCCGTATTACAGAACGCGACTCAGACTCTGATCTATATTTAAGTAGCAGTCGTCTTTGTCATTTGGATAGTGAGAGAAAGAGGCAATCAATACTTAAAGTAAGATCAAGATCTCTTTATCTCACTATCAAAATGACAAAAACGACTGCTACTTAAATATAGATCAAAGTCTGAGTCGCGTTCTGTAATGCGGAACTAAGATTTACGGAACTAAGATTTGGTGGAAGTACTCATTTGTTGATCTGACGCGCTATTTGGCTCATAGTGTTATTGACTATGAGCCAAATACGGGCTAAGGTTTTCTATATGGACTGACTTTAATTAGTTAGCGAAACTTTAGTGGGTGATTCTGTCCATGAAACTGAATAACTTCAAGAAACCTAAATGAAATAGATAAAAAAAAAACAGATGAAAGGCAAATGAGCTGATGGCATAAGTTGTACAGCGAGGGGAGTTTTTTTCTTCATATATCGACCTCTGTTCCTTGCGTAAAGTTGTTTGTCTAAAAAAAAAAGAAAAAAAAAAAAAAAAAAAGTTGTTTGTCAGTTTCGTAATTTCGTTTTCGTAACATCCTTCATTTCCACTAGCTAATTTTAAGTCGTAGGGTTGCGCATGAAGGGCTGAAAAACAGAATAGAAAAAAAAATCGATCGTTAGAAATGCTCGAGTTTAAAAGTATATTTTTAATCACCTACGCCAATATATCCCTATCGGGGTAGGCAGACAGAGCATCACTAGGTTTTAGACCCCACTGACGCTACATTTGACATACGAGTACCTCTACATTCGTGGGTCACTAAGCGAAACAGGAGTATATACAGCGAAGCCCTCCCATCTCATTATATTTCTTCGTTACTTTCCATAAGAAAGGAAAGTAACGAAGAAACGTTTACACGCCGACTGAAAAACTTTTTATTGGAAAATGAATTTTATACATTAAAGAATATATGGACATTAAATTTTGACATTGATAATTTTTTGAAATATCCAAAATGCATGTTTATATCGCTTATAAAATTGTTTAATTTTAATTAGTAATTGAGGTAGTGTACTTATGTATACAATTTATATTTTAATTTATTTCTTTTGACATTGCTTTATCATTTACTGTTGACATTTAATTTAATTTATTTTAAATACGTTTTATTATTATTATTGTTTTTTGTGACGATCATAACTTAAGCTGAACTGACTAATTAATTTAATTTGACATTGTATGCTTTGTTATGAAATAAAATTTTAAAAAATATATATTGATTTCTACAGTATATCTGGGTAGAGCTAAAAGCTGCCTAATTCTATTTTCTTTCACTCCCAACCAAGCACTATCGTCATCAAAAGCTCAACGTCAAGGCCTTAAACGTTTATTGTGACGTGCTGTGTTCTGTACGTTCCATAAATTATAATTACCACTAGTTTGACAACTTTGCTAAAATAATATTAATAGGTAATGTAAGAGGGCGTTAAACGTATTTATCAGAAATTCAATCTATCACTTTCACTACTTTCATTCAATTTGCTTATTTATAAGTATAATAAAATTCTGACCTTTAATATTCGCTAAAGCTAGTACCTAATGTGCTTTAAAAACGATTGCGCACAATCTCTAGCATTTTTATATAGTTTAAAAATTTAAAAATAATTACTCAACTTTCATACCAGCACGGCCGGCATTTCATTTCTTGTTACTTACTAGAAATATGAGTAATATACTTAAGTATTACATGCATAATTTACCACGTTAAAAATGTAAGAATCAACAGGCTTCGATCCCAACAATGCCTATCAGCAGATAACCATAAGCCAAAAGGTCATCTAAATATAATGTGTTTTTGGTTTTTGTTGGGTTATTTTTAAAGCGCTGTATCAATTTCTATTAAAATGTAAGACCATCTCAGGAGTAGGTTTATAGGTCTTCTTACCAGCCAATATACGTCCCCACCAGGGGCACGGGCCTTCTTTCGAAATACGAAGGGGATTAAGGTCATAGTCCACCACGCTGCTGGCCCAATACGGGTTGGTGGACAGCAGTATGTAAACTCTTTATTGCAAACTCTTATAGACTAATACAAAAGATACATAGATGTGCAAAGGCGGACTTATCCCTGAAGGGATCTCTTCCAGTCCCTTCAGGGATAAGTCCGCCTTTGCACATCTATAGGTATATCTATAGGCATACTGTAGGTATACGCTTTCCAAAAAATAAAAAACTTTGGAAATTGGCCGACAGTTGGCGGAGTTATCGCGTAGCAACATACAAATAAAAACATACAGTCGAATTGAGAACCTCCTGTTTTGAAGTATTTAAAAAATGGTAAGTTATCTTAGCGGGCGGTCTAATATAAGTAGCTGCCGCCACTGCGGCTCCGACATTTTGACTTTTGACATATGCTCATGCTCATATTGTCGACATGCGTTTCACTACCTCTGGCATTTTGTTTTTCAACTGTCAAAACTGATTGACGAACATTTTCAACCGTATTCCTTTAAACTGGAGGTAGAGTCTCACGTTTTGAAGCGAAAATGTAAGTTTGCTCTATAATTTTGCTACCAATTTAATATTTCCAGTTTAAGAGCGGTGGCGGTCATTGCATTTGCAACTTTAAATGCTTTAAAAATGAGCTCGACAGCCGACAGGCGTTTCCTTAAAAAAATATTGTTTAATTTGAATATGAAATGCTCGAATACTAATGAGCGTCATTCAAAATTTTGATATGTAGCCGTCTAGCTAGCTAGTCTAATGAAAGTCCGTTTGCTGTTATTCATTTCATAGCGTCAGAAATCAATTATTTTGTCTGCATGTTTTCAAAGTCAAAGTCGAAATAACTTTTATAGAACACTAGCTTTCCGCCCGCGGCTCCGCCCGCGTGGACTACAGGTTATATCGTGCCCAACTGTGGGATAAAATGTAGCCTATGTCCTTTCCCAGGCTCTAATCTATCTCTGTACCAAAATTCATCAAAATCGGTTCAGCGGTTTAGGCGTGAAAAGGTAACAGACAGACAGACAGACAGACAGAGTTACTTTCGCATTTATAATATTAGTAGGGATTTAGGTTGTTAGGTACGTCAAAGTAGTGAATTACATTAGTTCTTGTAACTTTATGCCTATCCGCAAAGGTATCTCACATGAAGAATAGAATAGGCAAGAAACTTCAAGGGGTCCGCACATCAGGTTACCACACACCCTGTGCTGTGGCGATAAGGGTGGTTTTGCAATGAAAATGGATAACCTGATGCGCTGGCCTCTGTACCTACATTCAGTTTATGCTTGGTGCTTTTAGTGGATTCTAGTGTATTCTATTAGTATTATGTTTTATGACTCGCGTTTTGTTTTGTGGTTTAACCTGATTGTGGTCTGTGTCTTGCTCATAGATTTTGTTTCATCTTACATCTCACAGTAACTTGAGAACCTGCTTGTGTCGCGTAATAAGCATTTCCCAGAAATACGACAGATAGTTCGAAGTTTTCCATGATAATAATTCAATACATATTCTATCTTTATCATTTCCCTTCGTACTCCTACGTATCATGATTCCTCTCACTCTCTCGTAGGTTGACTGGAAGAGATCCCTTTCTGGGATAAGTTCGCCTTTCTACCTAGAATTTATGTAATATTTATAACCTTCTTGATTCCAATGCATACTTTGTTTAATGTGCAGTAAAGGATTTGACAATACAATAAAATTTTATCGAATTAATAAATCTGCAGCATTCGAAGTTACATTCTTTATTTGGCCCTAACTGTACAATGGTTTTAAACACTTTAGAATTTCTGAAGAGTACATTTTCCTTTGCCCAAAACGCCACTTTTCGATATTCCAAGAGCGAGACCCAAACATTAGCCTCTTTAGAAGTGTGCTATTGACAGATAGGGTGCTACCCTGCTCTTTTTAACCACTTTAGGTGGATCTTTGACATTTCTATATCCACATTTTTATTGTTTAAAACTACTTTCTTTCTTTAAAACTACGTGAAGTTGGTCTATCGAATTTTGGGTTTAATTTTTTTCGGAACGAATAATTTAAAAATAAATTTGTAATCGTTTCATTAAATATGAACTAGGTAACAAGCTTCCTGTTCGCGGTTCGCCGTCTCCAAATTTTCGAGATAAAAATAGTTGGGTGTCTTCGTTAGATACTCCACTATGACCTAATTCCACGTACTCGCTCATAAATGATTTATAATTATTGTCGATTTTTTAAGCCTTCCATACCAAATTATAAGTCGGTTGGGTAGTAAACAGTCGTAATAGACATACAAAGTTACTTTATTATGATTTATTTATAGTATAAAAGGACTATGATTGAATTATGATAAGAGTTTTGAAATTTCCTAATGTATCTGCCGACCATCATATACAGGGCTTTAGGTATCTCTCTTTCAACCTCTCGGGTGGTCCATGAAACTGAACAACATTTCCAAGGAACTTAGTTCAAAATACGAAAAAAAATTGTTGAGTTCCCATACAAACTTCATCAGCATATAGCGCATTTTGTATGGGAGATAAATTTTTTTGTCATATTTTGACCTATGTTCTTTGGGGAAGTTGTTCAGTTTCATGGACTGATTAACCACCCGAGAGGTTGAAAGAGAGATACCTAAAACCTTGTAGATACAAATCACAGACCTATATCTCGATATAGGTCTCTGTGATACAAATATTTACATGTGTTTGTAGGTACTCTAGATGATACAGTTTATAAGCAACGGGTGCTAGTATTCATATGTCAGAGATCTAGTTAAATTGGCCACTAAAGCCTTGCTAAACCAGTACTTTCCGATCGCTAAAACGCTGGGTTAAGATGGATCGACGTCATATTTATATAATATACGTTGGAAAAGTCTTGAAAACAATATTTTTTTACCAGGACTTTAAAAAAATTTCAGGCTGACACAAGCGTATATTAAATCTTCAAACCTCGCTAAAACTCTGTTAAAAATGTATAAGTAAAGATCTTTTAGAATAAAGCAATGCATATTATCTTTGACAAGATTGATAACAAGATATTGGCGCCCTTAAAAAGATATTTCTCACGATTTCTTACGTAAAGTTCGCCAATTCCAAACATTGGATACTTGATACAAAAATATATCTGTCATTGGTGGGAAAATACTCGCAAAGGTGGTGTAAGGTAGGTAGCACTTTCGCCGTTCACATTCTTTGACATATTAATGCAACTTTAGTATAAATCAAAGTTTTGAAGAACGGGTTTTTGGTTTCAGACTTCATAAGTACATTTGAAAGTAAAACTTATGTAGGTATAGTTTATGGTCTATTTCAAATTGAACTCTAAAACCAAAAAGACTAAAACAAAAATGTTAATATTAACCCTAAATAAGCTCTACAGCTAGTTATATTCTCTATGGATATCTGAAGGAAATTGTATGGAATGTAGAATCAAAAAAAGTTCACAAATCGTCATGAACCAGGCTATTGTCATAAAAACCAAGACACTGTTCTGCAAGTCCACGACCGTATGTCAGGTTCATCTCTTTCTTACGCTTTATAGATGACAGTTACAGGTAATGACAGTAGCAGTCGAATGTCGGTCGTAGACTAATAGAATAGATGACAGAAAAATACAGAATTAAACTATTGTAATATGAACTGCAGCTCAAGCACAACGTGAAAACAACGCGGTCAAATGCCAAAAAAGTGTCGAATGTGACAACGCTAGAGGGCGAGCAAGCCTTCGCACGGTACCCTCGCGCAATCAAGTGAAGTTTTACCGTCATCAGAGCGGCGGGGTGACGCGCGAGTTAGTCGCGGGCCGTGCTAGCTATACTGCTTGAATTGTTGAATATTAGAGTACCTAATTGTCTCATACAGTTATACTATAAGTTAAACATAGCGAGGATTTTTGACAATATACCTAAATATAAATTAAAACAAAGTATTATGTTTTTGTTATTGTAAAAACTTTTAAAAAAGGTCGACTTAATAAACGTGACACACTTACATCCACAAAAATCTTAATAAGAATCTGTTATATTATATTCAGAAATAGTAAAAATAACTGCGAAAATCTTAAACAATATATCCACGGTAGTCTTTCTCCACTCCATCCATTCAGGGATGTAGCAAGCACAGAATAGGGCAGGATAATATCATTAGTTTCGTCCGCAGCAGCCCTGATCTATGTTATTAGCCGTCGGCAGACCAATCAATAGTCGCCGACAGACTGTTAGGGGTGTGTTTAGTGATAAATAGGGGTCGGAAAGATTGGTGGGAGTAAGGGATGATTTTAGGAGATACTTAGCAAACATTTATCGCTTTGAAGATATGTTTTACAATTTATTTTTCAACCCCCAAAAAGCGCTCGTGAAGCACTCGTAGCTCAGTGGCCCTCGCTGATCTCAACCGATCAGTGAGGTTAAGTAACGTACACAGACAGGGAACCTGATAGGTGACCAAAGTAGCAATTTACCGCGAGCCTTTCCGTGCTTCGGAGGGCACGTCAAGCTGTCGGTCCCGGCTGTTGTCGATTGACTACAGTCGTTAAAACCAAGACAGAGGCCATTGTGCGGTTTAAAAACTCTGATACCAGGGTTAGCCAATTTCGCCACACACTTGACTATACCTACACGATAAGAAGAAGAACCCCCGACAAAAAAGAGGTTACAAGTTTGGCGTATGTATCTGTATGTCTGTGTATCAGTCTGCAGCATCGTAGCTCCTAAGTTTATGGACCTATTTCGATGCGTTTTAAATTTGTTTGATAACTGGCGTAATTGAAATGGTTTTCATATTTATTTTATCAAAATTGGTTCATCCATTCAAAACTTATAAGCGATGAATAGGTGCTACAACATTTGTAATTGTAGAGTTATCATAACCACAGTTTGCATTGTATGAAAATAACTTAGTTTCTGTTTTAAGGGCTCCATTCCATACCCCAAATATTAACCTTTATAGTAACTGTAGTGAATAATTCGACCAGTTTAGCAAATGGTAAAACTGCAAGCAGTAATAACAGCGGAACCGATCATCCCTAACAGCCAACACAGATTGCAACACGCCATCGAATCGACATCCACGGACTTATTCCCGGCGATTGGAAATAACCCCTACCATTGGTATTCGCTTGGAGTTAATTAAGCTATGTTGAAGCGTACTAAGAAAAAAAAACGCTATACGAAGATTTCATCGAATACCACTCGAAATGAACAAGTATGACGTGAATTTTGAATGCCGAGGAAGCGGCATTCAAAATTCATCATCATCTTTCGTATTGCGCACTGCTAGGGAATGGAATTCCCTGCCTGCGTCTGTATTTCCGAGTTCATATAACCCGAATCTCTTTAAAGTTCGAGTGAATAAGCTCCTTCTGGGTGAGCTTGCTACATCCTCGACCGCATCTTTGCCCTTGGGCTAGATTGTGGTCAAGAGCGAACCCTTCATTAATAAAAAAAAAAGCGAAAATGGTTTGTTTGGATCGTAACAAGTGGTAACCTGGGGTTTATACCCAATCCAAAAGCGTTTGTTAATCCACTGTATTGTATTGTAAACTCTTTATTGCAAACATTAGAAAAAAAGCGTAGTTATTTGCAAAGGCGGACTTATCCTTGAAGTGATGTCTGCTAAGAGAGAAACAGTTGTGGTGCAGTAATTTGCAATGGTATTTGCTGATATGCCAAATGGTATTGAATCATGATCAGTAACCTAAAAGAAAAATGGAACAACTTAGATACAACAACTTAGATGCCGTGTGGTGATCGGTTGAGAATAACACCATCCTATTTCTTTCCGTGGGTGTCGTAACAGGCGACTAAGGAAACACAAATGAGACCTGCCTCCTAGCAATCCATCCCAGGCAACAACACTTCATTTTTTTCTGAATCTGAGGTGTCATCCTATGGTCTCATGCGGTGTGGTAGGCTTTATAAAGGACCGTCTGGTTAGCGACCACCCTCCTACCGAAGTCCGACACCAAACAGCTTGCTGTATTCCGTCGGTGCGTAGGAGTATCTGTGCCTTTATAGGCATTTCTGGGTTAACTCGCTCCATCGTCGACCTCATCTATGACCTTGGTCAAGATTGGGGTCAAGAGTTGACAAAAATAAGGATATCCTCTATTACGGAGACAATAATTATTATTAAACTGATATAAGTATAGGAAGTAAAGTAAGTATACATTTAAAACAATGTTCGGAATTATAAACATCATTGTCGTTGGATGTTGAATTGATTAAAAAGTAATTTCGAGTTTAATAATATTATCATTTGTGGTTGGCCTTGAAAGAATTTGTACACTTTTGTCTCTTGTTTAAAGATTCCTACGGATTATCGAATCATATAACTTGTAACTGTAGTTATTAAAAGGAGACTAATAAAAACTTTAAAAAATAGCTGTAGCATTAATAATCTACGATTATCTGTTAGAGACAACATTTCTCGATGTCCTATTTTGGTTCGAGTTCCAATAGTAAGTTCGATGTCTACTAGAAATACGGGAATCAATTGCAATTTTCGTCGTCCATTCGGATGTTCTATATTGAGTGGGATTGGAACATTTTGTCGGAAGCTCTATCGTGACTTAAATTATTTGGACGATACATGTCTTTTTAGGAGGATTTTGGAGTTAGACCACCAATACTATATTTTATCACCTGATTTGCTAAGCTTGCTCTTAGATAACCTCAAAAAAATACCCAATTTAATGACATAAAAGATAAAATTTTAAAATCACTTTAATTTTTCAGAACGTGACAGGCATACCATAGATTTATAAACTGTAAAATTCTAGAACATTACGCATTCTAGATACCACAAACTCTATATTGAAAGTATGTACTAACAGTACTAGGCAATCATAACAAGGAAAGAGTTTCTACAAAGCCCAGTCTGAGCCCGTGTTCTCGATCCGCCGTGACCTGACCAGTGACAGATGCCTTATAAGAGGAGAAAACGGCTTCCTTAGAACTGTCACTATCGACCAATGCACCAATCATCGCAAGAATGTCGCCCTCATAGAACATTTTTATGGCAAAAGCTGATTTGACAGGTTTCGATTCATTGATAGAATTTCATTGATTGAATCAGGTATTATAGGTACGTAGTAAGTCGGCAGTCATGTGTTCACTTTTACACTTTCACGCGGTACTTTAATTGTAGATTAAAGTACTGTATGTATAAAGGTAGAAAGTGTCACTTTTATGGAAAATATTACTTTGTAGTATTTCTTACATCCCATCCTTCCATTATAAAAGTAATAAACGTCTAAATTTGTTTAGCAATCTTGAAGACGATCGGATATTTATTACTTACCGATATTTAATAGAACTTAGATGAAAGATGTTTAAAATCCATATTAAACCTATACAGTTTGTATTAAGTAATTAATGTAGACAAGATTCAAGATAACATCCACGCAGAAGTACTTAAGTCTTACATGTTATTATTAAGTATTATGCCTTCATACACATTATCAAATTGTTACATCTGATCCCTTGCATAATGATTCCAAAACAAACTTCAATATTATAATGACAAAGCATTGCAGCTCTGAACAATTCGTAATTTAAAAGCGCAAGGGTCAAGAATTTTACGAGTCAGCCTTATATAGTAGCTGCAAGTCAAGCTTAAGAAACCCTGAGTCAAGAGGGCTTAAATCAGGGTTATTGCAAATCGATTTGAAAGAAATACATGCAAATACCGTGTTCTCAATCTTCGAGTGTCTTTTGGAGCTTGAAATTGACATTTAAATTGTTATTTCGTGTTGAGAAAATTGTTGGAAGATTATTTGGAACCAAATCTCAAGTTATCAAAAATAAACATTCTAGGACCAAGAAAACAGCCTTGTGAAATATTTGATTGCTGATTGTTTTCTGTTGATAAGTTTAAAATTTTCTGCTTAAAATTGAATAAAGAACTTTAAATATTTATATAAAGTACAATGAAAAGCTAAACACAACAACTTTATACAAAGAAAACATACACAACATAAGAGTAATAGCATCAAACGCCTCAAACAAATCTAACCTAATTTCCCATCCATAAATCAATTCAACTCAATCAGAAATAATTTAATCAAAACAGATTGTCTTGTCCATTGCACCACAAGATGTAACTTGTGTTTAACCGCAAGTTAAACGAAATAATGACCCATGTTATGGTAACTACGTTTTTGATTGAAATTTACGATCTCTGGTTGTGCAAACGCATCCGAGTTGTTAACTAGTAGTTTATGTTCTGTAATTTGTTTAGATGCTTAGTGTTATTGGGTGATACTTCTTGTAAAGTACTGTACGGCACAATTTTGATTTCATGACTGTCTTGGATATTCAAAGTATCCTAAGCAAATCTGTCTTGTTTTTCTATTCTACTAAAAGATACCCGGTACTTTGTTGCCGTGGGAATTTAGTGAAATCTTTTCTTGTTCCTTGTCTACACCATCACGGAAACCTTTAAGCAAAAATTAAGCTTTCTAAGGCTAGGGTTTGGGCTCGGCGATGATGAATCAGTGAATCAACCTTGCATTTTATTTATTCAGATTATTCAGTTATTTTCGCTTCGGCTGAAAAAAGATTGACATCGGTAAAAAATAAGGCGATAAAGTATTCGTGATATGAAGGCTAGTTAGTTCTTGAGTAGATTTCAAATCCCTTTTTATTTGGAAGCTATAATATTCGATCAGTGATTGACGTCTCCTCTTCATTACCATAAAAACTGTTTTGAAGAAAAAGTATCGTTTCCAAGCGTTTCTTTTACTCTTATTTCCATAGTCATCAAGTCACCATAATGTCGCATTAGCAAATCTTGTCCGCTCATTACATTGTGTAGAACTAGTTAAGTAACACAAACTATTGTGACGGTTCTGCACTGGTAGCTTTCCCGTGAGAGTATGGGGTTTGAATCCCGGGCCAACGTTACGTCTGTGAATGCAATTCTTCCTCATATGGAAAGTAATTACCGTTGTTAAGTGGAGTAGATGGACTTGTAAGTTTATTGCAAGGCGTGTACATATTCTTGCGTATGGTGGCATCTAGTACTCAGATGTTTGAAAAAAAATCATATTTGGCCCTTAAATAGAATAGCGAATTATCCGATATCATGTCGTTTTATCGGATTTATGTACAGATTTTTCATCAATTATCTACAACTTGCTCAGGTGTGAAGGAAATCATTGCATCGCAATGAAACCCATACGTCTGAGAATATAAAGTTTTGTAAAGGCGTGCGGTCCACCAACCCGCATTGGGCCAGCATGGTGGACTATGGCCTAAACCCCCTTGGTGGGGACATAAATGGGCTGATGCTGATGACGATGACGATTTATTAATTGAATAATACACTTACATGTTTCTTTAATAAAAATGGACCAAGCGTTTATTTACAAAGTGCTCTCCAGGAATGTTTGTCTATAGACATGCACAGCATGTGTTTCGCTTTAAAAACCATAAGTAATTGTGGTTAAGTGTAGGTAGCCTAAACATCGTTTGAGCACACGTGCATAATATGATTCTTCACTTATTATAAGTTGTGCATTTTACTTGCCGCTTTGTTTAACACGCTTTTTCATATGATTTGAGGAAAGATCTAAATATAGCTCGTAGCTTCAAGTCCCAATTCCAGAGTCACAACACAGTTGCTGTTATGATTATGAGTGAATTCAGTTTATCGAACTTCCTGACATAGCAGTAGTGGTAGCTCAAAGATAATTGAAGTGGGCAGCATATGCCGGAGATATGACTAAAGATGGGGTAGAAAAGTGCTAGAGTGTAGACCTCGAACTAGAAGCGTGGGCAGACAACCAATGAGATGGGCTAACGATCTTGCCAGGATTGCAGGGAAGAACTGGATGCGAAAGACTCAAGATCGAAGAGAATGGAGTACAATGGAAGAGACCTACACTCAGCATTGGGTGGCCATAGGTTGAAGAAGAAGAAGAAAGAAGAGCTTTTATTGTTTTCTTGTTTTAAGTACTTGTTTTCTTGTTTGTGTGATCTTGTAATGTCAGAAACAGTAATCTTTCTATCGAAGTTATTTTGGTGAAAAGACTAATATTAGTCTATTAGTATACTAGTACTTTGAACAAGAAAACAAAATGAAAAGACTAAAATTAGTATTTTCACCAAAAGAACATCGAATCTATCTTGAGTTTCGATCTATTGGGTGACTTCAAGTTAGTTGGCGAAAATTGATGATACGAAATACGAATCAGCCTACGAAACTGAGCAACTTTTCCAAAGGAACATATTAAGTCAAAATATGAAAAAAAAAACAACGGGTTGCACTCCGGGAGTGACGGCAGAAGTGAAAACTTGAACATTAACGTTGTGCATTAATATGGAAAAAAACAAAATACACAAAAAGAGTCCGTTATTCTCTCAGGATTCGAACCCTCGACCTCTTGCTTACAATCTGGCAACTTTCCCACTCGAATAAACTGTCTACTTTCAATTCAGTATGTGCGAATAATCGTTGACATCGTTGAAAGTAGACAGACTTTCAATTCAGTAAAATAGTCTATCGGTATTTGCGCACTATGTGCGAATAAGCGTTGACATCGTTGACATCTGTCACAGAGATAATTTTACTATAGGGCTGCCATCCGTCCGGGTTTCCACCCATACTAACTTCAAAGTACACAACGCTGCTAAAGAAGTTTTCGCTTCAAAAAAGGTGGCAACCCTATCCTACACATTTTCGATCACGGTCACGTGACATCTGACGATCTGACGCGAGTTCATTGCGAGTTTAACATTTTTTCCCCATACTAAAAGTGCTCAACGCCGCTAAAGAAGTTTTCACTTCAAAAAACTTCTTCACACCATACAACTCGTGCGATCATTATTGCCTTTTAGACGAAAAGTCAAAATATTTTTTGAGAATTTCATAAAGGTTCCGTAAGGAAAGTGGTTTGGTTTTAGTTTAATCGCTCCCTAAAATTTCGCTAGCTTTTTTTTATTTTTTATAAGATGGGTTAACTCTTGACCTCAATCTTGACCATAAGGTCAAAGGGTCGAGATGAGGTCGACGATGGAGCAAGTTAACCCAGAAAATGCCTATAAAGGCACTGGTACTCCCACGAACCGACGGGACACAGCAAGCTGTTTGGCGTCGGACTTCGGTAGGAGGGTGGTCGCGAACCAGACGGCCTTTTACAGCGCCTACCACACCGCATGAGACCATAAGACGAAACCTCAGATTCAGAAAAAATGAAGTGTCGTTGCCTGGGATGGATTACTAGGAGGCAGGTCTCATTTGTGTTTCCTTAGTCGCCTCTTACGACACCCACGGAAAGAGATGGGGTGGTGTTATTCTCAACCGATCACCACACGGTTAAAAGTTAACCCCCGTATACAATGCACTGACTACATCTTGTTACTGTGAACACAGCTATATTTCAAACATGTAAACCCATTTTATGTTAAATAGTGCAGACCTAATAGATTCTCAGAACCCGTTCCTAAGCTCTAAACAGTTAATAATCCAGGTATTAAGTTAAGTACTAGGACCTGGGCACGAATAGGCATTGTGTTATGTTTTGATAGACGATATTACTTTAAGCTTTCTCGGACTATATTTTAAAGATCACCTATAAATTTAGTTTGGCGTTTATGTATTTATTAAAGTTAAATAATACTGGATTCTGGGTACAGTTGTTAAGAAAATTGTTGATTTATCGTTGAGAAATATGGTGTGACTTTAATTTTGCTAACGAAGGTGGTTCGTCCCATAAAACTAAACAACTTTCACCACTAGATTACATTTTATGAGCTAATTCACATCCTTAATTTTTAACCCCCGACAAAAAAAAGGTGTATTATAAGTTTGATGAGTATATCTATGTGTCTGTCTGTGGCAACGTAGCTGCTACACGAATCGAACGATTTTGATGCGTTTTTTTTTCTGATAGAAAGCTGAAATGGTCGAAATCGTTCATAGTTAAGTTTTATTAAAATGTGTTCAGCCCTTTAAAATTTTGAACTATTAATGTCGCAGGTGGAACATTTTTTTTTATTTTAGAGTTATTGCTAACTAATAAATAGGCACGCCAATGTGTTCAATGTAAAATGTGTTCAGCCCTTTAAAATTTTGAACTATTAATGTCGCAGGTGGAACAATTTTTTTATTTTAGAGTTATTGCTAACTAATAATGTGCTTCCGAAGTCTGTCTTTTCTTGTAAAACTTGCAAAATTAAAAGGATTTTCTTCTGCACTGTACCATTAGAAGGAAATATAAAGACAGCCTTATAAATTCACCTGCTACCAGAACACAGAACTGGCTCGGAAAACGCCTGGATGTAAGACCTACGCGTACAATGTACGGAGGAGGCGCATCCAGTTTACTCCGTTTTCATTGCAAAACCATTCTTATCGTAACTACATAGAGTACACGCGTATGGTATTCTGATGTGCGGCCGTCTGTAAATTTAAGTAGTTATTTATAGCCTTGTACGGTAAGAAGACGTTTTGTTACGTCTTCAGATAACCTGTTTTAATAACTTAGTTATTGCGGATATTTGTAAGGAAATGGTTAGCAGAAATTAGCAGCAGCATGAATATGCATTCTATAATATACTAGCTGATGCCCGCAACTTCGTTTGCGTGTTATTTTTTTCTTTTGAACAGATTACAAAAGTTTATTCCCGCTAACTCCCGTTGCCGTGGGAATTTTGCAATATCCTGTTGCAACTAAGCTTTAAGTTTACTAAGGTACCTGCATGCCAAATTTCAAGCGTCTAACTTAAGCGGTTTAGATTTTTCATACAAAAGAATTTTCCCGCTAATTCCCGTTCCCGTGGGAATTCCGGGAATTCCTTTCTTAGTGCACCTCTACGGTACCTAAGCTACGTCCCTTCCAAATTTTAAGTAATAATAATAATAAAAAGCATTTATTTGTCCATTAAAAACATTTAACAATTATGACGACAGAACGATATTTATAATGTTATAAGGACAAATTGGTCTGTGGCCTCAGACTGACTAAAACCTATGGAGGGTTTAAGTCGCTGTTATTCTGCCACAGCCTTATAATTACACAAACGGAGAAACACATCAAACGTATAGAAATAATAAAATTATAAATACCAAAATAATTAAAAATTAAAAGAGTACGTGAACAGAATATCACGGAGAGCCATAAAAATAGTATTATTTAAAATGACAAGCAGCTTCCTCGGACTGCTTCAAGAGTAGCCAGCTTAAGCAATGTTTTCGGAAGGTTGACACATGCCGACACAGCCCTTCGCGCAAAGGCGGGGGGAGATCATTCCAAATTTTCGCTGAAGCGATCTTGAAGCAGCCCTCGGAACACACCAAACTCGCTTGAGGTCTAATACATAAAATCCCCTTATCTCTTAACTTAGTGCCTACGTTTAGCCGTTTAGGCTGTGCGTTGATATGTCAGTCAGTCAGTCAGTTTCTCCTTTTATATATTTAGATAATATACTACTACTACTACGCTATAAACTCACGCCTACAATCCCTTTTGGGGTAGGCAGAACGTCATGTGATTTTGGAACGACTTGACGCCTGCTGACCACTTTGGTCACCCATCAGGTTTCCTGCCTCTGTGTACGTTGCTTAACCTCAGCGATCGATTGAGATCAGCGAGCGCCACTGGGCTACGAGCGCTTCCGTAATTTTAAAATTTACTTACCAATATTTTTGAAAATCTTTGTAAAAATTATGATACAAATTAAGTGAATGGTTACACAACATTTTGACATTTACGATCTACCCGCTTAATTGTAATCTGGACTGATTTGGTATTAATGGCCGTTTTAAAGCTCATTTAAATATGTTCTGATTCTCACACTCCTTTTACGCAAATGTATAATTCGTACAGGAGAGAATGTATGCAGTTTTCTCAGACATACATATAGCAACTAGCTTGTAACATTATACATCTATTCTTATTACAATTCAATATATAGACATCAACACGGTCTAGGGATATTGCACGATTTTTTATACAAAAGAGGCCTGTTTGGGAAGCTATAAAAGCATACTCGAGATACATGGAGGGCTATAATTTTCAGACGAGCAAGCTAACATGAATTTTTAATTCTAGTCAATACATTTTGTTTTACTTGCAATTTGTGAAAACGTGACGGAAACAAAAACGAAAATGAACTTTTTGCCTGCTTTTTGTATGAAAATGATGGAATTTACGCAATTTTTTTTTCATTTTCGTCACGTTTTCACTAATTTCAAGTGAAACAAAATTTTGACTAGAATTGAAAATTCAGGTTTAGCACTTGCTCGTCTGAAAATTAAAGCTCTCGATGTATCTCGAGTATGCTTTTATAGCTTCTCAAACAGACCTCTTTTGTATGAAAAATTGTGCAACATCCCTAGACAGTGTTGATGTGTATATATTCCAATTTCACGAAACTTTAAGAGCCGATTGCATTAAATTATATTTTTGTAGGTATTTTTTGAAGGTTCGATTAGGTTAGGTTATATTAATATTTTAAGAAATTCACTCAATTAGAAAAAAAAGCATCGAAATCGGTCCATTGGTTTAGGAGCTACGATGCCACAGACGGACACACAGATACACGACAGATACATACTCGTAGATGCATTCGTCAAACTTATGACACCCCTGTTTTTTTCTCGGGGGTTGAATGACAAGTGACTGTTGCGTCTGATTTGGAGTATTTTCCAATCTCTTTTAGTCTCAGATTTTACGACGACGCATCTTCAAAAGAAACCTTGTTTCAAACTTGAAAAGGACATCTTAGCCACACGCTTTTAAAAGCTAATTCTTCATTAAATTCAAAAACATTTCCTTTCTTCCAAGCCACTTTGAACTGGCTTAAACTGCTACTATAAAATGGCAAAATATTGTTTTCTTTTACTTCTTTCCTGAATTTACGATATATTTCTTTATCTTTTCATCCGGAAGCAATCATGTGTTGAGGAAATGTTTGAACATCAAAGTTCAAAGGGCTTTGAATGTAGAAACGTGTGTTGTAAGCAATGTAATTAAAAGTTTATTTTGATACTGTTTGAGTTAAGAAGATTTATAAGTGTTTCACGTGATTTTTTGTCTCTGTTAGAATGGAATTAAAATAACATTAAAATTAAAAATATTGAATCACCACCGACATTCGATTGCTTATAACTTTTAAACGGCTGAACAGATTTTCATGAAACATGGTTAACAACACTTGGGATAAAATTATCTATGACACAAAAAAAACTAAACGAAAATCGGTTCATCCGTTTGGGAGCTACGATAACACAGATAGATACACAGATACACAAACAGACACGTTAAACTTAAAACATCCCTCTTTTTTGTCGGGGGTTAAAAAACGTAACCTTCGATACCAAGACTTCTCAATAGGCCCTTAAATGTTGGCCTTAAGCAAAATCTTAGTATTACAAAAGAGAACACCACACATCGAGCAAAGTGTAAAAAATTTAGTTGGAAAGCTTACCCTTGGCACTACGCCGGAAAAACCCTATATAAGCAAAACCAGAAAATGTCTGTACCAGTAAACGAACTTAGGGGCTTTATTTGTATTATTAATAGATTATTTATATTATAGACTGTTGGCAAACTTCCGTTTTATCCATGACTTTAAGATGATTTAACTCTACATTTAGCGACATCCGAAAATTGCACAACATTCAACTAACCGAATCAAATCCGATCATATTCCGTAAGAAGCTTTTTCTTTTTAAATGTTAAACAAAACCTTCCACATTTTAGCTAGTCACATTTTTAAATATTCAACCTTAAGAGAACTACAATAAAGTTTAAATTAGTTTGTTGCTGGCAGCAGTAGTAACTATGTACCATTAAAGGTTAGATTTAATCTTGTTATTCAATAGAATAACGCTTAAAAACGGATTACAGATTATGTATTGCGGTTGACACGGAATATAATGGGAGCTGACGTATTTATAAATTTTTTGTATTGATTTATGTGTTGTTAATGTTAGGTAATGTTTATTTTGGACGATTACATATTGCTAAAGACATCCGTGATTGGGCCTTCAATAATTCGAACGGCACGGCAAGTTTTTATTACCATTGCCCCCTCTATTCCTAGTGACACTAATGACATTAGAAACAGGGGGCAATGGTCAATACAAATTTCCTGTGCCGTGCCGTGCCGGTCAAATTATAAAGAGGCCCATTTGGTGTTTACGATTTTTTTTCTTATTTGTTTATTTATGTCAAAAGATAGGTACTAATTTTAATAAATGGTTCCAATAAAGTCTATGTGCTTCAATCTATATCGATTACAGGTGAACCGCAAAGAATATGTTAAGTAGGTTAGCAGGGTGCCTACGACCGATTTTCCGCACTCGGACGTCCGAACTATTTGTATTTGTCATTAATCGTCATAACAAGATAATGTACTTACATTGATGCTTACATTCGATGCTTATTTGTTCGTAAACTTACAGCAGCTCGATGGCGACAAACATGCGCGGCGCGCCACTCGTTGACGCTGAAACTTCACTTTGATTGCACGAGAGCCCCGCGCAAAGGCTTGCTCGCCCTCTGGCGTTGTCAATGTTTACATCTTGACATAGAATCGCAGCGACCCTGATGTTAGAGCAGTTGAAATACCATTTTGATTCTTATAACATAGAGTCTAAAATTTCAAACTTGATATATATGCTTTACTGTCGTACTTGTGGTATGTAATATTACCTGTTTATTCAAACTAATGTGCACGTTTTCCTTGACATTACCTCTTCAAAGGATCCTGATGTGGTTTGCCTTCGAAACCTGACCTAGCATTCACACTAGTCCTCGTCCGTGGATTCGTTTGTTTTTAAGTTACTTACGTAACTTAAAAACAAACAGATAGTTGCCTTTGAAGAGATGCGACTTAGAATTGCGATATATATTTAAAAATAATAAATATACATAAAAAAATTATATTATTAGATGTTATACCAATCATACAAATGATAGACATGTCATGCGTTTCGCCCAATTTATGGCAAAATCTTTTGAGACTCGCAAACCGACTCCTAATATACAGGGTAATTTTTTATCACCATCCAAATTTTTCTTACGGTGTCAGTAACGTTCATAGAACGTAAATAGGGAGGAATTTTTTTTTCCATAATTTTCAGAAGTTGATACCCCTTTTTAACGTCTCATAGGATGAATTTTGTAAAACGCAGAAACACGGGTGTCACAAATTGTGTTGAAGAGTACTATTACAAAGTTTCAAGTCAATTGGACGATGTTATTTTTTTTCCATACAAAAATTTTGATTTATTTTCATGCTTCAGACGATCTAGCTTGAAATATTTACATGAAACTTAGAAACGAAAAAATACGGGTCTGTTAAATTTTCATAAAGTTAACGTACAAAAAATTGGGAGGGTGATAAAAAAATTACCCTGTATAGGTAGATACATCGTATTTATTATTATAAATTCATTTTATTATAACACATAATATTATTTTACATTTTATTTGATTTTATTTTATATATATGATTTTTTAATCTTCATCAGCCCATATACGTCCCCACTGCTGGGGCACGGGCCTCCCTCTATAACATGAGGGGTAAATGCCATACTCACCACGCTTGGCAGACGGGTTGGCGAGGGTTTTGATATAATTGCAGAGTTTTCCTTCTCTGTGTGCAGATGAACTTGCTTGCATATTTACCTTAGTCGCTTTGTACGACACCTCGGTAAGAAAGAGGATGGACCTATTCTACTCTGCCGGGGAGATAATTTTCCCAAATTATGTCCCTTATGACTTGTTTTAAGTGGCATCCTGAATGTCCTATAAAATAAAGATTTTTTCTTTTCTATTTTATTCTATTCATATTCCCACGGGAACGAAGTCCCGGACGGATAACTAGTTTTTATATGTTTGGCAATTTTATGCACACTAGTATAACATCATAATGTCGCGAGTGACATCAGTTACATTCTAATAAGTTAACATGTCTATTCATAAATCTTGCATCTTTAAACCATAAAGACCATTACTTTTGCGGCAGATAATGAATAATCAAAGACGCTGTGATGTCATCTAAGTATTAAAGTTTTTGCATAGTGAAACTGGGAAACGAATAATAATTTTAAATCTATTCTTGCATACCTACACTGATCTTGTATTTTTCTATTATATAAATGTAATAGGTAACTCAGTATGTGACTTCATTATAATTTTTTAATTTTTTTAAATAAAACGACATACTTATCTGTAGAATTTTGTATTTTGTAATTTCCAAAGGGACTTTTTGTGGATTCATTCAAACATGCGTATTAATTCATAAGAAGTGTTTTTTGACTGTATACAGGGTGTAAAAGACAGCTTAGCAAAAACTGAAACCCTGAACTCAGACAATCATCAACTCAGACGATCGCACGCAGGGCGCGGTTACGCGGTACATTGCGTAGCGCCAAAGTAGGTAAATAAGGAAAACTCCTTAACTTGACATTTCCGGGAAAAAATAATTACTTGTAGCTGATCATAGTTATGGGTTGATTCCACCATTTAAGTATTTGCTAAGCTGTCCTTTACACCCTGTATAGTCCTTGTAGCTTTATTTATTTTTTACCTTCAGTTGTACTTTTATTCTTATCAATATGGAACGAGTGGCATAAAGGAGCCAGGTTTAAAAAGAACCACTTGCATTATTTCTGTAGTTTAGGAATTGTAAAAGATCCTTACTAATATTATAAATGTAAAAGTTTGTATGTGTGGATGTATGCATGTGTAGATGTTTGTTAATCTTTCACGCTCAAACGGCTGGACTAATTTTGATAAAATTGGGTATGGAGGTAGCTGACACCCTGTATTAACATATAGGCTACGTAATTTTCCCAAATTTCCACGGGAACGAAGTCCCAGTTGAAAAACTAGTTTTCATATAATTTAAAAGGTGCGAGCAAGTTCCAGTTTTATTGTAATTTTCTATCGCAATATTTCACTAGAATGGCTATAATAAGGCTAAATAATTGCAGGTTCTGGTAAAATGTATCCGTTGCCCGTCATCAGAGTCACTTTCTTCAGACTTATTTGATTCACACCCTGGAAAATTCTAATCTGCATAATACTTGTAATGGCCTGTACATATTTGCTTTTAATAGACATTTAAATCATTGAAAATCTTTCAAATGTTTGAGTTGGTACATTACTCTTTATTGCACAAATAAATATATCTAAAAAAAGAAACAACAAAACTACACCAAAGAAATACAATTTTCTTTGATGTTTATCACAAAAGACAAACAAATGAAGACGATCTAAAATTAATTTGGTTTGATCACACACACATCACACATTTGGTTTGATCAGTTATCAGTTGTTCAAATTACTTTTGAACAAAGCGCGTTATAGAATGGGACCCAAGGAGAATGAGTTCATTTCCGTGGGACTTACCTCCGCCATACGAACTACTGGTATGTACTTATTCGGCATATGTTCCTGAACACAAAAAGTGCGGTAGTCACTTTCTAAGGGTATGGAGGGGGTAGCTATGACGTAACAAAGATGGCGGCTGGGCCTATTTTATTTACGCTATATTTAGATAACTACTGGGCAGATTTACTTAAATAGGGTCTCAAATGAAAGATAATTTAATACACATTGTTTTGTTTTGAAGATTTATTAGTGTAAACCTAGTAACAAAATAAATATTTTCAAAAAACGACATTTTGTAAAATTAAACTGTTTTTACTGTGTGAAAAGAACATAAACCGTTGGGATTACGGTAATTTAGCTTATTATTAAAAAATAGCTACACTTATCAGCATTCTAATGAACCTAAAAACGTTTAAATCGAGCTATAAACAACGGAACTGCAGTCGTCTAAGTGAGCGTGGGTAGCGCCGAACTGACTACGGTACTTAGATTTTGGTATGAATAATCTTGAAAATAACGTGACAAAACGGGTAGAATCACAGCAAAATGAAAAAGTATTAAGAACAGGCATTATTTTTTTTTTATTAACAGGCATATTTTTTTGTCAAAAAATTTTTCTTCATTTTTTTTACGAACTATTTTCAAAAATTCTCGTAACAAAAATAACTCTTCGTATCATATCGAAATAAAACTCTTCATACTTGCACGTACTTGCGTTATATTTCAAAACAAAGGACTCAATGGTACTGGTCTGTACTGATGGACGTGAGAGTGTAAACGTACGCACTCGAGGCAGAGGCAGGTCGCTGACGTACGAGAGTGTACAGCCGCCGTTATATTTTTTACATCGGCAACACTGAGATTCATTCCGAAGAATCCCTGCACCGTGCTGCGCCGTGAACTTTGGCACTTGTCGCATCATTCATTTGAATCATTCGGTCAGGCCTATGACACTGTTAGTACCAATAACTGCGAAATGGCGCTGCTATCGCCTTTTAAAACTAAAAAAATTGTTGATGTTTGATGTGGGTTTCTTTAAAAAAAGTTCTTTAGCTTCATGAGGAGCCCTAAATTTTGCTAGTTTAAAAGCATTTTTTTATTTGAATCTTTGGCCCATTTTAATAAATCATACATGAGTTGAAACAGACTCTTGAGTAGCTGTTGCCTTTATGTTGTTGCTACGTAACAGCTACTAGGTTGGTACCCTCTAAGTTTAAGTTTTTGTCTGTTCTTGGAGGATGATTGCACTTTAAACAGACATAGATAAAAATTCAAATGCAATCTAAATAAAAATGCAAAGCATCTCCTTTTCAGATAACTAGATTATGTAATATGACATGCTATGGTTAAAGTTACATTACACGAATCAAATGTTTTTGACCCTGATTGATTTTTAAGATACATAGTTTCATTAAATAATAAATATACGTACCAACCCTTCCAATCACCAAAGTCATTTCTGGGGTATCATCCTCATTTTGCTCTCGAAAATAATTATAAATAAACAAATAAATAAACGCTACACACTCAAAGGCCCACACTAAGGTTTTCCCTTGTGTCGTGGGTCCCTTGAAACACACATAAAGACAAATACAAACACCCATGACCCGAGAACAAACAAATAAATCTTTGACATGCTGCTGGGTGGTAATAACTAACATTACTTAAATACTTAAAAGCAGTAGGTACAGTTTTAAAGTACAGTGGGTAATAAATATGCCTATTGGGTTTCTTCATGGGACAGACTGTCAGCCGACTCACCCTGCACTAGGAATAAATCTGTATTGCAATGGTAAGACATCTAATCAGTTCACGAGAGGCAAGGTTATGGTACTTATAGTGTAGTTGTTGTACAACTGAATAGGTACTTCGCTAAAGGCTTAACCAATTTCCAGAACTAGTAAATAAAAGTGAGTAGATAGATTCTCAAATATAGTTGCCACAATTCCGTCAATATCATGTAGCGCAGAACACTTCACTTTATATAAATGGCAATCAGCCATTTTGTGAAAAAATTGTGGATAAGAACTTTTTTGAGTGACACCCAGGTGACACCTTTAACACTCTCATGTTTTCAAAATGGTTCAATGATAATCAATGGAAAAGTAAAAGAAAAAATAATTTCTTTCAATGACTATTAACGTCTGACCTTTTTGGCGGGAGCTGTAAGGCAACTTGAAAGACTACTATAATCATTGAATTGTTATCTTTTTTGGTGACCCCAGTGTCATTACACGGTTACACATTACTCTCTCTGCTCTTTGTAGCTGACCCACGTGATGGAAAGTTTTTGACAAACGCGTTGTTTCAACAATTGCTCTTCAGAGAGTTCAAGTTCAAGGAGTATAGGATTCGTTGGCGCGAGAAAAGACATATCCACAAACTTCTTAGATAACTGTTTCTCGGGAAACAAAACAACCGTAGCGTTTCACCTGTTGCAGTGCAACCACCAACACAACACTTAAGCGTTTCCATGTTAAAGCAGGTTGCCTAAGATGAAAAAATCGTCGACGGAGGAGAATTTGTGACAAGGATCTCAACTTCAAACTCAACATAAAATACACGAGCACTCAACTCGAGCTCGCAAGGGTTCATAGAATTACTCTTGAACGATTTAATTGTATATAAAAATCACTGTTCGCCGACCATCGGCTGAAAGAAAAAATTTTCAGCCGATACCTTGTTGTGCCGACAGCTCAATCGTGACAGATGGCACGATTTGCAGATAAGCCGGTTCACTGAAAGCTCGACTGAATGAATTAGCTATTTATCGATAGAAAGAATTGCAGAAAGCACTGTTCATATTTTCATTTACTAATACTTACTACGCCATTTGTTGGAACATAAGGTTTAGTTTTTTTAGAATAAAAAGTAGCTTATTTATTAATCTAGAGCAGCATATTCCATCAAAATTAGTCCGTTAGTTTTAGGCATAGAATAAATAAAGTGTAATTCACATTTGTTTGTTTAGATTTATTATAAAGTAGTCATAAAAAAACTAATATAATTTGCAAAACAAATGTATTTATTTTAGATATAAAATTGTTACCAAATGTTGTTGATAGTTTTGACACTCGAAAATATTTTTTTTCACGTACCTACAAAATAAATAACAAAATTTTATATGGAATCAAAGCTAAATGGTAATAATTCGGGTTACACATGGCAAAAGATGCTTATGACAATCATAAAATAAAATAAATATAAATGCATTTTAGTCATTTCCGCGACGAAAACACAGGCGTTTACTGAAGCAATGCACTTCAGTAAACGCCTGTGCGAACCATGAGAGCAATCATACATAATAGCGTACTTGTACTTGCTCAGTGACAAGACGCCATCATGACAGTTTGAGGTTATCTTGACATACAGCATGACGTCACAAGATGGCGAATTAAAGGCGATAGCAGCGCCATTTCGCAGCTATTAGTACTAACAGTGTCATGGGCCTGACCAAATGATTTCAAATGAATGAAGCGACAAGTGCCAAAGTTCACGGCGCAGCACGGTGCAGGGATTCCTCGGAATGAATCTCAGTGTTACCGATGTAAAAAATATAACGGCGGCTGTACACTCTCGCACGTCAGCGACCTACCTCTGCCTCGAGTACGTACGTTTACACTCTCATGTCCATCAGTACAGACCAGTACCATTGAGTCCTTTGTTTTGAAATATAATGCAAGTACGTGCAAGTATGAAGAGTTTTATTTCGATATGATACGAAGCGTTATTTTTGTTACGAGAATTTTTGAAAATAGTTCGTAAAAATAATGAAGATAATTTTTTGACAAAAAAAAATATGTCTGTTAAAAAAAGTTATGCCTGTTCAGAATACTTTTTCATTTTGCTGTGATTCTACTTGTTTTATCACGTTATTTTCAAGATTATTCGTACCAAAATCTAAGTACCGTAGTCAGTTCGGCGCTACCCACGCTAACTTAGACGGCTGCAGTTCCGTTGTTTACAGCTCGATTGAAACGTTTTTAGGTTCATTAGAATGCTGATAAGTGTAGCTATTTTTTATAATAAGCTAAATTACCGTGACCATAATGGTTTATGTTCTTTTCACACAGTAAAAAAAAGTTTAATTTTACAAAATGTCGTTTTTTGAAAATATTTATTTTGTTACTAGCTTTACACTAATGCATCTTTGAAATAAAACAATGAATATTAAATTATCTTTCATTTGAGACCCTATTTAAGTAAATCTGCCCAGTAGTTATCTAAATATAGCGTAAATAAAATAGGACCGGCCGCCATCTTTGATACGTCATAGCTACCCCCTCCATACCCTTAGAAAGTGACTACCGCACTTTTTGTGTTCAGGAAAACATGCCAAATAAGTAGATACCAGTAGTTCGTATGGCGGAGGTGAGTCCCACGAAAATCGTTATTTGAAGACTTTTTTACGAATGGGTCCCGCTCTATTAGTATAAGTTCAATGATCAGTGACATCAAAGTTAAACATGAGATCAAAGGTGTATCAAAGCAATACTTAACTTCCTTAATAGAAGCTGCTTGAAATTAATGCAATAAATTAAAAATATCTTAATGTTTAAATAAAAGTTGCCTCTAATTTATAAAGCACAGACAAATTGAAAATAAGTAGTCGATTTTTTGGTAGGTAAATTCTTACACCATGAAGGAAAAAAAAACACCATTTTTTGTTATGAATAGCAACGTCATAAATTTGATGACCGTGTCTGACACAGCTAAGCCTCGATTTTTTTTTCACTATTCCCCTTGTTCATAAAAGTGATTTAAAGTTAAGTGACAGTTAGCTAGGAATGTTAATAAATATGTTTTACTTTTAAGGAAATAAGAAATATTTTTAAAGGCTCCTGCGAGGTATCTTTTTTTAAACAAAAATTATTCAGAATGTTAATTAAAATAAGTCAAAGTATGTAGTGAATTACTTAAACATTTTTAACTTTGCGCCTATTTGCAAGGTGCAGTCTTCCTCAGAGAAGAAAAGGCAAAAAACTCCGAGCGTTACTCTTTTTAACTCAATCATACGAATTTTCTTATTTTCTCATTTTAATTGACTTAATATCTGAATAACTCTGAAGCTGAGCAATTTATTTCCACGGTTGCTTGTCTAATATACTGCCTTCTGTTTTTTTCACCAGTAGAGTGCCTTACTCCATCTGCATAGGCCTTTACAACTGGTAATTTACTCTTTATAGTTAGAACAAGGTTTCTCTTTAACGCACAATCGGGGAGGTGGCCGCATCCTGCCGATAGTATATCGCGTTGTCATCTGATAAAACGTCGAGGAAAAGAGACTATAATTGGAGGAAAAGTTGTTGGAAAACATGCAGATCACATTGACACTTGAATGCACTTTAAATTGATCAAGATGAACTACATACATGTTTTGCTATCTATAAATGATGAATAAATATAATATTCTTGGACTATTTAGTGTTCACACAGCGCTATCCAACCTCAAACTAAACGAGGCTTGTAATATGGGTGCTAGATAGGTGATATACTAACTATATACTTTTTTCGCTTCCACGTTGGACTGGGAGTGAAGGAAAAACTTAGAATGTGCCAGTGCCAGCTGTCAGCTCTTCACAAGCATACCGTAGAAGCCAGTAAGTGGGAAGCGAGGGTTTTGCTGTATTGTGGGTTGTGGGCGAAAAGCTGACAACCTCTCACCAATGTACTCATGTTCCATCTGATAACCCTCAGAATGGATGTAAAATGTAGCGTCAAGAGGTTCTAGAACTACAATGTTCTGCCTACCCCGAATGGGATTACAGGCGTGAGTGTATGGATGGATGGATACTTTTTTGTTAGCAAAAATTATGGATCTGAATTGGCCCACTAAACTGAGCAACGGTCCGTAAGGAACATAAGTCGAAATATGAAAAAAAAATCGCCAATATAATCTTCAAAAAACCGAGAAACCGATTTTTTTTCAAGAATCTCATACACACAATACATATCATCTCATCTCTAACGGGGTAGGCAGAGCATCAGTGGTTCTAGAGCCATTAGATGCCACGTTTGACACAAATTGTGAGGGTTATCAGATGGAACAAGTTGTATAATGGTGAGAGGTGGTCAGCCTTTCGCCTATTATACAGCAAAACCCTCGCATCCCTCTTACAGACTTTTACTGTATACCTGGTAAGAGTAGGTAGCTGGTACATTCTAAGTTTTTCTTTCACTCCCAGACCAGCATGGAATGAATCTCATACGGGTGCAAATTTATGGAGAGAACCCCCATTCCCCCCTAAAGTTTCGTTAACTACTTGAACGTCACGTCAAGTTCGCACTTTCTTTTACTTATATGGCATAAGTAAAAAAAAATAAGTGAGGAAGGAAGTGTCCAATTCATACAAATACGTTTTGCGGACATGAAACTAGTTTGCATAAACTTTTACATTGATTTACATCAAACGGACTGCAAGAACAAGTTGGTTTTACAAACTTAAAATTGTAGTTAATATGAATGGTTTTCTGTTGAAAACAGATGCTAAGGAATCCAAGGATGTTTTTTTAACATCATTGTTAGTTGGTAATCATAGGAAACTTACTGACCTGCATTAATAATAGAACCAGCGCAACATATCCTTACATTTGCAACCAGTTCTCTTAATAAACACCTCCTTATCTTAGCCCTGTTACACATTACATACAAGGCCTTGACCCCGACGCCGCTTGCGCACAAAAGCTGGCATTTTGCGTGTTGCAACGTTGCACTTTGAGTCCTGACGGCCTTTGCGAAAGGTCCGATATTGTCTTGGCTTCTTGTTTATTTTAACCCAATACTCAATCATTTATTGCTTTCCATGGTTTTTACATAGGTGACAAAAATAACATTTCTGAGAGCTCATGGACCCAGGCTGGGCACGCAATTTTATTTGAGAGAGGAGGACTCATGTCAAACATTTGCGGCTAAAACGAATAAAAAATATTGTCTTAGAAAAGGGTTATAATTATTACTTATATTATGTCATGCGGTTAATATTCATCTCGTAAATTGTAATTAATGTTATAAATAAAAAGAAAGCAGTATTAGTAGGCAATAATTAAATGTCCCAGATATAAAAATTAAATTTAATGTCAGTTTTAATGCGTAGTCAATGGTAATTAAATAAATGTAGATAATTGTAAATTAAACGATGTCATTATAATATAAATAATAGGTTTATATTATAATGACATCGTCAAAATGCCTAATGTCAAAATTTATCTTGTAAATACTCGTCAACAGTATAATAACATTTATCGTATAAAAAATCTTTAAGGTTTAAAATAAATTGTTTTTCTTTTAATTCAGTTTTAAGGACTATCCAAATTTTAACCCTCGACAAAAAAGAGGGGTTACACAAGTTGACGTGGGTCTCTGTGTCGGTCTGTGGCAAATCGGGAACAAAGCAGCCCAATAGAAACTACCATAGGTGTGTAAATCATCCGAGAATTTGGAAACATAAAAAATTGATATTCGATTGTATATAACTTTTAAAATTAAATATAGCTTAGAATTAAATATAGCTTAGAATCATCTCGATTACGTCAGTTTTCAAACAAAAGAAACGCATCGAAATCGGTCCATTCGTTTAGGAGCTACGATGCCATAGACAGACATTCAGATACACATTCTTCTTCTTACCAGCCCATATACGTCCCCACCGAGGGGCACGGGTCTCCCTTCGAAACACGAAGGGGATTTAGGCCATAGTCCACCACGCTGGCCCAATGCGGGTTGGTGGACCGCTCGTATTTCGAAAATTAATTTTCTTGGACGGGCGGGTTTCATCACGATGTTTTCCTTCACCGTTGAGCTAGTGATAATTAGAAATCCGTACATAGATCCGAAAAGACGAATTTAGTGGTACAGGCCCGCACCAGGATTTGAATCCGCGACCTTCTGATTACAGTCTGACTCATTACCAACTGGGCTATCACCGCTTATCAGATACTCATTACACAAGTCAAACTTGTAACAGCCCTCTTTTTTGTCGGAGATTAAAAATGGTCTAGAATAGAGTCTTAAAACAGACCCTTCCTAACTCTTTACTAAGGTAATCAACAAGCTCACAGTAAACATCTTGCGAAACCAAAGTAGCAGTAAGTACATCCAGAGTACTTTATTAAGCAATAAATACAGTACAATGGACACCCTGTACTCTGTGCACGATAACACTCGTTCATTCGGTCTGGATGAGGTGCACTAGGCTATAATTTTCATTCTCGTAGTACTGGGCCCCGATTCTGTAACTAAGTTGTGTGTGTGGCCATTTTATCTGTTCAGGTGGCGAAATTGAGAACTATTTAATTTCATATACTTGCTGACAACCACCCCGACCAGCAGCGCCACCGCCAACCGAACATAAAGTTGCAAACTACCTAGCAACTGAAAATTCAGTTGGCGGTGGCGCCACCAGTCAAAGCAACCGTCATTAGATATGTGAAATTCGGATAGTTCTCAATTTTGCCACCTGAACGGATAAAATGGCGACCATTACATCGACACACAACTTAAGTTACAGAATTGGGGCCCTGGTAGCAAGTTTGGATCTGTCTCGATGAGTTAGGTTAAGGAACTTGCAGCGTGGTCAGTTTTCGATGGGTGACCGAAAATTCACAAAAAAAATCCACTCAGCCGAATTTCTTCGTGCATGTCATAAGAGGCCTATAGGATAGGATACTGATAACCAGAAATGGGACTTTAATTGTGGATCAATAAAGAAAGGAAGATAGTTTTACTAAATATATTGTTTCCTTTGTTCCAGAGCTTCTTAGCGGCGAACGCGAAATGCTGGTGGGCGGGGGCCCTGGCGGCGGCGACAGCTGAGCTCCGGTATGCAGGGTATGTGGCCCCGGGGGTCCTCCTTGTGGCGGGGGCTCCTAGAGCCCTCGAGACCGTCCGGGGGGCTTATTCGCGGTCCGTCCTTAAGCCGCCCCCGACATACCTCATTTGTGGACTTGGTAAGTTTATTTTTGCTTGCTTAGAACTCAAATTACATTTCAATCAATCAATTTGATTTAGCGCAGCGCGATGGAAGCAATAAATGGTTTCCATTTCTGGTGCCTTACGCTTATGATCGAGATCCATTATATCTCAGTGACTAAAGAATCCTTGAATCCTTTGATAACAGACTTTTCAGAGTGACTTAAAAACTACAATTACCAAGAACTATTAATAACTATTAATAAAATTTATCAAGGAAGCCTTGTTTCGAATTGGATCTTATATTGGATGATTTAAAATCAGAGCGAAAGTTAAGAATACGAGTCAGCCCTTAGATCTGAACAACTTTCCCCGAGAATCATATACAGGGCTTTAGGTATCTCTCTTTCAACCTCTCGGGTGGTTATTCAGTCAATAAAACTGAACAACTTACCCAAGGAACATAGGTCAAAATATACGAAAAAAAAAACATCTTCCATACCAAAATGCGCTATATGCTGATAAAGTTTATAATGGAACTCAAAATTTAACCACCCGAGAGGTTGAAAGAGAGATACTTAAAGCCCTGTATATAGTGCGAAATATGAAGAAAAAAATTCGTCTCTCCATTTAACTTGCCCAAGAAGTTCGCTTGTTTTTAAAATTGCATATAAGTTCTTACGGGAAAGTTGTTCAGTTTCATACCGAAAATCAACCCCTAAAGTTTTACTACCTAATAAAGTCCCCCATATACCTACAGTTTAGACAAATCTGAACCACATCGTCAGATTTTAGACCTAATTAAGGCAAAAACTTACCGAGATAATGTCCCATAATGCCTTTAGTTACAATTCCCTTACTCAAGACTTAGATAACCGCCGCATAACTCAGAAAAGCTCACTTAACTGTAACCTAACTTAACCTGTAATTACTTCCTACAAACGTAAATACTGTACAAATAACAGCTATATAAAATATTTAGTACTGCTACCTTAGTATTAAAGGTTGTATATGTCCTTTGAAGGTATTCGAGCTTCTAAGTTAGGGCAGTAAATAGTTCTTATTGAAATTATACCTAATTATTATGATCGTAATTTATAATCTATGTTGTTTACGTAAATCTGTGGGAATTAATTGAAATTGAAAATAGCAGGTAACTTCCATGCTGGACTGGAAGTTAAAGAAAAACATAGAATGTGCCAGCTGCTTACTCTTCCCAGACGTACTGTAAAAGTCAGTAAGTGGGACGCGAGGGTTTTGATGTATTATGGGCGAAAGGCTGACAACCTCTCACCACTTACATCATATTTTTATCTTTAAACCCTCTGAATGTATGTCAAACGTGGCATCAATTGGTTTTAAAACCACTGATGTTCTGCCTACCCCAATGGGGATCATAGGCGTGAGCGTATGTATGTATGTGTAGGTAATCTTTCTTGACTATGATTTGCAAGTTATGTCTATTTGTCGCTTTTTTCTATTTATTTTTTAATTTTTATTCTTGGACAAATTTACCCAGCAAGGCTGTACTATTGGTGCCAGATAACTGACATAAATTATGTGGAATTCAAATTATATGAAATTCATATAGGTTTCATTGGGGAAAGTTGTTCAGTTTCTTTTTTAAAGACGGTTAAAAAATGATAAACACCGATTGCATTCAAGCTGCAATACTGCATATAGGACACGTCCTTGCGAGGTCGTGGGCGACACAAGCGCCGCCGCATGCGCACCTTTACTTGCGTAGGCGCACGTTGCCGGCTCACCTGCCAATCGAATGCCATTAAGTCGGGACAGCGTTAATTGTAGTGATTTAGCGATAAGGCAGCCTTTAATGCAGTTTAATGAGCCTGTGGTTTCAGTTATTTGTGTTTGGTTTTAGAATGATGATTGTAAGTTAAACATTGTAGCAGTCTTAGTATTTGTAAAGAAATGGTTTTTGTTTATTTAAGGCACAGCTGAAAAATCAGTTTGTTTTCCATCATAGACAGCCAGTATGCTGAGTTGGTGTCCTATTTGCTTCTTCATATTATAATCAATGTTTTTTAACTGTTTTTTCAATTGTTAAGAAGCAATAAAGTTAATCTATCTATCTAACAAAGTATCATGATCGAAGCGCACTAAGCGTCATTTTTAACAAAAATCCAACCCACAGTTAATCTACAGTTAGGAGATTATCAGAAAAAAAATGTATGAAAATGAAATTGACAAATATGTTTAAATATTTAGTAAACAAACTGATGAATGGGAATACAATATTTCTCTTTGACATTTGACAGTGAGCGCACTGCGACGTTGCAACTTTGAAATTTGACCGCGACCACTCTCTTAGTCGCACAAAAGAAGTATGAGAAATCAATCAAACTGTATTTTTAAGATTTTTTACATTTGGCTATCTTAGAGAAAGTTTCGCTAATTAATTTAAAGACATCCCATGTAATTACTTAGCAAATTTCAGGTAGGTAGTGGAAAAATCTATAAATAAGTACATTCAGATAGTAAATCTCGTATGAGTTAACTTGAGATCTGGGCCGACGACGTCACCTTCAATGTACGGTGTGCAAAATAATAAAATATCGAAAACATCTTTGTTACGGATGCGTGTCTCGACTCTCGCTCCATATTTTATCACTAGCTGATGCCCGCAACTTCGTTTGCGTGTTAATTTTTTCTTTTGAACAGATTACAAAAGTTTTTTCCCGCTAACTCCCGTTCCCGTGGGAATTTTGCAATATCCTGTTGCAACTAAGCTTTAAGTTTACTAAGGTACCTGCATGCCAAATTTCAAGCGTCTAACTTAAGCGGTTTAGATTTTTCATACAAAAGGATTTTCCCGCTAATTCCCGTTCCCGTGGGAATTTCGGGAATTCCTTTTTAATGCACCTCTACGGTACCTAAGCTACGTCCCTTCTAAATTTCAAGTGCGTACGTTTAGCCGTTTAGGCTGTGCGTTGATATGTCAGTCAGTCAGTCAGTCAGTTTCTTCTTTTACCTATATATTTAGAAGATTCCGCATCCGCACACCGTACGCCGAAGATCACGTCGTCGGCCTAGGTCTCAAGTTAACTCGTACGGATTATAAAGTCGATATTTTAAATTACCATGACGGTATATTTGGACTTAAGGTTGTTAAATTCTAGACAAGCCCTGTTTCATGTCCTAGAGCCATTAATTTTAATGTGTTGATTTTGTTTTCATTTCCTGATTTATTATCGCTATTTTAATGTCTGCAGTCATTGACACGGCTTACACGATATTTGGCAATTTATTTTAAAACCCAGGATGTTTTGTTTTGCTTGATTTATATTTCAACAGAACTAGATACTTTTATTTTGAATTTTTAACTGACTTAAAAAAGAAAAGGTTCTAATTCGACCCTTCTAATTGTCGGTTTTTTGTTCGGAAGGAAATGTATACTAACTACTATTTCTATAAATTTTATAAATAATTCGCTAAATAATTTAAAGCCACCCAACATAGGCATTGTTTCTTGTATTCTCTAAGTCAATTATGAAGACGCTGACAAGAAGAGCTAGGGTGGTGCAATTTATGACCAAAATCATTCAGTAAGGATGACGTGCTAACTGCAACATTCTCATTGTTCAAAATCACTTCCACCGTTCTTCTTCTTATCGTGTAGGTTTAGTCAAGTATGTGGTGAACTTGGCTAACCCTGGTGTCAGAGTTTTCAAACCGCACAATGGCCTCTGACTTGGTTTAACGACTGCAGTCAATAGCACCAACTTAACGTGTCCTCCGAAGCACGGAAACGCTCGTGATAAAGGTCACCCATCAAGTTCCCTGCCCTTGTGTATGTTGCTTAACCTCACTGATCGGTTCAGATCAGCCAGAGCCATTGGGCTAAGAGCGTATCACCACCGTTAAAACACAAATACGAAATAAAGGTAAATACTTTACCCGTCCTCCAGGGAATGCGAACTGCAAATATATTATTTCCTGTCAAGTACGTAGAGCACACCAGACTTGCCAAAAGCGACCTTGCTCGTTTAGGATAAGAGTCAAAATGCCACGTCAATTGTACACTTTACTGTATTTGGACCGGTAGACACCGTAAAAGTACGGTGGTATGATTTTGACAAATGTAGTGTTCGGCGACGCAGAAATGTCTCTGACTATATTCTGGACAATGTTTACAGCTTGGAAAATTCTTTTGTCTGTATTTTCAACCCTTGACAAAAAAGAGAGGTGAGGTGTTATCTGTTTGTGGCCTCGTAGATCCTAAACGAATTGACCGATTTCGATGAGTTTTCTTTTGTTTGAAAGCTGCACGTGATGGAGATAGTTCGTAACTATACACACAATATCAACGCGGTCTAGGGATACTGCACGATTTTTCATACAAAAGAGGTCTGTTTGAGAAGCTATAAAAGCATACTCGAGATACATGGAGGGCTTTAATTTTCAGACAAGCAAGTCCTAAACCTGAATTTAAAATTCTAGTCAATAAATTTTGATTTACTGGAAATTTGTGGAAACGTGACGGAAACGAAAACGAAAATGCACTTTTTCCCTGCTTTTTGTATGTAAATGGTGAAGTTTACGCAATTATTTTTTTCATTTTCGTCACGTTTTCACAAATTTCAAGTAAAACAAAATTTATTGATTAGAATTGAAAATTCAGGTTTAGCACTGGCTCGTCGGAAAATTATAACCCTTCATGTATCTCGAGTATGCTTTTATAGCTTCTCAAACAGACCTCCTTTGTATGAAAAATCGTGCAATATCCCTAGACCGCGTTGATGTGTATATAGGTATTATTATATTTTATTAATGAATGTTGGGAGTTGTACAACATTTTTAATTTTAGAGTCTTTTTTACATAAAACATTTTCTAAAGAAAGCTCTACCTCTTTGCCTTTTTGTTATCTGACTTCTACCCCTTTCCTTTTTTTCTGACTATTTAAAAATTCTGAGTTTTTCCAAAGAAACTCTACTTTTCACGTTTAACAAAATGTCGATCACGTACTTTGTCTTTTGCTCATGTTGATTCATCAATTTTATAATACAAACAAAATAATCATACTAAAACAATTGTATTGCTTATTGTTTTTGACACTGCCATTATACAAGATGTTTCAAAAAAACAAAAAAAAAAGATAATTCAAAATGAATTAAAATTTAGCTTATTGCGCAACTCTATTAAAAATATGTCACATTAATTATATGAAACTTTCATTTTGAAAGATGTCAAACCGTGCAACTGATTACTAGAGTTGCGACTATTTCACTTTTAAATTCAAATTTTGGAATTTCTTTTTTTTGTTTTTTCTGAAACACCTTGTATATTCTTCCTCGCCCACCAAGATTCCCAGTGAATTTGAAATAGGATCTCATATTAAACTAGAATTTCTTCGTATTAGAAGATTACTGCGAATAAGAAGATAATAAGTGTATCCGATTTCATGCAGTTTGTAGTAGTCGTTTATTTTCACTTGATTTAATTCTCTCGTCTGAGATGTATCCTTTTAGAAATTAAACTCAATTTGAAGGAAGACGGAGTTTAAAGAAAATTTTATATAAAACGAATATATATATGTATATATATATAGTCTTTTTGAAAAACGAATTTGTGTGTTGTTCGAAACACTGGCCGAATAAAATATTACCTATGTCGAATGTTGGATTTGAATTTTGAATTCAAATCCAACATTCGACATTCGACATGGATTTGAATTTTGAAATCTTCGATCAACTATAAAGAACTAGATACACAATCCACAACAAAAAAGTTCCCTCACTAAATGATCACCCACTTGACGTTTTGGGTTGTCTTTTCGTTTAGTAGCATTCGTTCGTTCCGAAAGTAACCATGCCTCAGTGCGCAGTGAAAAATTGTAAAAATCACACCTCCAGAACATTAAAGGAATATGGAATGACATTTTTTAAATAAGTAGTTTTGTAATTATTATATGTGAATTGAAATTATCTTGGTATTTGGCCAAGAAAAGGTTATAAAACATTTTTTTAGTTTAATTTAATAACATTCGGCGAGAGTATAACCCTTTAAATTGAATAGACACTTGCGGAACTTACAAATCCATACCGTTGTATTTCAACATCATTTGTTCGGGTTATGCAGTGACTCTGTTCTAAAACAAATAGAGACGCTGTTTTTTTTCTATTGTTTTTTTTTTCATTTTCATCTGTGTTATAAAATTTAAGTGTAAAGAGTATATATATTAATTCTGTTTTCTATACTTACATTAAAGGTATTATGGCAAAACCATTAATCATATAAAATTGAATTAATAAAAAATGTAACGTGCGTGACGTTTACAAACAAAGTTTTATTGGATTTTTAGTTTTCCTAGAGATCCTGTGCGATGTGGACAGTGGACATCCGTGATCGCACGTCAAAGATGTGAAGATTTTTTTCAGCCGTCGCAAAGTAGTGTCTTTTGCTCCAAGCATTTTTTAGAAAGTGACTCGTATGTCATTACAAAAGGAGTCAAAAGGTTACACAAAACAGCTGCACCTCAAATAGTATGTACCTTTTTATCACTTTTGATTTGGAGTTTCTTGTATTGAATAAAATAAAAAAAATATGTTTCATCTTCAGGACAAAGATGATGACAGCGAAGAAGACAAATGTTTTTTTTTGAGTTAGTTGCTTTTTTTTAAATAAATTATTTCTTGTACTTAAATATCTATTTAGTTTCATAGCTAATTTCCTCTCTTAAATCTCAATAGGTCATTTCTGTTCAAAAAATTATACTAAGTTTTAAATAAGAAATACATAATATATGTGTAATCGGGAAAGACAGTTCTTTTCTTTTTTATAAGTTATTTCATATTTCATAAAAAAATAAGCATAGAATATTAGGTTTATAAGCAATAATTAAGAAGAATGGCGGCGGCTGTGATTATCAATTGTAATGTATATTAATCGTCGGTTAATTTGAAATGAATGTGATTTTTTTAATAATAAAAAACCATAAAAACTAACATAAAAGTAAACGGCTGAACCAATTTTGATAAATCATATCTGAAATCCAGCGCAAGAAGAAGCTTTCGAATAAAATAAACTGCACCATTAATATCATCAGTTTAAGAGCTATGATGCTCCTATACATACACAGCACAATCAGGGGTTAAAAAGAAAACCACACCATTTCGTAGCATTTTGAATTTGTTAAAAAGTTTGTACGAAGATTTTTTTATGTGAAATCGACCCAACTAATATATTTTTAAAATTAACAAAGGCAACTCCACTCCTTCCATGTTCTACGTGACAGCCAGTGTCATCAAATTGTCTTACGTTATCCTTTGTTCAAAACCGAAAATGGTATTTTACAAATTAAACAGATTTTATTTTCGACCTTATAATATTACGTTTAGGTTTAAATTAGATTAAAATGTTTGACACTTTAGAACTTTTTCATAATACATGAAGTGGTATACAACTATCTAAGTACGTATTATAGTTAGGACACTTTTAAATTTCATTTTGTATGGGACTGTTTATCTAGTTTTCTATAGTTGATCGAAGTTTGAAATGAATTTTCTAGTCTGAAAATTATGGCAGCTATTAAGCAGCTGGGAAAGAAGGAATTAATGGTTTATACTTTATGAAAATGTGATTTTCAATCATCAGTGTTAGACACATACTATTATTAATTTTGATCAGTGGCAATGGTAATACAAATTTCCCGTGCGCTATAAAAAGACACAAGTGATGTTTTAACGCTTTCTATGAATTAGATTAAGTACTTAAGTAAATGGATAAAAAAATAGAAACATATTCGAAACTCCAGAATATCTACTGTCAATCGTCATGAGCATGCATATAAGACAGAAAAGTAATCTCTTACAAAAAAACAATTTTTATATAAAAGTATGATATCCAATTTCTTTATGCTTAATTATGAAAAACGATAAAGTAAGATCCGTGAATTTATATCTCATTAAAAAGGTGTTACGTTGTTACACAATTCGTCAAAAAATAATGTTGGTTTTCCGAAAAATTCAGATAAAAATTCACTTCAAAGTAATGACACCCTTAATAGCTTCGGAATCCGCAAAAGTCAATTTTAAACGAATTTAATTTGAGCCGTGAAATTTAACTGTTTATTGAATTGTTAGTATAAATAAAACTGTATCCGGGTTCATTTTAATCTGGTTTATATTAAAGCCCAATTTTCAAAAATTTCAACGATAACAACCAATTTTGATATTTAATGACTTGTAATAAGGTTTATGTTCGCTAATTATAGCAAATAAAGACAATTTCATGCTATATAATTTTTAAAAGAATGGAGGATTGCCTCTGTTTGTCTGTCACTTACAAGTTTTATTTTACTTAGCAAATTAGGGTGCTAAAGTTTTTTATGGTCTTGAGAATAAGTACAGATAATAAACCCTGCATTATAGGGACAGCGTAGCAAAACACGTGGAGAGGAATCTTAAAACCACAGTCAGCAATAAGTTTTTTTCGAAAACGTCAAGTTACGGAATTTTAATTATTAACCTACGTTGGCACTACCCAATGTATCGCGAATTCTCCTGTTTTACGCTGTTAAGGATTTTAATTGAAAAATTGAGTTTTCATCCCATCTATTCGAAAAGGACGACTTGGTTCACCTTTAAGTGCACGTATAAAGGTGGTGTTTTCTATAAGAAACTTTTAGCGGGCAGTAATGAGTTTTTAATCCTCTTTATACGTGCGCCGCAATTATCTTTGCCGCGCACTTTTAAAAATATAAAGTTTTAGTTGTTTTATTATTAGGCTAGCTTTCCGCCGGGACTTCGTTCCCGTGGGAATTCGGGAAAATTATGGAGCCTATGTCCATCGGAAATAATGTAGCTTTCTATTGGTAAAAGAATTTTTCAAATCGGTCCAGTAGTTTCAGAGCCTATTCAATGTAAACAAACAATCAAACAAACAAGCAATCAAATCTTTCCTCATTAAAGATATTTGATTTCGATTTAGTTATTACTCTATGTTTTATTAAATAATAGTATTACAATAACATATGAGGCGCCTTTTATTTCATAGTGGATGATGGAAAATAGAGTGTATCACTCGTGCGCAAAATGTTTTTGGCTCGGGCGACGTACTTTGAATCCTTCGCTACGTTCAGGATTCTCTCGCAGTAAAAATATTATTTTGCTCCCTTATAGGTAATACAATCTACTATTATTCGAAGAATTTCATTTTACAACAAATTTAAGTTTTTTCTTTAATTTTTATCATATTGGTTTCAAAAACCAATTAAACAGAAAGCGCGCGAATTAATCGACTGATTTCGCGACAAATTCATAATGAAAAATCGCATAATCGAAAAATTGCCGCAATTTCACAAGATCGCCTTACGCAGTTGAGACATTCACGAGAAAATTGTTTCGATTAATGTCGTTTTGGAACAATTTATACTTTTACTTTCAAGGATTCTGTGGTCAGTAAATGCCCAAAATTGTCCGTAACTCGTAAAAAATGCTGAAACTGAAGAGAGCATAGCCAGGAAACTCTAAAGCTTAACTCATAGACGCAAAGTAGTTTGCTTATTGTTATGGAACGGAGCCGGCACAAAATAAAACAAATTTACTTTCTTCCATCTGTTTCTATTGGTGAGAAAAGAGAAAAATAAATTTGAAAATTTATTTTCAAAATTTTTGGTACATAATTTGCGGCTGGGTGGTCTCTGTCGTTAATTTTTTTGAGAGTCATTGCCATAAACAATTATTTATTTATTTTTACAACCAACTTAGACAAAGGTATAAAAAGTATCGGTTTTCGCAACACTTATCATGCTTATGTGTTTTCTACAAGATTTACTTCGGGGAGTGTGCTCATGGGCTGCACGAGCTTATTCCACCTGCCCCTTTCTTCTACCAGACATCCAGACGCACCACGGGGTACCACCCTTACAATGTCGAGATTCCTCGGATCCGTACTGAAGGTTTCTCTTCATCTTTTATACTGCGCACCGCTAAGGAATGGAATTCTCTGCCTGCGTCTGTATTTCCAGGCACATATAACCCAAGCCTCTTTAAAGTTCAAGTGAATAGGCATATTCTGGGTGAGCTTGCTACATCCTCGACCACATCTTCGTCCCTGAGCTAGATTATGGTCAAGAGCGAACCCATTCGTTGTAAAAAAAACGTTATTTTATTTATTTATTTAACAGTTTATTGTACACAGGACTAATCACAAACATTTATATAGACAAATAAAACACAAAAGGCACAGCTTATTTCTCTAAGAAATTTCTTCCAGCAGACCTGAGACAGTGAAAGAGGTAAAAGAATTAAAGACAGACGTGCACAATTAACCATTCAAATCTAAATACAAACTATAAACTACATATAAATACAACTACACCTGCATATATAAATATACATATACAAATATACAAACATATATTTTTATAAACACATTTTTTAACTTTCCTCATGGTACTATACACATTTTTTTTACTCAAGTTGCCACGGAGATACTACCCTCGCGCTTCGCGCTGGCTTGGTTAATTAAACTAGGCCTAAATTTACAGGTCCATCCATAACCAGAGATCAAGACCCAGTCATTACCTTCAGAGCAAATGACATATGGCGATCGAAAGCAACTACTGCATAAATTAGAGCAAGTTATAGCAGTGTCAAGCCCATGAGGTGCGGGTTCGAGCCCCGAGTTATGAAAACCAGCTGTTATTGCATATTGATGACCAATAACTCGATAAAACTAGTGATAAACAAAGTACACCTGTCGATGTGATCAGTAACTGACAAGTTGTTTTAATAAGTGATTCATTTCAGTTGCATAAAAGTGATATTTTAATAACAAAATGTTGAAGATTGCATTAAAAAACTATCTATGCTAAAGATTGCATTGGGCCAGCGTGGTACAGTAGACCTAACCCCATTCACTGTTCCCTTACCAAATATGATTTATTTGATTAATTAACTCGTCTATAACTACTAACTAGCTACAGGTTTGAAGTTTAGTCCCTATTGATTTTCTGTATACATAAAGGAAACTAGCTTTTTCCCGCAGCTTCACTCACGCATAAAACTCTTTTAGTCACTCATTTCATTGTTGATGATTTTCGAAAAATCGCGAAACACGTCCGTTTATTTTTTTCAAGGTATATCTTGACAAAGTTTCGAGTCAAAATGTCCAAAAAAATTGTTTTCTCCATACAAACTTTGAACCCCCATTTTACCCCCTTAGAGGTTGAATTTCAAAAATCCTTTCTTAGTGCTTGCCTGCGCCATAAAAGACACCTTTTTGTCAAATTTTAGTTTTCTAGGTCAAAGGGTTTGGGCTGGGCGTTGATAAGTCAGTGAGTGAATCAGGACCATTTTAAGTGTAGTTACTGTAATAATATCATCAACGTACCAGGCAATCAGGAAGCGAAGGAAATATCACTCAAAACCATACAGCCGTCCAACCTTACCATAATAGGAAGCTTATTATAATCACTATATCCGTCCTTCTCTACGGATACACAAATCAAGGAGTAAGAACTGGTTGTCTATATTTTGTTTTCTAATTTCAATTTGTTCAGTGAGAAAATGAGAGTGGCAAAGATTGATTTCTCTATCCGGCCCTAATGCCTTATTTGGACAATATTTGATTGAGCTTCTTAGGTTATCTAGTGGTTTAATGATCACTTTCGATTAGGAGATCATGGTTATAACAGAACAGTGACTAGTTTGGCATATCGCTATAAGGACTTGGAACTGGATTTGGCGTAGGAATTTTATTTGACGTACGATTTTTCTGAAGTTTACAGAATATTGTGGGATTATAAGTTGACTCATGAATTGAAATCAGTGGGTATTTTAAACGAAACAACTGAAAAACTTATCCATAGTGTACTTCAGTACCATAGAAAAAGAGATCAAGAAAATGAAAAATGTATTTAATGTCACAAGATTAATTAAAAGTTTTTCCGATTTTTGCCGATACTATTTTTTTCCCTTGACGAGATAAGTATCTTAAAAGTCTTTACCCAACAGTGGGATATGAAACAGGGTAGTAAATAAACAATATATTTTATATGTTTCTGAATTTTCTACTGACCTTTTCAATAATTATTAAATACGATTCAAAAACAACGGTGTATTTAAGGTGAAGTAGTCGTAGGTGTTCTGCATATATGTATATTCAATACTAGCTTTCCGTCCGGGCCCAGGACCTCGTTCCCGTGGGAATTTGGGAAAATTATGTAGCCTATGTATTAATCCAGGGTGTTAGCTATCTCCATTCCAAATTTTATCAAAATTGGTCCAGCCGTCTGAGCGTGAAAGAGTAAAAAACATCTATACATCTATACCTACATACAAACTTTTGCGTTAATAATATTACTAAGGATTTATCAAATATATGCATATAATATTCAAAATTGTATATCAAGGAAATATTTAATCGCTTGTATTTGATTGAATAACGCTTGAAGGCTTACAGGGAAATGTTTACTTTCTAAAGTGCGTATCTTATAATTATGGACTTTGAAGCTGCTAAGGCACAATATCAAACTGATTTCTTAAGATATACTGCAAATTTTAAATCCCGTTGATATTGCCTTTCTTATCTAAGATTATTGCTGTAAATGTGCAAATTATTGTTTTTTTTAATGGATTAGTGCTGTAAATGTGCAAATTTTTTAAATGGATTATTGTTTTTTTTTAAATGGAGGTTTGCTCTTGACCACAAATCATTTTTGATTTTTGTAGGTACTTCTCTTCCGTTATAAACTAACTACTTATTCCAAATCACATAATTCTCCAGGCTTGCATGTTTTTTGAAGAAGAGATTCAAATTAATTTCACGTAACTTAAACTTAAAGCCAAACCGCTTTGAGCTTACTCCTTTCGCCTTACAGCTCTAGCGACCTTCACGGTGCGCGCGCGCATCGTCCGGCGCACTCGAGATGCGCATGAGTGTCTCTTTAGCACATTCACTATACATACATTGCGCAAGCAATGTGTCAATGCGGTGCCTGCCTTCTATGGTTGGGTATTTGATTTTGACTTCTTATTTCTGGATCAAAGGGATTATTTCATTTGACGATCTTGACGAAGCCCAATTAGCCAAGAACCATCTAAAGTTATCAAGATGGTTCTTAGATACATATATTAGATCAATATTGGTTTAGTTATTTAAAAATTGGGTAACACATAATTTTCTATTTTAGAGTTATTTATCAGTAGCGTCTTTCTATTAACTCAAGTAAGTTCTTTACTACTTGCATAGTCTCTGTACCGGAACATGGTAATTGCATACGCTCGCTTACATCGTAACAGGCTGTTTGAATAAGTGATTCTGTAATATTTGTTTTGCACGTTTACCGTTCTTCACAGTTTATATCTAATTTGTTATTTGGGTTTCCGTATCGGGACGGGACCTTACTATTCATGATGAGGTCGGCATTGCGTAATATTTGTTATTTGGGTTTCCGTATCGGGACGGGACCTTACTATTCATGATGAGGTCGGCATTGCGTAATAAATGACCACTTATAAACTGGTCAATATTTACAGTACACTATACCTGTAGAATTATGCTGTATTTAAGTGCTTTACCAGCTTTGATGTTTATGACCATTATATTATATACTTCTCGAAATATTTGTGAGCTATGGCATGACAGCTTAATAACCCGTCATAGAAATTAAATGTGTAGGTATTTAAATCGGGAGCACGATGTCCACTCAAGGTTTAACAAGGATCTTCACATCGATTGGTCTTGCGCCACCCGCACCCAGCGGCTTTTCCAAATCGTCAGTCCACTTCTAGGAAATCTTCTGCTGCACTATCTTGTGCCAAAGTATAAGGACTTTTATTTTTTACTAGCTTTCCGTCCGCGGCTTCGCCCGCGTGGACTACAGGTTATATTGTGCCCAACTGTGGGATAAAATGTAGCCTATGTCCTTTCCCAGGCTCTAATCTATCTCTGTACCAAATTTCATCAAAATCGGTTCCGTAGTTTAGGCGTGAAAGACGAACAGACAGACAGATATACTATCGCATTTATAATATTAGTATGGATTTTGAGTTAACTCTTCCCCTGAATCTTGACCAAGATCTTATATGAGGTTGACGGTGGAGCGAGTTAACCCAAAAAATGCATATAAGGGTACAATTACTCCTATACACCGATGGAATACAGTAAGCTGTTTACAGAGCCTATCACACCACATGAGACCATAGGACGCTATCTGTAAATATATTCGCCTTTCTCGGTCTTCTTCGCCGTTGTCATCTCAGCCTAAATCAGTCTACTGCTGGCCATAGGCTTCCTTCAAGGCGCGTCGCAAATGCGATCCGATCCTCGCAAAAATCTCGATCCAGTCTGAGTCAACTACCTGTATATAGGTAATCACTCGATCTAGGGTGAGGGCGTCCCACACTACTTCGTATGTGCCTCAAAACCACACATATTTCTACATACTGTCACTTAAGATCTTAACTTTAGCGACACACGTCCTCCAAAATCATCTCAACGTCACGATATGCATATAAAAACAGCCATAACGACGCACAATCACTCAAAGCTTTCTTTCAAGTGATGGCTATAATCAGTTTAATGACTTTCCATATATCTGATTATGATAATATGTGGTTGGACAATACGGGTTATTCATTTTCTTATGCAATCAGTTTATCGTTGGTTTTGCACGTAGTGAACTTATGTAGGAGGTAACCTTCACCTTTATTGTTTTCACTCTTTGGAATTATTGTTATACCTCCTTTTATGTCAATGCACATTTTTCACTATAAGTACCACTGTTATCTTATTATTTGGGATTCATCAAGGAGATACTTTCGTAACCTAACTACCTTTTTCAAACGAGTTTCTAATCTAGTCTATCGATGGTCAGAAAGTTTAAGGCCTGGTGTACAAAATCATGAAAAGCCTATAGAAGGATAGCTATCAGGCCAACCTTGCAACCAGACTTATTGATAACATTTAAAGAATCCTCAAAACTTGGGTAAATCGATACGGCTAAAACAGAGAAGGATATCCAATTCTTAAACATAAGACAATGATGATGAAAATGCTACTGGCGCTCGGCATTTAGTAATGAGTACACTTCTTAATATCTCCCTTCTTTTAACAAAATTTGCATATTTTTCAAGAAAACGTACATTGCGATAACGTTGCTAGACTCTATGCTGATCTATCTTTCATAATGTTTGTTTATAAAATTTTATATTATTCATAGTTATGTACAATTTGGTGGTTGATAATAAGAAAACTACCTTCTGATACATGTATATTTACTAATGAAGTTGTAGTCATAGTCATTACTAATTAAGTTGTAGTCATAGTCAAGGTTCTCTAATGGAGACCACGTCTTGGCAAACGTTGTGTAGGACGCCCCCCAGCCAGATGGTCAGATGACCTAAAGAAGATAGCGGGTAGTGGCTGGATGAAAACAGCAGAGGATCGTGCAAAGTGGCGCACCTTGGGGGAGGCCTATGTTCAGCAGTGGACTGCAATAGGCTGATATGATAATCATACAATCATCACTCATAACACATGTTTCACACATAAATACCTACACTAACGAAAATACATTTTCATTAATTCACCAAAAAATCCATACTTACTTTATACTACATAATATAATAAACACACTTTAATTTATTCACCACTCAAGTTATGTTTTCTACACACTCAGTAATTTTTAATTTTTTATCATATAAGTTTGTTTTATTTGTTGTCATCTGTATACTCCACCTAGTCTACCAAACCGGTTGCAGCTGAAAACCAGCGTCATGGCTCAGGCCGTGGCATTATACTGAGCTGCATCCGTTTCGGCAATATTTAATTTAGTTTTATACGAATTACCTACCTATTGTATAATTTGCCGAATGAAAAATTTCTATTCTATTCTTATTTCTTTTACTTCAATGTTTTATTAAATGTTATCGGTGTTTTATGTTTTTGTCTTCTATTTTCGAAAGTCTCATATTCATGGCAAGTAATAAATTACATCAGAGCTTCTTCAATAAAAAAAGCCGCGAACGTTATGATGAGGTCAAAGACCGTATCTTCACCATAACGTACCATATCTTAACCATATACAGCATATACAACTTTAGACTTATTACAAAATATGTACCTCCTTTCACAACCCTAAAAGGGCACATGTGTTATTGTCTCCTGAAATGGTAAATTGGAACAATAGTAGTGAAAGTGGTGATAAAAACGTAAGGTCTTCGACTGCGTAGGATAGTGGGCTAAAACAATGCCAGAAGATTTATTGTGATTTATTATAGAACGTCCGTAGTAAGTAGTAGTGGGCTTAATCTTCATATTTACGGTCTTCTTGATATTGATTTGACTTTCTTTGTTATCCAATTGGTTATCTTTTGAGTCAGCTAGTTAAATCGTCTCTACCATATTTTGTTCCCGAGTTAGATTGTGGTAAAGACCCTTCGATCAACTATATAAAACTAGATACACAGTCCCATACAAAATGAAATTTAAAAGTGTCCTAACTACAATACGTACTTAGATAGTTGTATACCACTTCATGTATTATGAAAGAGTTCTAAAGTGTCAAACATTTTAATCTAATTTAAACCTTAACGTAATATTATAAGGTCGAAAATAAAATCTGTTTAATTTGTAAAATACCACTTTTGGTTTTGAACAAAGGATAACGTAAGACAATTTGATGACACTGGTTGTCACGTAGAACATGGGAGGAGTGGAGTTGCCTTTGTTAATTTTAAAAATATATTAGTTGGGTCGATTTCACATAAAAAAATCTTCGTCTAAACTTTATAACAAATTCAAAATGCTACGAAATGGTGTGGTTTTCTTTTTAACCCCTGATTGTCTTGTGTATGTATAGGAGCATCATAGCTCTTAAACGGATGATGTTAATGGTGCAGTTTATTTTATTCGAAAGCTTCTTCTTGCGCTGGATTTCAGATATGATTTATCAAAATTGGTTCAGCCGCTTACTTTTATGTTAGTTTTTATGGTTTTTTATTATTAAAAAAATCACATTCATTTCAAATTAACCGACGATTAATATTACAATTGATAATCACAGCCGCCGCCATTCTTCTTAATTATTGCTTATAAACCTAATATTCTATGCTTATTTTTTTATGAAATATGAAATAACTTATAAAAAAAGAAAAGAACTGTGTCTTTCCCGATTACACATATATTATGTTTTGCTTATTTAAAACTTAGTATAATTTTTTGAACAGAAATGACCTATTGAGATTTAAGAGAGGAAATTAGCTATGAAACTAAATAGATATTTAAGTACAAGTAATAATTTATTTTTTAAAATAGCAACTAACTCAAAAAAAAACATTTGTCTTCTTCGCTGTCATCATCTTTGTCCTGAAGATGAAACATATTTTTTTTATTTTATTCAATACAAGAAACTCCAAATCAAAAGTGATAAAAAGGTACATACTATTTGAGGTGCAGCTGTTTTGTGTAACCTTTTGACTCCTTTTGTAATGACATACGAGTCACTTTCTAAAAAATGCTTGGAGCAAAAGACACTACTTTGGGACGGCTAGAAAAAATCTTCACATCTTTGACGTGCGACCACGTATGTCCACTGTCCACATCGCACAGGATCTCTAGGAAAACTAAAAATCCAATAAAACTTTGTTTGTAAACGTCACGCACGTTAAATTTTTTATTAATTCAATTTTATATGATTAATGGTTTTGCCATAATACCTTTAATGTAAGTATAGAAAACAGAATTAATATATATACTCTTTACACTTAAATTTTATAACACAGATGAAAATGAAAAAAAAACAATAGAAAAAAAAGTGTCTCTATTTGTTTTAGAACAGAGTCACTGCATAACCCGAACAAATGATGTTGAAATACAACGGTATGGATTTGTAAGTTCCGCTAGTGTCTATTCAATTTAAAGGGTTATACTCTCGCCGAATGTTATTAAATTAAACTAAAAAAATGTTTTATAACCTTTTCTTGGCCAAATACCAAGATAATTTCAATTCACATATAATAATTACAAAACTACTTATTTAAAAAATGTCATTCCATATTCCTTTAATGTTCTGGAAGTGTGATTTTTACAATTTTTCACTGCGCACTGAGGCATGGTTACTTTCGGAACGAACGAATGCTACTAAACGAAAAGACAACCCAAAACGTCAAGTGGGTGATCATTTAGTGAGGGAACTTTTTTGTTGTGGATTGTGTATCTAGTTCTTTATAGTTGATCGAAGTAAAGACCGAACTATTTTGTTACAAAAAAAAGACTAGTTGAATATAATCTAGTTCTTTGAAAGCGACTGGCTTCTCTAACTTAATCTTGATGACCAACGACATTTTCATCTTCTATATTTCACTTATTCCTGTCATTCATCCGTAGACCTTTTCAGGATTTGGCAGGTTCACGCTTAGGATTAGGATTCCCTTGTATTATATCATCATTTAGTGCTTTTTTCCATCGTTGATTGACTTCTGAACCGTTTACTTATCATTAAGTACACGTTTGATTCCCTGAGAGACAGTGTGACTTTCTTTGCGATATGTTTCTCCCCCAGTAAAACTTTGCTTAGCATGCTTAAACGTACTGTATTATAGAAAAAGCTTTTTTTTTAAACGATGCTTATTTTTCTTACAAATAGCTGTGATGTGATCTGACTCGTCGCTAATATCACATCATGAGATTAATTATTCCTTAATCAAAATAAAACGTCGTCTATATACATAAAATAAATTTTCCAACCAAATCCAATGTATAATTTACCATAAATTAAACATAACAATTAACAAAGAAAGCGATAATTTGCCAATTTGTCATCATACATCGTTGCAGAATGCTGTTGTCTTGACCATTAATGAACCATGATGTCGTCGGAGAAAGCACATAATTCTAAAGTAATGTCTTGTCGATTGTAATTTATAGGCTAGGGTCAGTATACAATATGGCTTGACCAGTTTTTTGGTCCAAAATATTGTTGTTCATATCGCGGAAATGTCAAAACAGTTTTGAAATGTCAATTTACCAACATTGGAGTGAAATTATATGTTGCTGACACCAATCATGGTAAAAAAATCCCATACAGAGCTGATAATTATATTAGTTAATTAAAAGTCCCTACTAGGTTCTGCAACTTTAACTTTACCAAATTTTGAAATGCAAAACTGATTCAAAGCAGGTTGTGTATTTAAATTATTTATTTAATATTTAGAACCACTTAAGTACTTATTAACAATACTTTTATCTAAACTCTGACACCAGGGTTAGCTAAGTTCGCCACACACTTGACTATACCAACACTACAAGAAGAAGAAGAAGATCTAAACTAAATTAAGTCCTTTTTGTATAGTTACATATATTATCCCAAACACAATTTGACCTATTAAGTACCTAGCAGAAGGTTCAGACACAAGCTAATGTGAAGATTTTGAGAAAAAAGAATCCAAAGTTTACCTACTAGGAATAAATTAACGTCAGCTATCTAATGTTTTTATCTGAAAGAACCGATGATTCACTAAAAACATTATTATTATAGACCTGGAGTGTGTAGGACTACTTGTTATTCATTATATTGCTACGAACAACATTCAAAGCGATACTTCACACCTAGAGACAGCATAAACATTTATTGTATGACCTCTTGCTTATGATTATGATCAAAAGCAACTATACTACAACAGTCTATAGTTCTATACTCTATAGAACATGACGAAAAGACAACAAACATGACATGAAAAGGCTTTCCCCGTCATTTAAAGGGAAAGTGAACTTCAAAACGATACTAACCTTCGATACAAATCTCAGTCTTAGACACCATAAAGCTCCCATAATAAAGGCATTCCATACAAATGCACTGAAATTTAAACTGACTCATCCTATCAATCTTAGTTCGACGCCGTCTCGCGCCGTTTATATCTCAAACCCATCTATCAAAATCGAGACATCCGTATCTAAAAACAGAGATAGCACTACCAGTGAAACCCTAGCAAAACAGCTTTAAGTCTCTGAACTTAAAGATCAATCCAACGTAAATGTTAAATTGTCGAAGATAGCAAAGCATGCTTAAAATCTGCAGTAAGAAGTCATCAAAAACATGTTTTATAGTAAAGGAGTAAAGTTGATAATGGTTTTGAAGAAAGGAATAACAAATTGGTTGAAGATGTAATCCATTGAATGATCGCGTCAATTTTCTTGTTTGAAAGATTTTATCGAATCGTGACTTCTGCTGCTTCTTTGAAAATGATAACTTAAACTGGATTTTGATAGAGCAAACAAAAATAAACATCATCGTTTGTAAGCTTTCTTTTAGTTTACTTACGTGATATAAACAGTTCGTTAATTTCATAATATAATAATTATTTTTTATCAAAAAACTGAAGTGGTTTTATGATGACCATACATTTTCATTTCTTCTTTTTGCTTTTACTATTAGACAAAGTTATGTTATACATAACTTATTTACTATAGTGTAGTCTAGCTGCAAGATATTAGAAAAAGTTGCCGAAAGCGCAACAGATAGATCTAAATTGCAATTTAGAAAATGATTGTGAAAGGTAACACCAAAACGCACTGAACAAAAAAACTATATTTCCGTTCTCATGACTTCATCGGTTCTTAACAAGAACTAATCAATACCTTAGTGTCGTTTTTCCATATCGGTGTTTTTTTTCTGCCGTTTCGATCCGGAATCTTGTCTAGGAATCAACATTGGCATCTTTCCTCTAACAGAAATACGTAAAAACAAAATTCTTTAAAACGAGCACCTTGCATCGCCTTGTTAGCTCAGAAAGGAGTATATATATACGTTGAAAAGTCTGGGTTCTTAGAAGTTTAACGCTCAGCAGCTCTAGCACGATAACGACAAACTCGCGCTCGGCTCACGCTGAAACTTCACTTTGATTGCGCGAGGGTCTCACGCAAAGGCTTGCTCGCCCTCTGGCGTTGTCAATGTTGACATTTTGACATAGGACCGCGGTGTTGTCGCGGCGCTGTCACTATCGTACTCGGCCTGCTGGAACCCAGTATCTATCTATTTACACTTCTCTTTATGTTAAATGCTAAGCACTTTTTGATAAAGTTTGCATTTATAAATTATATAAACACTTACAGTAACGGTTTACAAAGTGTGGCAGTATTTCTATTTTAATTTGCTGTAAAATAATGTTTTATTTAATAGAAGCCTTTGACTTCAATCTATCTCAGTGGCTAAGGTTATGGTCACAGATGTAGCAGGCTTACCCAGAAGAAGCATTCACTAAATTTCGAAGACATTCGGGTTATAGTAATTCGGTTAGGCTTTTTGTTAGGTATCGTCTGAAAACTTCATCAATTATTTAATAGAAGGTGGCAAATTAACATATACCTCTGTATTGGGAGCTATATAATAAAGCCAACTTAACGAATATTGAAATTTATTTTTTTGATTCGACTATTTTTACTTTAAACACAGAATAAATAATAGTACTAACGTACAGAAGTCTCACTCCCTAACAAAAGTCAACTTTAAGCATAAAAATTTGCTTTAAATCTTTACTACCACGGATAATATGATACAATACTCGCTATTACTATTAGCACTATTGAATAAATCTGAAAATTAGTTACCCAATAAAGTTACGAAGTTTATTTCCCATTCTTTGTCAATCAGTAGGTATTCAAAAAGTGACAAATCTAATATCCGCTCGAACAATTTGCAGACAAGATTGGCCAACAGGAAACCACGCTCGAACAGTTTTGGACGTGTGAACTTTGTCTAATCAGCCAAATCATTCTCACAATACAGAGTTTAGGAGGTATGAGAGTTAAACATGCAAGAGCTGGACCAAATTGGTGAGTGGGTGACGAGTATCATAATCCAACGAGCACTCATCAAACGGATTGATGATGATGATGTGTTTTTTTTTTAATATAAGATGGGTTCACTCTTGACCTCAATCTTGACCATAAGGTCAAAGATGAGGTCGACGATGGAGCGAGTTTACCCAGAAAATGCCTATAAAGGCACTGGTATTCCCGCGCACCGACGGAACACAGCAAGCTGTTTGGCGTCGGACTTCGGTAGGAGGGTGGTCGCGAACCAGACGGCCCTTTACAGAGCCTACCACACCGCATGAGACCATAGGACGACACCTCAGATTCAGAAAAAAATTAAGTGTCGTTGCCTGGGATGGATTACTAGGAGGCAAGTCTCATTTGTGTTTCCTTAGTCGCCTCTTACGACACCCACGGAAAGGATGGGGTGGTGTTATTCTCAACCGATCACCACACGGTTGGTTCGACCTATTTTGACCATAGCGACCACTTCGACTCCTAATCTGTTTGCGAAAACGGGTTTTGAGGTGGAGGAAGCGAAAAAGGTTAGTTTGGATGGTATCGAGAAGCTTTCTTGTTTTTTACCTATCCCAATGGAAAATGGCGTAAGTTTGACTGTATTTATGAGAGCTATATGATGTATTCATAGGGCTTCATGACATTGTCCAGAAATGTTGAGCCAAAACCTTTAAAAAATAATAAGGCATGCGAACTTGCGCCTACTATCATCTATTTCTTATTGTTATTTGATGCCACATTTTAAACACGAGATTTTTGAATGCATTTGACTGAAGTAGTGAAAGAATACAGCGTAGTGCTTTCTAAAAATTATGTCGGAAGACTGATTGAATACTGTAAATCCTATCCTATTCCATATTCATCGCCTTACTTGATAAGCAAACAAAGAGCGAAGTTATTCATGAATAGCTTAAAAACAATGTCTCCATACTGTCTAGCCGTGTACTAATACCGCCGGCAACGATAAAAGAACGAGTAAGCCACGCTAGCGAAAGTATTCTTAATGAGTTGCACCTCAGGCTATCGTTGGTATACAACCTCAAACCTCAAATTGGCTCTCATTTGACACACTCTTCCGTCTACCACCTCTCATCCGCTTTACTCTAAAACAAACCGTAACACCTGACAACAAAATCAAACTTGCTATAATAAACTCTTTATAAGATGCGAAGAAGTGCATTTAAAAAAGAACTTTCAATATTGAAGACTAGGTTCCTAAGAATAAGGTTGAAGTTGCAGCAGCAAAGGAATTGCTATTGTCCAAGTATTGGTAGATAAAGTCGATTATTTCGTTCTGACAAGCAAATTAGTCGATGCCTTTGTCTTGTTTGGCGTATTACCAGTGATGGGTGATTGAAAGAGTCCAGATAAGGCGACTCGTTTGCTGTTCAATTAAACAGTTCATTTGATCTTGTATGAATGAAATTGCAGTACCGATATGACTGGTTACTCAATGTGAGTTAACTAGCGAACTTTCTTCAATCGGCTACGTATTGTATGACACAAAGGCGGCCTTAAATGATTACAACTTTCACATAACCAAAAAGAATGGTACAGATGAAGGTCATATAAACAATCTTATTAATTGTAGCTCCTTTTGTATCAAAACTTCTTGAGAGGAAGCTGTTTTAATCGACAAAACAAGTACCGTTACAGCCGAAACAAATTGGAAGCTTTCGTTTGAAATTTCACACGGAATACCTTTTAAGTTGATTGTTTGGAGTATCTTTAAAAGCAAGTAAAACAGTATAGCAGTATTTAGCCTGAATTCAGGCATTTACCGTAAACTATAACCTGCTCTTAAGACCGTAATGTAGGAAACGGTCACGACATAAGCACATGACCCTTGCTTTTACTCCACTCCTATTGAAAGCGATCCCTGCGAGAAAGTCTCCGTAATTGTACAGAATTCACTTGCACCAGCCGTATATTAAGATATGAGGAATCTGATAATTGTGAGAAAATTACAACGGCCTTGTATGCAGCTTCTTGTTTGTTATGACTTTTCTGAATTAATGAGACTTAAGTGTTGATTAACAGAAAGACAGAATGTTAATGAGGTGCAAATGAAATCTGCGGATGCTTTTTTAGTTGTTTGTAGTTCGCTTTATAATTTATGAGCTGATAGATATTAGATATCAAAGAAACATTAATCAAGGCAGACTTGACCTAGCCGGATACATTTACGAATGGGAAACTTGAGAAGATACTCGCACAACCTAGTGCACATGTCGATCAAATCGATATAATACTTTGTAAAACGCTTTCCCTATGTCCGTGCTTTTCCTGCTCTCAACAAGTGGGTATTTAAATGAGTAGATGCAAATCTAGAAAACATGTCTTGGATTTTCTCCGTACGATCGATTCTCTAGACAGCTGACAGTGTTGTGACAGTATTGACATAAGCGAGCACGTGCTTCGACGTTTTATTGACAGGTGTACCTTTAGCATTTAAAGTAGCTACACTCAAAACTGACTCAAATGGTCTTAGACTAACAGCCGAGGCGTAAGTAGCTTCATAAAAAAAAGTGGTTGAAGAATGAGCATCTACTGATAGTTATCAAAATAACGTTGTGTGATAGATATTGACGAAAGTGAACGTGAAAGAAACAGAACGAAAGAAAGCAAGAGTGGTCTAACAGGTGATTAGGATGCACGTTGATATGAAACTTCGTTACGAAAAGTAATTGAAATTATATCAGTATTCAGAAATCTTAATATAGAGCCTTTTCGATTCAATTTCTCAAACGACTCTGAAAGTATAGATGTTATAGCTAGTTGATTCGTACTATTATTAACTCATACTATTTTTAAAGGTTCTTACAGCATGTTACTGAAAAAAAAAATAACAAGTATCTTATCACGTAAAAAAAAATTAATATGGTCATGACCTCTTGAGATAATATTTTTGTTACAATCCAAAAAAATATCTATTAATATGGAAATTCGACCGTAGAAAGCTGTTTGATGCAATGCTTCATCATAAATAGGTACGGAAATCTAAAGTAAAAACAGTTTATTAGTTTAGAAGCAATGACCAGTAACATAGAGAAAAAAACTCGACCTTCGATGAAATACTTAACTGAGAAACTTTTAACTATGAAATTCATAAATTTCATACTCATTTTATGGGACTAGTGCCATTGCTATGATATTGCTCAAATAATAAAATTCGGTAATTTGCGAAGTAACGGCTTTTTATTTGACTTGCAAATCATTTACAAGTATTTGTTAAATCTCTTAGTTTTTACAGTATATTTTTTGCTAATCATGTCTTGGAAATACTTTATGATTTTAAGATTCCGCATAGTTTCGGTGCAAAATTTGGTGCAAGTTATTTTCGTAAGCTTAATAATTAAGTTCAAAATTATTGTTGCGTTTCATGGCGACGTTTTGCAATTTAACAAAATTCTTTTTGACGATATTTTGTCCGATTTCAGTAACAACTTTTTGTTTGTTTGTCCTTTTTCACACTGCAACGAGGCCTAATACTTATAAATTTTAGTTTTATATAGAATCAAAAACTGCTTGTCCACTGAACGGTAATATTTTATACTATCTTTAAGCTAAGGTGATAATAAAAAAAATCGATTCAAAGCTTTTTTTAATATTCTATCGTTGTCAATGCAAACAACAGTTACAGTTATCTTAGCTCTAAACTGTTTTCCGTGAATTCCTTTTCTTTTTTTATCATCGTTGTCATCTGTTTAATGAGTGTCCTCTACTGAAAACAGGTTCTGTTAGTTACTGCTTAGAATGTCAAGATGGTTGATGGTTAAGGTTCAGTTCTGTCTGTTGCTGAATCTTCAATTTCCTAATACTTCATGTTTTGTTTTCTGCTGAGTGGATAGAAAAATTTATCTCCAAACGTTTAATCCTTCTTCCATTTTGAGAGATAATATGTTAATACCTAATGCTCTTGAAGAACGCAAATATTGAAACTTTAATGAGTATTTCATTTCATAAATCATATGTTACCGTCACTTCTTCTGGTAAGTATTAAAAATAATTTTGCACTTATTTATGCAACGTAACATTATCTATAAATTAATTAACATCGTCTCCTTTTTTTCTGCTTCTTTTCCTTCGAACGATGTTTTTATTTGTTTGTTTTCGATATATTATTTAATCTAGGAAATACAGATTGCCAACATAAATTCTAGGTTGCTATTTCTATCTAAACTTTACTTTAACTATGTCATCTTACTGTATTATAAAACAAAGTACCTCGCCGCCTCTGTCTGTCTGTCTGGCTAAGCGCTATAAACTACTGAACGGATTTTCATACGGTTTTCATCGACGTATGCAATTCAAGAGGAAGTTTTATGTGTATAATTCATTCCGGAAACTTCCACGGGAACGAAGTCCCGGACGGGAAGCTAGTCCCAAATATAACAGAGTCTTACCTTTTCATTTACGGTATTTCTATTCTTAATTATCTAAGTGTTAGTTGACATCCGGGCTCCGTTACATGGTACAACAACCAGTGACCCGTGTGTTCTTTGTCTCCCTCTTGTACATAATTAGCCAACAATGCTATCTCTCTTATTATCTACCGAGGAAGCAGCACAATATTCTTTCTGATCTAGATCAAAATTTGGAAGCTAAAAAATTGGGGGTAACAGTACTATGGTGCTTTTATTGTTGTCTGTGTGAATAAGCGTTTTGAGTGGAACTTTTTAAGGTGGCTGGCTATAAAAAAAAAATATATATTTCTTTGGAAGTTAGTAAGTTAATAAAATAAAATCATTTTGAAGAATTTCTTTATAGCAATCAGTAAGAAAGTGGCAATTTATCACGAGCGTTTCCGTGCTTCGGAGGGCACGTTAAGCTGTCGGCCCCGGCTGTTGTCGAACTACAGTCGTTAAAACCTAGTCAGAGGCCATTTGGCGGTTTGAAATCTCTGACACCAGGGTTAGCCACACACTTGACTATACCCACACGATAAGAAGAATAAGAAGTAAGAGTGGCATAATTTGGTGCAGTCCAAGACAGATAAAATACCTTCTGTAAGATTTATGGATTTCCTTTGTTTTTACGCTCATACGGTACTGCAAGATGTCTTTTGGGGGCAAATAATAAAACAGCTGGATACTTCTTCAATCTCCAATATAATCAAAAGACTGTTTCTTCTTCGTTACAGTATAATTTGTATTTATATAACATCACAGCTGAAAACTAAGACACCTGTTTAAAAAGTGCTATTGCACGCCTATAATCGAATTTACATTTATTCCGCGAGCTAATCCGCAAAGATCAAACCATCAATTCTCAAAGATCAAACACTGAATGGCGCAAGGCCAGATCTTCAATCATTTCGAATCATGACATCGAATACCATTTCAAACCTTTGAAATTGATATTCGAATTATCTTCTTCGAAATGACCGAATGAGAAAGAAGTTGCGTTGTGCCCGATCCTCCGTGAAGGTCTGCATACCACAGTACTGTGTAAGTTGATTAATAAAACAATTCAGTTATTCGTGGGGTGATAAAGCAGGGATACTATCCTAGTTATGTTTTTTTATTGATTCGATTCGAGTAATCGGTTCTAAAGTTGTAAGTGTTATTACATCTCAAATTCTCAAGATCCTAGGTGAAAGAAATTCGGTTTTTTGTTTATTCACTTTCTGGTGGTATAGAAGTATGATTTTTTTAGAGCAGTACAGAAGAGCAGTTTCATGTCCTAAAGTGTCAACAAATAATGTGAAGTTGTAGTATAAAACATAAAATTAGAGGTCCTGATCACTGACTCATCCTCGCCCAACTTAAACCCTAGGACCAAGAAAGCTGAAATTTCGTTTGAAGGTACCTTTAATAAAGGATGCAAGGAATAAGGAATGGTTTTACTAAATCCTCTAGTTTTATATATAATATTTAAAATCGGAAAAAATAATGCAATAATACACAGTTGACGTTACTGCAAACTTGCTCTATGCCCCAACAGTACTCAACATAGATTATGAAGTCCAAAGAAAAGAAAGACTTGCCTCATTTTATACCTACATTACAATGTAATCCTCCGATAACTGCACGCCACTTTACCTCAAACAATGTGCTGCAGAAATCAGAGCAGTTACAAAATTGCCGCCATTAGAGTGACTCCTTCATTGGAAATGCACAAACCTGTCATTCTATTGTATATCCACCACAATCAGGTGGATGGAGCTACTTGTAACCTACTTGGGATTCCTTTAAAATAGGTAGTTACTGGCTACTCAATCAGAGGTTCTTAAAGTTTGTTATTTTGCCACATACAAAGGAGTATGTGGCAAAATAACAAATGACGCATCTTTTGACATGCATTACCCTAAAATGCAAAATATTTTGAATCCCTCGTTGCAAAATACTTAAGTTCTAAAATTGTTTAAATATAAGTAAAAGTATTGGGGTGTACAATGTATATAAATAAATATAAATATAAATAAAAAAATTATTCAAAAAAAGCAGGCAATTTACAATTTTACAATACTTATTTCTAAATGAAAACATTTAAATAAACTGCTTGTTATACATTCCCTGCAGCCAGTAGCGAATTACATCTCGTACATACATAACATAACTTATACTCAACACAATCATAGGCCCATACTAAGGTTTTCCCTGAGTCGTGGGTCCCTTGGAATATACAAAAAGATAGACATGAACATCCACGGCCCGGGAACAAACATCTGCTTTCACACAAGTATTTGCCCCGACCGGAAATCGAACTCAGGACCCGTAGATCAATAAAAAAATCATGTAACTGTAGTTAAAAGAAATTTGAAGTAGTTTAAGTTTGATTTTCGTTTCATTTACGTCCAGACGCACTGCGGGGTACCACCCTTATCTTGTCGAGATCCCTAGGATACGTACTGAGCGCTATTCTTCGTCTTTTATATTGCGCACTGCCAGGGAGTGGAATTCCCTGCCGGCGTCTGTATTTCCGAGTTCATACAACCCAAATATCTTAAAAGTGCGAGGGAATAGGCTTCTTCTGGGTGAGCTCGCTACATCCTCGACCACATCTTGGCCCTAAGCTAGATTGTGGTCAAGAGCGAACCCATTCTTAATAAAAAAAAATATATATTTTGTTATTTTTATGGCTCCGCAATCTTCCACTATTGCTATCGGGAACTTCAAAACAAGACAAGCCTTTGTTGATTCAAGAGTTCTGTTGGCTAAAAACTTTGAGAGCCACTGTGCTATACCATACTCTGAAATTACTAGTCTTTCAATTTGAATAGAAAAGTTGCACAATATGGACCTTGGCAGTGAAAAGAATACCCAGTTCTCATGATTTAATAGTTGAAGGTTCTCTAATTGGGTAATTAGGTAGTTAAGGTAACTGTTTCCTCTGTTTTCTGGGTTACCGGTATAGTCTTTGTCGGAATTAGTTTCCTGTGTAAAGGTTTAGTCGAGATTCAAAGCCACATGTCTTTATATGGGTATCTTATTACGTAGGTAACCCCAAATGCTTTATGGTCTCATCATTTTATGGCTAGTCGATTTTCTAATCTTTTTTAGTACTTTTATGCATCTATAACTAGGTACTAATTTAGTTATAGTATGAATTTGGCGCGTGGAGCTCATCTTAACATACAGGTTGAAAAAGAACCTCCTAGCTTTATTGAAAATCCTGAACCAGTATCACTTACTGAACACTTTTTTATTTTATTTTATTGGGGAGGGGGGATTTTTTTTTCCTAAACGTAGACACTACTCGGGCGCACCCGCCGAGCGCTACCCGCACCCCTCGCGTGCCTGATGTAGGAGTAATGTCTACGTTTAGGCAAAAAATGAACTATTCCCATTGGAAAAAAATTTTAAAAATTTAAAAAAATTTTTTTCATAAATGTGTTCTTTGAGTGATACTGGTTCAGGATTTTGAATTTAGCTAGGAGGTTATTTTTCACCCAGTATAAATATTATTGTAAAAATATTTAGAAATGTGTAATGTTCATTTTATGTTTTTCACACAGGTCTTAGATCCTAACATATGTAATACTGTGTAGATATAAAATAAATAAATAAATGTGGGGTCCAGACTCACTCATTAACTCTTCAACAACCGGCAGAAACCACTGGACAGCTGAAATTTTGCGAAAATGCTAGCTTTTCACGGTTACGTGTAGACAAAAAACAATGAAGGAGTTTATAAAGTCCCGGGCAACATCTAATTCTTAATACATTTCTTGGCTGCGATTTTATTAATGAAGTGGTTCAAGTTTATATAAATATAGCAAGGTTTGTCTTACACAATACATTATCTTGCACCTGCTGATGTAGATGATAAATAAAAAGCCTAACACATGTAGTCTTGTTAAGCTAAAACAAAAAAAAGAAACAATGTAAGTAGGCAAACGATGAACACAATACCTGTTATAAAAAAATATTACCTGTCTATTCGAATAGATAATACAAAGCATGTCGGTTTTAACTAAAATATGAGTACCTAAGTATTACTCAAAACCGTTTTCAGTGAAAAATTACAGTGCCTAAAAATTAAAAGTTTTCATTGTTATTTATCTTTATTTCAAACATAAAAATAATAAACCATCTTAATGTTCGGAAGAAAATAATAGAAATACTTTATAATAGAACCAAGCTGACTATTATTGAAATGAAACTATATTTAAATGGGAGTTAGTCTAAGAACAGTCACAACTTTGTCTCCTAATTTTTGTTTTGTGCTTGTTTCAGGTATGTATGAGCAGTAATTGCAAGAAAGCAAGTAAAATTATTTTAGAAATAAGTACAATAAGAGGAAACGAGAAAAAATGAGAAAAAATGCGTTACAATTTTAATTATCATTTTATTACTAAATAATAAGTAAACGTTACTCACTTAAGACCCACACTAAGGTTTTCCTTTATGTCGTGGCTTCCTTGAAACATAAAAAAGATACACACAAACACCCGTGACCCAAAATCAAACATCTGCTTTTTACACAAATATTTTCCCCGACCGGGAAACGAACCAAGGCCCGTCGATCAAGAGACAGCGCCACTACCACTCGACCTAACTGTCCGTCAAAACGAGTAGTTAGGTACTATTCAGTTAATAGTATTTAAATTACTCTTTAGCACAGGACCGCGATGATTGGCGCTTCAGACTTCAGAGAAGAAGCCTATATCCAGCAGTGGGTTGATATGGGCTGAGTATGATGATGATGTTGATGAAATAACTCTTTTAACTTCATTTCGTTTTGCACACCTACATGTGAATAAACTTTGAAGCACCTTATTCATTGAGAAACACAACGCAACGCAAACTTCTTTAACATATTAATTATTCTTGTGCAATGTTTCATATTCCATATCTAAATTACAACAACCTTTATCTTGCTGGTCAAATCTTTATTCAAAATCCTCACTCCCATATCGAATTACAACCTTTCCCAGCCCAATACACTCGCTCCAATTCTCAGCGACAAAGAGTCGGTTTCTAATCCCAAACTGTAATGAAATGAGACTGCGCTTGCGCATGCCATATTCACACACTCACTATTATTATACTTATTAATGAACATTCATGAGATATTGCGGAAAAATGCAGCACTTCCTTCCGAATGGGAATAAATAAGGCCGGCACAATAAATCTCTACTTTTCGAGAAGTGGATACTCTAAAATAAAATAAAATTTACTTCCCCCAACATTTGATTGCTTATAACTTTTAAACGGCTGAACCAATTTTGATCGAATAAATAAAAAAAAATAGTTAATAAATTTATTTATTTATTTATTTATTTATTGAAAACATACAATGATATTATAAAATGAAATACTAGTATTTAAACTAGGCCGAGCCTGTGTCTTAAACACTAGTTTCTTCCTTATGTTATTAACTAAAGTATGTTAAGTATTACTTCTAGGTATACAATCGTTATTACTACATATTACTCACAATACAACTATGTATTTATGTGTAAAATATTAGTAGTAAGCGAAAACAAGGATAGTGTAGGTAGTTCGTGCCACATTCCGTCAATCAATACCAATGTTTCGCCAGTGACATAAAGATGTAAGTACTCGTACCAACCATATTCTTGTTGCACTCCTTGTAAATCGACATATGAAGCCTCAAACAGATTAATTATTAGTCCAAGTAACATAATAAATGACTTTCCAAGTAATTAACGGTCACAAATTCACAAGAACATAGGATACTTTTATTTTTATTTTTGTTTAAACCTAATGTGGGTATAAGAATATAATCGTCATCAACTCTGGCGCAAACACAATGACTACGCTACAGAAAGATCGGGACGTAAGCAACTTTTTGGTTAAGAACCTTAAACAATTATTTTATAGAATCAAAGTTAATTTTATGATAATGACCATTATTTTTACTTAATTTTTGTTATATAGCTAATATAGCTAAGAACCATCTCGATTACGTCAGCTTTCAAACAAAAAACCTGCATCAAAATTGGTCTTTTCGCTTAGGAGCTGCGATGCCACAGCAGACATACAGATACATAGATTCGCACAAAACAGTTTTTTGTCGGGGTTTAGTGAGAAATGATGACAACTTAAGACTGCCTTCGCGCAGTTAAAGTGAAGTTTCACCATCATCTGAGTGGCGACGGCGTGCGTGATACGTGAGTCTGACGCAGGCCTTGCTAACAGTCTGATTTCCTGGGTCCCTAAGGGTTCTTTTATTTCCGAGGTCCCTGGCCTACAAAGAACAACAGATACAAACATTCAGAGTTGAACTGTTTTTTACACAAAACAGGCAATCGAACTCAAGTGCCATCAACTCCAAATCAGCGTTACAAACCACTAAACTAAACCAGTTATCAATCACTGTTTGTTTTGTCTAAATAATTGAAAAGCAGTTGCTATTAAAATTTCACACGGGAAAGAATAAAGGAACAATAAATATTTATTGCTTACTACAATAGAAAAGTAAATTTATGTTTCATGGTCGAGAGATTACCTTAACATATCGAACTAAGTAAAGGTCTATTGTTTCTAATAAAGCTTATAAATAATCATCTACATACAGAAACAAAATCAAAACCACTCGTGTAAAAAAAGTTATTGCTAGTCTCATTCCGAAGTGCTATTATTATAATAATAGAATAGACTAGCTGATGCCCGCAACTTCGTTTGCGTGTTAATTTTTTCTTTTGAACAGATTACATTTTATTGATGGTCCATTGATTTAGTTTAAGATTTAGATTTTTACATACAAAAGTTTTTTCCCGCTAACTCCCGTTCCCGTGGGAATTTTGCAATATCCGGTTGCAACTAAGCTTTAAGTTTACTAAGGTATCTGCATGCCAAATTTCAAGCGTCTAACTTAAGCAGTTTAGATTTTTCATAGAAAAGGATTATTCCCGTTCCCGTGGGAATTTCGAGAATTCCTTTCTTAGTGCACCTCTACGGTACCTAAGCTACGTCCTTTCCAAATTTCAAGTGCCTACGTTTAGCCGTTTAGGCGTGCGTTGATATGTCAGTCAGTCAGTCAGTCCGTCAGTTTCTCCTTTTATTTTTTCAACCGACTTCAAAAAAGGAGGAGGTTCTCAATTCGACTGTTTTTTTTTTGTATATTTGTTACGCGATTACTCCGGCAATTATAAACCGATTTGAATAATTCTTTATTTGTTCGAAAGAGTATACTCCTGAAGAGGTCCCATATAAATTTTATCAAAAATGATTCAGCGCTTTAAAAAAAAAACAACAAAAACAAAAAATACTACAAACTAGAACATCATCTAAATAAATGAATGACATTTCTGCTTGTAGTTATCTGCTAATAAGCATTGTAGTCCACAAAAAATACTAGATATCTACTTTGTGCGAACTGTTAGGATTGAAGTCGGTGACTCATACGTTTTTAACGTGGAAAATTATTAGATAATAAAATAGATAAGCTAATCAAAATATGAGTACACTGTTTTACTGATATACGAATTTCTCATTAATCATCATTTGCTCTGCGATGGATGAAAACATCGTGATGAAATTCGTCTGAAAAAAATAAGCTTTCGGACGGCGCGCGGTCCACCAACCCGCATTGGGCTAGCGTGGTGTACTATGACCTAAATTCTCTTTAATGTTTCGAAGGGAAGCCCGCACGGGCACCCCTTGGAGCTTGGAGTGGGCGTATATGGGCAGATAATGAATGAATGAATAAATTTTCTTATGAGTCTTAACATAGGCCAAGGACTGTTATTGTATACCAATGAGATGTTAGTTCTGGAATCTGTCATGATCTACCTATATTTTATTAGTACTTTTAAGGCAACCAAAGTGCATAAATAAATAAAATCGGCCTCTAGTATATCTATATATCCATACACTCACGCTTATAGTCCCTTTTGGGGTAGGCACCCTCCTACCGAAGTCCGACGCCAAACAGCTTGCTGTGTTCCGTCGGTGCGTGGGAGTACCAGTGCCTTAAGGCGACTACAGCACCTAAATTACGATTTTATGATGCGTAGATAAGCATGACGCACTGCATTAAATCGAAGAAAAAAAATACTACGGTAATAACCCAGAAATGCCTTAATAGGCATTTTCTGGGTTAACTCGCTCCATCGTCGACCTCATTTATGACTTTGGTCAAAATTGAGATTAAGAGTTAACCCATCTTATAAAAAAAAACAGAGCTTCATGTTGTTCTGGAACTACATTTGACATTCATTCTGAAGGCTTTTAGATGGAATTTCATTAGAGTGTTCATAGGTTGTCAGCTTTTTGCCCACGATACCGCAAAACTCTACCCCAGTATGGAATGTTATTGTAGATTCTGCTAAAACCACAGTTAACACTAAATAAGGGCTCAAACACACTAACAGATACAATCAGCTTGCCTAAGGACAAATTCCATCAGATTACACGAGTTGAAATATTAAAATTGGTTTTCCTGACTTTTATGAACACTATAGTGACCTGATAAACCCTATCGGCAGAATTTACTCTCTGACAATAAGTTTGTTTCCTAATAGGCCACATAATCCTTGTATGGTTAAAGTTAAAGATGGTTGTGGATTGGAATCGTGATCGAGAGGTACAGAATTCGAATCGCAGGATCACCAATGCACAAGCCAAGCCAACATAGGCATGTGTGTCTCGTTCCGCCCTCTCGTTCTATTATTATTGAAATAAATATATTAAAATAATAATAAATTACTTAAATAATAATAATACACCACAACCTGTGGATTATGATCCACTCCAGTTCCAGAGCATCCAGTTTGCTCTTGACCACAATCAAGCACAAAGGCGAAGATGCGATCGAATATTGTAGCAAGCTTACCCTGAAGATGCCTATTCACACGAACTTTAAAAAGATCCGGGTTATATGAATACAGACGAAGGCAGGGAATTCCATTCCTTGGCAGTGCGCATATAAAAGATGATGAAAAGATGATCGAATCAGAGCTCTATTAGAGACAGTAAGGAAGTCAGAGCGACATTGACTTGACTAAATTATGTCACGCGTCCATATTAGCTGTGCAGTTATCCTAAAGATCAGGTTTAAACTATCCACATGATAAAACGCATGGTTCTCGGACAGAAGAGTAATGGAAAGATAGAATCGATTGGATTTCGCATCCCAAATCAGCCTGACGTTGAAGAAAATCTAATTTTTGGTAAAAATGTCAAACTTACAAAATATAAATAATTTTTAGTGAAAGAAAAATTGTTGGGCGCGAATAGGACTTGAACCCATGACCCCAGGATTAGATCTCCTGGTGCTCTAACCGACTAAGCTATCGTGCTTTCAAGTAGTTAGGGTATGAGAGTTGTTATAGCACTAAGAGATCTATGCCTGGAGTCGTTGGCTTAAGTCCAATTCGAGTCAAACATTTATCTTATCTGAATTTCTTTGTGAATATCTCTCTATGCAGGTTAGCCTTCAGCGATCGGATGTTAGTGTATCTTTTTATTGGGCTAGGTATCTATGCAGTTTGTAGGGGCAGGCAGTGACAAATAGTATCGGTGATACGTTGACCGTAGACTTACAGAACAGAGTCGTTTGTTTTAACTGATTACTGGTTAGTTATAACTGGTGTGCTACTACTTCATTAGTGCCACATACTTTCGACATTCTTGTAGCCCAAGATTTTTAAACTTCGCCCAAATAACACCGTAGGCAAAGTTATCCAACACACACACCTCCGAATTTCACTTTCGACGAAAACAAAGCCACTGGAGCCCACGCACAATTAACGCACTAAAATTATAAAGGTCACCTTCAATGTATGGATTAACTCTGATTCAAATCAATTTCTCTACCGCGGGCGGTAAAAGACTGTTTAAGAGTCAATTTTGGATCGACAGGTTGCACTTTCTGTGACCTTTTGGATGATGAAAAATTGAGGAAGTTATCTTCTTGAACTGGTATAGAAAAATTTGGAACAGGCAACAGGGCAGGAAAACTTTGACTACTGGATTGTATGAGTGGTTGTGATGTCTTCATCGAAAGTTTCAGGTTGGTTCTACCCACGCGATACAAATGACTCAGTAAAAGGTGTATGGAAAGAAGAAAAAAAGAAATAAATTATTTATTGCTTCCACACCATACACATAGTTACAAATAAAGTAACATACAAACAAGAAAAATAACAATAAAATATGTTTGAAATTTTAAATTTATCTTTGTTTAAGACTTATATTTCTAAATATTTTAAACCCTGCCTCCCAAACTAGGTAAACCTGTATCTTGGAAGACAGTGTTTGACCACGGTAGAAGAATTTTAGTCACGCGTACCTACTTAGATAGATAGATTTAACATAGGATAAGCATATGTGTTTGTATACTGGGTATAATAGTGTTTAGTTTTGTTGTGTGAGTGTTTTGTGTGTGTTGTGTGTGTGGTGTGAATGTGTTTGTATGTGTATGTGTGTGTGGTGTGTATGTGTTGTGTTTGTAATAGTATATGTTTTGTGTGTACATCTTTTGACATTATAGTAGAGTCAGTAAGCGGGAAAAAATGAGTTGACTTTCGGAAATTGGATTAAAGCAAACCACTTGGTATGATTGTTCCTTAGGTTAAAATACGCCGATAAAGATCGGTAGCCCTCGAAAATATCTCCTCTGGACCGGGAGGGGGAGGGTCAAAGAGGTGCTCCGCCCGGCGTTACTTCAAAAAATATTACCACTCATTTGTAGCTACCAGGTTGAGTTTGGTATGGTTTTCGTATAAATCAATAACGAGGAATTCATTTCTAGTATTTATTTTACACATATGTGCAATGGTTTTTTAAATAATCGCAAAAATATAAAATTGTAATCACAAAAAAAACCTTTCGCAGCCTATATTTTTTTATTTAAGAGACATATAAGTGTTAAAAAAATACTCAAATGTAGCTTGTTTAATGTTAATTTATAAAAACATAACTTAAGTAGGGGTTTTGATATAGAATTATGACACGAAAAAATGTAGAACCCGACGCGGCGGACGGATTATTTGAGAGAAGGAAACTTTTTTTATTTGAATCATATAATAATTTTATGATCTGGTCCTTTTTATGATACCGATGCGTTTATTTGCTTTCTAATCTATTTATTAATTTAATTTTTTTGGGTTTTCCAATGTCAAAGACCAGTAGTGGAGTGCCGTAAGACCAAAAAATGTCAAAGCCTCGGAACCCGGTTCCACTGAAAGGGTTTTCGTGAAACATTTTTTATTACAATCTTGGAGGTAATAAAAAGATTTAACCCACAAATTTTGCCGATCTGATTTTTATCTGGTATTGAGGAATTCCCATACAAAAGAAGATTTTTTCGGTAGGTAAAAAAAAAACGATTTTCAAAGATTTCCATACAAAATCAAAACTATTGATGATGTAAGTTTGAAGTTTTACATAAATGATGTTCAGATATTGTGAAAACTTACCTAAATGAGGTTACACGGAGTTCCCATGGGAACAAATTGTAGGACGACCGCTAGTTGATATGTACGTTTGGTGTTTCAGTCGCAGTCCTCTATCTTTCAATATATTATAGACAGCATGTCCAAATTGTCAGGAAATACGTATTTTGATAGTATCTGTCGTAAAATATAACAAATAACATTAAAAACCTAAATCACAATGGAGTTCCAATACGACAAACGTCCAAAATTTCGCATTTCCTTTACAAGTTTTGTCACTGCTCTATTTCAAAAACGATGTAATGCATACACCTTAAACTTCGTTTACATTTAAAACATACTTTACATTTGTTAAAAAATATATGAATAACAGTCAAGAGTGAATCGGACTCAAGCTAAATATATTTAAACAAACTCTAACTCGAACTGTATTTGTGACATTTACCTGGTTATATTTCATGGAATTACTGTTATTATTTATATTATGACTCGGAAACTTTAATATCCGTGCCTGTGATGTATGTGTCTTCGTTTTATTAAACATTTTTGCCCCACATCATACTATAAACGCCAACTCCATAGTAAATAACCAAAAATCGTGAAAAAAAAACTGTTTTTATTTACATCGACTTTAAAATTTTATTGCTTGAGTTTGGCTCATATCTGGCTAGTTTTAATATATTTTTAAAAAAATGTAAGGTATGTTTTCAATGTGTACTAATTTCGAAGGATTGGATTGGAAGGATATACATTGTATTGTTTTTGAAATAGATTAGTAACAATTATTTTTTCAAAAATACGATATTTTGGACGTTTGTCGTATGGGAACCCCACTGTAGTTTCGGTTTTTAATTTTATTTATTATATTTTACGATAGTTACTATCAAAATACGTATTTTCTGAAAATTTGGACAAGCTGTCTATAATAGTTTGAAAGATAGAGGGCTGCGACTGAAACACCAAATGTACATATCAATTAAATGGACGCCCTATAATTCTTTCCCATGGGAACTCCGTGTCACCACATTTAGATAAGTTTCCAAAATATCTCAAGATTATCTATGCAAAATTTTAAACTTACAGCTTCAATAGTTTTGATTTTGCGTGGAAATATTTAAAAATCGTATTTTTTTAACCACTGAAAAAAATTAAAAAAAACACAAATTATCAAAATTAAAAAATATATTAAAAAGCAAATAAACGCTTCGGTATCATAAAAAGGACCAGATCATAAAATTATTATATGATTCAAATAAAAAAAGTTTCCTTCTCTCAAATAATCCGTCCGCCGCGCCGGGTTCTACATTTTTTCGTGTCATAATTCTATATCAAAACCCCTACTTAAGTTATGTTTTTATAAATTAACATTAAACAAGCTACATTTGGGTATTTTTTTAACACTTATATGTCTCTTAAATAAAAAAATATAGGCTGCGAAAGGTTTTTTTTTGTGATTACAATTATATATTTTTGCGATTATTTAAAAAACCATTGCACATATGTGTAAAATAAATACCAGAAATGAATTCCTCGTTATTGATTTATACGAAAACCATACCAAACTCAACCTGGTAGCTACAAATGAGTGGTAATATTTTTTGAAGTAACGCCGGGCGGAGCACCTCTTTGACCCTCCCCCTCCCGGTTCAGAGGGCATATTTTCGAGGGCTACCGATCTTTATCGGCTTATTTTAACCTAAGAAACAATCATACCAAGTGGTTTGCTTTAATCCAGTAGAAAAAAGTGAATCTGCTTAATGACTCTACTAATTAGCGACTTTGTCATTTTTTATTTATTTCAATACTTGGATCTTGGCTAAACAACGAAACTCGCCATCTTATTAGAATTGAATTGACACCCCAGGAAACTTTCCGAAGTTCTCGAAAAAATTCTTTAACATTTCATACTCAAGGAAATCAACTTATCTCTCAAGGTGAGGTGATTTTTTTAACATATTTCCTTGGGGAATGTTGTTCAGTTAAGTCACCTAATATTGTATTTAAAACAATATTCCGCATCGTATCGTGTAAGTAGTGCATTTCCCTATAGTGTGAGATAAATGTTGTTTCGTGATCCGTTACTTTAGCATTCAGCCCGGGACTTCGTTTCCGTGGGAATTCGGGAAAATTATTTAGTCTATGTCCATCGGGGATAATGTAGCTTTCTAATGGTGAAAGAATTTTCCAAATCGGTCCAGTAGTTTCGGAGCATATTCAATGCAAACAAACAATCGAATCTTTCCTCTTTATAATATTAGTATAGACTAGCTTTCCACTCGGGACTTTGTTCCCGTAAGAATTTTTGAAAATGTCTAAGCTAAATTATTGCATGGTTTAACTAAAATCCGTCCAGTAGTTTATTCCGTGAAGAAGCAACAAACATCCATCCAGCCTCGCAAACTTTCGCATTTCTATAATTTAGTAGGACAAGCAGCAAAATGAAATGAAGTATTGTTATGCTCTTTTGAACTTTCAATTAACTTTTTTCAAGAATTCCCTCTCTTTCAATAACACCTTAGATCGCATAACATTATAATTGGCCAACTAAAACGAGCCTCTGGCTATGAATATTGGACAGTGATGTCTGTATTCAAGAAGCGAGGTGAAACTGGGCATTATGATCTGAGCCCCGATTCTGTAAACTTAAACTTAAGTTGTGTGTCGATGGAATGGAGGCCATTTTATCTGTTCGGGTGGCGAAATTGAGAATTATTTAATTTTTATATACTTGCTGACAAACACTCCGACCAGCAACGCCACCGCCAACAAGTTGCAAACAACCCAGCAACTGAAAATTCAGTTGGCGGTGGCGCCACCAGTAAAAGCAGCCGTTATTAGATGTATGAAATTTGGATAGTTCTCAATTTCTCCACCTGAACGGATATAATTTTCCACGTTAAGAACGTATGAGTCACCGACTTCTATCCCAACAACAGTTCGTACAAAGTAGATAACTAGAATGTTTTGCAGACTACAATGCCTATTAGCAGATAACCACAAACGAAAATGTCACTCATTTATGTAGATGATGTTCTGGTTTGTAGTATTTTTTTGTTTTTGTTGATTTTTTTAAAGCGCTGAACCATTTTCGATAAAATTTATATGAGACCACCTCTGGAGTATACTCTTTCTAACAAAAAAAGAATTTTAAAAATCGGTCCATAATTGACGGAGAAATCTGTGAACATACTTACAAAAAAAATACATACAGTCGAACAAAGAACCTCCTCCTTTTTTGAAGTCGGTTAAAAATGGCGACCATCTCATCAACACACAACTTAAGTTACAGAATCGGGGCCCTGTTAGGGCCCTGTAAGTGATGATACTTCCGGGATTAAAGACCTGACGGTATACTTATATAATTTTTAAACCATATTGTCCGACAGTAATGTTGAAGATCGTAATTTTGGGCCAAAGTAGGAATTAACTATGCAGGTTTCAAGTAGTCAAAAAAAACACAAGTAGAAAAAAACCACATTAATTTTCATGGAGTTTAAGTCTAAAATTACATATGTTGTATTACCCCCTACATTTAACGCGTAAAACTCTTAAACGGCTAAAAAATTGCTGATTAAATATAGCTAAGAATCATCTCTTTTAGGTACGTCAGCTTCCAAACAACAACAAAGAACGCATCAAAATCGATCCACTCGTTTATGAGCTACGATGCCACAGACACATACACACAGAAACACACGTCAAACTTATAACACCCCTCTTTTTTGTCGGAAATAAAAAAAAAACTCCCGTTCCTGTGGGGCTGCTATTTTTATATGTTACTAGCTTTCCGCCCTTAACTTCGTTACCATGGGAATTTGGGAAAACTATGTAGCCTATATGTTAATCTAGGGTGTCAGCTACCTCCATACCAAATTTTATCAAAATTGGTCCAGCCGTTTGAGCGTGAAAGAGTAGCAAACATCCATACATCTTCACAAACTTTCGCATTAGGAAACCTTAAACAAAACCTTCTCCTAAGGTGTTCTTTAGAGCTCAAACTAGCTTAGCCTGACATCGAGTTTACCCGATAATGTACACCTATGTAATAGCACACACATGATGGTATTTACTTAGACCATAATAAGCACAAAGTCAAACAAAATAGGCCTATTACAAGAAGACTAACCTTCAAGTCTGACCACAGGTGTATTTTTAACTAAACAATAGCGACTAACTAACACTAATACTTAACGTGTAAACTAAAATTGCTCTTAGAAGCCTAGACGCAGGATGAGCGCAGTTTTACGTTCGTAATCATGGTAATTAGGTACCGCTGTTTGATTAGGGTTAAAGGTTGTAAGTAGTTGTAGTAACCTATTGCCTACCAAGCATAAAGTGTTCGTCGCTCACCGGCACCTCTTTATATGTTCTGTGACCGGCACCGTTTTTAACCGATCACTGGGGTGCATGGAACCTGATGAGGTGTCTGGTAATTTTTACGTGCGTTTCCGTGCTTTGGAGAGCACGTTAGGTTAGGTCGGCCCAGGCTGTTTTAAGACTCCTGACAACAAGTCAAGTTTTCTCCGTACTTGATTATACATATACGATACAGAAGGAAAGGAAACGAATAAATAAATATCAGACTGAAAAAAAAGGATAAAGGACGCTTCAACCCATGAACCACCACATCAAGGGGACGTATATGGACGCTCTTCGAAATAGTGAAGAGGTTGTCATAGTCTACCAAGCCCATAGCTTCGCAATTCTAGCGAAATAAGAATTTAGGAAAACATTTGCTATCGCTTGCGCGCTGAAGCTCCCGGGCATCGCGTGCGATAGAGACCGTTGCAGCTCGCTATTGACAATAGGTACTTTTCTTGGTGAAATTTGCATTTCGGGAGAAAACGTCAGACACATTACTAACAGATCATTTTGATTTTGGTGTCGATCGGTTCTGCATAATATATTCTAGGTTTATAGGTTTAGCTTTTAAAAATTAAGTACATTGCTTTTTGTATAACAGACTGCTTAATTCGAAAAAAAATTAATACAAAAATAACGTTATTTGAGGTACCTATAAGTTTTAACTATAGCGAATTTTGAAAAATGGAAAAACTATAAACCTAGTGTTTCATTGTGATAATAACATAGTAAAAAATCATTCAGATTTGAAAATATTTAGAGGTGGAAAAACGTTTTCTATTTTTGTATGGACGAGCACGTACTATTCATCCAGGAATTTTTATTTGCATGAATTCAGTGCCTAATAAGATGGGAAATGCTGTAATATAGAGATAATTTGCATGTTCGAAGCTAAAGAGAAATTCCATCGTGGAAAAGACATTACCTTTTAAAATAACTAAGACCGTAACAATTTCCTCAACATTTACAAATTTGGCTTTACGCCAACGATAGGCGATAATGTCTAACAATGTTCCACGACGACTTTCCATCACGTTTGACAGAATCTAGGCAATAAGGAAAAACGCCTGAGGTCTAGACTCTAGTGCTTAGCTGCGAGACAACTCCTAAGATAAATATTTGTGCCTAGAAATTATAAAATAAGATTATGTCGGAGGTGTATTTAAGCAATCGATAAATGTTTCGTTAGAAGGTGAGATTGCTATGTTACCCTCGCTACAACTGTACGAGGAGTTATACCAAATGCTTTAAAATTTAATAACCTTTAAAGAGTATACCTTGAAACGGCTGAACCTATTTTGATCAAATTAAACTAAGAACCATCTCGAAAACGACAGCTTTCAAACGAAAAAACCCCATCGAAATCGGTAAATTCGTTCAGGAGCCAAGATGCCACAGATAAACACATTTATACACGTTACAGACATTTTTTTTAAAATTATAAGATGCGTTAACTCTTGACCTCAATCTTGACCAAGGTCATAGATGAGGTCGACGATGGAGCGAGTTAACCCAGAAAATGCCAATTAAGGCACAGGTACTCTCGCGCACCGACGGAACACAGCAAGCTGTTTGGCGTCGGACTTCGGTAGGAGGGTGGTCGCGAACCAGACGGCCCTTTACAGAGCCTACCACACCGCATGAGACCATAGGATGACACCTCAGATTTAGAACAAATTGAGGTGTCGTTGCCTGGGATGGATTACTAGGAGGCAGGTCTCATTTGTGTTTCCTTAGTCGCCTCTTACGACACCCACGGAAAGAAATGGGGTGGTGTTATTCTCAACCGATCACCACACGGCAAAATACAGATACAATACAGACATACAGATACAAAGACACACAGCTACACACTTCAAACTTATAACACCCCTCTTTTTTATCGGGTTTAAAAATGTCTTATTCACATCACTTGGTGGCTGTACTGCGAGCAGCTGTAGCAAAATTATAGATTTCCTCAAGCATTCTTTTTTACTGAAAGGAAAAGTATACCCACGAATAATGGGCGGTATAGGGGTCTATAAAACATGACATAAAGGAAACAAAATAATGTTGGCTACTGAATGGTCCATATTACAATCGTAGCCTTGGGCCTTTGAGAGTGTGACATCTTGACGTAGTATTAATTGTTAAACACCGCGAACCTATGTCAAAATGTCAACATTGACAACGCCATAGGGCGAACAAGCCTTTGCGCGGACTCTCGCGCAATCAAAGTGAAGTTTCAGCGTGAGCCGAGCACGAGTTTGTCGTTACCGTGCTAGAGCTGCAGATAGTAACATGTTCTTCTAGGAAACAAGAGAATATGACTGGCTAAGTAGTTCTTATAAAGACTTCAACTAGGAGCACTTATAATAATCGGCTTAAAGCCAGTTCTTCACTCGGTCCGGTAAGCAAATAGCCCACAATCGCAATCCTGTTCTGCTGACTGTACTAATGATACTCACGTATTAATCGTATTGTCAGTAGATAGTGAGAACGATCGAAATAGAACCAACAAAGAGGAAAAAATTCGAGTCATAGACAATCTTACTTACACACTTGAGTACTTTAGATGCAGATTCTAACTACTTAGTGGTACTACCGAAAATAATGAAGGTGTTTTGTAAATCTGCTAACACAGTTTCTGATATATATCTTTTATTTAAATATTATAAAAGAAGAAACTGACTGGTGACTGACTGACTAACATATCAACGCACAGCCCAAACCGCTGAGTCTAGAGATTTTAAATTTGGCACGTAGGTTTCTTATGAGGTCTAAGGGAGCACTAAGAAAGGATTTTTTGAAACTCACCCTCTAAGGGGGTGAAACGGGGGTTCGAAGTTTGTATTGAGAAATTTTTTTTTTTTTACATTTTGACTCGAAACTTCGTCAAGATAAACCTTGAAGCAAATAAACGGACACGTGTTTCGCGATTTTTCAAAAGTCAAAAATTTCTAGGAATGAAATGGGTGAACAAAAAAGCTCTTTGCGCGAGCGAAGAGGCGGCTAAAAGCTAGTATTTTATAATGAAGGAAACGCTTTCAGGTTACAGACTGACAAACAATTACTATGCTAAAAAAAGACCACATAATTTTTTTGGATTTTTTTTTAAACAATCAAATCTGTCGTTCTTACGGTAAATAGGGAATCCAGAAAAGAATTGATCATCAAACAGAGCACGTTTAAAACATACTACGCTATAATGATAATATAAAACATGTTGTGGCATCTACTAGGTAAGCATTTAATTTAAGTATAGCGCAATTTTCAAATGAAAAAAAACTACCACTGAAAAAAAAGTTAAACACAATGGTGTTTATACCATTCCCCCTCTAAAAAGCTCCTTTTTTCACTAAAAATTGGGGATAAAGAGCTCTTTTAGTCACAGTTTTGGTATTTGAATTTAGAACCCAAAAAGATTCTTTTGCTCCCCGCAAAACACGTAAAAAAAGAGCACATACGACCTCTATCGCAAAGAATATTCGAAATTCAAACTCCTTGCGCACCGCTTAAATCTTTCTTTTTCTCGAGGTCATGGCACAGAATAAATAATAGTACTGTCATGGTATAAAATATAAAATGCAACTCTTGAATAAAATGGATTTTCATCGAGGGCTATGAATCACTCGCGTCATTCAGGATTCAAACACTTGAATCACTTGCTTACGCTCGTGATTCAATAATTTTGAATCCTTCATTTGCTCGTGATCCAACTTTGGCCCTCACTTAAAATCCGTATTTTATTCCCGAGTTGCACAATATACTATTTTAAATGAAAGATACTTTTAAGAAAAATGTCCCGAACTTCCTAATAGAACGAAACTCTGTTTTTCTAGTAAAAAAATATTTCTTCAGCTAGGTATAAGTATTTATGTCATCATATACGTTTGTATGTAACATAATAAGAGCGAGAACTCATAGTAAAGCCATCACAAGATGCAGTTTAAATGTAGGATTGTGTTATTCAGACATTATGGCTCTTATATAACTCTGTTGACTCTTCCTAGTGTTTTCTGACTCTAGTGACGCTAGGAAAACCGGAAAATTTCCTCGTAATAATAATTACAGCTCTCCAGCCTTACATTGCTATTATAGAACCAATTTATAACTATAAGATACAAAAAGGCTGTAGAAAACATTTTATGTAATAATGAAGTCGTGATTGAAGATTTCTTTGTTTTAATGAAATTGTTAGGTGTTTTGATAGAAACAATAATTGTTACTGGTTTTATACTTGGTTGTTAATTCATCACTTGGGTGGGTTACGTAGATTTTACTTTACAACAACATTGTATTTAGTTTCTTACTCTTTGTAATTTTGACACAATAAGAAAAGAAAATCCAAAACAAATATGGAAAGCATTGATTTCAAATAAGTTAGCAAAATTTTTGGAGGTGACAGTCCCCATAAAACAGAACTTTTTCCAAAGAACCCATTAAATTAAAGATGTTCTATACTGTGCCAATCAGTCAACTTTGCGCTATACAGATGACAGTGACATGTGTTGACATGTTTAGTACATCTATCGGTCGTATGTCGGTCTAACGGTCGGCTTAAGGGTCGGACTCGTAGCGATCGAGTTCGATCCCCAGTGCCACCCTGTACAAATGACTCATTTTCTAAGTTATATACATAAATTGCACACTAACCGATGCCCTTATGGTAAGAGAAACCTGCACATTCGGAAGACTACGTGTAATCGGTAACCATGATCAAATCCGTTCAGGTTCTCCTGTTAGCAGGGTCAGATGCTGGTCTCAGACCAAATAGAGTAGATGCTCGACCATGTCCAAGTGTCCAAATGTCCACAACAACCCGTGTGAAAGTACGGTGACCGTGAAACAGTCACGTCTGCACTCTTTAAAGATTCAATTACTGAATCAAGAGTTATAAATTTTTTGAAATATCAATGGATACCCCCTGAGGAAGACTCATCATTTACGTGTTTGACGGTTTTTACGGTCGTACTGACCTCAAACTGACACAATTAAGATATCAGAAAAATTGCCTTTGCGAATCGAGCATACGCTTTTGCATTTATTTTGTAACTTATGTCGTGTGGAATTAAGAACATAAAACGAACTAATACAAGATGTATTCCGAGGACTGTGCTCAGGACAGGCCCCGAAGTATATCTTTTATAAAATCTCATTCCGTCTGCCCCTTTCTTCTATCGGACGTCCACAGTAGAGTTCAACCCATATATTTTCGACATCCCGCGGATTCGCACTGAGCACTATTCATCATCTTTTATTTGCGCACTGCTAGGGAATGGAATTCTTTGCCTGCGTCTGCATTTCCGAGCTCATATAACCCGAATCTCTTTAAACTTTGAGTGAATAGGCTTTTTTCTGCGTGAGCTTACTATTTTCTCGACCACATCTTCGTCCTTGAGTTAGATTGTGATCAGGAACTAACCCATTATAAATTTTTTTTAGCTAACCATTCTCAGCTATAAGGTTTAAAAAACACCAAGTTTTTTCTAAGACCACGAGTCACACTTAACTATAACTACAATAAATCTATTGCGGTATCAAAATCTATCCAGATATATTACCACACAACCACAATATCAAATATAGAATCAATCATACTATTGTACAGTTACATCTTAGAATTTTAGGTCGGATGTTCTTTTTGTGAAAAATGGTGGTGTGATTATGTAAGCATACCTATAAGTTTCCGAGAAAACTGCATCTTTCTGAGAAAGTTTCTGGTCACGATTTTGAACTAAAACATCATAATTGAACTCAGGCCTTTCTTACAGTTATAAGGTAGACAAAGGTTACTCTGCATAGATCAAAACTCATAAATTTGAAAAGAAGAGAATAAAAAGTAATATGTGACTGTGAAAATGGAAAGATACAACTTTCGGGATAGTAGTTACGGTTCAGAATTATATTTATTAGCTTGAAAACTCACCCTTATTGACTACCCCGAAAGTTGGTTGTACCTTTACTAAACACATACATATAACTATTATCTAGTGTAGTACATTTAGAAATGCAACAAGATGTAATAGATTTATAATACCTACAAGCTTTTCGCCCAGAACTTGGTTCTCGTGGGAATTTGGAAAAATTATATTGTATATGCGTTAATCCAGGGTGTCACCTACCTTCATACCAATTTAACAAAATTGGCCTAGCCGTTTCAGTGTGAAGAAGTAAAAAACATACCACACATACAAACACAAACTCACAAACTTTTGCCTTCAAGATTAGTGTTCTAAAGGTTACAGTAGTACTTAAATGGGAAAATATTTTGATTTTGAAATGTTTTATTGGTGAACCGTGAACTTAAAAAAACTTTGTCTGAAGTCACCTCCAATTTAAACAATCTGTGTTTCACAAAGTAACACGCAACATAACAAATTACCTTATTTGGCAGATACTGCAAGAATATTAATAATAATATTATTATAATGATAATGATTTTATTATTAACAGTAAGATAGGCGGATCATTAATTCAGATTGGTTAATGATGCTGTTGCATAGGCTCAGTGTTTGTTTTAGCTGGTATCATTATATGTCTTGTGGCAACACTTGCAATTTAAATGAAATGATATATACCGACGTAAACTTTTATTGAAACACATAATCAAAGTTTTGAATGCAATTTAATAACTATGTGACAAATTTAAAGTATGACATTAATTATATGACATAAAAACGCAATTTTGCAAACCATACATCATTAAATTATTATTTCATTAAATAATTTATTAAGTACTACTTAAATGTCCTTGGCCCCATGTAACTCCAGCCAGTTACTTAATTAAAAATTATTAATTTCAGTTTTTAATGAATTACATACATACATACACACGCTCACGCCTGTAATCCGTAACAGGGTAGGCAGAGCATCAGTGGTACCAGAAAACCACTTAATACCACGTTTGAGACAAATGGTGAGGGTTATTAGATGGAACATGTTGTGTAATGCTGAGAGGTGGTCAGCCTTTCGCCCATGATACAGCAAGATCTTCACTTTAATTTATTTATTTAGCCTATAATTAGGGTCTACGAGATTTCCCCCCGGGACTTCGTTCCCGTGGTAATTTCAGGAATGAATTATACATTTTTTTTTTTGTATCATTACTCTTTGAGTTTATCGCGATCAGACAGACACAACGCGGCGGGGGACTTCGTTTTACATATCATATAGTAACATAATAGGATAGGGTGTCTAAGGGGCGTCTAAAATAAGGTGTTTAAAATAAGACAAAGTTCAATTTACGTTAATAACATTCTAAAGGACTACTTATATCATTACATTACCTACAGCCTACATTACCTCTCCGAAACGAAGCTCTGCCTACCTGTAGTTATAAACGTTTTTACTATGCAAAAAAGGCGCGGACACTTAATCCCTGTAACATATTACGTGGAATTACAATGCCGACCACATTAAAAGGATGGGTCGTAATCGTAAACTGTTTATTTTTATTTTTGGCGACAAGGCTGTAAAGTGGGTATTTACGAGCGACTACCCACGTGGCGGTTTGTTAAATAAATTGAACAATAGTCAGGTTTGTCGATGCATTTTGTAAAGTATAGTGCATACTCCACCGAGAAGAACACGGCTTTTTTTAAAAAGAAGTACATATTCCACAGTAGTCTATAGAGTATAGGTTAAAATAAATATCTTCTGAATAAAGATTAGGTGTCCCAATCCAATCCAAAATATCGGACACAAGTCAAAGGTAATTTCAAAGCAAAGTGATGAGATGATCCTGATCGCTCTAGAAAAATCTTATGAATGTGCACTCAGAACAAGACAAATTTTCTGTGGGTCATTTAGACTGATATTAAAAATATCAATTACAAATCATATGAAAGCCTATTTAAAAAACATTTTTTCACCAAAACGAACATCTGTGATAGCTCTATGAGAAGGACATTAAAATTATCTTTCAATTTACGTTAAACTGAATTTGGATATATACATATACTAGCATTTCGTCCGGGACTTCGTTCCCGTGGGAATTTGGAAAAATGATGTAGCCTATGTCCAATGTCCATCGGGGATAATGTAGCTTTCTAATGGTGAAAGAATTTTTCAAATCGTTCCAGTAGTTTCGGAGCCTATTCAATGCAAACAAACAAACAATCCAATCTTTCCTCTTTATAATATTACTATCATTCCGCCCGGGACTTCGTTCCCGTGGGAATTTGGGAAAATTATGTAGCCTGTGTCAATCGGGGATAATTGAGCTTTCTAATGGTGAAAGAATTTTTCAAATCGGTCCAGTAGTTTCGGAGCCTATTCAATGCAAACAAACAAACAAAGAAACAATCAAATCTTTTAAACTTTATAATATTATTATAGTATAGAAGTATAGATAAAATCTAATTAACGTTACAAATCTTGAAAAGTCATCTTAAATTATATTATTTAAATAGTGTAATTTACAGGCATAAGCCTCTAAGAATAATACGTCCTCTAAGATTATCACTTCTTAAGATTCACCTATATGACCTAGGCTTAACCCCACAGCCTTTAGGTCTCAGCCTTGGCCAGGCCCACACCGAGAACAAACGAGCAAGCGCCAGAATGACTCGCTATAACGCTCCTACACGACAACGCATTCTTTATATTACGAGTATTGCATCTTGCAAATTGGAGGCCATAAAGCTTGGCGCGAAGTGTGGGTATGTAAGCATGTGTCTGTACCCAGCGATTGACCATGCCCTGCGTTTTAACGAATAGGTACACTAAATAATTAGTTCTATATTTGTTCTATCGAAATTGTATAAATACGCAATTTGTTCCGTTTTAGTTTTTATAAAAATTTTCTTCACCTATAACAGTTAGCCAGCGTAAACTTTTAAATTAAGCACTTTAAAAAAACAAAATCTAGAACTTTAATTACTTATAAAATTCATTACTTTTAATATATTTAAATTCAATAAGATTTGTAAAAATGTGTTCATTTTAAAAAAAAAACTAACTTTTGTGATAGTTTATGTGATAGCTAGCACGGTCCGCGACAAACTCGCATGTCACGTCACTCCGATGATGGTAAAACTTCACTCTAACTGCGGAATGGCTTGCTCGCCCTCTGGCATAGTTATTTCGTCATTTTTTTAACATTAATTTGACCGCGTTGTTTACAAGTTATGCTTGAGTTGCTGGGCAGCCCATGTCTGCCGCATGCATTCCAACTGCCAGACCAAATTGGCCACCACTTCACTTGGGCCTCAACAGACGGCCATAGACAACGCTGTTGACAACGAAGACCCTGGCGAGATGACAAATCTATATTCGTAGCCCCTGACAACTATAGGTCATCATTAGGAAAAAAGAAATGGGAGGCCTTTGTCCAGTTGTTGGACACACATCTCAAGCTACTTAAAAATAGTTTATTGTCGGGTTATGGGTGCTATTTTTGTCTTAGTATGCATTTCTAGAGACCCATGATGCCGCAAGACAACCTTAACGTAACCACTTGAGTGTGTGAGAATTTAAATTAATAAATATTCAACTCAGCAACCGACAGCTCCTAACAATACGTTATCTAAATACCATTACAACAAATTATTTAAGTAAATATACTTCTACGCATACTTTCTCAATCTATTTACTGATCATTTGGAAACTAATTGACCGTGAAACTTATGCTCATTAGCTCAAACCACAGTATTATGTATTTCCTTAACAATAAAGTTCAAATATCAAACAATTTATTTACTTTTGTCGGAACAGGAAATGTTTTACTCAAATAACGTCAACATTTTGTAGTATGAGGAGACTTAGTAAATATCTGGTTCGTATTGGTTAAATATAATTAGTAGTAACTGATGTTAGACTGTTTAAGTTTGTTTTTCCTTAGTCTACACCTAAATAGGAGTGTCTACAGTCGTTAAAACCAAGTCAGAGGCCATTGTGCGGTTTGAAAACTCTGACACCAGGGTTAATTAAGTTCGCCACATACATGACTATACCTACACGATAAGAAGGAGTGTATTATTGGCCATTTACTTTACGAAATTTTATTTTCAGTGAAAATTGCAAAGATACTCGCCGCGATTCTAACATAAATACGCGAGATGACGTATATTGAAACAGATTTTCTTTGTGACCAATAGCTACAAAATTAGACGTGACGAATTAGAACTAAATTAACATATGACCGATTAAAAAACGAATTTGAGAAATTTTTGTGTTTTATTATGACCAGTTAGAAATCTTTTTCAGTGTGACGAGTTGTTCCGTAAACATCGAAAGAAACACTAAAGTAATTACATACTTCAGATAGAAAGTGTTCAAAGTTAAACTTAGCTTAAATTAGGTTAGGTTTATCTACTTTCCCACTGTCTAAATAACCTAAATCTGTGTTCAAGTCCTAAGTCTAGGCCGGGTCAAGTGGTTAAGAGTTCTTTATGATCTGTCCTACAAAATGAAGTACTATTGAACCGCCTTAGAAAAAAACTACAGTACAGTCACGAGCATTAGTAAATATACATTGTCACATTTTCTGAAGTATCTTAAACCTGCTTACCAGCCCATATACGTCCCCACCGAGGGGCACGGGCCTCCCTTCCAAACACGAAGGGGATTTAGGCCATAGTCCACCACGCTGGCCCAATGCGGGTTGGTGGACTTAAACCTTATCATTCAAAAAATGTGTTAACAACAATCTGTTCTAAATTAACTTACCTTATAGTTAAAAGGTGTGCCTAGCATATGTAACAGTTTAGCATATTAGATCACATAAGAATGTTGTTATGTCAATTTGAATTGTATAGGTGTTTAGTCTCGTGCCTGTTCACTTATGTTTTCATAATACACGTCCCCATGAAGGGGCATGGGAATTTCACAAAACCCAAATCGAAATCTGGGCATTAAAAAAATAAACAATGCACACTGTCGTTTATTTTAAAAGCTCCAACAAAAATAAACGGAATTTAATATCAACTGCAACGCAGCATTGTTCGGGTGCTTTCAGTCCGCATTGCCACCAAACGGCTGGCTTACTGCTGATAGCGATTTCATCCAGCGCTGTGCAGTGAATTTATCACACCGATTCACAATGGAGCTTCTAGGATTTACTGGAATAAGTGCGACTATGTAACTAGAAGTTAGGTTTGAGCGCCCAGCTAGACCTCAATCCACTCGACTGATTTGAAGAAAATATGTATTTACATTTCTGTCTACAGACAGACAAATGTTTTAAAGGCTGTATTTACTATACAGTAAACTTAACCATATCATATTACATAACTTTAACAAACATTTAAAAAAATATACACGCATATACACGCATCAGCTCTTGGAGCTGCTAGTGTATAAACTAATAATAATAATATTAACTCAGCCTAATTTAAAGAATATGCCTAACTAGCTGATGCCCGCAACTTCGTTTGCGTGTTAATTTTTTCTTTTGAACAGAATACACTATAATGACGGTCCATTAATGGACCTTCATTTAGTTTATTAAATATTGATTTACGTAGTTTAAGATTTAGATTTTAACATACAAAAGTTTTTTCCCGCTAACTCCCGTTCCCGTGGGAATTTTGCAACATCCTGTTGCAACTAAGCTTTAAGTTTACTAAGGTACAGTAGCGTTCTTTAATGGAGGCATAGTTAAACTACTTAGCGCGTTGCAATAGGGACTATGTTCCTATGAACATAGTTCAAACGATTTCTCACGCACACAAGCTTGTTGCCTCCTCTAAGAACACAATTTTGCTAAGCGACATCTCTTGGCTCCTCGGTGAAGTTTTTGTAGGACGCATTCACCCGACATTGCACTGTCCTCCACTCACCGCTGCTGTTGAGTCATATCAAACAATCGGTAATGTAAACATGACATAGTGTATCTTTATTTTGTCGATCTTACTAGCGTTATGTATGGTCCAGCGGATAAGCACTGTCCTAGAAGGGAGAAAGGTTCACGGGTTCTAATCCCAGCCGAGTAGTTTCTTTTTGTAATTTATTTTTGTTTATTAAAGCATTAACAACTATTTTCACACATAATATTACATTAATAATAATAATGTTACATTATTGTATCAGTGATAAAGTATTTGAATAAAACAAATATGAAATTCGACTAGGTAATTTTATTTCCTACTAACAAAACACATTTTTTTTCTGCAAATTGATCACTTACAGTTTTATTAAGGTTATAGCTTAAGAATTCGTTTTCATGAAGAAAAGAGTATTGAAGCTAAACCTCAACAAAAATTAATATTCAACTTGCACTACAAGGCATTAGATATATAGTTTATAATAACAAAAGAATAAGTTATAGATAAATATCACAATTTTACACATAACAATATTTAATTAAACTTGTTAAGCCTTAGAATCGATGAACTCCATTTATCTTCCGTATGAATTCATTATTTTCATACATTTGCACCACACGCTGATTCACTGATAACTCGCAATTGTCCACTGCGCGGCCGAGATTACACGTTACCCTCATTCCGTAATGATTCACCCGTCCTTCACTAAAACCAAAATAACAAGATTAATATAATAAGGAACAAAAACTATGCACCACTAATAAAATGCATTACAATAGTTAAGCTTATCATTTAGATGATATGTTTACGTTCTCAAAATAAATTATAAATTTAAAAACAGTGTTAATATTAAGTAAACATTAGAATACTCACTGTAAGACCTGTCTCATTAGCAATTTGGGATATATTATATCCTATATTGTGCAGCGCAACAATACACTGCCTCTCGTGCAAACTTTTTATGTATTTGTATGCATGTCGAAAAAAGAAATCACAGTAAACTGCCGATATGGTAAGAACACACGAGCACCTTCGCTTATGATCTAGCAATGACAAACAGGTTGCTCATGAACACCGAACCGAATGAATCTACACTAACTTCATTGCATTCAATTTTTGTATGGTATGGTCTATGACTATAAAAATGTTTGAAAACCAAAACATATCTAACAAAACTTCGTAGCTATTAGGCGACAGTTGGGCTCGAACCCGCGCCTTGCTACAGTAGGCAGACAGTGTTTCCGCTGCGCCACCAAGACTTATGCTTCGGCTTGTGAAATTATGCTTGTTATCAGAGCAACAAGCGTAGTGGGGTATGCGGTATACGTCATTTGTGCCCATGTGTGAGTACACGAGCGGCCGCAAGCGACTTGTTTTCTGCGTTTTGTATTGACTATGCCTCCATATATGAACGTGATAGTACCTGCATGCCAAATTTTAAGCGTCTAACTAAAGCGGTTTAGATTTTTCATACAAAAGGATTTTCCCGCTAATTCCCGTTCCCGTGGGAATTTCGGGAATTCCTTTCTTAGTGCACTTCTACGGTACCTAAGCTACGTCCCTTCCAAATTTCAAGTTCCTACGTTTAGCCGTTTAGGCTGTGCGTTGATATGTCAGTCAGTCAGTCAGTCAGTCAGTTTCTCATTTTATATATTTAGATTTAGATTTAGATGTAGACTAGATAACCAATAAAAATTGAATCTCATTTTACTGATGTGCATAGGTATATACGGCAATAATTTTTTTCTCCACCTAGTCACATCCAGGAAGTTAGTACACAAATTAGGGTAAATTTAATGTAAACAAACAAATAACTGCATCAAAATGATCCAATGTAGGTATGTACCACGACAGAGATCATCGCTCCCAACATATTGTAGCAACTGAAGAACTCTAAGAGACTTATAAGTTTGTTACAAATGTTCTCTATAAAATTCTAACTTCCTCTGTAATTCGCTGTGAAAGATATACCGACCAAACACATAGAGTGTGACATCGAATAGTTTTACGCCCGTGCGCAGCATTATCGGAATTTTTTGAGTAAACTGCACTATGTTACAAACTGACAGCGATTTCAGCTCAAAGTATTTTTTTTAAATATAAGATGGGTTAACTTTTGACCTCAATCTTGACCATAAGGTCAAAGATAAGGTCGACGATGGAGCGAGTTAACCCAGAAAATGCCTTTAAAGGCACTGGTACTCCCACGCACCGACGGAACACAGCAAGCTGTTTGGCGTCGGACTTCGGTAGGAGGGTGGTCGCGAACCAGACGGCCCTTTACAGAACCTACCATATCGCATGAGACCTCAGATTCAGAAAAAAATGAAGTGTCTTTGCCTGGGATGGATTACTAGGAGGCAGGTCTCATTTGTGTTTCCTTAGTCGCTTCTTACGACACCCACGGAAAGAGATGGGGTGCTGTTATTCTCAACCAATCGCCACACGGTTGATCACCTTAAAGTTTCTTTCCTGTTCCTCTCTGGGGAAGTCTACACCTTTGCAAATAGTCGTAGAGTTAAAATAGCTAATGTAATTCAATTACATACACTCATGCCTATAATCCCTATAGAGATAAGCAGAGCTTCAGTGGTTCTAGAATACTTGATGCCACATTTCACAAAAACCCATAAAGAGTTAACACATCCCATGATAAAAAAATAGTTTAAAAAAATTCTGAGGGTTGTTAGATGAAATATGATATATAATAAGTGAGACGTTTTCAGCCTTTTGCCCCTAGTACAGCAAAACCCTTGCGTCCCACTTACTTTCACAGTATGCTTGGGAAGAGTTGGCAGCTGATACATTCTAAGTTTTTCTTTATAATAATACGTTTGTTTCTTTAAAACAGCACACACATACATTTAAAAAAAGTTCAAATTTATATTCTTATCCTATTACACAAGTTAAGCTTGCATATGTCTGCCGCAGTGAGGAAAAAAGGCCTGGGCTCAGCGGTTAATGCCAGACTGATTATCAGGCTGGCAACACTGATTTTCTGCCCTTTCACTGTCTATGAAATAAAGCTATTTTGACTTTAGTCATTGCCAAGAACCAATAATGATAGATTCATTATCACCCTGTCTGTTCCTTACTCATTTAGGGTCAGCTTAACAAGTTCATTTCTACATTGACCCCGATCAATATTGAGGTCAAGAGTTAACCCTTTTCATACATACATACAAGATACGCTCACGCCTAACATCCTTCTGGGGGTAGGCAGAGCATCAGTGGTTTAAAAACCACTTGATGCCACGTTTGACATCAGTAAATTCAGAGGGTTATAAGATGAAATATGTTTTAAGTGGTAAAAGTTTCTCAAAACCCTACTTTTACAGTATGTCTGGGAAAAGTAGGCAGCCGATACCTTCTAAGTTTTTCTTTCACTTCTAGTCAAGAATAACACCTATTTGACGTTGAATTTTGTTTTACAATCGATCATGTTTTGATTCGTTATCCCCTGTTCCTTACTTATTTAGGGTCAGCTCAACAAGTTTATTTCCTTTCTTTTAATCGGCCGTCTCTTATATTTTATGACTGCATCTAATTTGGCTCGTGTCCAGATTATGCTGCACCGCCCATGCATAGCTTGCCCCGCGGGATAGCGCTGCAGTTTGAGATGGAATTTATGGTCCGCACTACTCACCTCAGTTATTTTGCGGAGCTGTATGAAGATAATCTTTTTTAAACGTAAACAAATCCATAAACCTTTCTGCAACAACTATCTAGACTACTGCAGCTCTAGCACGATAACGACAAACTCGCGCTCGGCTCACGCTGAAACTTCACTTTGATTTGATTGCCCGAGGGTCCCGCGCAAAGGCTTGCTCGCCCTATGGCGTTGTCAAAGTTGACATTTTGACATAGGACCGCGGTGTTGTCGCGGCGCTGTCACTATAGTACTCGGCCTGCTGGTGAGTTTTTAAATGAGACGTACAGACAGCAGCACGTCAGATTACCTATTTGCACTAGGAAAGCCAGCGTTATTACAAGGGAGATAAGGCTGATGTCAGGGTTAATGTGTATAGCCTGATACAAACTAAACGGATTTCACCTTCCTGTGCACTTACTTCTTTTTTAATTTGTGTTTCTATGTTTAAGTTCACTTTATAAGATTTATAGTTCCCCTGTTTAGAGGTTTTTTTTGTCAGCCTTATTTGTCCCACTGTTGGGCAAAGGCATCCCCTCGTTTTGACCACCGATTTCGGTTCAACTTATTTTACCTCCAGGTTAAGTTTTTATTTTTTATTTATTTATGACCAACTTAAATTTTCAGACTAAATCTAAACATGAAACTCTCAAACATTTTTCATTGATAAATATTTACGTATTATTCCCATACAAACTTCATCAGCATATAGCGCATTTTGTATGGGAGATCAAAATTTTTTTTTCGTATTTTTACCTATGTTCCTTGGGAAAGTTGTTCAGTTTCATGGACTGATTAACCACCCGAGAGGTTGAAAGAGAGATGCCTAAAGCCCTGTATATTAAGATTATTAAATACAATAAACTGTATCTAAATACTTAATAGTGTGTTTATATGGATTTCATGTTTACTATCAACTAAAAGACTATCCTTTACTGGGGAAAACCCTTCATCGATGATATCTATTACGATCACCATATTCTCTTTTAACCTTACTGAGAGTTTGAGCGATGATAGCCTAGTGGATAGTGAGCCAGACCTGTAAGCAGAAGGTCGTGGGTTCGATTCCCGATGCGGGCCTGTACCACTAAATTCGTCTTTTCGGATTTATATACGGAATTTGAATATCACTTGCTCAGCGGTGAAGGAAAACATCGTGATGAAATCCGTGTGTCTAAGGAAATTTGTTTCCGCATTGGGCCAGCGTGGTGGACTATGGCCTGGAACCCCTTTTTGTTGCAAAGGGAGGCTCGTGCCGCTCGGTGGGGATATTGGGCTAATGAGAGAGAGATTTAGTGAAAGCTCTATATGGTTTTATCACTTCTTAATCAATTGCATTTTTGTTACAGGTGACATAGAAGACTGCATAGTAACTCCAGCATACCAGGGCCAATTCACACCACTGCCCGAAGCCTTGTGCGACTGCATCATGGACCTTACTTCACAGGTAATTCAGTCTTATTTACAATGACAACACCGTTTGGCATAGAAGCTGAAATCAGTGATTTACTATTAGAAAGGTCATAAAGGCAAGTAGTTTTGTAAAAGAAATAAAGGAGAAGTAAAAGAGAAACAATTAATTCACTAACCAATGTTCAAAGAGCCATTTAATATACTTAATTAAGCAGAAGGTATGTCGAAAACCCATAACACGCTATCAAAGTATTGAATTAACAAAGACAGTTACAAAAAGCAAATCAGATATTTCGCTGTAGCGTACAACGGTGAAGATAAAAACATCTTACGCTAATTTCAAACAATACTTGAGCTACTGACCGAAAAAACAGATACGATATCCGAAACCCAAGTGAATGTACCGCCGTAATTACCGAATTGTATCTTTTGTATCAGCCTATCTAGATGACTCTGTGTTGTTACTGTACCACTTTTGATACGACTCTTATTGGCCTCGAATTTGCTAAATATCAGCGAATCATGTGAAGATTCGTGAAGCAGGTCAATCGCAATTAAATTTAAAAGCTTTTGATACTTCTGCAATGATACTTTCAATATTGAGACTTGAAATCGAAGAAATGTAGCGATAAGATTGTACTAAGCATTTTTGCTGCTTCAAAGGATATGCCTCATGATATTTTTTAAATCGTTATAGCTTGGCCGTAGCTATCTTTAACTTTTAGATATTCTGTCTTTGTAGAAAGATTACTAGCAGATAATTCGGAACAGTACCTCAGAACCTAGCTCATCTTAGAGATGACAATAATCATTTAAGGTCCGTATTACAAAAGGAGACTCCAGTCTTGATCTGTACTTAAGTATTGAGTATCTCTTTCTCTCACAAGTATAGATCAGAATCTAAGTCGCGTTTGTAATATGCTTAAGACAGCTTTGTTCAATCATATCAAACTCATTTTTCAGTACTATTTGGTCTCCAGGATCTGAGTGTATTATAGATCTCTTTCTCTCTCTTATTAGCTCTTAGTAATCTCATAATCCTTTAATCTTTTCAATATGTTATTATGGTCACAGGACCTTTCTTTTTTTAATACGTCTGCTCATCAGTTTTTACTGTTCCTCGTCTACGCCTTCGTCTACTAATATTATAAATGCGAAAGTCACTCTGCCTGTTACTCTTTCACGCCTAAACTACTGAACCAATTTTGATGAAATATGGTACAGAAATAGATTAGACCTTAAGAAAGGACATAGGCTAAATTTTATCCCACAGGTGGGCATGATATAACCTGTAGTTCACGGGGGCGAAAAGCTAGTCTTCAATCACATCATTTCCCTTACGCATCCATTTGGAAGGCATTTTTCACAACCAGCCTTTAGCCAATACTTACCAGAAATGCTGAACATGGTCATTCACTAATGCCATAAGCCACAATTGACACAAATTCTTTGGAACTTCATTATGGTACAGTTTAAAAGTCGTGCGCAATCCAATACGTAATGATTTCTATAAACAAGCACTCATTTTTAACTAAATTGGTGTATCACGATTGAACCACATATATTTCATACCAAAGTATTGTAACTACAGTAGCATAGCAACACTGATAAAATAGCCCAGTGCCGCCCGCTGATCTCAACCAGCCAGTGAGGTTAAGCAACGTACACAGAGGCAGGGAAACTGATGGGTGATCAAAAGTACCAATTTATCACAAGCGTTCCCGTGCTTCGGAGGGCACGTTAAGCTGTCAGTCCCGGCTCTTGACGATAGATTACAATCGTTAAACCAAGTCAGACACACACTTACTATACCTACACGATAAGAAGAAGACTGATAAAATAACGATTCTTTATTTTATAACGTAGAATAGAATAGAAAAAAATCTTTATTTTATAGGACATTCAGGATGCCATGTTTAAAGTCAAGATTACATGAAATACATACAAACATACATTAAAGGATTTAAATACATACAACGCATTCGTTCTATTGACCCTACTGACTCTACGCCTATTCGCAAAGATACAGTCTTCCCCAGAGACGAACAGGCAAGAAAAACTGAGGGTGTTCTTTTTAATCGCATTACAAATTTTCTTATTTTTTGCGAAGCTAAGATGTTTTCGCGGTCAATTCTAATCAGTTTGCATACTAAATAAGTTTCCTAGCTATAAAATAAGTTTGTCTAAGAAATAAAAATGATCTAGAACGCATAATTTTGGTTTATGCATAGCTAACATAGACGCGTAATTTATTTTTAACCGAATTCAAAAAAGGAAGAGGTTCTATGTTCGAATGTATGTATCTTTTTTATCCTTATGTATGTTCACCGATTTCTCCGCCATTTGTGCGCCGATTTTCAAAATTATTGAAGTGAAAACTTCTTTGGCGGCGTTGTGCACTTTTTGAATGGGTAAAAAAAGTTAAAATCCCGTCAGGGTCACGTGACACAAATTCGTAAGACGGAGGGTGAAGTGAAGACTTCTTAGACCGCAATATATGTTCAAGTTTTCACTTCTGCCGGCACTCCCGGAGTGCAACCCGTTGTTTTTTTTCAAAAGAGTAAAGGTGGTCCCATTGTCACCAAGTCAGGATCTGATGATGGAATCCCAGGGAATTCGAGGGAAACCCTCGAATTTAATAGGCACTAACATCGATCTGTTCGATCTGTTCCGACGCTATACGATAGAACGAAATTAATATGACCAAATTATCTCACACGTATATGTCTAGCAATACTGGTCAACAATAGCCAACGGATCTTTTACTTATCATCGTAATCTAAAGAAGCATTTGTTTGCAAAAGCAGTAAGAACGTGGGAACTTATGCAAGAAAAACAAGAAAACGGTAAAAATGAAACAAGATTAAAGGTTATTAAACTCCTTAGACTGAAGAAAGAATGTCTAAAAGTGGACAAAGTCAAGACAAATATTTTTGGAGCATCTTTGCTAGGTTTCCTTTTATTAGGTACCTCTTTAAATGACCTAATATATATAAATATATTTTTTGTTACCAACCCATTTATGTTCCCACCGAAGGGCACGGGCCTCCCTTTGAAACATGAAGGGGATTTAGGCCATAGTCCACCACGCTGGCCCAATGCAGGTTGGTGGACCACGCGCTTTTCGTAACCTTAATGTTTTCAAACGTGCGGGTTTCATCACTATGCAATGTTTTGACTGACCTTAATGAGGTTATAGCAGAATACCAGTGTTTTGTCCTATGGACAAAGCTTATGCTGAGCTATGGCCTTTTTGTTGCATTCTGACACACACACAACACTAGAATAACTCTGTAACCTTTTATGTGTATTTGTACTTCTGACTGTTTTGAATGTTGTGTGTCTGTTTTAAAGCAATGAATAAATTCTTTGTCTGTCTGTCTGTCTGTCTGTTTTCCTGCAACGCTGAAAAAATTAAAATTAATGAAAAATCCGTACATTAATCCGAAAAGATGAATGTAGGTTTAGGGGTTAAGGCCCGCCCGCATCAGGATTTGGACCCGCAAGCTTCCGGTTAAAAGTCTGGCTCATTACCAACTGGGCTATTACGACTTAATACAGGGCTTTAGGTAAATCACTTTCAACCTCTCGGGTGGTAAATCAGTCCATGAAACTGAACAACTTTCCCAAGGAACATAGGTCGAAATACGATTTTTTTTATTAGTTCCCATACAAACTGCGTCAGCTGATAGCGCATTTTGTATGGGAAGTAAATTTTTTTTTTATACTTCGATCTTTGTTCCTTGGACTGATTTACCACCCGAGAGGTTGAAAGTGATTTACCTAAAGCCCTGTATATTGATGATGCTAAACTGACAACTTACATCAAAAACTCATCAGACAAAGAATTTTAAACCAAAATATAACCAAATATAGCCATAAATTAAATTTTTCTAACGAAACAAGATGGAACTTGACCATGAAATGCAAAAACTAAAAATTCCGGTTCAACAAACCAGTTTGAAGTTGAAGATAGGCTTGCTTAACGTTTGGTACAAGTTGTTTGGCCACTTTATTGTTTTTGCGAAGCCAAAGATTGGGGGAGTAAGTTATGAAAGATTTGGTTCTAAAGATATTACTATTTCTTTTTAACCCCTGACCAGAAAAGTTTATTATAAGTTTGACGTGTGTATCTTTGTATCTATGTGTCTGTCTGTGGTATCGGAGCTCCTAAACGAATGACCAATTTAGATGCGATTTTTTTGGTTTGAAAGTACGTCAGCTTTCGAGATGATTCTTAGCTACATTTGATCAGAATTGGTTCAGTCGATTAAAAGTTATAAGCAATCGAATGTCGAGGTTGAGAACTTTGAATTTTGGAGTTATTTTATTACTGAATGGTTTTCGGCATAGTAAAGTAGGATCTTCTTCATTGATATCGTCGTATCGTATAAGACGACTAAGAGGGCACAATCTCCCAAATAGGGAGTCCAAGATCTTGGATCACGATCACGATCTATCGCGAGTGGAAATATAACCAAGAAGTAAAGGGGTGATAAGGCCACCTTGTTGTACGAGTATATTCACACCGAATCAGTATAAGGCACTTGAATATACTTTTATTTCTCATATTATGTGTATAAAGTGTATCTAAATTTGGGTTAAAAATGGGACGAAAGGAATGATAGATGAATCAGAAAGCTTCTGGCAAGGTTCATCCTTACTAATATACTAATTATACTACTACACTTATATTACTTATTACTTAAATACATATATATATATATATATATATATATATATATATATATATATATATATAATACTTATTACTTGTAATAATGCGAGAGTTAATTCTTTCTGTCTGTCTGTCTGTCCGTCTTTCAAGCCTAAACTACTGAACCGATTTTGGTGAAATTTGGTACAGAGATAGATTAGAGCCTGGGAAAGGACATAGGCTACATTTTATCCCACAGTTAGGCACGATATAACCTGTAGTCCACACGGGCGGAGCCGCGGGCGGAAAGCTAGTATCAAATAATTTCAAAGGCTAAGGCTTTGCCTGTATCGATGGTCAGTTAACGAGTACCTCTTATCACTTGCACCCTCAAAGAAATGTTCAACAGTCATGCTTGTTTTTGGCGAACCTTCAGCGACCATATGACGTCACCACTCGTCATCAAACGACCATTTGCTGTAATAAATTTTTTTCATACGTAATCTTAATGTAATTTAGTGGCTTTGAGGTTGCCGGTTGGATGTAAAATGTTATGGCCAATGCCAAAGGCGTGACTTTGATAAGTTCGTGTAATTAAGGACATTTGTTTGCTGTAGATTAAAATTTATTATTAAAAGTGAGTTCGAATTTTAAATTAAAAAATTATACAGGGCTTTAGGTAAATCACTTTCAACCTCCCGGGTGGTAAATCAGTTCATGAAACTGAACTTCTTTCCCAAGGAACATAGGTCAAATTACGAAAAAAAAATTGAGTTCCCATACAAACTTCATCAGCATAATTATAGCGCATTTTGTATGGGAGATCAGAATTTTTTTTCGTATTTTGACCTATGTTCCTTGGGAAAGTTGTTCAGTTTCATGGACTGATTAACCACCAGAGAGGTTGAAAGAGTGATACCTAAAGCCCTGTATAAGTATTTAAAATTTGAAAAGCCCCCGACTAAAAAGCTAACAGTAAAATAATAAAAAGCCTTCCTTGGCTTTCATACTTCATGAAAAGTACTTTATTCTATTCATATTTTTATTCGAACTCAAATTCAAAATATCTTTATTTTATAGAACATTTAGAATATTACTTCAAATAAGTCAAAATTACATTAAATACATACAATATACATTAAAGGATTTAAATACACATTCATTCTTTTGACCCTACTGACTCTAAGCCTATTCGCAAAGGTGCAGGAAATTATGAACCTTGTCGCGTCGGGGAACCGTTAAGAAGTATAATTAGTTATATCTACATAGGTTTTAGCAACTAAAAAGCGGTGATAGCACAGTTGGTAATGAGCCAGACTTGTAATCGGAAGGTGCAAAGCCTGGTGCGGGCCTGCACCACTAAATTCGTCTTTTCAGATTTTTCATTAATTAAGTATCACCGGAAGGTCGCAGGTTCAAATCCTGATGCGGGCCTGTACCACTTACTTAATTTATCTTTTCGAATTTATGTACGGATTTCTAATTATTACTTGCTCAGCGGTGAAGGAAAACATCGTGACGAAACCCGCACGTCCTTAGATAATTTGTCCTTAGATAATTCGTTTTCGAAGGACGAAGCGGTCCGCCAACCCGCATATAGGCCACAGCGAGCGTGGTGGACTATGGCCTAAATCCTAAGACCCGTGCCCCTCGGTGCGGACGTACATGGGCTGGCAAGAAGATCACTTGCTCAGTGGTGAAGGAATTCAATGTCGAGGGTTATAAAAAAATTGAGTTATCGTTTTTTGTAAGAATCATCTTATTACAACAAACTATAAGTAATAGTACATTATGCTACAAGTGTGCTAAGTTGGATATTACATTAGAGGCGAGTTTAGAGCCCGAGCCGAAGGCGAGGGCTCAATGGAGCCGAGAATGTAATATCCAATGCGCACGCGTGTCATACGACGTTTTTCAACACATTTGCGAGGAAAGAAAGAAATAAAAACTTTTTTTTGATATTGACGGCAACAAGCTATCACTTGCATGTTGCGCCTCGGAAAATATTTCTGGCGGTGTACCCACGTAGGTTTCCTGTTCTGCACTTGAAGAAGATATTTTTTGTATTGTATTTCTGACAATAAATAACAATCTGATGAATACAAATGCCGTTTGTGAAAACCAAGAGAAAACATATCTGAAAAGAGGCGCGATTATTTTTTTCTTTTTTCACTCGCAAAATGAGATTCACATTGACAAGTATGCCATACAGCCAAATAATAAAAATATGCTTAACTATATATTTTCACGTTTAAGCATAAATTAATGATAGTTTTCTGTTAAATTTTAATGATTTAGTAAATATTAAACTATTTTATTTACAAATAGTTTGATATTTACACTTAAATTTAAATATAAAATAAGGTCGGATCTCTTTGCTGAAATGTAGAAAAAAAAACCATTACGTACTTGTGCTTTATTTTTATTACTCACGGGCTGGGTAATACATATCATTATGAACCTTAAAACAATGACATAAGACCCACTTTATGAGCAAATGTGTTGAAAATAGTTTTTTTAATTCAAATCATCGCTATTCAATCGATAAATCAATTTGCTATTACATCGTTCCATTCAACAAAAAGTCGATTTAATCTCAATTAAGAACTAATAAAACATTTGTCAATGCCGTTTCAACATTCAATATTTGTAATTCTGTACCTAATCAGCATAGAAATGTGGTCTACCTGGTCTAAAATGTACCAGTACCTGTAGGCTGGAATCTAGATATAATTAGGTCTAGATTATTTGCATTGTGGCTGGATGCCTGAAAGTTATTGTTGGTTTTGTAACTCGTTTGTAATTGGGAGTGCATTCCGATTTAGGAGTATTTCAAAATGGCGGATCCAAAATCATTATCTAGTCTGCTGTAAATCACGTTATTGTTACTAGCTTTCGGCCCAGAAATTCGTTTCCGTGGGATTTCGGGAAGATTATTTAGGTAACAAAAAAACCAAAAAAAACCCGCATCGAAAATTCGAAATCGGTCTACCTATTCCTTTAGAAGCTACGATACCAAAGACCGACATATACAATACAGGGCTTTAGGTATCTCTCTTTAAACCTCTCGGGTGGTTCAGTCCATGAAACTGAACAACTTTCCCAAGGAACATAGGTCAAGATACGAAATAAAATTTTAAGTTCCCATACAAACTTCATCAGCATATAGCTCATTTTGTATGGGAGATCAAAATTTTTGTTTCATATTTTGACGTATGTTCCTTGGGGAAGTTGTTCAGTTTCATGGACTGATTAACCACCCGAGAGGTTGAAAGAGAGATACCTAAAGCCCTGTAGAAACACAGATACACACGTCAAACTTATAACACATCTCTTATGTCGTCGGGGGTTAGCAAAATTAATAAAAACTTGGCGCCAATCTATATCATTAAGAACAAGGATTTTTCTATTTCTAGGTAAGCTAGAACCGTACTACCTTGTTACTGTTAGTTTTTAAGCATATTTTCTAGATCTATCCAATTGATCATAGAGCAGGAGGCCTAGACAAAGTGGCCTAGGCAAAGGAGGCCTAGAAAACGAGATATTGAGTAACATTGTCGAAAATTTAGATAACGTATTTTTTTAGATACTGGATAAAGCTGCACCGCACTGATAATGGGTCTCTGACTTGACATTTAAGATCAGTGATCACCAACTTACTTATATTTGTGTATTTTAAATATTGTATAATTTGTAGTCTGTGTAATATATGGGTTGTCATATTTTTTTTAGCGATTACTTACTAAGATCGATAGTTCTGAATTGTATGGGAATGACCACGTGACTTTTCTATGAGTCTTTCAATTCCACATTTATTGCAAACTTTCGATTTTCTTTATCGTCTAAAGAATGTGACAGTTTTATGTTCTACTCCAAAATTTCTTCGTAATATTATGGTCTTGCATAGGTACTTGCAGTCGGTTTCCTCAGATTTCAGTATCTACCCAAATTAAGTCTTCGTTAGAGGTCATAAAGGTTATTTAAGAATTACTAGGATACAGGATGTTCTATCTCCGTGATAGCTTTCTAATTAAAACACCTTTAGCGAAAGGTTCTATAATCCTGATTCGCGTGATTTGGCGGGTGTTTATAAATCTGACTCAGTCTCTCCCGTGGCTTCGGCGATTTAGGTTCCTCTTAATAAATGCTTTAAGTGATTCTGTGACTTTTCCTGAACTCCATCAGCTTGATCCCCGGTTCCCTCTGAACTATGCTACAATACCTCACCTAATTTATGGCGTAATGCTTACCTACTCTGTGCACCTAGTCACAGCTCCATAAATCGGTATCTCTGCTTGTTAGCGCTATTTTTTATTATCTCAACATAAGGTAAGGACATCTTCCCCATCTAGACATACCTGCCAACCGCAATTCGTCATGTTTTATCCAACAGCTGATCTAAAAACAAGCTCGACCTTCGGGATTAGAATCTGGTTGATTTGAAATGCAAAATATTGAGCAATGTCATTTGAATGAGGGCTTGTCAACGCAATTTTAAGCAGTGTAATGGTGTCGTCAAGAATTTCAATAGGTGGTCCGGTTTATGATATTTTTGACAGCTAATTTTTTCGGTGGTTTCGGACATGTGTACTTGACTTCTCTCTTCTTGATTTTTGAAGGTTGATATATTGGGTGAGTTTTTTTTTACCAGCTCATTTACGTCGCCACCGATGGGCACGGGCCTCCCTTCGAAACACGATTCCAAGTCCAACACCATTAAATTAGTAAGCGAAAATTAAGGATGTGATGTCGGAGCCTAAGATATTAAAGTCAATTACAATCCTTACTTAATATTATAAATGCGAAAGTAACTCTGTCTGTCTGTCCGTCTTTCACGCCTACACTACTGAACCGTTTTTGGTGAAATTTGGTACAGAGATAGATTAGAACCTGGGAAAGGACATAGGCTACATTTTATCCCACAGTTTAGCACGATATAACCTGTAGTCCACGCGGGCGGAGCAGTGGGCGGAAAGCTAGTGAGAAAATACAGAAATTTGTGTGATTGAGTTAAAAAGAGAAACCCTCGGAGTTTCTTGCCTATTTGGGGAATAGGTGCAAAGTTTTTTTTTTTCTTATTTGCTTTTTTCTTGCGATTGGAGTTTAGACGCAGTTTGGAGTTTATAAGCAGGTTTTATCAGTGAGTTTGAGCATGTGGAGTCTGTAATCCATTGAGTACTGCTTCTCGATTCAATCTAGATCTCTTTTGATCCATCTTCAGGCGCAAAGTTTTAGCCGCGTGGTGATCGGTTGAGAATAACACCACCCCATTTCTTTCCGTGGGTGTCGTAAGAGGCGAATAAAGAAACAGCAATGAGACCTGCCTCCTATTAATCCACCCCAGGCAACGACACCTCAATTTGTTCTAAATCTGAGGTGTCGTCCTATGGTCTCATGCGGTGTGGTAGGCTCTGTAAAGGGCTGTCTGGTTCGCGACCACCCTCCTGCCGAAGTCCGACGCCAAACAGCTTGCTGTGTTCCGTCGGTGCGTAGGAGTACCAGGACGTGCCTTATACGCATTTTCTCGGTAAACTCGCCTCAAGAATGAGATCGAGAGTTAACCCATCTTATAATAAAAACAGTTAAAAATGCTAGTGTAATTCACTACTTTAACTTATATTTTAAGTAACATACTAGATGTTCCTAGAAATTAAGCTATTTTCGACTTTGACCTACGAAATGGAACAATTTTGTCGAAGAATCGTTGGGCGAAATATAAAAAAAATGTTGTCTCTCCACACAACTTCAGCGATCAGCATAATAAGTTGTTTCTTCATACATTCATTGCAAAACTACAAGATCTCTATCCATAATGTTCAATCAATCATTTTATAATTAGGTACTTGTACAATATGAAGATTAAGATTGGTCTTGTTGGACAAGTACAGGTTGCAAACAAGTCAGGTGTGTCTTAACGTGTCGGTAAATTGTGAAAATGTGACTTAAACCTTCACTGTATGATGTCTATCTGTACACTCACGCCTATGATCCCTTTCGGGGTAGTCAAAAACATCAAATAGTTTGAGAACCACTTCACGCCATATTTGATATTCTGAGGGTTATTAGGTGGAACATGAGTCTAGTGGTGATAAGTTGTCGCCCACGATACAGCAAAACCCCCACGTCCCAATTACTGGCTTCTACAGTATGCTTAAGAAAAGTTGGCAGCTTGAACATTTTTTTTTGTTTTTTACCAGCTCAAAAAAGTACAAAAATTTTGCAATTTCCCTAGTAATTTACGTCAGATCTCAGGATATTAGCCCAGGTCTTTCGAAGCTGCAAACTTGGATATACGATACTGGTAGTGGTCCTAACAACAAATGAAAAAATCAGAACTAGCTATTTGATTGTTGGTTTAGTCATTTTTCGTGTTAAATATGACCGGCGTATAATGTAATGACTCGAAAATGAAATTAATAGTAGATTAAGCAACAAGGGGATAGAACAGTGTATTATGTCACGGGCAGCATATTGAATTCTGAGCGAAATGAAGGATTCTGTAGTTAATTCCCGAACGTAGTGAGGGAATTGGAATTATGGTAAGAATCCTGAATTAAGCGAAGGATTCAAGTCTGCCCAAGGCTAAGACACTTTTATCCCCGAGTAGCTTACTCTACTTTATACACCTACTGTGTGGTTAAATAAAAACGAAATTATAAATTCATCCCATCAATAATATTTTAAGCCTCCGTTTCTATGTCAGAGTCGCTGGAATTACATACTGGACTTTTTTTTAATTTATTTAAAAAACTTACCACAAAACAATTAAGTAATTCGCGGTAAAAATCACAGATCCAAAATCACCGACGACGTTTTCTTATAATATTTAGTTCCGTAGTCAAAGTAAAGTCAATAGCTAAGACATAGAGCCAAGTTTTTATACTAAATATTTTTAATAAAAGTTAAATCTCTTTGATGTGTCAAATTTTATAGTTAAAATCTACTTGGACAAAATAAGTTAAGCCTTCAACAGCCTTGTTTTTTTTTTCGAAATTATTTTTCATAGAAGTTTTTGTTAAAATTTTGGCGTTCCATATTTAAATGTCATTAATGCCCAAGGGAAGTTCAATACAATTTTATTTCCCTTAAGCTTTAATGGCTTACTTTTAAATATAGAATACTTGACGTATAATACGTGCTCCAGATGCAGGTGGTGTATAAATGTAATAATAATAATTTCTTTATTTGCATTAAGCATGGTATACAAGATCTTAGAAAGTAACATAAAAGTACTGTGACCTTGTTTTGCCAACCTTTAAAATTAGTTTTCAAATACAAAAGTTTAAAATGACAGTCATCTGACTATTAAACGTGCCAATAAATTACATAGGACGTCAACAAATATTATTAGTATTATAAATTAATTAAATATGATCTTCTTATCGTGTAGGTATTAGTCAAGTGTTTGGCGAGACAGAGTTTTCAAACCGCACAATGGCCTCTGACTTGGTTTTAAGGACCGTAGACAATCGACAACAGCCGGGACCGATAGCTTAACGTGCCCTCCGAAGCACGGAAACGCTCGTGATAAATTGCCACTTTGGTCACCCATCAGGTTCCCTTGCTCTGTGTATGTTGCTTAACCTCACTGATCGGTAGAGATCAGCGAGCGCCACTAGGCTACGAGCGCTTTTTTATATTAAATATGATAATAAAGTAAGTAATAAAATAACTGAAAAATGACAATAATATATAAGGTCCTAATTTATTAGTCACTTACCTTCTAAGGCGTTATTGTATAGGTTGATAGTATTCCAAAAAACAACATAAAAATTAATTATCTGAAAATTAAATTTTGTAAAAAGAATAAAAAATGAATTTTCCATTTAAAGATAAAGGAATGGTTCTCTTTCGATTATAGCCGTCCACTCCCCGCTCTACTACTGCCATTATAAATTACGTTTGAATGGATGGGTTTATTCAACATAGTAATGAAAAAAATATCACAACAAAATTGTTCAAGACCTTTTAAATTTAATATTATGCTTTTGTTTTTTGACTCAAATGATATATTTTGACCTACACAATAACGTGTTAACCCTCGGTTGGTCGCGCATTGAAAATAACGTAGTTGGTCGCGTGGGGTTTTTAAAAACCCCAAATTTCAAAAGCATACAAAACACCCAATATTTATCATTTTTTAATTTATTTTATCCTATTATTATTCACCTATTTTAAATAAATGAAAAAACTAATTTTTGTAAAGAAATATTTATTTGTTATACCTCAAAACTTAAAACTACCAAATAGGAACTTAAATTTCAGTCTTCAACACATCCTAGTAAACAAAATCAAATAAAAATTCAAACTTAAACATTAATCTTCTCTATCTTTTATTTTTGGTATTATAGGAGATCATTCAAGAAAGTAACATAAAATTTGGACATAGCCACTGAAAAAAAATATAAACTCTAAACAATTCAAATTGGACTAATTTTCCATTTGAAGACAGTCAGTACAAACTGACTTAGAATGATGTGGGCATATATTTCCCTTACAAAAGTGACAGAAAGATTTAAATTTTCTGTCTGTTCTCCTGGGACAGTGTACACACCGCTTCTTCATGGGTACGAAACCACTTCAACGTCCCAAAACAAACACCAAGATTCGAAGGGTCCACTCACCTCCCGAGCAGCACCCTGTGGGCCTGGTGGCTCCCTAACTATGTTCTGTCTCCTTGTTCTGACGGCTTGTGGGTAAGGTGTCTTTCTCCATTTGCAAATTGTTTTATGGTGGCCCCTTCCATCTTTTTTTTTGACGACATAAAAGTTTCGTGATGACAGGTTTATCAATGGCTCATCATCGTCACTATCCCTACCATCTAAATCCATTTGTTGGTCAATGGGCGTTTCTGAAGCATGTTTTCGGTCTAGCGCTGAAGTTTCTGTATCGCCATCTTCACATTCTTGCTCCAAATCTGTATCGTGTTCACTAATTTTGTCCGGGTATACATTATTTTCATCTCCGTCATCCTCACCGCCAATAACATTGTCATCCTCCTCTTCTAACCATTTCAATATACGAGCTTCTTGTCTAGCATCCATTATAATCACAAAATAAGCTAAAACAAAATAAAAATAAACAATAAACCATGCACTACAAAATAATAAAAAATAAGAATTCAACTAATATAATACTTACGTAGTTGGTCGCGTGGGGTCTTTGAGAGCCCGCGCGCCAAAAATACGTCTATATCTCACGGCGTCGGCGCGCACACTGAAGTTAGCAGCGATCTACGCCAACTATAGTCAAACTTAGGAAGCTACCTAACGTTTCGCGTTGCTATGCCAGTTTTTAAAGTAGGAAATTTGCAAATTAAAAACATCTAGGCTTTTAAAGACCCCACGCGACCAACCGAGGGTTAAAAGGAAAGTGACTAATAAATTAGGACCTTATATAACCCCCGACATTAAGGGCCTCACCACATAGATACACAGACATACAGATACACACGTCAAACTTATAACACCCTCTTTTTTGTCAGGAGTTAATTATTCAGATCTCTCCTTCATTCATGGTCTCCGCCTCAACACGTCTCACGTCATGTAGAACTTAAATGACCATGTATAGAAAATGTATAAGTCCTGTATTAACTTGCTAAGCGCACGGTAATTTGATATTAAGTACGCTAACCGTGAGGTATTGGGGCTAAGCTTAGAATAGACGTAAGGCAACCGGGGTCTTGAGGTGAAATCGAAAACCTAAGTTACCTAGGTCTTATTTTCAGTTAAATGGATTGTGAGGATATCCAATGTAGAGACTTAAATTGTACACACGGCAGCACATCAGGCTAAACAATATAAATGTTGATCTTTTTTTTTATTGAAAATGAAAATGAAAAAACGTTTATTTATTTCGAGACTTATATCTAGCTTACAAATTCTAGTAATAGAAACTAATCTAAGGCAACAGAGTTACAATAATTGGTACTTAATTACTAAACTAAGGTAAATAATTATTGAGAGTTTATTATAGTTGAAGCTAGTTATGTTATGGTAAGAGTTTCCAGGGGTTCCCAAACTAGGCAGGGCCTGTATCTTGGGAAACCATGTTTTATGTTACTTATAGAGTTGAATTGTACTTATAAAATAAAAGAATGAATGAAATTACATATAAAGCGTTAGATGGGAGTCTGTTTATATAACTATTTAAACAGGTCAGAATATGTGGTGCGTTCGATGTTGCTTGATTAGGAATCAATTGTAAGATGGGTTAACTCTTGCCCTCAATCTTGACCATAAAGGTCAAAGATGGGGTCGACGATGGAGCGAGTTATACCAGAAAATGCCTATAAAGGCACTGGTACTCCCACGCACCGACGGAAAACAGCAAGCTGTTTGGCGTTGGACTTCGGTTGGAGGGTGGTCGCGAACCAACGGCCCTTTACAGAGCATACCACACCGCATGAGACCATAGGACGACACCTCAGATTCAGAAAAAAATGAAGTGTCGTTGCCTGGGATGGATTACAAGGAGGCAGGTCTCATCTTATCTTAACACGCCTTATCACGCCCTTATAGCAACGTTACAGCGCCGTGTTTCGTTATGCAAGTGGGTAATCTGACTATCTGTTTGTACACACGGCACCACATCAGGTCAGGTTATACATGTTGACCTTGACGCGCCCTTATCTCATTCGTAACAGTGCCGTTTTTTGTTGTGCAAATGGGGAGCCTGACGTGCTGTGTGTGTAGGTATATGGGTCATAGAATGCATCTACGAGTTTTATAATGCTCTGTTATGCTTTGGACTCAACTAATTGAGAAAACTGAAGTTGAAGACCTAAAATATGAATTCAATCATTAATTCCTACCGCAACGGGTTGAAGAAAATGCAAATATTATGTAAAGTTCTAATTCTATTTTTAAAACCGCGTACCTATTCAAACTGATTCCATTTTTAAACGATTGGAATAACTGGCCAGTACAAAGCTACAATATCTTGAAAATCAAAGCATATGAATCTAAAAAGTAGAACAATAGTAAATAATTTAAGCTGTAATTATTCTTGACTAAAAAACAGTGCAATATGCAAAATATGGTGCCAATTTAGATCAGACTATTCGTCCACAGACTGGCAAAAAGGCGATGACGTACAAGTATAAGCGGTTCGAACTATGAATAAAAGATTGTAGCAATGTTTGAAAGTAAACAATGGTCTTATCGTTGCAAAGTGTAAAACACAGATTGGACAAGCTAAAGCGTACCTAACTTGAGAAATAGTACATTGTTACTTTAGGGGTGAAAGCAACTTATTTAATCGAAAAAACAAATGAAGATTGGAATGCCACTTTCCCGTCTATTATATTTTTTTTCTGTGGCTGGCCAGCTATTTAGCCATTATTTTTCATTTTCATAATTGAAAAAAATGGTAAATATTTTGCCAAAATCTTTGTTTTTTTAAAGAAATAGCTAAAAGTAAATTATTATTAAGTAATTAAAAAAGTATTATTTAATGAATACTTAACTTTTGTCATTTCAATTTTACATCGCGCTGTAATAGAGTGGCTGTAAAGGAAGTTGGAACATATTTTTTTAATATTTGACAGCTGTCAGTTGAAAGCGATTCTCCCTAGGCTTGAAAAGTATTACTTTCAAGCCACTCCGCAGACAACTTCAGACTTACTTTCTGAGTATGAGTAATGAAAACGTTTTTTATGCCAAAAATAGAAGCACGAAAAAACATCTGTCGTCGCCTGAAACTAGAGCTATGGACGAAAAAGACCTTTGCTTCGTAGCTATTAAGATTCATTTTACGTTGCTTGTGTATAAAGAGCGCCTAATACCCCTACTGCTGGCCAAACGCAGTACAATAAAGCCGTTAACATATTCAATAGCAAATGTCATGCTGGCATTGAAGGTCACTGTATTTGGCCAACAGGCCTGGATACTCGAAAGATATGGATTAACATTGATTACAATAGTGATTGACGCACTGATATTAAGTTTCCCATGTTTGTTGGACATGAACTTGACAAGATTACAATAGATTTATTTTATAGTCACGCGTATTCGCGACCCGAAGTTGATATTGGCTAATCTTATCTTCGAAAGGCAAATCTACGCCAATAATCAAGTTTGCTAGACTGGAAGTGAAAGAAAAACTTATTTGTCCATAACTCACATAGTTCTGCTTAGTAATCCGTGGCTAGCGATGTTGGTTCCACAATAACCTAAAGCTATTTCACCTAGTTTTTAAGTAAACCATTGTGAAACTGTTTGTTGGCCCTTAATAAACTAAAAAATTTTTTTTAAAAATAAGCCAGCTGCCAACTCTTCCCAGGCATAATGTAAATGTCTGTATCTGTGAGTTGGAAAACCCTTGCTTGCTGGGTGAAAGGGACAACCTCTCACAATTATACAACATATTATCTCTGATAACCCTAACAATTTGTGTCAAACGTGGCATCAAGTGGTTCGCTAGAATCACTGACGGTCTGCCTACCCCGTTAGGAATAACAAGCGTGAGCGTATGGATGGACGTATAAATGTTTTTCAGTATCTCATTGATTAACAGAACAAACCCTTTAGGCCAGTGTTCACCAAATATTTAACCAACGATTAGCAGTTAACCAGAGATTTGACAATGTCATTTTCATAATTTTTTTTGACATTTTGCCTGATTAGCTTCTAACCGCGGTTTAACCGTTGGTTATATTTTTGGTGAACATGGGCCTTTCTTAAGTCTTTTAGCGCCACGAGATTTCGTCAAAAACACCCACTACACGCCACGACATCAAAAAATCATTTTTTTTTTTATGTCGTGGCGTATGACGATCGCTTGGTGAACGATATTAAAGTAAAAAAAAAGTCTGATATATCAGACTTTGGCGGTGAAAAGGTTAACAAACCATGCACTACATTACATCCACTCACGCCTGTAATTCCATACGGGGTAGGCAGAGCATCACAGGTTCAGAACCGCTTGATGCCACGTTTGACATAAATTATGGGGGTTATTAGTTGAAACATGATGTACAGTGGTACAGTGATGTTGGCATATTTTTCATACGTGTACATTAGAAACGCGACTTTTTGTGTTGTATGTACTTGCAACTTTAGGCAAGCCAGGCTTCATACAAAAATGTTCGAACCCCTTTAATATCTCACTTTATATCGGTACACCCTTGCCCACTTCAACTGCCTCTCCCTCTCACATAGGTTAGCTGGAAGAAAACTCATTGCTTGAGTTAAGCTCGCCGTTGTACATGTTCTTTCTTTGTGTAATTTTTTATATGTATTTGTGTGTACAATAAAGAATAAAGAGTGGTGAGAGGTTGTCAGCAGTTTGCCCACAATACAGCAAAAACCCGCCCCTACTACTGACTTTTATTGTATTGCTGGGAAGAGTTGGCAGCTGGTACATTCTATGTTTTACTTTCACTCGCAGTCTAGTATGGTAGCTGCAGATCCCGCTGCACGGATCCTGCCGAGTGGAAGCCAATTTGGTGGTTATCCATAATTTAGTTTTACTTACATGTAAGAAGTTTTAAGGTGCTAAATAAATGTTTTCTTTGTTTCATTGGTTAGCAGAACTGCCACCCTGTAGTATCTACTCCTACCAATCAGTACCCTTCAACCATCCTTTCTTTTTTTTTTTTCTTTAACTAAATCTAACAATTTCTTCCACAGGGGCAATCAGCAACTCTGGAAAGCATACGAACCTCCCTATCAGCCAAGTTCCCGTCCATGCAGACACCTTCCCAGGAGATGGTATACGACACCCTGGCGCAGCTGATGCAGGAGCGCAAGATCTACCAGACTTCAAGAGGATTTTTCATTGTTACGCCTGAGTAAGTACGAAAAGACATCATTCATGGCATACGATAAATGTATATGTCACTTTCCATATTGTTGACGTAAACAAGGACGGCATTATTTCAAGGAAGCTTTAACTTTAGTGGTGATTTGTTAAGAATAACACCACCCCATCTCTTTCCGTGGGTGTCGTAAGAGGCGACTAAGGAAACACAAATGAGACCTGCCTCCTATTAATTCACCCCAGGCAACGACCCTTCATTTTTTTCTGAATCTAGTGTCTACGTTTAGGAAAAAAAATCCCACATATAAATCCCACAAAAAAAAAGTGTTCTGTAAGTGATACTGGTTCAGGATTTTCAATAAAGCTAGGAGGTTCTTTTTCAAAATTTATATCGCGACTTTTAGAAACCCGCTCAGCGAGCTCCTTGTCACGTGAATATGCGCGAAGCGACACAGTCCTCACACAACATAACAAAGTGTTTCATTCTTTTAGCCATCTAGATGGTAGATGATGTAGCCTGCAATAAAAATCATATCCTCCAATTTTGTTATCATCAATTTTCTAAATTGCGAACCATATACTCCGATTTTGTTTTCATCAGTTTTCTCTATTGCGTCCTAGTATAAAAGCAAAAAATACGTATCATGTCAAAGTCAAAATGCTTCTGACTGGAATCGGATCCAAGAATGACACCTCCTTGAAACACTTCCATCACATTTATCACTCCAGCCCTTGGACTGTCAGTTTACACGGTATATGTTCCATATTTATTGAATTTAGCTCCTCTCAGGGTTGCCAGGCATTCGGTTTTGACTTTTTATATATGCTCGAGTGTTTTTAGCTATTATACTTTTTAGGAAAAACAAAGAACAATGTGCAAAATCGGCCCAGTGTTGTAGCATGATAAGCTTTGTACGGGTTGATGAGTAACTGAATATGTGAAAAATGACTGAATGCATGAATAAAATAATTAATTAATGTGGGATTTATGAAATATAGACTTACGTATTTTTTGCAAAATGGGCCCATTGTAGCATCATACGCTATGTACGGGTTGATGAGTAACTGAATATGTACCTATGTGAAAAATGACTGAATGCATGATTCTATTCTATTCTTAATATAAGCTGAAAATGTTTTTGTTCCTAGTGCTGTCCTAGCAACCCTGACCCTATGACTCACGCTCCTTTGCGAGATGTCGCCAATCACGAAATGATTGCGCAAATGAAACGAACGCACCCTGCGTGCTGATGACAAGCCCAGTTTGGCGCGAAACTTGACATTGCGCGCCTTATATGCAAAATTGTGACTATAGCAATTTCTCGATAGTATCTATGGCGTGAAAATTAAGTTATTTTGGGTATACAAGCAATGTTGTCTTTTAATATTGAGCGTGTTGAATATTATTGTCCCTTTTGTTTCACCATAAAGGGGTTTTTGACATGACGGACACACTGGCAATTTCTGTTGGCGCCAGAATGTTACGTCATTATTAAACCAGCCAGTCATTTATTGAATGGAAAGAAGTTTCGTTTAAAAAAAAAATTATATTAACAAGAGCGCTACATGTTATTATTTGCAATATGGCGAGACAAGGCTTCGTTTTTATTTCCTAGAATTTGTTCAGTCTAAATTCTGAAATCGTATTGATTATAACTGGTATTCGTTATTTTCCAATAGTTACTTCCAAATTTGGAACAGTAACCTAATAAATTACTACACCTGCAGACATCGGTTGTAGGAGTAACTAATTACCTACGCTGTAAGTTTATTGGCATTATTTATGTCCATTCAGAATTCAGAAGGACAGGCAGCTTCTCAAAGCTTGTGCTATTTGACTATTTAAAATTAAAAAAAAAAAACTATTTTTGAATATACAGTTGTTTGAGTCGTGTATGGTGTGATAAGTATTGAAATTCAAAGAAATCTTTCTAGTGCACGAGTAATTTGTTGACAATGATAACACAGGAAAATCTTTCGGCTGAAATGATATTGCTGGACGATTGAGTAATAGAGATCGATTTCCTCAAGATTCAAAACCTTTTGGTTTTGGAATAAAGGTTGATTAAAATTAAATAAAATTCAGGTACATTTGGGGCAGATGCGAGGATGTTAAGATTAATCTATCCTGAGAGTGAATTCTAGTATATCTGAGAAAAGAAACAGCTGGGATGGGACAATTTGTGTTTCACTAAAATTCTAGCTGAATTCTTTAAGGGAAAAGATTTATAAATATTGTTGAAAAACTCTCTTAGCGTCAAGCTTGCCATGTTGTAGGTAAAGTTTGAGATCATCTAACAAGCCCACCTTCACACCGTGGGAGAGCGGTAGTTTAAAAAAAATGAAGGTCGTATCAATTTATAATTACCGTCAGACGCATCTTCGTTTCTCTCTGCATCTCGATCGCGGTCAGTTTGAACGTTTTTACCAAAGCTAAACCGATCAAGTCTCATTTGTATTCAGCCCAATTGAAACGTTGAATACCAAAGCAACGTGAGCGATTTAGCTATGGTAAAGATGTTCAAACTTACCACAACCGTAAAGAATTGCATAAATATGAGAATCCAAAGAACTGGCATTTCAACAAAAGAGGTGCTAAAAGGTTTTTTGTTGCTTTGCTAATATTTGTTCTGTGTGATACAATCGCTTCTGTTAACATTTAGTGGGACAAGTATCAATTTGTTCTGTCGAGGTATACGGCTAATGACGCGATCGGTCACGATCTGTAAAAGATTTCGAGATAAAGGTGATATATTATATTTAATCATCATTAAAGGGATTCTTAGCGTCTATAAATGGGTTTGTATTATCACGATTCTGTGGTAAACTACTTCCAATACTGTATTCAGTAGTGTTTACAATATTAGCTTCAAATTCTTCAAGTTTGTGACAAATTGGAACAGTTTTGAGTATAATTGTTCAGGTTAAACACCTAACAATTTACCGAATTCAATCCCAACAAAGTCTATCAGCAGATATAGGCCAAAACGTCAACTAAAAAAAATAATAATAAAAAAAAAACGTTACACACTCAAAGGCCCACACTAAGGTTTTCCCTTGTGTCGTAGGTCCCTTGGAACACACATAAAGACAAACACAAACACCCATGACCCGAGAACAAACATCTGCTTTTTACACAGAAGTTTGCCCCGACTGGGGATCGAACCCTGGACCCGCCGATCAAGAGGCAGCGTCACTACCACTCGACCAAACCGGCCGTCATGTGATGTGTTTTTTACTGTTTGTTGAATTTATAAAATTACGGAATCAATTTCGATAAGAAAGGCATGAGGGGCCTCGAATTTTTTGCTGCAGACCTTATCTTACGAGTATCTTGTCCAGCCTTAATTATCCTACTGCTAGGCAAAGGTCTTCCTTTGCTTTCTTCCATTACTTTTTATCCTGCGCCATTTCTAAGTACCTACTCAGAATCTAAAGCACTTCTGTGAATGAAAACTTTAACTTATACAGTTCAGAAAATCGACCTTTTAAAATAAAATAAAAACAAAAACAATTAAATTATGCTCGTCATTGCAAGACTTCTTTTATCTCGTCATTGCCTGTGGCAAAAGCAATTCCATTAGTTTTTATATAAATCAATGAATGGCCGGATGGTTCACCAAAAAACTCTGTCAACGCAATCGGAAAATCATCAGAGACGTAAAATTGATTAGGTTTATTTATTTTATTTCATTTTTGCTATAAGTAAGAAGTGCGGTGTTACTGTGGCAATAATCTATTTAAAATTATTCAGAGAAGTATCGTTACCTGTCAATTACCTGTCATATTTTTTCATCCATTGATTCCATTTATGTCAACGCCTGGCATTCATAGTGTCAACACTCTTGACTGCTGCTCACACTGCATGCTGGATATCTTTTCTTTTTAATACACACCACTTCCGAAGATCCCAAATGGTAATGAGCCAGTCTTGTAACCGGAAGATTATGGGTCCAAATCCTGATGCGGGCTGTACCACTGAATTCGTCTTTACGGATTTATGTACAGATTTTTTATTAATTATCGCTTGCTCAGCGGTTGAGGAAAACATCATGATGAAACCCTTCTAAGAAAATTCGTTTTCGGAAGACCAGCTGTCCACCAATCCGCCAACCTGCGTGGAGGCCTTAATCCCCTTCGTGTTTCGATGGGAGGCCCGTGCCCCTCGGTGAGGACGTTATGGGCTGGTAAGAAGAAGAAGAACATTGTACATACTTGCAGTGCTGGTGCAGTTTTTTAGGGGAATCGGCTAATTTCCTACTACAATATCCGTACTGAGCGATTCTCTTCATCTTTATATATTGCGCACCGCGAAGGAATGGTATTCTCTACTTGCGTCTGTAGTTCCGGACTCATATAACCCGTGTCTCTTTAAAGTTCGAGTGAATAGGCATATTCTGGGTGAGCTTGCTACATCTCCGACCACATCTTCGCCCCTGAGATAGATTGTGATCGAAAGCGCACCTATTTGTTTTAAAACATAATTAAAAAATACTTACCTTAATATTTCTTTCATGTCCTTCACAGACGCCGACGCTCAAGATCACGATCCTCCTCACGACACCACACCAACGGGACCGAAGAAGAATGTCCTTCTCCAAGGACCATCCTGATGTCAGACCAGGAGGCTCTTCACCAGCTCTATGGGGAGATCACCACCGTCAGGGATGGGGCGGTGACCCATCAGTGCGTCCAGACTAATCTGGCCGATGTTATTTGTGGGGGTAAGTGTTGGCATGTCATTCTGAATTAACATACATACATACGCTCACGCCTATAACCCCTAACGGGGTAGGCAGAGCATCAGTGATGCCACTAGATGCCACGTTTGACACAAATTATGAGGGCTATCAGATGAAACAAATTGCATAATGGTGAGAGGTGGTCAGCCTTTCGCCCATTTTACAGCAAAATACTCGCATCCCTTTTACAGACTTTTACTGTATACCTGGTAAGAGTAGATAGCTGGCATATTCTAAGTTTTTCTTTCACTCCAAGTCCAGCATGGAATGAGTTTCTGAATTAAATATAAGCTAATTAATAAGCTGGAAGACCGAAGAGTTGAGACTGCTCGATTGGTCTTTGGCATAAGACTGGAAGGAGTGCACTCTACTGTTACTGTCGGAGGTCAAGATCCACTTCGGATCCCTGAGCGAGCGAAGTTGATTTTGCTCTATGGAATTCATATCAAATTAAATCAAATGAACTCAAATTAAATGGAACTGACACCAACACCTCTGTTTAAGCGAATTATTGTTTGTGTTAAGATATTCTTGTATTTACAAATCAAAGTAAGTATATAATTCATTACTGTCCGCTTTAAATACAATACAAATTTTATTACAGTTCACGTAAAATGACTGACACAAACTATGCTGAAAAAGTATTTATTATCTTTTCTAAGTAGGTACTTACGATAAAAACCATGTTTTAGTTTTAAAATTTAACTTCCATTAGTCGGCTTTATCTTACTAAATTTTTATAGAAATTTATTTCTGTTTAGCAACACTGTAGTAAAACAAACATTTGACTTATCAAATAATTTTAAATCTAACTAATGAAACCAACTACGTAAACAATGTTGGAATCTTACAGAAGGAGACTCAAGTCTTGATTTATACTTAAGTATTGATTGTCTCTTTCTCTCACTATCAAAATGACAAAGACGACTGCTACTTAAGTATTAGGTTTAAGTCTGAGTCGTGTTCTGTAACACGGACTTAAATATACAATATACATATAATCAAAAATAACTCTAAACCTCACAAAAAACAAATACAATATGGCAGTCCAAAGTCACAATGACTCACAAAGCAAAAATTCTTGTTTTCTTTGCGATGCAATTTTAAAAGGTCTTTGTTGCAAGTGTCAACCAATGAAAAATTATAACAAGTAGAACATAGCCGTCTTGGAGAGCGTCCAACGACATCTTGTTAGCTCAAACTGGGTTAAGAAAATCCGAGAGAAATCGATCTGGGGGAAAATTTTGAGCTGGGAAATTGATATGGTTCTTTCTTGACTGTGTTTAGGATTCAGATTTTTTTATGAAACAATAGAAACAACCGCTTTTGAAGGTGAGTTGGGTTAGGTTAGGTTAGGTTGGGTTAGGTTCTGAATTCTGGTTATTAGATGGAACTTGTCAATAGTGGTGATAAGTTGTCAACCTTTCGTCCACCATACATCAAAACTCTACTTCAGAAACAATTACTCGTACAGTATGCCAGGGAAGAGTTGGAGTTTTTCTTTCACTCCCAGGTCAGCAAGAAGCTAGAAATTATGACTAAAACAATAAAACTGCATTAAAAAAAATTTAAAATCGGAATTAACCCAAAATTTAAAATCGGAATTAACTTAATCGAAAATTCGTAAGACGGAGGGAGAGTAGACCGCAATGAAGTAATATATGTTCAAGCTTTTACTCCTGCCGGCACTCCCGGAGTGCAACCCGTTGTTTTTTTCTCTTCCGTTTGAATTTTGACAAGCGTCCTTTAGTCTGTCAATCAAATGCAATATAAATACAAAGTTCTATACTAGGGCAATTGGAATACTTAGAAGACTAGAGATAAGTACTGTTATTTACCTTGACTTGAGTCAACACGATTAAAGACGCGGGAAACAGGTAATACAGAAAGTACAGGCATGCTACAGACAACAGCACTTCCTATAAGTTACATTTCCTTCACGAAAACCGTCACTATCACAGTCAAGTTCAATGTCAACTTAATAGTCTAATGTGTTGTCTTGTGTACATATGTCAACCCGTCCGTTTGTCTCGAAATGCCTGCATAATTCCTTAGAAGTCTCCTCGGTTGTAGAACAAAAGCAAAAAGCGAATGTGGGACACTGCAGTAGGCACTGACCTGATTTTAACATGGATTTCTACCACTCATACCCATGGTTCAACTTGTCTATTAATAGATTGCTTTAATAAAGCTTGGATTTTTTAACCCCCGAGAACTTTTTTAAATAGAAGTGTGTTACAAGTTTGACGTGTGTATCTGTATGTCTGTGTATCTGTTTTCTGTCTGTGGCATCGTAGCTCCTAAACGAATGGACCGATTTCAATGCAGTTTTTTTGTTTGAAAGCTGACGTAATCGAGATGGTTCTTAGTTTGATTAAATTTGCTTCAGCCGTTTAAAAGAGATCGAATGTCGGGGGGTGATATTTTTTTTAAATTTTATAGTATTTAATTTTTATCCATAGATATTTTAAATTTATTGGTTATATTATGTCAGTGTATACCCAATATGTTAGCGTATGATAAGAAATTAAACTTATGACACCAGTCTTTTTTCGTCAAGAGTTAAAAAACAAGATTCGTTTTTGGCCTTGTGGAAGAACGACATACAAAAACTTAATAACACTCAGTAGCAGAAATGTTCATTAAAGTTAAAGCTAATTTAAATGTAATGCTGCAGCTCTACCACGATAACGGCAATCTCGCGCTCGGCTGACGATGAAATTTCACTTTGATTGCGCGAGGTCCCGCGCAAAGGCTTGCTCGCTCTATGGCATTGTCAATGTTGACATTTTGACATAGGACCGCGGTATTGTCGTGGCGCTGTCACTATCGTACTCGGCCTGCTGACCTAGTTTACGTCAACAAGACAAAATGTGAATATATGATATTTAAAGCAATGTTAACTTTAATAGACTTTTCTGCAACTGGGTGTAAGGTCCACACAGAACGCGACTCAGACTCTGATCCATACTTTAGCAGTCGTCTTTGTCATGTTGATAGTGAGAGAAAGAGACAATCAATACTTAAGTATAGATCAAGACTCGAGTCTCCTTCTATAATACGGGCCTAACACTATCAAAGGAAATGGAAATTACTTCTACTCAATTTTTATTAAATTTTCTGAAAAATGTTCACAGCGACCTAGATTTGTTAAACACTAGGTACTTATGTCAAATCGACCAAATTACCATTTTTAGCATGCAATTTAGTCCAATTGTTAACTAGCAAAATATGTAGACCTACTTTTGAAATTCTTTTAATAGTACTTTATGTACCCCAGGTACGCGCGAAAAAAAAACTCTAGGCAGAGCTGAAAATCAGTTTGTTGTCTGTCATAGACAGCGAGTATGCTGAGTTCTGTGTCCTATTTGCTTCTACAATCTACGTCACACATTTCGCTAACCTTTTTTTAATTGTATAAGAACATTGTACAATGTTACAAATTGTTAAGAAGCAATAAAGTTTATCTATCTAAGTATCTATCTATCTATCTATCTATCTATCTATGTGAAAAACAGTATCAAACAAATAATTTTTAAGGAAGAAACATGTGGCGCGAATGGGACTTGAACCCACGACCTCAGGATTAGATTTCGTGGTCTCTAACTGATTTATCTATCATGCCTTCAAGTCGAGCGTGTGGTGATCGGTTGAGAATAACACCACCCCATCTAAGAGGCGACTAAGGAAACACAAATGAGACCTGCCTCCTAGTAATCCATCCCAGGCAACGACACTTCATTTTTTTTTCTGAATCTGAGGTGTCGTCTTATGGTCTCATGCGGTGTGGTAGGCTCTGTAAAGGGCCGTCTGGTTCGCGACCACCCTCCGACGCCAAACAGCTTGCTGTGTTCCGTCGGTGCGTGGGAGTACCAGTGCCTTATAGGCATTTTCTGGATTAACTCGCTCCATCGTCGACCTCATCTTTGACCTTATGGTCAAGATTGAGGTCAAGAGTTAACCCATCTTATAATAAAAAATAAAAAAAAGAGCGGCGAAAATTCTTATTTCCTTAAATGAATATACCTCACGCGGTTAAAAGCGTTTTTAAAATACTAAAATATCAAACAATATTTCCCCACGGTGCATTTTTAAAGAAGACAAACGGAAGATTTGTCACCCAGGGTGATTAATATCTGTCACCCTGGGGACCAGTGGGAAATGGGAATATTCGCTAACATTCAAGCTTGTTAGCCTTACAGCAGAGGTAGAGCACCATGCATGTGGACAATGCATATACCCAAATACATTTATCAGCAGCTCTAGCACGATAACGACAAACTCGCGATCGGCTCACGCTGAAACTTCACTTTGATTGCGCGAGGGTCCCGCGCAAAGGCTTGCTCATCCTATGGCGTTGTCAATGTTGACATTTTGACACAGGACCGCGGTGTTGTCGCGGCGCTGTCACTATCGTACTCGGCCTGTTGTTAAGGTTTACTTTAAACAATTTAAATATAATTATATTAGTCTGTTCTATTTTTGGAAATCGCTGTTTTCAATCGCCGTCAAATTATTTATTTTTAAAATTGGGTAGTGTTGACCTTTTGTTAGTAAGACATTTAAAAAAAGAAGCGCATACGATTTTAAAAATGTTATTTTTAAAAATAGAATGCTGAAGTACTTAGCATTAGCTGACAAACATTCCAGCGCCGACTCAGAGAATTGTGTCTTTTTTTTACAATTTAAAAACAAATTATTTAATTTGCAAGAATACGATTTACCTACATTAGATGCCAGTTACAGTAAGTCACATATTCTACCTAACCTAATAGGTGCAAATTTGTCACAGTTTAGATTTATTACTTATTTCTATTATTTTTTTACCAGCCCATGACGTCCCCACCGAGGGGCACAGGCCTCCCTTCGAAACATGAAGGGGATTTAGGCCATAGTCCACCACGCTGGCCCAATGCGGGTTGGTGGGCCGCTCGTCTTTCGAAAATGAATTTTCTTGGACAGGCGGGTTTCATCACGATATTTTCCTTCACCGTTGAGCAAGTGATAATTAGAAATCTGTACATAAATCCGAAAAGATGAATTTAGTGGTACAGGCCCGCACCAGGATTTGAACCCGCGACCTTCGGATTACAAGTCCGGCTCATTACCAACTGGGCTATCACCGCAATTTTCTTTATGCAACTGATATTTCTATGTCTATATTTTAAAATCAAAGTAATGTTATCTTTGCGTAAACTTGAAATAGTTTGAAAATATTAATTCGCTTATCGAACCATTCATCAATTTATTTGCACGACTGACGTCCGAAAAACCAATCTACTAACATTTGCGTATCCAAATCTGGCAACACCGTTATCGGCCATCAATCTTTTATTATTATATTGACATTGGACTATTTTATTCCATTTCTATTTTATTAAACAAAATAGGAAACGAAAAGGTCGAGGCGGTCGCACGAAGTCGTGACACTGAGAATTTGTATTTAACGGGATTTGCCGGTGAATTATTGTACTTTATTCGCTTTACAGTCAACTCAACGTCAATCTTTACACATTCATTTCAACACCGACTCTACTACCTTCAACTAGTGACAGAATGTAAAGCTTGAAGTGTAATTGAGCGCACTTTCTTTGTTGTTTGGCCGAAAGGGAATGGATTGTTCGTATGGAGTTACACTTAGATAAAGTAGTCCGTAGTTCAAGTTAAGAGAAAGGTCTTGACATAATAAGAGTGACCTACACAGAAGTGAATTTATTGGTTTTTGATGTTTGATTTCACTCAAGAATTGCGCTCTCCCAAGAAACAGATTAAACTTGCTTATAATCGCAATTGAAAACTTTTTAATTTGCTTAAAAAATTCAAGCAAATGTATTTGAAATTGGAAATCATAACAAAAGAGTTCGAATTTAAAGAAGAGTTCCATTTTTGTAAATTTTTGGAAGTTCCATTTTTAAAGCTAATAGGTACGGATAGTCACTGATATTCTCTTCATTAGGTTCATGACATTCTAAATTCAAAACGAGGTTTTTCCAATTTTTTTGAAGTGAAAACTTCTTTAGCGGAGTAAATGTTAAACTTGCGACGAACTCGCGTCAGATTTCAAGTTGCCCTGATCGAAAATGCATAGGATAGGGTTGCCACCTTTTTTAAAGTGAAAACTTCTTCAGCAGCGTTGTGCACTTTGAAGTATGGGTGGAAACCCGGACGGATGACAGCCCTATGGTAAAATTATCTCTGTGATCGATGTCAACGATTATTCGCACATAGTGCGCAAATACCGATAGACTATTTTACTGCATTGGGAGTAGACACTTTGATCGAGTGGAAAAGTTGCCAGATTGTAAGCATCAGGTTGAGGGTTCGAATCCTGAGAGAATAACGGACTCTTTTTGTGTATTTTATTTATTTCCATATTGACTTCTGCCGTCACTCCCGGAGTGCAACCCGTTGTTTTTTTTTCTTATGGCTTCGCAATGCATTTAGCCAATTAATTTACAAAAAAAAAACTGTCGCGAGCGTTCATGTAGCTAAGTACACACAATGCTTCAAGTTAAAGGGCCAAGTTAATTCTGATTTGAACCTTATTACCAGGAGACGAGAAACTTGAGTGGATATTTAATTGAGGGAGTAGACTACATAAACTAGGCTAAAAAGAAAACTAATTCAATAACACGTGGCAAGAGAAAAGCCATCAGCAGACCACACCATGCTAATGGTCTGTCATTACTGTCATATTAAAGGTGACAGTATGGAAAGTGCCATCTGGACAGTGCTTTCCATGTGGAAACTATAAAGTTTTACTTACTCTGAGCTGTAAGTGGTTTTAAATCATGTTTGTTGGTTTTAGTTGACCACAAACTTACTTAGATTTATGATGACTTAATCTGGTATGTTTGTAAGAGGTAAATCTAGACTTGTTTCAATAGAATAGACAAAAGTAGGAGTATATATACATATATATATATGACATAATATTAAATGTTTTTCATCATTTATTTGTGTGTATGTATATGTTATATATTTAGGTATAGGTATAAGGTATATTACTCTTTGCATCTACCGCTTCACCTTTTGTATAGGTTCCTTCACCCCCCGGTTGCCTGGAAGAAATTGCTCTATAGCAATAAGGCCGCCAGATTGTACACTTTTACAAACATTTATTTTTGTTTAATGTTATGTTTTATGTTTTTTTTGTGCAATAAAGAGTATTGTATTGTATTGTATTGTAAAGTAGAAGAAAGATAAGAAGAAAAAACGGTCACTTTTATACTTTTTATTCACTTATCTACATTTAATTGTTCGTTAGAAAGAGAACAAAAATCAGCAGCTCTAGCACGATCACGACAAACTCGCGCTCGGCTCACGCTGAAACTTCACTTTGATTGCGCGAGGGTCCCGCGCAAAGGCTTGCTCGCCCTATGGCGTTGTCAATGTTGACATTTTGCCATAGGACCGCGGTGTTGTCACGGCGCTGTCACTATCATACTCGGCCTGCAGTCGATATCGAAAGGTTGACAGCTTTGCCAAGCCATCTGTCAAGTATTTGACTTAAAACTGACAGAAAATTTGCGATATAAAACCGAAGTAAAATATAGGTAATGTCAAACTTCGAACGTCAGTTTTGTATGGTTCTAATTTAATTTTTCCTGAGATTTTACCTGAATGTTTTAATTTGTTATTGTCTCTCGGCAATCACCGATTTCTTTCTCGGCAATTAATTCGTCATTGGATAAATGCTAAATGGGCATTGGCTGAATGTGTAAGAATGAATTAATTCGTCATTGGCGTTGCGAAGCCATAAGGAAAAAAAAGGATGAATTATTCGATTATCGCCTACAATTTGAATTCAGAACAAAATTTATTTACATGGCTACCTATTATTTATTAGCAGCTCGAGTACGATGGTGATAGCGCGCGTAATGCGCCGCGGTCCTATGTCAACATTGACAACGACAGAGTGCGAGCAAGCCTTTGCGCGGGACTCTCGCGCAATCAAAGTGAAGTTTCAGCGTCAACAGATTGAGGCGTCGATTTTGTCGCCATCATGCTCGAGCTGCTGATTTAGTCTACATATAAATTAAGAATCACGTACTTTAATGTTGTTTTGTTACAATTTCGAAAACACGAATTTCGCCGATACACAATATACTTAGATATAATTTTCCACGTTAAAAACGTATAAATCACCGACTTCAATCCCAAAAACAGTTCGCACAAAGTAGATAACTAGTATTTTTTGCAGGCTACAGTGCCTATTAGCAGATAACCACACACGAAAAATTCACTAATGATGTTATGGTTTGTAGTATTTTTTGTTTTTATTGATTTTTTTTAAAGCGCTGAATCGTTTTCAATAAAATTTATATGGGACCACCTCTAGAGTATACTCTTTCGAACAAAAAAAATAATTTTGAAAATCGGTCCATAATTGACGGAGAAATCGGTGAACATAATAAAAATAAAAATACATGCAGTCGAACATAGCTCCTCCTCCTTTTTTGAACTCGGTAAAAATAGGAGCACTCTGCCTTTGTATCTAAACGTTCTACCTTGCGCGTTTTTCTTCTAATAAAACATTTTAATCCAGTTCAGAACCATCAATAGACATTGATTGCGGTTGAACAACCGATATTCAACGACAACCACGACAGATCGGGTTAGTCGTCATCAACTGTGGTCTACCGCAACCCTTCCTACTTTACTTAAAGACTTATTTGTAGATTTTACTGACTTACTGACTATAATCTAATGTAATGCTGTAAGATTTCCTAAATTAATAAATTTAGGACTATTCCTAAATTAATAAATTTAGACTATATCTAAGTTTCGGTAGAAATGTTTTCTTAAATGAAATTATTTTTAACCCCGTCAAATAACGCCAAAAAAAATACAGGGTGTTAAGTAATTCGATCTTATCCTCTCAGGTGGTGAATCAGCCCATGAAACTGAACAACTTTCCCTAAGAACAAATGTAGAAATACAAAAATTTTTTTTTTACTTTCCATACAAATTGCATCAGCTGATAAATAATTTTGTATGGGAAGTCAAATATTTGAATCGTATTTCGGCATTTGTTCTTAGGGAAAGTTGTTCAGTTTCATGGGCTGATTCACCACCTGAGAGGATAAGATCGAATTACTTAACACACTGTTTTTTTTTGGCGGTATTTGGCGGGGTTAAAAATAATTTCAAGTAAGTAAACATTTCTACCGAAACTTAGATATAAACAAAAACATTGTAAAACCGTCCGAAGCCCTTTCATTGGCGGAAGAAGAGTTAAATGTTAAGTTCCCATCATAAAATACTCTATATTATAGGTACTTATTATGTTATAGAGTCTATAACAATAAGTACCTATTTTGTCACCATCGATAAAACCATAGACTTAGTAGTTTTTACCATTGCCCTTCGATTCAAAAACAGTGAATAAAACGCTGTTTATTTCACTGAGTGAATAAAACATTTTGAATTTGGAACATGCGCGAATATACGGATTTTAGTAAGAAAACAAAAGAAAATGTGCAAGGAGGTTGCATACTCTCGCTATAAAAACGTATTGAATATGGCTCGGTTAAAAATTTTAAATTTAGAATCAGGAATTCAGTCAATTTTCTGTGCAATTTTCATGCAATTAAAAGTTTCTGTTAAAAGTTTTTGTCTTAAAATCATAAAATGAGTTCGACATCCAGTGATGAAAGTGAACCTCTCGTTCCAAAGTCATTTCGCGTTAAAGCAGCAGCTATTGTTGATAATTTACTGTCTCAGAGTAATTATTTTCTTTTTCTCGTAGTCAATGGTAAAAAGTAGAGTACCTAATATCCCTCGAAAAGAATTCACCTTTTTTTCACTTGTTGGGTAATCTACTATTTTAGCTGAATAACAGTAAATTATCTGACAAGTAACAATGGGAATTAACTGCTCTATTCTAGAGTTATTTTAGATTAAAATCCTATCTTTCAAATAGGTATACTTAATACATGCGAAATTTAACGCAAAAACTACTGTACGGATTTTGAGGAAATTTTGCAGTAATATAGCTTAGATATCAGAATAAAACATAGGCCAGGTAAATACTTTCCCAAATTCACACGACAAGGAATTCCCGGCCGGAAAGCTAGTAGAAAATAAGGAAATTTGTAATAAAATTGACAGAGTTTCTTGCCTATTTCTTCTCGGGAGAAGACTGCACCTTTTCGAGTAGGCATAGTAGAGTTAAAAGAAAGCAATTCACTACTAATTTTAGTAACTTTCCACTTGTGTTTTCTATCTATGTATACATATTATAAAGCAGAAAGATTTGATTGTTTGTTTGTTTGCACTGAATAGGTTCCGAAACTACTGGACCGATTTGAAAAATTCTTCCACCATTAGGATCCTACATTATCCGTGATGGACATAGGGTACATGATTTTCCCGAATTCCTACGGGAATGAAGTCCCGAGCGGAAAGCTAGTATGAAATAAAGTTATTTTTGATTTACTTTTTTTAAATATTATTATGAGATGGGTTGACTCTTCACCCCAATCTTGACCAAGGTCATAGATGAGGTCGACGATGGAGCGAGTTAACCCAGAAAATGCCATTTAAGGCACTGGTACTCCCGCGCACCGACGGAACACAGCAGGCTGTTTGGCGTCGGACTTCGGTAGGGGAGTGGTCGCGAACCAGACGGCCCTTTACAGAGCCTACAACGCCGCTCGAGACCATTGGACGCCTACTCAGTTTCAAAACAAACTGAGGTGTCGTTGCTTAAGGCGACTACAGCACCTAAATTACGATTTAATGATGCGTAGATAAGCATGACGCATTGCATTAAATCGAAGAAAAAAATACTACGGTAATATTCAGGACATAAACTAGATAAGTAGTTTTCTGAAAACATGATTCAGCACTTTTCGTTCGATAGAAAAAGCTCACAAAGTCACCTCTAAATATTTGTATCTGTTAAGCTGTAAAAACGATAGTAAAATGCACACAGGAACTTGAAATTGCTATCAAGATGTTCGTGATTGAACACTCTCGATAAGTAAATAACGCATTTTCGATTTAAGTTGTTACCTTTCCATAAATCTCTTTTTTCTAACTTTCGAACATGTTTTTACGCACGCACGCTTTCATAGTCCTTAAACTTCGTGTATCGACACTGTTCGCACTGCCGGCCCAGGCCTGTTGAGAGACGGAGATGGCACAATTCCTATGTGTGCTGCCTTTATCGGGTGCTGTAGTCGCCTTAAGATGGAGGCAGGTCTCATTTGAGTTTCCTTAGTCGCCTCTTACGACACCCACTGAAAGAGATGGGGTTATTCACAACCGATCACCACACGGCGCCAGACACAAATATTTGAAAATCATATTTTTAATGATGACATGTACATTACATAATAAACATTAGGTTCCGGCACCCCTATAGTTGCGCCGGCTGGCTGCGGGAGCAGGGTGAGTCGGAGCACGAATAATAAGAAGATTATATTTAGTCTGGATTATATTTATTATTATACGAAACACTTAAAACGGTACATTATGAGCGGGCGTGCGCCTGCGACGGAAACTCGGGTAGGTCTGTGTCATCCTAACCTAACGAATGACCACTAGAAGAGTTCAATTTCGAATTTTTTTGTTTTTGTTTATTTGGAATAGAAAACAGCTGTGTACAGAAGTTGATATAAGACAGTCTTACAATTAAAGGCTAAATTATACACAACCAACAACACTATTATCACAGGTTAAGTAAAGAAAAAGGAAGTAGATGCTAACAGAAACAGATGTGGATACAAATAAATAAACAAGTATACTCAGTGCTACTAAGTAATTAACTAACTAAGCAATCAGTCATCGCTATCTCTACAGTAGTAGTATGTTATATGTAAACTCTTTATTGCAGAATCCTACTCATTAGAAGGGAAACATAGCTCAGTAACTAAAGAACTACTTAAAGTTAAACATTTAAACATTTAGTTGTTCTAAAATTATCAAGTCCCTGCGGATTGAACTCTTAAATTTGTTGATAGAACTTGGATTAGGAGTGCCAAACTGAAGAGTAAAAATGTCGCGAAAAGAGAATAGAGAAGGAGGATGAAGACGAGGCGCATGCCGCCTCGTTACATAGTCAATGAATCGAACATGAAATACAATTAAGAATAAATATTATCGGATCAGGAACACAGTAAAGGTGCATAACTGAGGTCAGGTTATGCAATACAATGTAATAATCGTTATTTTATAATGCTTGTCGCAAAGTGCAATGACCTACGACCTGAGATGGTAAGACGATAAAATTAGGTATGCAGCCATATTTGAATCGATGAACTTTTGTAGGAAGAAGAATTCGCTAAAGAAATATGACAAAAAAGTGACTAGAAAATCACTCTAAAATTTAAAAAAAATTATCGCCTTCGACATTCGACAGCTTATAACTTTTAAACGGCTAAAGATTACATCAGCTTTCAAACAAAAAAATCGCATCAAAATTGGTTCGTTCGTTTAAGAGCTACGATGCCACAGGCAGACTCACAGATACACAGACATACAGATACATACGTCAAACATTTAATACCCCTCTTTTTTGTCCAGGGTTAATAAATGAAGTTCTTTAGAGTACCTTACGATGGGTTGTTGTACTTGGTTTCATACTTCGATATTTACACTCACGTCTACAATCCCTGTAGGGCTAGGCAGAGCATCATTTGATTCCTTAGAGATCTAGAGAGATGCCAATCAATGCGCTGAGTTCGAAACCCAATGTCACAAGCCACTGAGCAGCGGCCGTACCACGCGATTGAATGTATTCTGTTAGCTTGAATGTGCTCATTATCTATTGCGGTATCGGTACTCAACGTTCGAATAATCTTTAGTACTACGTAAGCATTGTAAACTGTTTACACATATTATTTCGACGGTATCTCGAAAGTGAATTGCGTGGGATCATAGCAATGTGTTCTGTTTTTGCGCATATTGCTGCGACACCGGCCCCGCTCCTTTTTATTTAGTTTCTGTGATTTGTGTTTGATTCTAAAACCACTTGACACCACATTTGACATCCATTCTGAGATTTATCAGCTGAAACATGAGTATGGTAGTGAGAGGTTGTCAGCCTTTCGCCCACATACAACAAAACCCTCGCGTCCCAGTTACTGGCTTAAGCTTTGGAAAGAGTTAAGTAGTAGATTTCATGTTTTAAGTTTTTCTTGTTTTTAAAAGATTTGCTTTAAAAACGTCTTCGTGAAAAACTTATTTGATTTTATCGGCTATGTAAGCTCTTAGTCGAGATAAAGTTAGTTATCTACTTAACTTTACCGGTGCAGAAAAAGTTATCAAGGCAAGACAAGGTGACATTAACTATTGAAAGAAGTTCTACAAGGTGAAATTGAAAACATTCGTCAAACAAAAAAAATCTGTTCTTCCGTACATTTTGGTTGAGTTTTTTTTTAGTAGGAAAGTTGGTCTCATAGAAAAAGTTGTTCGTAATCATGGGTAGAATTATCCCTCAAAGTTTGTCGAATGTTTTCAATTTCACCCTGTAGTAAAGCATTTGCAAGTAAACCTAAGTTTCAACTGGATCTAGGCTAATAGCATTCAGGTTTCGGCACTATTAGGTCACAATCGCGTGACTATAAAGTAGCCTACTGTAGGCCTAGTGTTAGTAATCTAGGCGTTTTGTTTGTGAATAGCCTATTTAAGTCTAGACGGAAGTTTGAATTGATGGGAGTGACCTAGTTGGGCTTTGCATGTGAGAAAACTTATTTTGTTTGGCATTGTTGGTAATATATTGTCTATACAGGGCCTTAGGTAAATCTCTTTCAACCTCTCTGGTGGTTAATCAGTCCATGAAACTGAACAACTTCCCCCAAGGAACATAGGTCAAAATACGAAAAAAAAATTTTGAGTTCCCATATAAACTTCATCAGCATATAGCGCATTTTGTATGGGAGATCAAAAATATTTTTTCGAGCTTTGACCTATGTTCCTTGGGGAAGTTGTTCAGTTTGATGGACAGATTAACCACCCGAGAGGTTGAAAGAGAGATACTTAAAGCCCTGTATATATACTAATACTAATCTTCATTACACAACGATTTGTACTTTTATATTTATAATGTAGCTTTATATAGTATAATTTATATTTATAACTAATAAGTACACTCAAAAACTACTGGACCGATTTTCAAAAATTCAGCTAGTTATGGTAACCATTCTCATTCAACCACCGTTGATGAATGAAATCGACGCTCTGCTTCTACCTGCAGCTCGAGTACGATGGTGATAGCGCGCGTAATGCGCCCCGGTCCTATGTCAAAATGTCAACATTGGGCCCTCGCGCAATCAAAGTGATGTTTCAGCGTCAGCCGAGTGGCGCGCCGCAAGAGTTTGTCGCCATCGTGCTCGAGCTGCTGCCTCTAAATATGTATTTCTCATCACATGACATAATACATAAGCCACGAAATTATATATCTACCGCCAAAACGGGAAAGTCAAAAGAAATGGAAAGTTTGAGTAAGTAACGTACACAAACCAAATAATAATTTGTAACGATGACTCTGTAGTTTCGATAAGTACATATTAATAGTCTATGGATGGTTGAAATACGAGTTTGTCCCTTATGCCCTTGAAATAAGAGCGGTGCAAAGTATAGAACTTGTAATTCACTTGCTTAAGGCAGTATAATGAATGGTTTTCAATTCTCCATCTTGTTTATTCACGTGAGAAGGGCCTTTTTCATAATTCGAACGGAATGTAGTACCATTGCCCCTAAGTTCCTAGTTACATTAGAGACAATAGGAACATATAGAAAGCAATGGTAATACTGCCTTGCCCGAGATTCCGTTAGAATCAAAAAAAGGCCCAATGACAGATGATTCTAGAGATGATCAATAATGACTATTTCATCGTCGTTTTGTCAGTTTGCATCGCGCTTACTGGCTTTAACAGTATGCCTGCGAAAAGTTGGTAACTTTCATAATAAAACCTGTGTTTCCGTGCTCCGAAGGGCACACTAAACTGTCGGTCTCAGCTGTTGTCGATCGCCTATAGTCCTTAAACCAAATCAGAAGCCTTTTCACGGCGTGAAAACTGACATCAGGGTTGGTAAAGTTCGCTACTTGCTTGATTAGACCTACACTATGCTTCAATTGAACATCGATGAACCGGAAAGACAGATATCGAATTTGAAACGCTGGTCCACAGAGAAAACTATACAAAACCTCTGCTCCGTCTTATAAATAACACAGCCAAAAACAAACAAAAATGTGGAAAACACAAGTTTCTTTGTTAGCTTAGATAACAATCGTGATTTTTTAAAGCGTGAGAAGAGACTCATAAAATAGTAGTACAATTTTATAGGTTTTCCAATTTAGCACCAAAACGAATTGATTTTCTTAGATGTAGACTGAACTGACGAAACCACAGTTATTCGCTTCAACGTCCAGAGTCCATATAGTTATAAATCAGAAAATGTTTGACAAAATTAAAAGCAAAAAATGCAATAAATTTTCTATCCTAAAGGTGTATGCCCGAGGTTGTTGACCGAATGTTACCTCTTTCTAATGATATGCAAAACTGCAGAAAAACAAGATCTTTTGCAAGAGTAACTGTTTCTCTCACTTGAAACTTAATATTTGCACACAATTTCTAACTTTTTAGCACCTTTTTATCTATAAAAATGTGTTTTAAAAACGTAAAAGTTATTTAATACTAATTTGCTAAGCGTCACGTACGAGTACTTATCCGCTTAGAAAATTGCAATGTAACTACTATACTTACACAGTTCTTTAATTTTTTATACTAACTTGTTCAACTTGTTCGTGTGTTCTGTCTGTATGAACTAATTTGTTCAATTTGTTTTTGTTTTTTAATTATAATTAGGTACTAACATTAGGTATGCTCTTGACCATAATCAAGCACAAGAGCGGAGATGCGGTCGAGGACCAAGGATGTCGCAAGCTCATCCAGAAAATTCTTATTCACTCGAACTTTAAAGAGATCCTGTTACATGTGCTCAGAAATACAGACGTAGGCAGAGAATTCCATTCCTTAGCAGTACGCATTATAAAAAGACGATAAAAAGTACTCAGTGCAGATCCGCAGGATCTCATCGAGGTAAGGGTGGTACCCCACAGTGCGTCTGGAAGTCCGATAGAAGAAGAAAGATTTGTGCTTTTAATATGCTCTAGGTAGTCTTGTTGAATAAATTTATCATTACAGTGCTTCTGTCTCTCGACAAACAGTGTCTGATTCGTTCTTTTCATTTGAAAATCAACTTACTTATTCGAAATACGACACTTGCCGAACCACACCTACTTTTTGAACTTGAAAACATCAAGAATTCATCACTACTTCAGACAACTCAGTCATTATAACCTTTCCAACTTCTTCACATGTAAAAATGGATTAGAAAGTAATATATTACATGTTAGTCTTTATTATTTAATACTGTAGGAACCATTTTGCGTTCGCGGCGAAGATTAATTAGTTTTTTGTGAGGAAATTTAAAAAAATGTGCCTGGCAATGTAAAATAAGATAAATGTACATAAATTACTTTGTCTTTACTTTGACCCTCAATTGTCAAATGTCTTCCTAAATTAGCTTAATAATGCGGTTTTGTAAAAACAAATGTAATTTCGTCTTATAATGACACTTGCCCGGAAATCAAGTTAGGTAGGTACTCAAGGTACAATCTGCCTCCAGTCAAATGGAACCTGGCTTAATTCAAATTTGGTAAATTTTTATCATAGATTTTCGCTCGGGACTTCGTTCCCGTTGGAATTTGGAAAATTTTTACAGCCTATGTGTTAAACCAGAGTGTCAGTTACCTCCATACCAAATTTTATAAACATTGGTCCAGCTGTATGAGAGTGAAAGAGTAACAAACATCCACACATCATTAGCCTGATCGAATCGGTTACGTTATACAATACAATAGACTAATAAAAATAAACATGTGAATTGTAAAGAAAAAATGAGAAGATGCACACATCAACACGGTCTAGGGTTATTGCACGATTTTTCATACAAAAAAGGTCTGTTTGAGAAGCTATAAAAGCATACTCGAGATATATGGAGGGGTATAATTTGCAGACGAGCAAGTGCTAAACCTGAATTTGTAATTCTAGTCAATATATTTTGTTTTAACTGAAATTTGTGAAAACGTGACGGAAACGTAAACGAAAATGCACTTTTTGCCTGCTTTTTGTATGAAAATTGTTGAATTTACGCAAAAAAAAATTTTCATTTTCGTCACGTTTTCACAAAATTCAAGTAAGACAAAATTTATTGATTAGAATCGAAAATTCGTTTAGCACTTGCTCGTCTAAAAAATTAAAGCGTTCCATGTATCTCGAGTATGCTTTAGTAGCTTCTCAAACAGACCTCTTTTGTATGAAAAATCGTGCAATATCCCTAGACCGTGTTGATGTGTATATTATTTAAAAATTGACGCTATATATGTAGATGATATCATTGCAGGTTTTATGATGTCAATTACGAATTTGATGCTTTAATTCGTTTGTTACGTGTTTGGTTCAATTCGCCGATTCTTCTCTAAAGCTGATGCTAGAGTGTGTGGGTTTTTTGAGGTCCGGTTTGGTGGGGAATGCTGTCTTTTAATTGACGGACTTAGAATGTTTTTTTTTTATTATAAGATGGGTAACTCTTGACATAAATCTTGACCAAGGTCATAGATGAGATCGACGAAGAAGCGAGTTAACCCAGAAAATGCAAATTAAGGCACTGGTACTACTATACGCACCGACGGAACACAGCAAGCTGTTTGGTGTCGGACTTCGGTAGGAGGGTGGTCGCGAACCAGACGGCCCTTCACAGACCCTACCACACCGCGTGAGACCGTAGGACGACACCTCAGGTGTCGTTACCTGGGGTTGATTTAATAGGAGGCAGGTCTCATTTGTGTTTCCTTAGTGGCCTCTTACGACACCCACGTAAAGAAATGGGGTGGTGTTATTCTCAACCGATCACCACACGGTTTCCGGTCAGGCTATGTTTTTGTAAAATACAAAAGTATAAATTATACTATGGCAGCGGTATTAGTAAGAAAGAACTGGCCAGTTATCTGCTAATAACACAAAACACCAAGAAAAGGATGCCTTTGCCATTAGGGCCACCACGCGTTCAAAATGATACACATTCTACCAATTTAAAACACACAAGAGCGATGAAAATTAATGAAGACCTACAAAACTTTTTACTCTTTCAAACACAACATTAAATCACTAAACAAACAGAATGGAAACTTCTAATGAGAAAAGCTCTGCCTGTGTGAATAGCCAGTTCAATTTAATTAAATCGGACAAAGAACATAAATCTAATGAAAAACAAGAATAGCTAACTGAAGTGGGGCATTTTTTAATGAAATAAATGAACTACACGAATCACAGATTATTTGCTGTGTACACGGGAAAGTCGGCCTTTAGATTTATATTAGGTATGTACAACTTAAAAAGTTGAAAAAACCCCGACATTTTCGCTTCAAATTTGTCGGTTGAACCGAGTTTAATGGATCACCACTAGAAAACCTGCTTTTAAATATAAAAAAACCGCAACCAAATCGGTTTACCCATTTAAGAGCTATATGGTGCCACAGGCAGACACTTTAGCGGTCCAACTTATTACAACCCTCTTTAAAAAAAAGTCTCTCCACATGACTACTAAGATCGTCCTACTTTAGAAAATAAGTTTCTTGAGGAAAGTTCTTCAGTTTCATGGAAGATTTGCTTCCTAAAGTCTCGTTAACTGATTGAAAGTCAATGTTTTCTATCTATCTGTTGGTGTGAAGGTTGATACTTTCGCATTCAATGAAAAACATTCATGCAGTTCACGAAATTACGCGTTTATTTTGAGGTTTCACAAAAGTATGATTACAAGAGTGTGGAGGACTGGGCGCGCGGGGAACGACTGGCGAGCCGAGCGCCGTGCGCCTGCGATAAGCTTACGAACTGTGTATACATTTATGTAGTATAGATAGGTATACCCCTACATTACACCCCCCTAGAATTTGGTACATAATTTCAAAGAATTAAACAATGCCAAATTATAAATCAGTAAAGTCATAAGTGACACAATACATGGATGAAGAATGCTTACGCTATGTCTACGCTACGATAAACGTGTCGCTGTAACATGAGCGGTTGTGAGCAACAATGAATTATTGCTGTTAATAGGTACATACATAGTTCCTTTAGATACATTTTTTAATAACTATAGTAATTATACTGTTTTATTTTTACATTGAATAAAGATTACAATTAGTTAGTGCTTATGATGACATGTTACGTTTCGTAATACAGGTTACATGATTAGACATACAAAATACTAAATCAATTTTAAAGTTAAAGTTACACTATTAGTTACAATTTTTTAATTCTTAGGATAAAAATGCATCTATCAAAAGTGGATTTAAACCTTTCTTTTTTACCAGAGACTGGCCAAACGAATCTAAATTTATGAACCAGAAACAAACGCGTATACCTTATTATTAAGTAATCTAAATTATCTAAGTTAAAATAACCTTCGTAGGAATAGATGGTTTTTCATTACGTACTGTCGGGTTGGGTTGTTGATGTGCGATGACCACATTTTCTAACGTGGCGCTGAGTTGTTTGTTAATCCACCTTCCAGCGCCTTTGTTGCACTTCTTACAGCAGAGACACAAACTCATTAGTAATATGGTGATAGTTACCCCGATAACCATGGCACCATAAATGTCCGTTTTTGCTCTCAACTGCTCCACCTCGTTAGCTCCAGCCTGAGCGATGATGACTTCTTCGTTTTTGCTGTTATATAGACCCATTGTTTGGTATGTAAATATCGATTCAAATAGTTCTGAACAGATGTTCACGTGAAGAAGTGTGATTTAATAATGCTATGTACGTAACGTAATTCCTACTGATAAGTGCTTAAAAGTGAGAAAAAAATGTTGATTCTAAACTTAACTACTTGTTAAGGTGACCTACTTACAATTTGAAACGAACCGGCGTTTTGACGACGCGTCCACTGCGCGTTTTCTTCGCTGCTTCGCGTGCGTCGAGCATAGGCTCTCTTCCGTGTAAGTTGTCACGTGCGTTATTGACGCGATCGTAACACTCCGTACCTTGTGTCCGCAATGTTTGATCAGTGTTGTCTAATAAATAAGCCGCTTTGAGACGGTCAATCGAAACATTTACCCTTCTATTTGGCAACTGCAGTTCGAAAACTTTTGACCCTCTCTTGATGACCTTGTATGGACCATCATACGGTGTCTTCAAAGGTTTTCGAACCGTGTCGTCTCTTAAAAATACGTGTGTACAGGTGTGCAAATCGGGGTGCACAAACCACTTGCGACTAGACGTACTAGAATTAGAGATAGGCTTTAATTTATTAATCGAATCTCGAATCGTGTCTACTACACTATTTGGGTTACTAGGTACAGAATGGTTCGATGGGTCGAAAAAGTCACCTGGTAAACGTAGTGTCTTACCAAATGTGTATTCTGCTGGGCTGACGCCATTTTCACTGCGTCCAGCTGCGCGAAGTCCTAGAAGTACCGTTGGTAGCTCGTCGACCCATGATCCTGAATCTAAACGTGCCATCAACGCCGCCTTCATACTGCGATGCCATCGCTCGACTAAACCATTAGCTTGAGCATGGTAACTAGTAGTTCTTATTCTTTTGACCCCCAAGTATTTGAGCAATTCGTGAAATATTTCGCTTTCGAACTGTCGACCTTGGTCCGTGGTTAGCCTAGTTGGGCATCCATAGCGCGTTATCCAGCCGTTATATATTTTTCGTGCCACTGTATCGGCAGTTATATCTCTAATAGGGAAAGCCTCGGGCCAACGAGTGCCCCTATCTATAATCGTGATACAATACCTATAACCGTCTTTTGATATAGGCAAAGGTCCCACTAAATCTACGTGAATATGTTCAAAACGACCCGCGTTTTCAAAAATACCATACTCGGAAATAGTATGCCTATTTATTTTTGCCCTCTGACACTTGATGCATGATTTTGCCCATTTGCCTATGTCACTGTTCATCCCAGGCCAAAAGAAACGATCGCTAATTATTTTACGCGTTGCTCGAATACCTGGATGGCTTAAGTTATGTAAGCTATCGAACGCTACTTTCCTAAACTTTTGAGGTAGGTAGGGTCTCATTCGTGACGATGTTATTTCGCAGTAAATATCTCTATTATAGGTGGGCATATAAATGCTTTTTAAACTTACTTTGTTGTTCAGTTTATCGCTTTTTTCTAGGTACTCGGTGAGGTAGGCGTCATGTTTCTGCGACTCGGCCAATTGTTCGAAATCGAGCACTGTGGGACAGGATATTGTGTCTACACGTGATAATGCGTCGGCGACAACGTTATCGCTACCACTTACATGACGTATGTCGGTCGTGAACTCACTTATAAATAGTAACTGCCTCGTTCGTCGTGGTGTTTCCGAATCGGTACCTATTTTCGAAAAAGCATGCACCAAAGGTTTATGGTCAGTGTATATAGTAAGAGGTCGCCCCTCGAATAACTTACGAAAATGTTTGATTGCAGCGTAAATGGCTAACAGCTCTCGATCGTACGTACTGTAGCGCTGTTGTGTCTCTGATAAACGCTTGGAAAAATAACCTAAGGGTTTCCACACACCTTTATCTAGTTGTTGTAGAACTGCCCCAATACAGCTATCGGATGCGTCGGACATTAACGCTAAAGTTGCGTCAGCGCTCGGGTATGACAACGTGACTGCGTTCTCCATCTGCTGCTTACATTCCTGAAATGCTGATTCCGCATCCGGTGTCCACGTTATAGGTGTTTTGTCGTTCTTTTTAGCGTTATGTAAATAACGCGTTAAATAAGATTGACTTTTCACTGCCTGTGGAATGTGTTTTCTGTAAAAATTTACCATACCTAAAAATCTTCGTAGGTCGTTGACATTCTTTGGTTTTGGGTAGTCGATGATAGCTTGGACCTTATCTTGTAATGGACGAATTCCTTCAGTTGACACCCTAAAACCTACGAAATCTATCTCGGTTACTCCAAAACAGCACTTAGATAGGTTAATTGTTATACCGTACTTATTTAAGCGCTCAAAAAGTAGTTGTAAGTGCATCTTATGTTGTTCTTCATTATCGCTAGCGATAATTACGTCGTCTATGTAATTAAATAAGAAATTATCCATACCTTCAAGGACTGTATGATGCATGAATCTCTGGAACGTTTGAGCGGCATTTCGTAGACCGAAGGTCATTCTTGGGAATTCAAAAAGTCCGAAAGGCGTGATAATAGCAGTTTTTTCTATATCAGCTGCATTGATTGGAATAAAATGATATGATCTGTTAACATCGATGCGAGAGAATATTTTCTTACCTGTCAAAATGTAAGTGAAGTCATGCAGACGGGGTATGGGATACCTATCCGGCTTAGTGATGGCGTTTAGCTGCCTATAGTCACCGCACGGACGTATTTCGTTATTTTTCTTTGGTACCACGTGCAAAGGGCTCGCCCATGGGCTTTTTGACGGCCTGCAGATACCTAAATCTTGCATGAGTTGAAATTCAGCTTTTACCTTTATATAGCGATCAGGTGGTAGTGGTCTCGCTCTTGCATGTACAGGTGGTCCCGCAGTCTCGATGTAGTGAAGTACTGCGTGTTGTGGCGGTTCTTTGAACGAAATAGGTTTTGTAATTTCTGGAAATTTATTAAGAAGTTCTTTGTATGGATGGCCCTCGTCCACGGTTTTGACAGATGCTACAAAACGTTCAGATACACTGGCTATTACATTAAGTTTTGTTACATTATCTATTAACCGTTTAGTGCTTAAATCTACTAACAATCCATAGTGGCTTAGAAAATCGGCTCCTATAATGGGTTGTTTGACATTAGCAATGACGAATGTCCATCGGAAAGCTCTTCTGAGATTTAAGTCTAAGGTCATAGTATGCGTGCCATAGGTGTCGATTTTCGTACCATTTGCGGCATATAACTTATACCCTGACAGTTCACCACACTGTTTTCGCTTCACTGCACTCACTGGTAATACGGAAATGTTTGCTCCCGTGTCTATTAAAAAGTTTAAACGACTTACATGATCTAGAACAACAAGACGGCGATTTTCCGCCCGTAAGCAGCCTCCCGTCGACGACTGTACGGCATCTAGTTTTCCGGTTGGTTAGCGGTTGGTTTTCCTTGCCAGCCGCATGGTTTCCTGCACTTGGTTGCCTTTTCAGCGAAGCGGAAATGGTAGTAGCAAAGACGGTTAGGGTCTTTTGGTTTTGATCGACTTCTAGAATTGCGGTTTCTGGATTGGGACCTACCGCGCCGTTGTTGAGTTCCGCGTCGTCCTTGATCTTTACGTAACTCTGCTACTTCGTTAACCAATTTTTCTACAGTCGCGATCAAACTATTGTTGTCTAGCTGGGAAATACTTGCGGATTCGACTGGTTTTGTAGTTTCCATCACTTTGTCGGCCACTGCCGCTAGTTTTTCTGCATCTTCAATACCGACTGCCGCTAGTACGGTCCTGATGGTCACTGGTAAATGGTTCTGCCACAAAACGAGCAGCGCTTGCTTCGAAACCCTGTCTTCTGCTAGGTTTTGCATTTGTCTCAACAGTTGCGAAGGTTTTTGGTCCCCCAATTGCATGTCACCAATGAGCTTTTGTATCCTCTTCGTTTCTGATTCCTCGTATACACTAATGAGGCGATCCTTAAGAGCTGTGTACTTTCCCTTTTCCGGTGGACGTGCTAACAGATCGTGCACTTGCTGTATTACTCTTTTACCCAGTTTTGCAATTAGAAGTTGGTATTTAGTGTCATCACCAGCTTTTTGTGGAGCTATGGCAGCTTCAAATTGTATGAACCAGAGATTAGGCTGATCTGTCCAAAATTCTGGAATTCGTGAGGACAAACTGATCATCACGACGTCCGGCTTCAAATCTCCAGCGTCGCCGCCACCACCAGCACCTCCTGCGTTCGCCATTCCAAACAGGTAACAGAAACTTGTCTATTTACTTGCGTGCGGTCACGTGGAGCGCATGAGTTAAGGGTGGTTAATTATATGCCACCGACAAACGCGCGACGCCCAGCCTCCGTGAAGTTGAGCCGTCCCCTATTTATAAGTCCGCTAACACGCACAAAAGTCTTTCACTCACTGGGGTCACCACTGTTGGTGTGAAGGTTGATACTTTCGCATTCAATGAAAAACATTCATGCAGTTCACGAAATTACGCGTTTATTTTGAGGTTTCACAAAAGTATGATTACAAGAGTGTGGAGGACTGGGCGCGCGGGGAACGACTGGCGAGCCGAGCGCCGTGCGCCTGCGATAAGCTTACGAACTGTGTATACATTTATGTAGTATAGATAGGTATACCCCTACATATCTATATCTATACATATTATAAAGAGGAAAGATTTGATTGTTTGTTTGCATTGAATAGGCTCCGAAACTACTGGACCGTTTGAAAAATTCTTTCACCATTAGAATCCTACATTATCCGGGATGGACATAGGGCACATGATTTTCCCGAATTCCCACGGGAACGAAGTCCCGAGCGGAATGCTAGTATTCCAATAATAATTTACGCACACGCAATATTACGGCAGCTTTCAAAAATACAAAACTTCATCGAAATTCACACACAGATACACATATCAACCTTATAACACCCCTCTTTTTTGTCGGGGGTTGAAAATACACTTCACTTTACATAATTTAATAAAATACACACTTTCTCATTTCTGAACATACAGTTATTTATGAACCACTAGCGTCCCGCTCGGGACTTCGTTCCCGCGGGCATTCGGGAAAATTATGTAGCCTATGTTACTCAGGGATAATGTAGCATCCTAATGGTGAAAGAATTTTGAAATCGGTCCAGTAGTTTCGGAGCCTATTCGTTACATACAAAAATACAATAATTTCCTCTTTATAATATTAATATAGATGAAGACACTAACAAACCATGTCCATATTTCTACGACAAATATTTCCACATCAAAGACACAGGAAGAGCCAATTTCCTACCAAATTCTTCTAACATATCCACTTTATTAATACTTAAAGACATTTATAAATATCCAAGAGTATCCCAGTCCATTTCTTGTAATAAAGTCTCCGGTTTTTAAAACTAAAATAGCCTAGAAAGGAAATGTAATCCGTAATTATTATATTTGATGGAGACAGAATATCTTATAATTTACACTATTGTTATGAAGAGGAAAGATTTGTATTTTTCTATGTTAGTATGTTAGTAACGAATATGTATTATATATGTTAGTATATATATTATTTTTTATTTCATTATATTTTAGTATTAATAATATAAGCCCTTCTCTTATTTGGTATTTTCTTACGTTGTTGTGCGCAATTCTCTCTTCCCGTCTCGTACACTATTTCTCACCAATTAGGTTGGCTGGAAGAGATCTCTTCTAGAGATAAGCTCGCCTTTGTATACTATTTTTATGTGAAATTTTTCTACTGTGTTTGTGCAATAAAGAATATATATATATATATAAACTCTAATCTAATGAAACGATTTAAAAAAATTACTACAGTCGTTACCGTTAAACCAAGTCAACGGCCATTGGGCGGTTTTTAAAACTCTGACACCCGGGTTAGCCAAGTTCGCCCCGTACTCGATTTTTAATTCCCTATAAGGGAAGGACCTTATATTTAAGTGTAACGTTCTTTTATTAAGCTATAGTTTTCCTATAAAAATATTGTAAGATGGGGTGTGTTTTTTCAGCCTACAAACCAAGCTTTATAATATGGTTTGGCAGATAAATTTAGAAAATAATTGTAATGTAAAATATATATTTTTTAAATAATACACGAAATGCAATATACTTATACTTACGTAGCCTAATAATGCGATTTTTGCTTACTGGTTGCCATTTGTAAGGAATTTTAATAATCTTTTTATAACATTTATGACACCACTCCGTACAAGATAAAACTCTATAAAATACCTTATGTGCCCGAAGATAAGGTTGATTTTGAAAGCTATTACGGTGTCTTTTAAGTTGCTTTTACATCGTTAAATTGGAACTGGGCCATTGAACTTGAGATGCAAATTCCTTCTGCACGACTCAATAAGATGCATTTACGATTTTGTATACGGTGTTTTTGTGTAGGTGCAACCCGTTTACTTTCGTTCTCTACCGTGGAGATTCTATCTCCAGCAGCTCTAACACGATAACGCCAAACTCGCGCTCGGTTTATGCTGAAACTTCACTTTGATTGCGCGAGGGTCCCGCACAAAGGCTTGCTCGCCCTATGGCGTTCTCAATGTTGACATTTTGACATAGGACCGCGGTGTTGTCGTGGCACTGTCACTATCGTACTCGGCCTGCTGGATAATAATCTTCTTTGAACGCCTTTAGTAAAAAGGTTCCATAATCAAACTGATTTACTAGTCACCTAACGTATGGGTGCTAGTTAAGATATTACAAATACAAATACAAATTCCTTTATTCCACACACAATATAAACACAGACATAATATAGCAAACATTTAGAAAGGCAGGGTGGAAAGGGTGTGGGCACAGCTAGCTGATTTTAAGCCCAACCTGAGTCACAAAGAGGGAAGTGAACCAAAAACTTGGATAAGTAAGAAATTACACGAATTAATAAATTTAAGTCCATACATAAATTACAACATACATTACATTTAATTTTATGCAACCTTTAGAATTTAAAATTTGACTTGGAACCTATCTTTTTTGAGACAAACCAGGTGTTCAAAATTTACATATTAACATTATACACTAGGTCCTTACTTACTTAATTAACTTTTTTTTTAAAAACGCTCACCCGCGTGAGGGATATTCACGAATCATTTTAGGGAAAGAAAAAAATTCGGCGCGAATGTGCTTAGTAAGGGAATGAGAAATTTCACCACTTGACTTGAAGGAACGATAGCTCAGTTGGTTAGAGCACCAGGAGATCTAAACCTGGGGTCGTGGGTTCAAGTCTCATTCGCGCCAAAGATTTTTCTTTCCCTAAAAATTAATTGTATTCATAAGCACCCAAACTCCTCACAAATACTTAAAAACATGATTTTCAAACATTTGTCTTGGTCGGGAATCAAACCGCCACCTTCAGATCAATAGACAAGGTTATCTGAGCAATATAGCCAGCAAAACTGCTTGGAAAATAAATAAACTTTTATTAACAAAAACTAAACCGACTTCAAAAAGCAAAAAAATAAAGACGTTACGTACCTGCTGATCTGTTTGTGTTTATTTTTTTTTTATTAAATGTTTATTTGTTTCTCTAGTTTTAGTGTAAATAACAGAAAGTACTCGATTTTCCTGGGATCCCATCATCATATCCTGATTTGGTTACAATGGGACCACCTCTGGAGTGTACTCTTTTGAACAAAAAAAGAATTTTAAAAATCGGTCCATAAATCGCGGAGAAATTACATAAAAAAAGATACATACAGTCGAACGTAGAACCTCCTAATTTTTTGGAGTCGGTTAACAAATGGCTTGAAATAGTCAGTTACAGTGTTGATCAAACATACACGTGCCATGCATTATTGACATGCAGCTAGCATATGCAGTTAATGCGTTATGCGTGGCAAGACGCATTTGATGCGTATCACGTGTCGAAACTAATGCTGAAGCCGCATCGTGAAACCTATCAATCAATCAAATCGTTATATATCTTTTATATCACTGATTTATACATCAATAACTAGCTTTCCGTCCGGGACTTCGTTCCCGTGGGAATGTGGGAATATGGGAAAATTGTAAAGCCTATGTGTTAATCCAGGGTATCAGCTACCTCCATACCAAATTTCATCAAAAGTTTGAGCCAGCCGTTTGAGCGTGAAAGAGAAACAAACATCCATACATACGTCCATACTTACAAACTTTCGCGTTCATAATATTAGTACCTAAGGATACAAAGGGGAAAGTAGTATTTTTGTTAATATTTTTTCACAATTTTTATGTAATTATTTTAGGTTTAAGGATTCAATAAACACCACTTAGATTTTTTAATTGTGTGTAGTAATTGTTTATCATTTTATAAAGTTCAGTATCACGCTTGATCGCACCAGGTATACGGCTTCGTGAATTTTTCCTTTGCTTGAACAATAAATAAATTGTCGTTTATTGTTAATGCCGTATTAGCCTCATAAGAATTCTTACTAAAAAAAGTAAGAGTGGTACCGCTAGATCTAGATTTTAGAAACTTCTACCCTGCCGTGTGGTGATCGGTTGAGTATAACACCACTCCATTTCTTTCCGTGGGTGTCGTAAGAGGCGAGTAATGAAACACAAATGACCTGTCTCCTATTAATCCAGCCTAGGCAACGACACCTCAATTTGTTCTGAATCTGAGGTGTCGTCCTATGGTCTCATGCGGTGTGGTAGGCTCTGTGAAGGGCCGTCTGGTTCGCGACCACCCTCCTACCGAAGTCCGACGCCAAACAGCTTGCTGTGTTCCGTCGGTGCGTAGGAGTACCAGTCCCTTTTTTGCATTATTTGGGCTAACTCGCTCCATCGTCGACCTCATCTATGACCATGGTCAAGATTGAGGTCAAGAGTTAACCCATCTTATAATTTAAAAAAAACCCTGGTGTACAACTATTCCACTATTAAAGCTGTAGTAGCACAGCTCACCTTTATAAACCTCAGACTACCCACAGTATAAATAGTTATGAATTCCTCACGGGCCACCTCGTCCAGCGGTTCTCAAATAGATTCCAATTAATATGTCCTGTGATCTCCAGCGTTTAATTCAGAGAGATATTCCTCTGGATTCCAGGCGTCTGACCGACTTTCGAGCACTCGATTAAAATAGCTCGGTTTTTCGATTGGAATATTAATTGCTCTTGAGTGATTTTCTTAATTGACCCCTTCACAGAGGGTAATTTCGAAACGAAGTAAAATAAAGGCGAAGTATTGAACCATGCACAGATTTTCTTTGTATGTTGTGCTTTCTTTAGGATAAGTACAGACAGCAGCACGACAAGTTACCCATTTGCATTACGAAAGCTGGCCTATTAGAAGGGAGATAGGGCGACGTCAAGGTCAACATGTATGTATGTATGGCCTGATGTGCTGCCGCGTGTACATAAAAATAGACCCGGAACCAAAATACTACAAATACGAGTATCTATCGTTCATTCTTTTTAATTAGTTCTTAAGTCTAACTCTATACTTAAGTTAAGACCTATTTTATTTTTTTATCTAATGTACCTAATAGATAAGTAAAACAAAAGCCGAAATTTATATTTTTATGAGACCTTTCCTTTTTGCATGTAAAACCTTAAAATAATATTCTCCGACGATCGAGGCTATTTTCATCCTATGCTCAAATCGGAGCGGTGCTCAAATCGGTGCAACATTTTTATGATCTTCCTACCTATACCATACGCAGCACCATAAACACTCCCTTTGAACTCTCGCTTCCTTGTGTGTCTATAATAAGGAAAATATTTGGATTCCTGTAAAGATGATAAGTACCTACTTAGTTCGACCTTTTAAAAGAGTGCAATGAGGTGTCAAAAATAGGGTATGTTGGCTATTTTTTTTCTGACAACTTACGTTGATAACCAATGAAACTTTTCTGTCTATATTAACCAATTTTTAAATTGAAATTACTAAAATAAAGAATGGTTGTTCATGTAAAAAAAAACTGAACGATTTTACCCAATGAACTCGTACCTATGTATATCTAAAAAATATCAACATTCCATACTATGACAAGTCCTTAAGTAAGGTTTTAAGTGGTTTTACAAAACATCCAAATTGGTTACAAAAATATTCACAAAAGAAAAAACTTGTGACCTTAATGAAATATCAATAAGCTCAGGAGGTCACTTTAAAAACCAGAACAAACATTAAAAAAACAATTTTGAAACAACCAATTTAACAACTCATTAAGACAATTGCAACTTACTTAAAACAATGATTCGTTTCATCGTTTAAAATTCAGCTTTAGATAACTATTGCGATGATATCTTGAAAAGGAACGTTACTGCGGCTAAGTTCAAAGAAAGATGTAGAACATATTATGACCTCAAAGTTAAGGGCAAAGATGCGGCAGCGATGTCAAAATATGCGTCTTTATTTGGCAACAGAAATAACAACAAACTTGACCTAAGAGCTTGCTTCATTGGTTATCAGCAGTTGCCATCGCAAAATCTCTACCAATTTAATGATGCTGTTATAAAAACATGATTCAACTTTACCACAAAGTCTTAAGCTTCAATTTTGTTTACAAATCTTCGTTTTGACAGCAAACCTATGTGGTTCAAACCCTGCTACGCCCAAGACTTTGTACTTGTGATATGTAAATGTGACTGCATTCTTCGCAACAAAGTAGCGATGACCGATGGCTGTAAACTCCTTTCTTTGCTAGCATAGCAGACCAGTCGCGCTAAAAATTTGGATTGAAACGAAATTGAAACGGGGCTGCTTCAGGAAATTTTGACCTAATGAATGGTACATACCCTACACAGCAGCCGCGGTTCAATCCACATTTTTAGCGCGATTGGCCTATTGGTTGAGTAGGTGTATGAAAACTTCAATCCAACTTCATCTTTACCTTCACCAAGCGAATAATTTAAGAAACTTAGGTCGATGCCTCATTGAAAGGTGACGGTACACGGTTAAGCAAAGCTTTAATTCCAATTAAATTATTTAACAAAGGCACCCACAATAGTGATTTTGCCAATGTTTTGAGTATTTTAATCAAAATTAAAAAGATAGAATGGCGAAGTCGCCAATATCAAATGAGGAAACCTTTACGGGTTGTAACATCAAGAGTCCGTTGATCAGCAGGGTGCACCGCTGGCAGGTGAAGATAACGATTTTGGAGTACTAAGATATTAGACCCCACACACCACAAGATTAAAGTTCCTGTTCTGAGACACAGGTTAAACGATGCATCTACCAATGTCTATGTAAGAAACAAAATCCACTTTCAAGCCTTCAAACAGATTATCACCAACAACTGGGTACCTAACCTACCACGATCGTTTAAAAGCATTTCTGTTTAGGATCCAACTTTGAACTGCTTCGCAATTGGAATGTTTTTTAAAATGTTACCATGATGGCGCTGCTTTTGAACGCTCGGTTGTCCATGGTCCATTTTAAATGTCTAAATTGTGGCTGGTCTGCCTTTGAATCGCAACATCGCCAAAATTGAATCGCTTATAAGCCATCATGGTACGAATAAGCGTTCTAGACTTGTTAAGGTCCTAAATTGGATCGCGCTAAGCGATCGTGGTAAACCTCCTGCAACCCAAAAAGCTACGGTTCCAACACAGGTATCTACTTACTTAGAGAAGCAAACTCATTAGACTGAGATATAAATGACGTGGTAATGACAAAATTTATACGGCAATTTCAACGTTACTCATCCGCAGACTAATTAATACCCGCCCGATATCCTAATCCGAACTAACACCGAATGTGCGCGAGCGCATCTGACGCACAAAGACGCGCGCAGGGTATTAATCAGCTGTGAACTTGACAGCTAAACCCAAAGTAATGGAGCGGTATTAAGAGTGTAGAGTAAGAAACCTACCATACATAGGCCCCGTATTACAGAAGGAGACTCAAGTTTTGATCTATACTTAAGTATTGATTGTCTCTTTCTCTCACTATCAAATTGACAAAGACGACTGCTACTCAAGTATAGTTACTTTTTAATCAGTATCCAAATTTTTCTTACGGTGTCAGTAACGTTGATAGAACGTAAATAAGACGGATTTTTTTTTTCCAAACTTTCCAGATTTTGATACCCCTTTTTAACGTCTTAGAGGATGAATTTTGTAAAACGCAGAAACACGGGTGTCACAAATTGTGTTGAAGAGTACTGTTACCAAGTTTCAAGTCAATTGGACGATGTTATTTTTTTCCATACAAAAAAAATGATTTATTTTCATGCTTCAGACGATCTAGCTTGAAATTTTTATATGAAACTATATAAAAAAAAAATACGGGTCTGTCAAATTTTCATAAAGTTTACGTACAAAAAATTTGGATACTGATAAAAAAAATACCCTGTAGATCAGAGTCTGAGTCGCGTTCTGTAATATGGATCTAAAAGTGTGCTAATAGGGAATAAACAAAAGAAATTGTATTGAATAAGTAATAAGATGAATTTTTTTCTATCGATTTATTATAAACTGTGAGTACTCGAATTTTCAGCCACAAGGTTTCAGCCACAACACTTCCACTTAACTAATTAAAAATTACTGAAGTACTTACGAAAAATCTCATTTCCCAAAGGGTTCCGTCGACATAAGTTGAAAAAACCGCTGCCTTAGAGGTTCATTAGATGCCATGATATCACAGACCTATTCTGTGCATGTAATCTACTAAGCGGTTCTCAGAATACATGGGCTCTCGCCAATAGATTTTCGCAGACCGATCCATTGTAAAATTCACAGTTTTAGCATAGACAGCATCGCAACAGGGCATTTATTCTGTCAGTCTTTGAATGATACTTCGAAGCATAGGTTGTATACATATCTCTTGCGATATAGATGACAGTGACGTTAGCAAAGTCTGATACTCCAAAGTATCAGTCGTGGTCGTGGGCTTATAAAATAACCAGTCTCTCACCAATACTGAGTTAATTTCTTTCACAACATTAATTGTGACTTTTGATTAATGTTCATGAGAGAAATAAAAACCTTAATTTTTTATGTTTTTTTTAATGTAACTAGATCGTGTTGGTCTTTTTTAACCGACTTCAAAAAAGGAGGAGGTTTCTCAATTCGACCGTATATATATATTTTTTGTATGTATGTCCGCGGATAACTTCGTCGTTTATGAACCGATTTTGATTATTCTTTTTTTGTTGGAAAGGGAGTATCCCAAGGGTGGTTTCATGGTAAGGAAACCAGAATCTGATGGTGGAATCCTGAAGAAATTGAGGAAAACTCTCGAAAAAATTGTCTTTTTGGGATTGAAGTCGGTGACTCTTACGTTTTTGACGTGGAAAATTATTGCACCCTTAATTCGCAAAAGAAGTTAAAAAAGGTACGAAAGTCTGTTCCGATTTATTTCAAACTCACAAATAAAATCTGAAATTTAGTTTAATATGCTCCGTACTGTAGACTTTATGAACTGCATGCCTCTCTCGAAAGGATGCATTCCTCTTGTAAACAAGTCCGCCTGTGATAGAAGAGTTATTTCAGTCAAGTGTTTTGGAGATTGTGAGGGATTTATACAATACAGTATACTTTATTGCACAATTTGAAAAGAAATACAATGATGAGACAATTACAAGTAACTTTACAAAAGGTACAATATAGGCGACCTTATCGCTTCAAGCGATTTCTTCCAGGTAACCTTTGGGTATGAAAAGTCGCATAGTGAAATATATATATATATATATATTAAAATGTAAAAAAATATATATTGACTAAGGTTCAAAGGAAAAATACCAACATATTTATTGTTTCGAAATATACGTCACTAGCTGATGCCCGCAACTTCGTTTGCGTGTTATTTTTTTCTTTTGAACAGAGTACACTTTATTGACGGTCCATTGATTTAGTTTAAGATTTAGATTTTTACATACAAAAGTTTTTTCCCGCTAACTCCCGTTCCCGTGGGAATTTTGCAATATCCTGTTGCAACTAAGCTTTAAGTTTACTAAGGTACCTGCATGCCAAATTTCAAGCGTCTAACTTAAGCGGTTTAGATTTTTCATACTAAAGGATTTTCCCGCTAATTCCCGTTCCCGTGCGAATTTCGGGAATTCCTTTCTTGGTGGACCTCTACGGTACCTAAGCTACGTCCCTTCCAAATTTCAAGTGCCTACGTTTAGCCGTTTAGGCTGTGCGTTGATATGTCAGTCAGTCAGTCAGTTAGTTTCTCCTTTTATATATATTTGGATTATCTGACCTTAATCTATCAAAGATCATTAATACGCTATCTATAGTCTTTATGGCATTGAGGTCTATTTATCCCTACACTCATGCCTATAATATTTGTCGAAGTAGGTAGAACATCATGCATGTGGTTCTAGCAACAGCTATACATAATGCCACGTTTGATTCACATTAAGGTCCGTATTACAGAACGCGACTCAGACTTTGATTTATACTTGAATAGCAGTCGTCTTTGTCATTTTATAGTGAGAGAAAGAGACAATCAATACTTAAGTATAGATCAAGACTTGAGTCTTCTTCTGTAAACGGGCCTTTAGGGAGTTATTCTATGAAAGGGACTGTGAATTCATCGATGACAGGTTGTCAGCTTTTCCCCCACAATATCTATTTACATCAAAACCTTCACACCCCATATCTTCCAAGAATGTAGGTAAGTATTACTTAAATCGACTTCTTAAACCATCTACAATAGCTGCTTAGTCCCTATTAAACAAATCAATGTAAAAACAAAGCCACAACTATAGTATACCTATCCATCTTTACATTTGCATTACGCACAAAATAGCTCCATAAGAAGACAGTTACCAAGAATAGCGGGCTGGCAAAATAAAGATCTTAATCAAAATAATCCGGCCGGTATCTCATAGCTCGGGAGGAGCGCCATTAAAATGCCGAGTCCTGAACAAAACACGCAATGGATTGTAGGGAAACTTGGTAGAATCATTTTTCAAACATATTTAAAAGTATTCGGTAAAATTATGCGGAAAAGCTTGTATGTACCAGCCCTTGGTCCACAACCATGCCGTGTGGTGATCGGTTGAGAATAACACCACCCCAATCCCCATCTCTTTCCATGTGTGTCATAAAAGGCGACTAAGGAAACACAAATGAGACCTACCTCCTAGTAATCCATCCCAGGCAACGACACCTCATTTTTTTCTGAATCTGAGGTGTCGTCCTATGGTCTCATGCGGTGTGGTAGGCTCTGTAAAGGGCCGTCTGGTTCGCGACCACCCTCCTACCGAAGTCCGACGCCAAACAGCTTGCTGTGTTCCGTCGGTGCGTGGGAGTACCAGTGCCTTATAGGCGTTTTCTGGGTTAACTCGCTCCATCGTCGACCTCATCTATGACCTTGGTCAAGATTGAGGTCAAGAGTTAAACCATCTTATAAATAAAAATAAAAAAAAACATTTTCACTGACCAGACGGAAAAATCCTCGTGGTTGCAGTTTTTGCCTATTTTAATAAATTTCCTATGTGTCGTATAGGTATATCAGGAGTTTGTTTTTTCATGAATCAATCAATCGTTACAAAACGCACAATGATTTAATTTAATAATTTCCGCAGTTTTCTTATATGTGGAAATTTTTACATATTTTCCTTTCAAACTCTAATATAATAATTAAGTTAGACACCAACTATAACAACACTATATTGCCCATAACAGAAATAAACCGGCATGTGACGGGAATAATTTTAGCGCAGGTATTTGTCCAGCAATTTCTGGGTAATATGTTCATGTTGTTCTAGACAAGAGATTGTTGCATAATTTTGCAAGGATTTCAGTGAAAACTTGAAGTAGATAGTGTAATTTAATATGTAGTAACAATGTGTATTAAGTAAGCTTAAACATATAAACATGTTAGGTGTGTTTGCTGGTAAATTTCTTGTATTGTTTTTTGCCTCTAAATCGACGGTCTCATGTTCAAACTTCGATTCGCGGCCGCTGCAAACATTTGTGCAAAAAGCAGACGTTTTTGTTTTCGGATCCTTCCACGCTGGACTAGGAGTGGAAGAAAAAATTAGAATGTACCAGCTGCCATCTCTTCCCAGGCAAACAGTAAAAGTTTTGCTGTATTGTAGGCGAAAGGCTGACTCTCACTGACCACTAAACATAATGATGATGATGATGATGATGACTATATACAACGGGTCCCGTACGTAGTTTAATATATTTCATCTAATAATAACCCTCAGAATTTATGTCAACCGTGGCATCAAGTGGTTCTGAACCACTGATGCTCTGCCTACCCCGTATGGGATTGTAGGTGTGAGCTTATATATTGTAAAAATCTAGGTATATGTCCCTTTTCTCCCAAAAGTGGGACAAGACACATTAATGAATCTTTAGTGTATGCTTTTGAGTATGTCGCGTGTATGATTTTAACTTTTTCTCTCTTTTCCAGGTAACCCAAACGACAAGATTCTGTACGGGCGTCCGAACAAGCGTCGCAGCGCGTCTTTCCCCGCCCCTCGCTCCTTAGACAGACGCCATTCCCTCAGGATCTTCGGATCCTCGTCGAAGTACCTCCAGCGCTGTGCTTCCACCCGTAGTCTTCACCACAAGAATGCCAACACTACTGACAGTTCGTCATCCACCGATTATCCTCCGAGTGTTGAATCTGCATCACCGAGTGAGTACCTTGGAGGTTCTATACCTCCCACGTTAACCATCTATTTAGAATGCCTTTCGCTTAAAATTTTGTAATCAAAATCATTCACAGCTTTTGGCGCGGAAATAAGTATGTGACGCATTATCTCCCGAGGCTTCGGCCACGCTATTCAGGTTTCTCTATAAATTAATTAATGCCATAAAAGTAATTATCTGCCTTTTTGTGGTCTCTATCGTACGATTTAGAGCTACGCTATAGTACCTAACACTCATTTGTACTCAATTTTGGGTGTTCTCATTGATCTAGCGAAACTATAGACTGTAAATCTCCTTGTACAACTCTAGTAGGTTCAATACTCAATAGTTTATTGCATCCATAGGTTTTACATATAGGTGTTACAATTTAATAAAGTATCCAATGGACATTGTTCTAGGGCACTGCAATTAATAGGGGCAAACTTACCTATTCTAGTCGCATAAAATTAGTGAGATCAATTTGTGTGAGTGTGTGTAAAATTCATTATCCTTTTTACACGAATTTTCTGCCAGTCTCAGAATGCTATTTCGTGCTATCCAATGACGTCTCTTTTCACTTCCTCTACAAATTAATAATTTGCTTTATAATAAAACTTGACTTGCATATGTAGAATCTGTCTATTCGTAATAGGCTCTTTAAGTTTATGTATTTATCGGTGTGTGCTAATTGTGTTTGTCACATCCTAACGAAAGTGTAAGGTTTGTCAGAAAGAGTATGTTATCATTTGTTCAGTCCACTAACCTCAATTCTTCATGAATTGCAGGGTTAAGCGCGCTTAACAGTGGTGCCCTTCCAAACGATTGTGAAGGTAAAACCTCAGGTAGGAGCTTTAGAAAACAATGGAAGACCAACCTACTGAAGACCTTCTTTAGCTCTTAATAAATCTTGTTAGAAGTTACAGCAACCTCTGTTCTCTGCAACCCTGGTAGCAAGGTGGGGGAAACTAGAAGTGGATTAGATGATTGGATAACTAGTTAATCTCTCGTTATTTATCGACTAATCAGCTGTCATCTGTATAGCGAAAGAGACGGAGTTTTTCTGATATCTATTTCGAGTCAAATAGTGTAAGTATATCGAGGAAAGACTGAAAGAAAGGAAGAAAGAGAAAGCAACCAAATAAGTAGTTTGACACAACTGTAGGTAATTCTGACACAATTCGGTTAAATCCTCTGTTAAGTATCGAAGGTAAAAATTGCCATTGAAAAAAGTTTTCCATTCCGTTATGTACTAGCTATAGTCAGTAGTAACAGAGACAAAAAATCCTGGATAATATTGCAGTTCTAAGGACATTTTCCTAAGAGATGTTTTCTCCTAAACTTCCAGAAAAAGCGTCCCTGCTGTCCCGCTTATTCAGACGAAGCGGCCGCAGCAAGCAGACGCGAGCGATGAGCACCTTCTCTGCCCAGTTCCCGCCCACCGAATGGTTCAACTCCAAGGCGGTGCATCTACACTGTGTTGCTACGCAGACCAATTCTAAGGTAGGAATGGTTCGGGGCCTGATTTTTGAAACAATAGAACTCCAATTCCCATACGAATTGACAAGATTTGTATGAGATTCTCATGCGAATCTTGTCAATTCGTATGCGAATTTGAATTCTATCGTTTCATAAACATGTTTTCAGGTCCTAAATTGGAGTAATATCCATTTCGCTATACACGCGGGGTAGCTGCTGCATGAAGAAGTTATCTTTCTGAAGATTTTTCAGAGAGTTTACACTGCAGAGGACGGTCTTAACGCTGTTGCTTCAAGGCCCCAAATATCCACTAATGTTAATGCCAACTTGTCTTTATGCTACGTAGGGGCACAAGAAATATACTTATTCAGTAGAAAAAACTACTCACTAAAGTTGCACAGGACCAAAAAAAGTAATTTAGAGCCTCATGTAATTTTGTGTGGCTATTTTGATCAAAGCCGTGTTTGGTAAAAACAGGAAAGACCTATTTTAAGAAAAGATTTATTCAATAAAATATTAAAGAATTCCTTTCTACTTCCAGGAGTCACTGCAGAGCCAAACATCTTACGTGTCATCGTATTACGACGGTTCAGAGATCAGCAATCGGTCATCAACGCTGCCGAGGAGGCACAAGCGGCATCTGTCAACGGAATCTGGACTCGCTGGCTCAGTCCACTACGACCATTCGCCCATCAGGCAATCCAGTCCAAGTTCTGGAAGTCTACCCCGCTCAACACTAAGCAGGAGCTCAACCAACAAAACCATCCTGGATCACTTCGGGTCACCACAACGAGGAAGCGATCCCAAACTCAGAGACAGCTCAAGTGGAAGTCTCCGCAGGGATTATTCCAATTCTGATCATATTATGTCCACGAGTGGGCCATCCAGCTTAGAAAGCACAACCACGCAACGCACACCAAGAAAAGATTACAAAAGTCAGTCAGACCACACCTCGCCTATGAAAAGGAGCTACCAGACCAGTAGCAGCGGCCACTCCAGTCTGGAATCGCACATATCAGATCGCACACTGAAGCCTTCTCCTAGTCATAGCAACACGCACGGTCCAGGTCTAAGCAGGGCACAATCACTTGTCAAAGTCCAAAGCTTACAAAGCTCTCCTAAAAGCTTGCACAAATACAGAACGAAACCACCCATTGTTGGTGGTGAGACAGTAAAAAATGGAAAAAGTACATCACCTAAATCCTTACCAAAAAACTGTCCAAGCACTCCCAAAAAAACCGCGACCCCTTTGCATAACAAAACCTTAGGTAGTAAGGAAAATCCTACAATAATGGCAAATTCTAATTCAAACAATTCGATCACGCTAAAAGTTACCACGAATACGATATCCCAGAACGGTGGTACCAACACAAAAGTTTATGTACAAAACTCGCCAGTAAGATCCGTCATCACGTTCGAAAATGGAAAAGTAACAGAAACGAGTAACGGAAGCAATATTTATATCATCAACGACGATCGACAAGTTGTGTCTGTTCAAAACGGGGTCTCGAACCAATCGACGAAAAATCCAACCGAAACATCTTTCGATGTGTGCGTAGAGAAAAATAAACAAAAGTATCAGGAACCAGAACCAATTAAGGTGCAGGAAAATAAATTTAACAAGAATTCGATGAACGATACGGGTATGAATAACAATAGGAAGCTTTCACTGCAAATAGGCGGCGCTGCTAATAACAACAGTTTCATCTACAAAAACCAATTGAACAATACAAACGAGGTCACTTCGAACCCCGCTTCTCCGGCGATACACAACAACATACACAGTTTGGAAAGTACCACTGCTAGTAATCCGTCAACGCCCACAAAAAGCTACGACAATATCATAGGCTCTTTGGGTAGCCTGAGGTACCAAAAGAATTCGTTGACTTCCGCGAATGGAGGACTCCAGACGAACATAAACTCGAACAGCGAATTGAAAAGCGTCGACCTGTTAAAGAAAGCCGCCGCGCTTCAGATGTTGAACGGCCTACCACACGTCAATAACAGAATGAGTTCAGAATCTATTGCGAACTTGTTGACGAAAGGAGTCGATCAGAAGCCAACCGTTTTAGGCTCAGAACCGAACCTTGCGCTTAAAAACCAGGAGCCCGTTAAAGATACGAACACGTCGACTGAGAAATTGAACAGCTTGGAAAATAAGCAGAAGAGGTACAGCCTCAGTCAGGAGAGTAAGAATGAGAAGCAGGATTTTTACAACTTCCCGAGCTTAAGCGATTTGAGCTTCAATTTCACTAGTTTAGCGGCGCAGAAGATTTTGAAAGGGGTCAGTATAAACAGTGTGGACACACTTGTCGAACTGAATATGGCAGCAAACAATTCTGAAAAGCAAAACAACCGCGAAGTAGCCGCAGCTGTTTGCACCGACTTCGGCCTTGTATAGTAACTAACTTCTGTTAATTTTGTTAAAATGTACAATATTAGTGTTAACACAGATAAGGTAGCTAGTTGTATAACTTATTCTTAACTACTTTAACATGTTTTAGATACGCACTATGTTTAGTTTGAACCTTGTACTCGTTTTAGATTTTGTACTCCCAATTTATCAAATTATCTTTTAATACCTTTGTATTCTTCTAACGAAATTGTTTTGTCTTACTAACTTATGGAAAATAGCGATTTAGAAATTATGTAACGCAGTATTCATATTTCATGTAATCTTGAGCCGTATCCAGTAAATTCTTAGTTTGTAGCTCAGTTCGAAATTAGTGGACAATAAATTATACCATGATGTGGCCTAAAGTTGGATAATAGTGCCTAAGTCAATTGCAATAAGATTGTATTTGAATCTTAGCTGATACAGTAACCATTTCTCTTATATTGCACATATCTTCATAGATCATTACATCACACTAATTCTAATAATATAAACGTATTACCCTGTTCAGCACTCTTTCTCGTGCCATTGCATTTCCAGTGAAAAGATGAGTACAAACTAGAATACAACTCCATAAAACAAAGTCCATCCAGAATGGGAATTTATAGGAACGAATTGTAAAATGTATGTCATGTCTAAGTGCCATAAAAACCATAGTATTACGCTTGAGGCGAGCGGAACAGGCAAAAGGTATCGGTGTTTTTAAATCCCGAGAACTTCGTTTTGAGAGTGTGGCAAATTCATAAAAGAGAAGTCTTATTTTATTACACATTAATTAAAATTCATAAATAACTCATCATAAAGACCAATGCAATACAATCCGACATATTTTCAGACTAGCTTTCTGGTAACTTCGTTGCCGTGGTAATTTAGGACAAAAATGTAGCCTATATATGTGATCTGGCTGTCGAAGCTATATTACTACAAAGTTTCATAGAAATCCATTCAGTAGTTTTAAGTGAATAGTTACAAAAATTTATCCATCTATTCTCACAAACTTTCTCATTTTTTATACATTCATCCAATAGATAGGAAAGTATTTTTTATGCTTACTTTTATTAGGTTGAAGGAAGGTTGAAGGTAACAAATTGTTATTTGGTAAAAGTCAATATTACCAAATAACAACGTATTATCTTACGAGAGAAAGTTGTTTATCCCTGCCAAGCTAACACAGACTGCCCTTGTAAAATTTAAGAAGGATAAATGTAGACTCAAATTATTATATTTTTTTATTTAAGACCCTTTATATCCTTATTTGCAAATAAAGAAGTAAAAATTTGTGTATCAAAATATACCAACCCAAAAAAATTTGAGAAATTGCCACATTCTCTAAAAATGGTACAGAAACATTAAGGGTAATATTTATTCATTAGGGAATGTATTCGGAAGTCAATGCATACTAGAATTAAGAGTCCAGTAACGCCATTTGTAAAAATGTATTAACAATATAAGTTGATGCTTTAAATTATCGTTTTATTTCCCCTTACCTCCAGGTTTTAAGTACACATCAGAGTGTGATAGAGGAGATTACGCGTATTCATCATTATATGCTTGGTAGTGCCTACTTACTGCTTTTACCTATAAAAAACTATGAAACAAAACAATGTTGCGCTCGCGTCGCTGCATGCAAGATTTATGACGGTCAATACTTTTCTTGATCGAGCCCAGATTATTCACTTATATTCTGATCGAGCCCAGCAGTGTTGACAATGTTAGTACACCAAACTGTGTATTTTGAAGTGCTTATAAAGCTACGGTCTCCATGGACAGTGGTCCATAAACTGCTAAATTACTAGAAGTTCTTTTAAATTTACCACCTAGAGTGGCTGATATAAAAAAAAACACAAGTTAGCACGATAAGGTCGTGCAGCTATAATAAAGTATAAGGCGTTGGCAGTTTATACAAAGCAATACAATTAAATAAGTAATAAACTATATAAGTATTAAAAAGGTAAAATAGGTGTCTATTTGAAGCTAGGAAGAAAAAAGATGGGTACGTTTATTATGGAAAAAACTGAAAAAGGATAATTAATTCAAAATTATATAGCTACTTAAATCCATCAAAAAAAGCTATTGAGAATTATAATTACTATGTGGATGTCACAGATAGAAGTTAACCCTTGCTTGATTTAGGATATCCGCAGCTCAAGTACGATGGTGATAGTACGCGGAATGCGCCGCGGTCCTATGTCAAAATGTCAACATTGACAACGCCAAAGGGCGAGCAAGCCTTTGCGCGGGAAAGCCTTTGCGCGGGTACCTCAGCCGAGTGGCGCGCCGCGCAAGTTTATCGCCATTATGCTCGAGCTGCTGGGATGGCTATTGCCTTGCCATCTTTTATTAACTTTAGCATTATACAACAAACGCCGATTATCCTACCGAAGTCCGACGCTTAACAGCTTGCTGTGTTCCGTCGGTGCGTGGGAGTACCAGTGCCTTTATAGGCATTTTCTGGGTTAACTCGCTCCATCGTCGACCTCATCTTTGACCAGGTCAATATTGAGGTCAAGAGTTAACCCATCTTATAGTTAAAAAAAAATCCCCTTGTGGGATAAGTCCGCCTTTGTACCTACTGTTTTTCTTACAATGTGTCTTGTGTAACTTTTGCTTATGTAGAATAAAGAATAAATACATACATACATACACAGCTCCAGAAACATTCATTAAAGTTCATTTAAATGTCATGCTGTCACTTTCTGTCTTATTGACGTAGACAAGGACAACATTATATTTAACCTTTTCACCGCCAAAGTCTGATATATCAGACGTTTATATTTCGTGCCCTCGCCGCCAAAGTCTGTAATATCAGACAATTTTTTTTTTTTTTAACTTTAATATCGTTCACCAAGCTTTCGCCATACGCCACATTATTTTTTTTTTTAATTTTTTGATGTCGTGACGTGTGGTGGGCGTTTTTGACGAAAACTCTTGGCGCTAAAAGGGCTAAGAAGCTAACCCTTAATGAAAGTTTCTGCAACTGGTTGTCAGCCTACTACTTTTGGTATTAAATTATAAGTAAAATTACCAAACCCCACTTTAAAAGCCTACGTATGCTATGCCTCTTGGTCTGTTATGTGACAGAGTCAACAAAAGTAGAAAAATGTTACTACAAGTATTAAAACTAAATAAATGATGCAACACGAAAATATAATAGTCAAGAGAAGATGTAAAAGTGTATATTCATAAATTCTAAACAACTACACTAAATATGATTAAGTACTTTAGAAGAAATAAATAGTGCCGATTTTAAATAAAATATAAAATTTATTTTAAGTATAAAGTTTTAAGTAAATGTGCTATTTCTTATGTATTAGTTAGGGTTATCTGAAGCCATTTCGTCGGGACACTGATTGCAGTCCCTTTGAATTCATAGTGCGAGTCTTATTGATAAGACCTTAAAGTTCACTTTAGCATACCACATGCATCGCATGCTAGATCGGACAAGTCTTTGGCATTGGAATTACATAATTTAATAGATTTCTTAACCTAAAGCTGCCTGGAAGAGATTGCTACCTTGTAATATTGTTATATCTAATTTAATACTTAATTGTGTAAAAATTGTCTTACTTAGTGCAAATACTAATATATATTCATTCAAAGGCATCACAAGAAGTGTCGTTGGACAATGGCTTGGCTTGCATTGCTAAGAGCATTTAATAGTGCTATGTTCCATTACATCAGTAACTTGAGACGGTTCAGTTTCAGTCTGCCCCTTAATAGAATTTAACCAGTCATCTGTAGGGTCAATCTTTTTCACTTCTTCGTCTGAATTTTCATTTTCATTTTTCTCTTCGTTTGTAATCTCAGGCTTCACTTCCATTGTAGTTTCCTTAACACTATTACAAGGAGGCTTCACTAGGGACGTTTTAGTATCTAAATCTCTAAACTTTTTTGATACATCTTCAGTTCGTATTGCAACGTAACACACACAGTCACCCGTCTGAGTAATTTCCTTCAAAGCAGCCTCTTCTATAGCTTCTAAATCCTTATTATCTTCATCTTTAGTCAGTTCTTCGATAGTTTTATACGAATACATGTGATCGTCATTTGGACTAACATAGTCTTCTAAGGTAAAAGTGTTACTATCAAAGTTAAGCTTTTCAAAGTCTATAGTTCCATAATTACTTACATTTTCTAGCAAATTAGATTCATTTTCGTAGTTTATGTGAATGTTCTGAACACAGTGCTTCGTCAAGTCTTTGTTGTCTTCGCATTGTTTGCGTAAGGCGTCGAGTTGTCGCAAAGTTTTCAGTTCCCGTGCCTTCAATGCTGCATAAACTCGAGCGAACGACTTCCTCACAGTAGATTTCAGCTGCAATAAAAAAAAATATGCTAATCTCTATTTCAAACCTCATCCGGTATCAAATTACTGCAATTTACACTTACATTTTCTAGATTTTTATCAAAATTGTCCAACTCACTCGCCATGTTTACGTTTTCTACTTTGATTATTGTTTTCTACTTTTTTAATGAGTGTTCATCTTGCAATTGCAGTATGTCGTAGGTATTTTGTTTACTGTATTCACTATACTACGTTGCGCTATAATCTCTCTCCTTAGTCAGTTTCCATTCAAATACTACATTTTATTCACAGAAATAAAATCCTGCCTTAAAATACAAAATAAAATACAAATCGCATAAATACTGCCAAATATTGATGCTTTTATATGGACGCTGCTACATGAACGATCAAGATCTTACTTGACAGTTTTGACATTTAGATTTAGAATTGCAAACTTTTAAATTAAATGTCTACTACGTTTATGTTATTTCTAAGGTTCACATTATTTTTGGGGTTCCGTATCAAACGGTTATAGCCCAGTTGGTAATGAGCCAGACTTGTAGTTGAAAGGTTGCGGGTTCAAATCCTGGTGCGGCCCTGTACCCCTAAATTCGTCTTTTCGGATTTATGTACGGATTTATTATTATCTCTTGCTCAACGGTGAATGTAAACATCGTTATGAAACCCGCTCGTCTAAGAAAATTCATTTTCAAAAAAAAATTATTCTCTAAAATTAAATCCCCTTCGTGTTTCGAAGGAAGGCCCGTGCTCCTCGGTGGGGACGTATATGGGCTGGTATGTATATATCAAGTGAAATAAAAAATTCAAAGTAAAGAAATAATAAATGAAATGAAAAAATAATGAAATAACTACATTTTTGTTTTAATGTCATTATAATTATTTTTTAAAAATAATTAATTGTTAAACTGTTAAAGTTTAATAATTGATTCACATTACATTTTTTTGCAATAAAGTGTTTATACATGTGCATAAATAAATACATTAAGTTTCCTCTTAGCACGCCATTGACCATAAAATATCTGACAGAACCTCAAATTTTGCAATTCAAATTAAAGCTGCCCTCTAGTGTAGAGAACACAAAATAAAACATGTAGGTATGTTAGTCAAATTAAAACTGTGTATGTTAATCAAAGTGTGTATGTTAGAGGCGACTAAGGAAACACAAATGAGACCTGCCTCCTAGTAATCCATCCCAGGCAACGACACTTCATTTTTTTCTGAATCTGAGGTGTCGTCCTATGGTCTCATGCGGTGTGGTAGGCTCTGTAAAGGGCCGTCTGGTTCGCGACCACCCTCCTACCAAAGTCTGACGCCAAACAGCTTGCTGTGTTCCGTCGGTGCGTGGGAGTACCAGTGCCTTTATAGGCATTTTCTGGGTTAACTCGCTCCATCGTCGACCTCATCTTTGACCTTATGGTCAAGATTGAGGTCAAGAGTTAACCCATCTTATAATAAAAAATAAAAAAATTAAAACTGTAGATAGCTACACAAGATGCACAGTCGGTGAACAGTTTTAATTTGACTAACATACCTACATGTTATATTTTGTGTTCTCTAGACTAGATTTAATTTTTATTGTATTTTGTTGGCCGTTATATAGATAAGGGCCAACAAAATACAATAAAAATTAAATGTGGGCAACACGATGTAGGTAAGGTACCTAATACTTCGATCAGAATAATATTCTATGCCATTACTCTAATCATCTATCTATCCTTCTTGTGCAGAGCTACACATTGATACCTACATTGCTCCGTCACAGAATAAATAATAGTACTAACGTACAGAAGTCTCACTCCCTAACAAAAGTCAACTTTAGGCATAAATATTTGCCTACTATTGCAAGCGGCACAGGCTTGCAAGAGAAACTGAAACTTATAGTCTGTCGCTAGCGTCCATATTCTATTGCGCACCGCCGACTCGATGCCGCGTTCGCGACAACAGCTCAGGGTTAACACTCGCCGCCGATTTAGAGGTAAATTATTATAGAAATTAATTAAGTAAGATAACAATACTTATAAAATCAAGAGTAACTTTAGTTAGGAAGTGTAGTAAGGTAAGTAAAAATACAAGTTAACATAACCAACCATGTTATTTGAATAGTCTGTAGGTGTCTGTAGTTACATACCTACTAACTACAGACACCTACAGACTATTGTGATGGCAAAACGTGTTTCTATCTGTTTTTATTATTGTTAATAAGTAGGTACACTTATTATTTTGTTCAACGCGCTACCAACACAAAGGCAGTGAACGCGCGCGCGGCGAGTGGCAAGCCGCGCTCGCTTCACACTCAGTATGCTCGCCGCGCGAACATGCCTAAACTGTTGAGTGACAACCCCCTCTGGCTCCGTTACAAAGCGAACGAAATTAGAAGGAAGGACAGACAAACCAATAGATATAATGTATGATGTACATTTCCACATTTATAACTCTAATATTGGTATGAATTATATAATATTCATCATTTTACAAAGTCAAAACAAATAAACTTTTTATTAAATTAGGTACGCTGACAGCCATCCAAATTGATTTTACAGTGTAAATGTTTCATGATTAAATTCCTGCAAAAGAATAATATAGTTCACTCGACTTTTGAAATTACAGTCGTCAACAAAATGACAAATCAACTTTGGTTCGGTAGGTAAACTCTCGAAGTGATTGTTTTATTATAAGCAGGAAGGGCACAAAAATATGTGAATGCCGGGATTAAACAAAAACAAAACAATCTGTGAGAAACTACCAAAAACTAATGGTTAGAGCAGATCTTTGGTAAGTGATTAATTTTTTAATTTTCCTTGTTCCAGCAATTCATCTTGGACTATCTATAATGATGCATCTCCATCACCACGTGTATTGTTCGCTATCTGACGCTTTATTTGATACATCAAGCAGCTTCTGGTCTGGTCTTCGAGAAACAGTTCCTACTCCCGAAAATTCTAAATTTACTTCATTTCTAAATAATGTCTTTGGTCCCGTTCCAAGTCCTGAAACTAGTCCTACTTTTGATGATATATCGCGTTTTAATTGGCCTTTTCCTCAAAACATAAAAGTTCCTGGCCCTATTCCTCAAAACGTACTCGGTCCTGGTCCAATTCCAATCAATGTACCATCCCCTGGTCCAATTCCAATCAATATACCATCCCCTGGTCCAATTCCAATCAATGTACCATCCCCTGGTCCTATTCCTGACGATGTGCCTGCTCCTGGCCCTATTCCTATTAACACACCTACACCTGGCCCTATTCCTGTCAGTAAATCCACTACTGGCCCTATCCCGCTTGATGTCACTACCCCTGGGCCCATACCTCTTTAAAGCGATTGAATTATTACGTGCTGGATCATGATGCTCCAAACTTCAATAACGATCGACACGCCAATGTTTGGAGTCCAAATAATTTATTGCTCTATCTGTGTAAAAATATATTACCTATTCGTATAAACATCTAATTTTAAATAAAAATTTGAAGTACATACTCGCCCAGAAAATGTAAAGCGTTTAATTTTGTCATCACATATTCATTTTGTCGACCTTAACAGTAAACAGTTTGTTGATCTTTTTTCTTTAATACAATTCTTTGAAAAATGGCGCGCACAGTTATGTTTTTGCCAATATGTTGAGTATTTTGTATGTCTGTGTTGTTTTTTACTTTTGACTATATTCAATAAAGTGTTTCCATACATTTCCAAAATACATACATTTTAGTCAAAATTAAAATATAGATTGGCGAAATCAAAAATAAAGAGACTCATTATAAGTTTTATGCGGTTATGTTTAAACTAGTGAAAATAGCCTCGAGACTCTTAAAAAATAATCCTTTACGGGTTGACCACCAGGATTCACCGATAGTAGGTTGGAATGACAATTTTGGAGCACTAAGATGACTGTAAATAAAGCTTACGACGTAAGCCTTCCAGGAATGATTATAACTTTTTTCCGAGAAAATTCTTTAAATTAATCTCTGATATACCTTAATCCAAGGCTCTTCGTGCCCTTGAGGTACCTGAGGACTCTCTTGGCCGCCACCCAATGTTGCTCACCGTAACATTAATTGAACTGACTAAGGTAGTTCACTACATGTCTATATCAGGCCGGGTGCACACTGATGGGTACATGAGAGACCCAATGAGAGCCCGGTATGGGATCTTCTTATCCGCTCTTCTGTCATCAGTAAGCTTCTCTAGCCGTTGGCCTGACACAGCAGGTGTAGCAACAGGCTTGCACTCTTCCATATTGAACAATTTAAACAGTTTGGTAACATACTTCTCCTGATGTAACCTAAGCCTTCTAATTTTATATTATTACTAGTTTTCGGGAAAAATTCGGGAAAATCATGAACCCTATGTTCATCACGGATAATGTGGGATTCTAATGGTGAAAGAATTTTTCAAATCGGTCCAGATTTTGAGAGCTTATTCAATGTTAACAAACAAACAAACAATCAAATCTTTCCTATTTATTATATGATGACTAGCATTCCGCCCGGGACATGGTTCCCGTGGGAATTCCGGAAAACTATGTAGCCTATGTCACTCGGGGATAGTGTAGCTTTCTAATGGTGAAAGAATTTTTCAAATCGGTCCAGTACTTTCGGAGCCTATTTAATGCAAACAAACAAACAATCAAATCTTTCCTCTTTATAATATTATTAGTATACTTAGTCGGTCCATAAGTACTGTCACAAGCTTTAAATTTCAAATTTAGAACGGGTAAAAAAAAACTGAAACACATATTCGAAATTTGAATATTTGACGATATTAAAAGCACTGAATTTCTGGAATTTTCTTTATTTTCCAACATGGAGTGGACGCGAAAAGACGATAAAGTCGCAGTAATCGCGTTGCACCGCTGCAGTTACGCGCCAAAGGTGATTTTCAAACTGCTTCAAACTTTGAAAATAACGTTGAGGTTCGTTTATCATACCATAAAACGATTCAGTGAGGATTGCAGTATAGATGATAGAAAGAAAAGCGGTCGTCCTCGTACAGTTCGGACCCTAGCGGTCATCAAAGCTGTGAAGGCGCGAATTGAGAGAAATCCCGTCCGGAAGCAAAAGCTGATGGCCCTGCAGATGGGAATAAGTAAGACCATAGTCAAAAGGTTATTAAATGAAGACCTTGGACTACGCACCTATCGAAAAAGAACAGCACATCTCCTTAATGCACGTCTGAAGAAGATCAGGCTAGACAGATCGCGAATGTTGTTTAAGGGGTACGCGGGAAAAAAGTACAGAGAAATCCTCTTTTCGGATGAAAAAATTTTCAATATCGAGGAAAGCTTCAATAAGCAAAATGATAAGGTGTATGCGCACAGCAGTGAGGAAGCGAGCAGGCCTATTCCACGAGTTCAGCGAGGTCATCATCCTTCTTCAATCATGGTTTGGCTGGGAGTCTCGTATTCGGGCCTCACAGAGATGTTTTTTTGCGAAAAAAGTGTGAAAACCAGTGCTAATGTTTATTAAAACACTGTCCTGACAAACGTTGTGGAACCTTTCTCACGCACAATGTTTCAAAACTGGCATTGGGTATTCCAGCAGGACTCTGCGCCAGCTCATAAAGCAAAGAGCACACAAGACTGGCTCGCGGCGCGCGGAATCGATTTCATCAGGCACGAGGAGTGGCCGTCTGCTAGTCCTGATTTAAATCCGTTGGATTATAAAATATGGCAGCACTTAGAGGCGAAGGTCTGCTCTAAATCTCATCCCAATCTGGAGTCTCTGAAGGCATCCCTTCTCAAGGCAGTGGCAGAGATAGACATGGAAGTGGTGCGTGCCGCTGTTGACGACTGGCCACGCAGGTTAAAGGCGGTTATAAAAAATAAGGGCGGTTATTTTGAACAAATAAAATGTTATTTAAAACAGTATTTTCTAGGCTTTCATTTGGTGTATAAAATATACTGATGATAAGAAGTTAAATTATTTATTACAATAAATGTATGTAACAATACTTATGACCCGACTAAGTAGATAGTATAGATGATGAACATGTTAAAGTTATCTTTTATCGCTTTTCAAGCGGTTGCTCCCACCCCTCCGGCCATAAACCCTCAGGAAGAGAAAGGGTTGGGTTCCCCTGTATGTTTTTATGCAGTGACCTAATACTTTAGAAAGAATAGTAGATGTGTGGACAAATCTTTCCTATTTGTAATATTACTAGTATAGATATTATTAATAATATAAATATTAGGTAATATAATTTAGTATAAAATGCTGCGAACAAACGGACGGACCTATTATATTAGCTTCTTGTTGATTATGAAACTCAAAAAATGATCACAGATGGCTCTTATGGCGCAGTCTTACTTTATTTTATTTAGTTCTAGGACGAAAAGCTTGAGTTGCTTCTCTCTAAGACTAATTACAACGGAGAATTGAAATCACAACATAATTACTAATCTACAATAGTTGAAAAAATTGGCAACACTAATTAAAAAAAACAAATTATTGATTTTTCGTTTGACAAGTCGTCGAAACGAAAAACATCGAAGTCTTTTCTGGTTCCTAAATGGATTAGAAATATCGAAGTTATTGTTGCCTTGACTAAAATCTAGATTCAGTGTTCTGCTGTGTCTAGCGGGTGAAGAGATGAGTGAGTTACGCCAGCGCCGAGGAGAAGGAGACGGCAACGATAAGGCGGAAACTGCAGGGGAATCTGATCATGTAGGTATATTTTTTGTAAACCAGTTTTGGGAGTGGAAATAACTTGATACTCATATGACAGTGGTGAATTCTTAGGTGGATTCCGAAGAAGAGAAGGTTCTAGAAGAGAAGTACGTAGAAGAACTATCGAAGAGTCTGCCGCAAGGCACTGACAAGACGCCGGAGATTTTGGACCAAGCGCTTTCGGGGCTCTCCTCAAGGTAAAGAATAAAAAAACTAGTTTTTTTTTAAATTGTTAAATGTATAATTCATTAGCCTGCTAACTATCCAAATATGACACTGAACAACCAAATGAGTGACATAAATAGTTCTTTGTATTTACTAAAAGTACTTTTTAGTTTTATGTTTTTTATTTTTTTATTACAAATGTTTATGTTAGAATTATTTACAGAGATCCTACTCCTAGTCCATAATTTTCTGCTGTTTTTTAATAAGAATACAATTTTTTCTACACTAATGTTCTAAAGAGGAAAGATTTGATTGTCTGTTTGTTTGCTTTGAATAGGCTTCGAAACTACTGGACCGATTTGAATAAGACTTTCACCGTTAGAATGCTACATTATCTCTGAGTATATAATTTTCCGGAACGAAGCCCTGGGTGGAATCCTAGTATTCCATAAAAATTCTTTTTTTTTTCCCAAACAGGAAAACTATCACTTTCCATAGATATTAAAACAAAAGATCACTATAAGATTACAACACACAAGATGGAAACAGTTGGCTGTGGCTGTTAAAAACAACTTGTGACAATAATTAAAAGATAATTATTTGTTTTTTACATAAAAAATAAATAAAAAAGTTGTATGACATATTTTTTGCTATGTATAGCTGGGTTTTCCCTGGTCACCTTTTTTTCTTTTTACTATTAGGTAAACAGCCCTTCTAAATGGCTTCCTGATTCAATTTATTAATTGTTTATGTTTATTGTTCAGGCAAAGGATAATTTCAAAAAGAACCGTTTAAGTGTAATCAAGTGTGACACTGAACTTTAAAAAATGATAAAAAACTACTACACACAATAACAAAATTTTTATTGGTGTTTAATGATCCTTAAACCTTAAAATATAAGATAAAAATATTTAAAAAAGTTAATAAAAAATGTCATCTTCCCCTTTGAGTTCTGTGATAAACTTACTTATCTAATGAATGAAAGCTATTCAAATCATTAGGTCTTAAAATAAGTAATTGTGAAAACCTATCATTAGCTGAAGCTTCGTTAAAAACTGATGGCTTTCTGAAAATGGAAACAGAAATATTCAAAAAAGGAAAATCAAAAATTAATAAAAACTTAGATTAAAAGCTCTATTTCAAGTAAGTATGTCATTTTAATACATGAAACTTGTATAAATATATACCTAAACAAATAATTTAAATTTGTAATGGAAATCTGTAAATAGAAAAAAGAAATGTATTTTTATTATCTAATTAAATAGAGCAATTTCTCACTTAAGCCGGTGTTAGTTAGCCGTTAACCTATGACTTGACCAAGTAATTTTCATTAAAAAAATTGTATCTTTTTATTTATTTATTATTATTATTTTTTAAATTGATTAGGTTTTGACCATGGGTCATATAATTTGTTGAAAATTGTCCTTAGTTCAAGTATTTCTTTAGATGGAGGAACTGGGTGATCCGGGGTATCTTCACTTGGCTGATGATAGGGGCCTTCTGTCTCCTCATCTATGGAGGCCCCTTAGCCCTTATGATTACGGTAAGTGTTTCATATGTTTTCCAAATAAATAAGGAAGCCGCACCCCTAAAATCCCCCCACTACACCCTTGTTTTTGGGTCCTTGGGGCTAGTGTCCCAACCCAATTGTTTTAAAGTTAGTTTAGTTAGAAATCTTACTAATGAATGTGAAATTGTCTTCGATCAAGTATAAAAAACTAGATACACAAATCCACAACAAAAAAGCGTCCTCACTAAATGACCGCCCACTTGACGTTTTGGGTTGTCTTTTCGTTCAGTAGCATTCGGGCGTTCCGAGAGAACGTGTTGTAGTTCGGTCACTATTTTGTTTTATTTTGTATGGAACTGTGTATCTAGTTTTTTATAGTTGATCGAAGGAAATTATAGATGTTTGTTACGCAATCACACTGGAATGGCTTAACGGATATGAATGAAATTTGGCACTGTAATAGATTATAGTCTGAAATAGCACAAAGGCTACTTTTTATCCCGAAAAAATTAACGGTTCCCGTGGGATAAACCAGTAGTAGTTCATGCAGGCGAAGAGAAAATCGAATTTCTTAAAATGTGAATTAATCATATTCTATTCGATTTTAACTTTATTCTAATCTAAACAGTAAAATCCGTACATTTCTTGTTGCCTTTCATTGTGTTCTATAATTATTCAATCAATGTTCGACTTGTGGTAAGAAATTTAAATTGTTTTGCATTACAATATAATACTTGTATGTGAATTAAACTATTTCAATCTCGCCTGTACCTACTCTAGTATAAAGAAATTGTATGAAATAAACATGTTAGGAAACCTGCACAACCAGGAAACTAATAAGCATTATCCAATCCAGTCAGGTTCCCCTGTTAACAGGGTCACGGAGATCTGATGGGAGTTGCTCCACTGTAATAACTTGACCTGCTCAATAGTTTTGGTCAAGCGTAAATACCCCGAACGAGAAACGGGACTAAGCACTAGGAAGAAGAAGAAATATATGTCAAATGAGGCATCGAGTGCTTTTAGAACCATATGATATTCTGCTTTTCCTTTATGGACTACTAGCTTTCCGTGAGAATTCGGGAAAATTATGTAGCCTATGTGTTAATCCAGGATTTAAGCTACCTCCATCCAAATTTTATGAAAATTGGTCCATCCGTTTGAGTGTGAAAGAGTAATAAACATCCATACATCCTCACATCCATATATACAATTTTTTTTTTTGAAATATAGTCGTGGTCAAGCGTACCCCGAATGATAAACGGGACTAAGCTCTAGGAAGAAGATAATGAAAGAAGAGAAAATAAAGAAATGGCAAATGATGCGTCAAGTACCCTTTATGGAATATAGGTGTTACTGTCTGGGTGGTAACCGTTGCTTTTTTGAGAAGAAGAGGCAGCTTAGATTGTCAATTCTCCTTTCTTCCTTCACTGAAGGTTGGCAGTCAGCTCGGCGTACTTCTGCCCGTTTCTCGCCAAACGGAATAGGTCTTCCACCGTGGCAACGCCGGTCTATGCCTTTATGATTGTCAATTAATCTCACGGGCTTAGCCAGAATTCTGTAAGAAATTTTAAATTTCTGGCGACCGTACCCGTTTCCACTGCTATTTCCCACACTTCAACTTCTGCTCTGACCACAGATGTACTTCGTTCGGGAAGCACTGACGAGTACATATAAATCGCTTCGTCAATTTCATAATTGATCGCAAAATTTGCAGGTAACACAAGAGATAATGCCGATGCTACTTTACAGTGTTTCGTAGAGGGATAAAGGCAGGGAGATGATTATGATTTTGAAAATTTCACGGGGGGGTATGAATCTACGCCCATGATTAATCCCCACTATTTCTCACAGGTCCTATGCGTACAAGTAAAATGCTTCGAAGAGATCATCAACATAGGGTACGCGGTGTACCGCGTCCATGGCCTGCCGTGGTTTCGCTCTCTTTCCTGGTACTTCTTGCTGACGTCAAACTACTTCTTCTACGGCGAAAACCTCATTGACTACTTCGGTGTCGTCATCAATAGAACGGTGAGTGGTTTTTTTTAAATTGTTTTTTTAGTATGAGAAGGGTTAACTTTTCTTCTTTTTATCGTATAGGTACTTATAGTCAAGTGTGTGGCGAACTTGGCTAACCCTTGTGTCAGAGTTTTCAAACCGCACAGTGGCCTCTGACTTGGTTTTAACGACTTTAGTCAATCGATAATAGCATAACGTTATCTCCGAAGCACGGAAACGCTCGTGATAAATTGCGTGGGTTAACTTGCTATCTCAATCTTGACCAAGGTCATAAATGAGATCGACGATTGAGCGAGTTAACTTAGAAAATGCCTATTAAGGCACGCACCGACGGAACACAGCAAGCTGTAGGAGGTGGTCGCGAACCAGACGGCCCTTTACAGAGTCTTCCACACCGCATGAAATCATAGGACGCTATCACAGATTCAGAATAAACTGAGGTGTCATTGCCTAGAATGGATTGATAGGAGGCAGGTCTCATGTTCCTTAGTAGTTTCTTATGACAGCCACGGAAAGAGAGGAAAAGAGAAGAGAAAGATGGTTTTTGTTTATTTAGCTTAATTGGAGACTTCATTCTGTTTCGTACAGAGCGGTTCTTGTCATTCTATCTTTCTTACCAATTTACTAAACGTAAAAATTTTACATGTAACAGACAAGGGCACGGACATCAAGTCTGTGGATGCACAATTAACTGTTTAATAAAAAATAAAAAAAAACACGTAAAAATGTGAATGTGTGTTTGTCCTTCCTTCACGTCGTAACAGATTAATATTTTTTTATAGAGGTTTTTGAGAGACGGTCCGTCCACTTTTAATGACATAGCCTAAATTTTCAAGGAAACGGAGTTGTAATAGCTAGATTTTAATAATGCATGCTTGCGTCTAAATAACCGTTTTAAATACGGGAAAAAATGGCGTCCATAACCGCAACTTTGCCAATGTCAGATTATTTTAATAGAAATTGGAATAGAGAATGGCGAAGTCGCCAATATCAAGTAGAGAAAGAAACCCTTTCCTTTCAAGGATTGTAATACGCCAGAGCCTCGTAAGTTGTTTAGCAGGTACCACTATCAGGCGAAGATGATGATTTTGGAGTACTAAGATGTTATTACCTCACACACCCAAACAGTCAATTAGCTGGGTGACGATGTTCTTTTATAAATTTTGCTGTTAAAAACAAACCGCACGCCACAACCTGCCACAAACTGAAGTGACTATTTCTCGAGGTAACGGACAGTCAACTCTCCCAATGAGATATCCACCAAAGTATCTTATGCACTGGTGATAAAGCTCAAATTAGAACGAATTTGGATATCAAATCTAGGGCATTGACTATTCCTGAACCAATCGATTTTAAGCTCAAAATTCCGTTTGGTTTTGTTATAAATCGCATGAAGCTTTATGGAAACTCTGGAAGTGCAGGAATTCGTAAACATTGTATTGGCAACGCGCCAGAGCATTTTGTTCCATTTATCCTATTTGAGCTGATAGTTTTCGCGAGGAAATGTATCATAACTTCTTCGACTTGAAATTATAGATAGTGTGATGTTAGTAAATGGTCTTAGCGAGTCATTAGGACATTTTTATCTCCCCGCGAAATAAAAAACTTTTCCTAAATCCACAATTTAAAAAATCGACTATATAGGGAACAGCTTTGTAAAAACTGAAACCTTGAATTCAGGCCATCATTCTGAATGATATTCTAGTGAAGTTTTCCTCAGGAAACATTTTTTCAAATATTTTTTATAGTTTCTGCTTTAAAATTAAATTATTTATGCGAATACAGTCCCTTACACCCTGTTTTGTGTTACGTTACTTTAAATCGAAAATGAAAGATGCAAATTAGCCCACTAAACGGAAAAAAAAATCCCCAAGGAAGATAAGTCGAAACATGAAAAAAAACTCTTCTCCATACAACTTGCGCGATCAGCTGGTCTCAGGTCCGTATTACAGAACGCGACTCAGACTCTAACCTATGCTTAAGTAGAAGTCTTCTTTGTCATTTTGGTAGTGAGAGAAAGAGACAATCAATACTCAAGTATGGTATAATACAGGCCTTGCTATAAGAAGTTTTTTTTTTACAGAATTTCATATTGGTTCCTTTTGGAAAGTTGTTCAGTGTCATAAGTAGAAAGTTTCGCTTACTAATGTTTCAAGTCACTTCGAATGCATTTTATTTTTTTTATATTTAGGCTTCAATACTGGCACACTCAAAAAATTAAAGGTACAGTCGATGATGTAAGCGTGTGAATTTTTTCTGCGACATTATTCTTCATTTTGGCATAGTATTTTTGTTTATTATATTAATAATACATGATCATCATTAATTATTATCATTGGTTGTTTATTCTCTCAGTAAATAAAACAAGTTGAAGTAGGTTTTTTCATTTAATGCGTAACAAACAAATAATTGATGATGATCTTTTATAATTAATATAATGAATAAAAATACTATGCAAAAATGAAGAATAATGTCGCGGAAAAAATGAATAAATGATGAAAAATAAATAACTTTCAAGGCAGGATTACTCTTAATTGGGCAATAATTTTCGGTTATTCTTATTCTACGGAAAATTACCTTTTTAACGATGTATCCATTTATTTCAATTGGTGCCGGTACCAAGTTCCATACTAAAGTACTTATACCAAAAAGCCTATCATCCTTTGACGCTTCAGCGGTTGTCCAGGAAGAGAGACAATTACAATATGAAACAAATGACTATAAATCATGTTGGAGTTGCAAACAGATGATTAAAAAAATAAATCAAATCGTAGCCGATTTGCAATCGTAATAAATCAAAATGGCCGCACACTTCCAGCGCGTGTCGGCTTTCAATGTCACAGGTAGCAAGGTGTAACGAACCGTAGGCGATTATTACCCAGTAAACAGAAACACCGACCGAATAACACTTATTTTAAACAATCATTATTTTAAACGTGCTATTTTTAGATTAAAGCGTTTTGTCTTTAAATAACGATTATTAATCAATAATGCCGATACGTGTTCGGTGGATAAAAATTAGAAAACATTAAGATTTACTTATTTATTTATTTAACTTAATGCACTAAAAGTACAAGGGCGGACTTAATGCCCAATGGCATCTACCAGTCAACCTTAGGGTGATTAAGGGTACTTAAGTCTGTATTATTTTTCTTCACAAACGCCCAATTGTACTTACAGCTAGTCCTTTATTCCCAACGGCTCCCTCTGAGCCCGGCACCGGGGTGGCCGTTGGCACTAATAGGTGGCGTTTGCCACCCCGGTGGCCGTTAGTTTCATCTGCCCCCTTTATTACATACGGTTCACATAAACCGTTTGAGAGCCAATACATACCTTTTTGAGAGCTGGAGTCTGTACTAGGCTTCAGACAAAACCTGTGTTACAGATCACCAGGCTCTCAACCACCTCGGATTGATCTGGTGTATATAGGTACTTAAATATGTTTATTTTCGACTACATAGGAGAACCACTGATGCTCTGCTTACCCCTTTGGGGATTACAGGCATGCGCGTATGTATGTATGTGTACGTAAGAGAAAAAACAATTTATATACATTTTAAAACTATGACTTTTTATTAGAACGCGACTCAGACTCTTATTTGAGTAGCAGTCGTCTTTGTCATTTTAATAGGGAGAGAAAGGGACAATCAATACTTAATTATGTAGTATAGATCAAGACTTGAGACTCCTATACTATTTCAATTTCAACTACACCTCATGAAATTTCTTCGCAATGTACAGAGGCCAGCGCATCAGGTTACTCCATTTTCATTGCAAAACTGATCTTAACACAACAACACAGAGTGCACGCGTGAGTTGCGGCCGTCCGTACCTGTTTCAAAAGAATTGCCGAAACGTCATGCATGAGTGTGAACATTAGTTATACTTAAGGCGACTACAGCACCTAAATTACGATTTTATGATGCGTAGATAAGCATGTCGCCCTGCATTAAATCGAAGAAAAAAAATACTACGGTAATATTCAGGACATAAACTAGATAAGTAGTTTGCTGAAAACATGATTCACCACTTTTGGTTCGATAGGAAAAGCTCACAAAGTCACCTCTAAATACCAATATTGTGTATCTTTTAAGCTGTAAAAACGATAGTAAAATGCACACAGGAACTTGAATTTGCTATCAAAATGTTCGTGATTGAACACTCTCGATAAGTAGTTAACGCATTTTTCGATTTAAGCTGTTACCTTTCCATAAATCTCATTTTTCTAACTTTCGAACATGTTTTTCCGCACGCACGCTTTCACAGTCCGTAAACTTCGTGTATCGACACTGTTCGCACTGCCGGCCCAGGCCTGTTGAGAGACGGAGATGGCACTATTCCTATGTGTGCTGCCTGTATCGGGTGCTGTAGTCGCCTTAACTATGAATGAGTTAACTAGGCATAACTCATTAAATCTTGCGTATTATTTGACTTTGCGGTCGAGAATAACACCACCCATATGTCTACCCGTGAGTGGAATGAAAATCGACTAAGTAATAGGTACCACAATACCGATCCGATCCTGCGATTAGTCTCCTTTCGTTTCTCTCGAGAGTTAGCTGGAAGAAATCTCTCTAAGGGATAAGCTCGCCTTTGTACATAGTTTTCTTTGTACCCATCTCTTTTGTTTCGTACTTTTTATTATGTGCAATAAAGTGTTTAAATACATACCTACATACAATATTCAAATTCAAAATATATTTATTTCATAGAACATTCAGGATATTGCTTAAAATAAGTCAAAATAACATTAAATACAAACAAACATACATTAAAGGATTTAAATACATACAAACAAATTCGTTCTTTTGACCCTACTGACTCTACTACTGGTAGAATTCATTTTAATAGACTGGCAGAATCATTTTTCTGGGAATTTTGTTTGGTCCGCTATGAACTTCTTAGTGTAGTTAGTAAAGCGCTCAACCGATCAGTGAGGCTAAGCAACGTACACAGAGACAGGTAATCTGATGGGTGACCAAAGCAGCAATATATCGTGAACGTTTCCGTATTTAAGAGAGCGGGGTAAAGCTATCGGTCGCGGTTTTTGTCGATTGACTACAGTCGTAAAACCAAGTCGGAGGCCATTTGGCGGTTTGAAAACTCTGACATCAAGGTTAGGCATACCTGATTATACCTATACGATAAGGAAGAAGGAATGGAGTGTAGGGTATAGCCATTTTGATTAAAACTTACTGTACAGTGCTTCTACGCACATCAACACGGTCTAGGGATATTGCACGATTTTTCATACAAAAGAGGTCTGTTTGAGAAGCTATAAAAGCATACTCGAGATACATGGAGGGCTATAATTTTCAGACGAGCAAGTGCTAAACCTGAATTTTAAATTCTAGTCAATAAGTTTTGTTTTACTTGAAAGTGAAAACGTGACGAAAAAAAAAATATATCATAAATTCGACCATTTTCATACAGAAAGCAGGCCAAAAAGTGCATTTTCGTTTTCGTCACGTTTTCACAATTTTCAAGAGAAAACAAAATTTATTGACTAGAATTGAAAATTCAGGTTTACAACTTGCTCGTCTGAAAGAGTGTAATCAATCACTAATCATAATCACATGTATTACGTGACTAGCTTTTTCCCGCGGCTTCGCTCGGGCAAATAACTTTTTAGTCACCCATTTCATTCTCTTGATTTTCGAAAAATCGCGAAACACGTGTCCGTTTATTTGTTTGAAGATAGGATATCTTCACGACGCGAAGTTTCGAGTGAAAATGTTCAAAAAAATTGTTTTCTCCATATAAACTTTGAATTTCCAACACAATAATCATTGTTATGGAATAAATAAATAATAATAAGATAATAATAATAATCAGGACCTCCAATTTTACATATAAGAAGAAGATTATATGTCTGGACGCCAACCTGAGTGTTTCTTTTTATTTCCACGGGAACAAAGTCCCGGGCATCATCTACCGGATACATACTTCAGCGATAAATTTACAGGTGGTAATCGCCGAAACACAAAATAAATAAAGTAGACGAGATTTATAGAAATACAAGGGTTTAATTAAATATAAACACTACATAGATTCGACATCGGGACCAAAAGGGATAAACAATAAATACACAACAAAATTTAAAAAAAAACAAAAACTTAACAGTAACAGTATCTATGATTGGAGGCTTAGTTTGGGAAAGAAGAACTGGTTAATTTAGAACACTAATTTTAACATACAATCGAATCTTGTGGCTTAACTAAATTTAATTGGTATGGGACTTAACTAAATGGTCTTCTTGGGGCCGCCGGACTATCCACAACGGAAATGTGGCTGGATCAGGTTGTCTTAAAATCACTGTGGTCTCTACTGCAATCCCATAACACGATGTCTGCGTTGCTAGATTCTCATTAACGTTTAATCCTGATAGCTCGAATTCTACTATCTTAACTCCTTGCGTGGGCCTGGGTACCAGCTTCTTCGATCTTTATAGACTCCGATATGAAATTTGCTATCGTTGTTTTGCCACTCGTGAACAAAATTTTCACAAAACTTTTCTGAATAACATTAACATACATTTGAAGGTCCAAACAACAGTATTTTCAGTTTATTCAAATGCATAGTATTTTTTATTATTTCTACAAAATACACTTATTTTTTACCAAAAATCCTCACGTTTTTTCAATCAATCCAAAAAAATTCACAACTTCAATCCCAAACCAAAAAGCAAAAATGGTTAAAGTTCGAAAATTTTGAAATCTATTGAATAAAAAAGAAAACTAGACCGGAAAGAATTAGTCAACATAAAAAAGATCGCAAGCAGAAATGCTGCAATACGTAAAGCAGATTGAACAAAAATTGTCATCATGATTTTTTTTATCAAAACAATCAAGCTCGTACGATCCGAATGTGTATGCGATAAGACGATATAATATCTGATATCCGATAAATTATATCAAGACTTTGTCTAGTCTAGGCCAGCTATTCTCAAAGTCTCAAAGTGTGCTCCGCGGGGCTCCGCAAGGCCTCTGTAGAGGCTCTGCTAAAAATCGGACTATAGAGTAGCGAACAAATTGTTTATCTATCTAATTATAATATGAATCTGTAAGGCAAGTCTCACAGAAGGAGACTCAAATCTTGATCTATACTTAAGCATTGATTGTCTCTTTCTCTCACTATCAAAATGACAAAGACGACTGCTATTCAAGTATAAATCAGAGTCTGAGTCGTGTTCTGTAATACGGACATAATTCTGTTCTGCGCTATACAGAAATGTAATTGTCATACTAATGCGCTATTGTTGTTGTCAATAATAGTAGCGCCTATTTTTAACATGTAGTTGTTACTTTTTTACGCAACCTTTAAGTGAAAGAAATAAAGTTGATTTTTGCTTGTTATGCGTGCATTTGAGCTGTGAGAAGCAGTAATTGTAAATACACAAACGTATTCTCAAGAGCTTGACACTTTGGACCGGCCCTGCATTGTATGACGCGCAGTATAAATCAGAGCTCAGCTTAAACTGGTAGTGTAAAGCGTGACCTGCTCTTGGCTGTTCTATAGACGTTTTACTATGACAATGGCTATAGTATAGACTACCGTACCGAATTTTAAAGATGCAAGATATTGGGCGACTTTAGTTAGCGAAACTTTATGGGATGCTTGTCCACATGAAACTGAACAACTTTCCCCGGGAAAACTTATTTGAAATTTAAATAAAAACTTAAAAAAAAATAGAACCAACTTCAAATAAGCGAAAAATAAATACAATATCATTTGATGTGCTATGTAGTACCTAGCTACTGAGCTGTTTGAAGTCGGTGTGGAGGTAGCCTATCAAACTTAATTTTATTGGCACCGACTTCAAACAGCTCAGTAGGTAGGTACTACATAGCACATCAAATGATATTGTATTTAATTTTCGCTTATTTTAAGTTGGTTCAATTTTTTAAAAAGTTCTTATTTTTCCATTTTTAGTGCATATTATAACCTCTTCATTTTTTTTTAAGTCGGTTAAACGAACGAAGTGTTAGCTTTGAAAAGTTTAAGCGAATTTTTGATTTTATTTTACATACATACAGTTTAAACTGAGAACCTCCCTTTTTTGAAGTCGGTTAAAATACTAAAACCTTCTCCTAAATGTAACAAATACTTTTCTGAAAACCGCATCAAAATCGGTTCAGCCAAAAGCGAGATAATCGCGGACAAACATACATATATACAAACATACATACATACATAAATACAGGTCAAACTGAAAACCTCCTTTTTTTAAAGTCGGTTAAAAAAATTCGACTTTCATACAAAGGCAAATCAGCTGACCGTACAAGTCGTATGGACACGCTTTTTTTTTGTCATATTTCAGGTTCAGCTTCGTGTGCTTTATTTTCGCTAGCTAAGATATAAGCTAACGACGAAATTTTGCCTCTTGGTACTCTTTCGGTCATCTGTCAAGGAGCTCCACCCTGTACACATTGCTTAACCCAACTAATCGATTTCGAACACTGAACGCCGTAGCCCGAGCGAGTCACGTCATGATGTTTATAATAAAACTAGCTTTCCCCCGCGGCTCCGCCCGTGTGGACTACCTACAGGTTATATCGTGCCCAACAGTGGGGTAAAATGTAGCCTATGTCCTTTCCCAGGCTTTCTCTGTACCATATTTCTACAAAAAATTTCTGTTTCAAAAGCTCTCTGTTCCAAATTTCATCAAAATCGGTTCAGTAGTTTAGGTGTGAAAGACGAACAGACAGACAGACAGACAGAGTTTCCCATTTATAATATTAGTAAGGATGACGCAATCCATTGATCCCGCTTGTAACGAGTGCAACGTAATGAAAAACTAAAAATCTGTGTTAATTAAGTCGCTAATTAACCCACTACGAGTTTATTAAACTTAACGTATCATACTAATGTAAACAACCTGACTTGAGGTAGGTGATTGTAGGTGTGTAAGGGACAGCTTAGCAAAAAGCGAAACCTTCTTCACCTTATCGTGTTGGTATAGTCAAGTGTGTGGCGAACTTAGCTAACTCTGGTGTCAGAGTTTTCAAATGGCACAATGGCCTCTGACTTGGTTTTAACGACTGAAAAAAATCACGTGTATTTTTAAGTACCTACAAAGAATCTTAAAATTTTTAGAATATTGTCTTTAAATACAGATACAAAGTAAAATCTAATTTTAAAAATGTCTAAACAGAAATGTTGCAGGTTGTTTTTGACTGGAATAACACAACACGCCCGTTTTTCGGTTTAGAAATCGCGCGTTTGACGAAAAAATAAATACACGTGATATCTTACTACACCCCCCCTCCCCCCTTGTGATGTTTCGTGATTTTTGCTAAACCCCCTCCCCCCCTTTCGAGCCTCACGTGGTTAACGGCCCTATTCGAAAAGGCAGTCTCCCTCAGAAAACCAAGGCAAGAAACTCCGGTTTCTCATTTTAATTCACTTTATAACTGGTCATCTAAGTTTTTGCTAAACTGTGCCTTACACCCTGTATTTCTATCATATTCATCTATCACGGTCAAATAGTATGGGCGGAGATAAGCTAATTAATTAAAACTAGCTTTCCGCCCAGGACTTTGTTCCCGTGGGAATTTGGGAAATTGTGTAGCGTATTGTTATTCTGATTACAGCCCTATGCGTTATTCTGATATCCAAGCTATATTACTGCACAGTTCTAACAAAATCCGTCTAGCCGTTTTTGAGTTATAAATGGTCTAACTAACACGACTTTGTTTTATACTGTACTAGCATTCCGCTCGGGACTTTGTTCCCGTTGGATAATGTAGCATTCTAATGGTGAAAGAATTTTTGAAATCGGTCCAGTAGTTTTTAAGTTTATTCGTTACATACAAAAATATAAATCTGTCCTCTTTATAATATTAGTGTAGAAGTGTAGATATGTAGCCGTAACATTTTCAAACCCGTAATATTGAAATTTTACTTATCTAGTAAGATTATAATCGCTCGGTACTTTGCGAACTGCCTCTTTTTTTTCACTGTGACGGGCTTTTTTGATATTAAGGCGACTACAGCACCTAAATTACGATTTTATGATGCGTAGATAAGCATGACGCACTGCATTGAATCGAAGAATAGGTACTGCGCTAATATTCAGGACATAAACTAGATAAGTAGTTTGCTGAAAACATGATTCAGCACTTTTGGTTCGATAGAAAAAGCTCACAAAGTCACCTCTAAATACCCAATATTGTGTATATTTTAAGCTGTAAAAACGATAGTAAAATGCACACAGGAACTTGAATTTGCTATCAAAATGTTCGTGATTGAACACTCTCGATAATTAGTTAACGCATTTTTCGATTTAAGCTGTTACCTTTCCATAAATGTCATTTTTCTAACGAACATATTTTTACGCACGCACACTTTCATAGTCCATGTGAGCGTGCGTAACTTCGATTCCTATGTGTGCCGCCTTTTGCTCAAGAACGAACGATCGGGTGTTGTAGTCGCCTCAATGCAATTTTTTTTTTCATGTTTCGACATAGTTCTTTCGGAAAAGTTGTTCAGTTACGTAAGCGAAAATTTAAAGTCGTCAAATATTACTCATCTAATATGGTCATTTAATTAAAATAACTAAATCCCTATTAGAATTTAAGTACTAACAATAGTTTTAAGTAATAGGGAATATGCATGATTTTTTTTTTTATTTAAAAAATTAATCCTCATTCATGTAATAAACAGTTTAGTATAAAACTATATTTCGAATAACTATGAAATTAAAGAAGATGTAAGCCATCGAAGATTTATTTCTATCTCTTTCTAGCAAAACGATAACACGGAGTTTATATGGACGTAGTGACATGTGACGTCACAGTTCATGTCGGTTCTCTCTGTCCAATCGGTGCGTAATTAATAGTTTTAAATGCGTATATCGGCCGTATTTCTTGGCCGATTTTAATTGTAATTTCACTTTTTGTCATCTCAACTACGGTATTTTCATATTTTGTTAATCGATGCAATAAAAAAATCATGCATATTCCCTATTGTACTAGCACAAATGGATCTTTTTGTCCGGAAACAAACATTTTTTAATTTTTTTTTATTACTTTTTCTCTCAGAATTTCAATCTGCCAGTGAAATCATTTTCTTTTTTTTTTGTAGAGACATTTGTATAAACTCATATTATTTATCATACTAGTCTGAGATTTCTGATAACAAAATGCTTTATTGATAATTCAATCATTATTTTTAATCTCTCGATAAGTTTGTTTACACATTTTGTAAACAATTTTATTTAAGATTAGCATTCCGCCCGGGACTTCATTCCCGTATGAATTTGGGAAAATTATGTAGCCTATGTTACTCAGGGATAATGTAGCATCCTAATGGTGAAAGAATTTTTTAAATCGGTCCAGTGGTTTTTAAGTTTATTCGTTACATACAAAAATACAAATCTTTAATATTTATAATATTAGTATAGATTAGAAGGAAGCAATAAGTAACGTGGTAGCGATATGAGGAAATCAGGGATTTTATTAAATTACTAGGGGTTTCAGAAAATTTCAGGGAAAGAAACTTATTCGGTGCGAATGGGACTTGAACCCACGACCCCAGGATTAGATCTCCTGGTGCTCTAACCAACTGAGCTGTTGTGCCTTCAAGTCACACAGACAGACAGACAGAGTTACTTTCCCATTTCGCGTATATACAGGGCTTTAGGTATCTCTCTTTCAACCTCTCGGGTGGTTAATCAGTCCATGAAACTGAACAACTTCCCCAAGGAACATAGGTCAAAATACGAAAAAAAAATTTGTATCTCCCATACAAAATGCGCTATATGATGATGAAGTTTGTATGGGAACTCAACATTTTTTTTTCGTATTTTGACTTATGTTCCTTGGGAAAGTTGTTCAGTTTCATGGACAGATTAACCACCCGAGAGGTTGAAAGAGAGATACCTAAAGCCCTGTATTGTGAGTGACATACTCTAGTTTTGACGGCCGGTTTGGTCGAGTGGTAGTGACGCTGCCTCTTGATCGGCGGTCCTGGGTTCGATCCCCAGTCGGGGCAAACCTTTGTGTAAAAAGCAGATGTTTGTTCTCATGATGGGTGTTTGTGTTTGTCTTTATGTGTTTTCCAAGGGACCCACGACACAAGGGAAAACCTTACTGTGGGCCTTTGAGTGTGTAGCGTTTTTTTTTTTTTTTCCTTATAAATTTCAGAAATAGTAGCCAACGTAATCTTTTAGAAATAAATTGAGTTTAACCCCCTATTACATTAAACCTCCCTAGAGGCAGACTATCGAAAAACCATTTCGTTAATTGGATTAAGGTGGGCTTCGTGAAAGGAAAAGATTAACAAATTAAGTCAGCGGTTTCGAGGTCGAATTTGCCAAATAACTATGCTAAAACAAACATTTTTAAGTATTCGTTTTCAAGGTTAATTTATATACTTTCGGTAAATTAAACTTTAAAAAAATGTTTGCTTTATAATTATAACACTATTTCATTTTCTATCATGTATATTATGGCGTACTGATAGAAACATATTCTTATTTTAAAGTTATATTTTTTATTTTTTAAATGATAAGTTTTTTTTTAAATTTTGAACAGAAGAAAGAAGCCATATTCATATACAAACGTACCTAAAGTACTGCTGAAAAATATAATATAGGATGACTTTTAATTCGATAGCGATATTAAGGATGTGATTCAGCTTACGAAACTGAACACCAAGGAACTAGGCCGAAATATGAAAAAAAAACGCCTTCTCATACTCCTTAGTGTTCAGCTGATTGCCTTAATATGGGAAGGCAATCAGCTGAACGCTGAGGTGTATGTATTTTTACCGTGTGGTGATCGGTTGAGAATAACACCACCCCATCTCTTTCCGTGAGTGTCGTAAGAGGCGACTAAGGAAACACAAATGAGACCTGCCTCCTAGTAATCCATCCCAGGCAACGACACTTCATTTTTTTCTGAATCTAAGGTGTCGTCCTATGGTCTCATGCGGTGTGGTAGGCTCTGTAAAGGGCCGTCTGGTTCGCGACCACCCTCCTACCGGAGTCCCACGCTAAACAGCTTGCTGTGTTCCGTCGGTATCTGTGTGTATGTCTGAGACATTGTAGCTCTTTAAAAAATAGACCGATTTTGATGCGGTTTTTTTGTTTGAAAGCTGACGTGATAAATCAGTTCAGCCGTTTTAAAGTTATGTTAGGGGTTTATACAAAATGTTGAATTTTAGAATTATTATCTAAATAAAGAGTACACTTACAGATTACAAGTCAAGTGTTCCGCGTATAAAGTATAAACACGCTGGTATTTACGATGTTTTATAACGTGGCGAAAATTTATCTTTACTCGTAAATTATAATTTATTTTATAGGTTGTACTTTTATTAGCAATTCTTCTTTAATATTGCTCTTAACCATGTTTTTATAACATAATTTAAAAAATTCTCACACAGGAAAAATCTACACTTTCTTGGCATTTTTAATCGACTTAAAAAAGGAAGAGGTTCTAATTTAGTTTGCTTCCTGCCAACTTGTAAAACACAAAAACAGTGGGTTTCCCTTGTGTCGTGGATAACATATTATACACAAAGACAGACACAAACACCCATGACCCTGAGAAAATGTATCTGCTTTTTTTACAATATTTGTGTAAAAAAAGCAGATACATTTTCACAGATACAGATACAGCCAGACTGGGCCGGTTCTGTCGAGTGGTGCTGCCTCTTGATCGACAGGTTTTGGATTCGATTCTCGATCGGGGCAGACATTTATGTAAAAAGCAGATGTTTGTTCTTGATTCACGGATGGTTGTGTCTGTCTTTGTGGATATTCCAAGGGACCTACGACACAAGGGAAAACCGTTCAGTACGTATCGTTTATTTTTTTATTGATGTGTGTACCAATCGAAGGAACTAAACCTCGCATAAAAAATACCTTGAAGTAGACCTGTTTTTGAAAATATGGACATGAATTTCGTTTAATAAGTTTTTAGGGGGGTACTGATCCCGAAAATGACATCCATTAGAAATCCAAAATGGCGGAAGTGAAAAAAAAAGAATGAACGCCATTTTCACTCGACAAAAGGACACAATCGCGTCGCGGCCTGCTAAGTCTTTTTAATTAAAGACTGAATTAAAAACGTTTTGGAACTTTTTGTTTCAAATAATTTACAACCTTTTCAATGAATACGTCAAACGTCATCTCTTTTCTTCAACAGGACTACCTCCGCTTCTTGGTGACGTATCATCGCTTCATCTCTTTCTCTCTCTACTGCGTCGGGTTCGTGTGGTTCGTGCTGTCTCTTGTCAAGAAGTACTACATGCGACAGTTCTCTCTCTTCGCCTGGACCCACGTCGCTTTGCTCATCGTTGTGACCCAGAGCTACCTAATCATACAGAATATATTTGAAGGTAAGCTCCTTTCTTTCCTTTATCGTGTAGATATGGACGGCCGCAACTCAGGTTACCACACGCGTGCACTCTGTGATGTTGTGATAAGAGCGGTTTTGCAATGAAAATGGAGTGTACAATCAAGTACATGGCGAACTTGACTGTCCCTGGTGACAGTGTTGTTAAACCGCCCAATGGCCGCTGACTTGGGTAGTACAACCGGTTGAACAAAAAGTTGAACTACTGGGAACGGACGGGTTTAACGACTGTATATGGCGAACTTGACTGACCTTGGTAATAGTGTTTTTAAACCGCCCAATGGCCTCTGACTTGGTTTAACGACTGTATATGGCGAACTTGACTGGCCCTGGTGTCAGAGTTTGTAAACCGCCCAATGGCCTCTGACTTGGTTTCACGACTGTATATGGCGAACTTGACTGACCCTGGTGATAGTGTTTTTAAACCGCCCAATGGCCTCTGACTTGGTTTCACGACTGTATATGGATAACTTGACTGATCCTTGTGTCAGAGATTGTAAACCGCCAAATGGCCTCTGATTTGGTTTAACGACTGTACGAGTATATGGCGAACTTGACTAACCCTGGTGTCAGAGTTTGAAAACCACCAAATGGCCTCTGACTTGGTTTAACTACCTTGATAGCAACCGCCAGCTTTCATAGTGTAAATGGGTAACCTGACAAGCTTCTGTCTGTACTAGGCCACCAGAACTTCAAAGAAGCGAAACAAAGGCCGGATTGGACGAATGGTAGTGGCGCTGCCTCTTGATCGACAGGTCCTGGGTTCGAATCCCAGTCGGGGCAAATGCTTGTGTAAAAAACTGATGTTTGTTCTTGGGTCATGGGTGTTTGTGTCTGTCTTTATGTATGTTCCAATGGACCCACGACACAAGAACAAACCTAAGTGCAGGCCTTTGAGTGTGCAGTGTTTTAAAAAAAGGCCGTTCTAAAACTACGTAACATATATCTAGCCACCCATGACTACCCACCCTATCTCCGCGTGGCCTAGTTCCGACAATTGTAAGACTTCCCGCCCCTGACAGTGGCTTCATAGCGATGTTAGATAGCTACATCGCGTTTGAAACATCCTATTGTATGCTGTTCTATTTATGTAACAATACGAAATATGGCTTTATTATTAAGTTTTTGTTGTGGTTTGTTGATGACATTATTTAACTACTAGCTTTCCGCCCGGGACTTCTTTCCCTGGAAATTCGGGAAAATTATGATGCCTATGTGTTAATCAATGGTGTCAGCTACTTCCATACCAAATTTTATCAAAATTGGTCCAGCTGTTTGAGCGTAAAAGAGTAACAAACATCCGTACAAACTTTCGCGTTCATAATATTATTAGGATCACATTAAAAAAAACAGTAGCGACTGGATTGGATAACTTAACCGGTAACTGCTAAACGCTACACACTCAAAGGCCCACACTTTTGAATTTATATTGGAATAATTTGTATGCAGCCATAACCATTTGTTGCCAACGTGATATTTTAAGTAGAAATCCAGCGAGACTAGATCGTCCCACAAGCAATCAACTCAGATTGTCTGGATACACTAAACCATTGATTCCCAAAGTTGTCCAGGTGGATCCACAGGGGTCCACGGGAGACTCGACGGGGGTATACGTTGGCGTGTCAAAAAAATGGGGGTTTACAATTCGTAAGCTGGGGTCCACGAAAATCTGGTTTCGATAGTGAAGAACTAAAATTGGCTTGTCTTCTAAATAAAATAAGTAAGAATTGATTGGTTTCTTGTGCTGTGAGTAAAATATCCAAAAATTAACGTTGGATGGAAACACTTTTTTGATTGGGCAACTTTACTTTTTTGAAATCCACTCACAGCACAATCAATTAATTAATTAAAACTAATCAATACTAAAAAATATTCTTGGTTGGAACTCAGCCGCAACGCATATTTCCATAATTAGATCCAATCTGACTTCCCATTTTTTGTCGAGTTTTGGGAATATGGTAGAAATGTAGCTGCAGGGGGCCACCGGCACCAGCAAAAAAGTGGTCAATTAATATTTTGAAAGTGGTATATGAGAAAAAAAGTTTGGGAATCTCTGCACTAAACTGACCTATTTTCTAGCAGATTGCGCACGTTGTGCTCAATCACTTCACTCCAGCGAATTGGCAGTGAACATTTGAATTATGTTTAGAATATTTTTTAAGACTTGGTTTATGTGTTGGCGTCTTTTGTTACGGACTTCATATTTTCACTAAGCCTTTATACTAGACTGCTTCTTAATAATCTAAGGCCCGTATTACAGGAGACTCAAGTCTTGATCTATACTTAAGTATTGATTGTTTCTTTCTCTCACTATCAAAATGACAAAGACGACTACTACTTAAGTATACAGGGCTTTAGGTAAATCTCTTTCAACTTCTCGGGTGCTAAATCCGTCCATGAAACTGAACAACTGTCCCCAAGGAACATTGGTCAAAGTACGAAAAAAAAAATTTATCTCCCAAACAAAATGCGCTATATGCTGATGAAGTTTGTATGGGAACTCAAATTTTTTTTCGAATTTAGTCCTGTGTTCCTTGGGGAAGTTGTTCAGTTTCATGGACTGATTAACCACCCGATAGGTTGAAAAAGATTAACCTAAAGCCCTGTAGATCAGAGAGAAGTCAGAGGTTTAACAACTCTGATACCAGGGTTAGCCAAGTTCGCCACACACTTTACACGATAAGAAGAGATAACGAATTCCCGAATTCTTCCAGGTCTAATCTGGTTCATCGTGCCGGTGTCCATGATAATCTGTAACGATGTGATGGCGTATGTATTCGGGTTCTTCTTCGGTAAGACTCCTCTCATCAAGCTGAGTCCCAAGAAGACCTGGGAAGGGTTCATTGGAGGGGGCTTCTCTACCGTTATCTTTGGATTGGTTGTGAGTATTTTAGGTCTTTAATGAAATTATCGTTGTATAAAAATATTCGAGAACTGATTTCTTCTTACAAACATTTATTTAAATTATGATTAGGGTTAGCTCTTGACCTCAATCTCAAGTTTCTAGCCTAATGAGCAGGCCCCAATTCTTTATGCAATTCTAACGTTTGAGAAAGAAAAACGTATAATGAAGAAGCGAAAAGAGTGTGTGTGTGTATGTGTATATGTGTGTGCGTGCGAGCGTGCGTTTTTGTGTGTATATGTGTGCGTGTGTGTGTGTGTGTGTGAGCGTGCGTGCGTGCGTTTGTGTGTGTATGTGTGTGTGTGTGTTTGTTGGTGACAGTGTGACAAATAAGAAATAATGACAGGTAAATACAAAAGGTAAATAAATAAATAACAATAAGCGCCCGCCGTTCTTAAGCAAAGCCCTTCACGCTACCTTGTTTCTTCCAGCTATCGTACATGATGTCTCGCTACCCGTACTTGGTGTGTCCCATCGAGTACTCTGAGTCCCTGGGCCGTATGACCATGGACTGCGAGCCGTCTGCCTTGTTCCGTCTCACTGAGTACACGCCGCCACAGTTCGTACAACCAATCTGCAAAGTGGTGAGTACTTTATATATGACATCGAGTACTCTGAGTCCCTGGGCCGTATGACCATGGACTGCGAGCCGTCTGCCTTGTTCCGTCTCACTGAGTACACGCCGCCACAGTTCGTACAACCAATCTGCAAAGTGGTGAGTACTTTATATATGACATCGAGTACTCTGAGTCCCTGGGCCGTATGACCATGGACTGCGAGCCGTCTGCCTTGTTCCGTCTCACTGAGTACACGCCGCCACAGTTCGTACAACCAATCTGCAAAGTGGTGAGTACTTTATATATGACATCGAGTACTCTGAGTCCCTGGGCCGTATGACCATGGACTGCGAGCCGTCTGCCTTGTTCCGTCTCACTGAGTACACGCCGCCACAGTTCGTACAACCAATCTGCAAAGTGGTGAGTACTTTATATATGACATCGAGTACTCGGAGTCCCTGGGCCGTATGACCATGGACTGCGAGCCGTCTGCCTTGTTCCGTCTCACTGAGTACACGCCGCCACAGTTCGTACAACCAATCTGCAAAGTGGTGAGTACTTTATATATGACATCGAGTACTCTGAGTCCCTGGGCCGTATGACCATGGACTGCGAGCCGTCTGCCTTGTTCCGTCTCACTGAGTACACGCCGCCACAGTTCGTACAACCAATCTGCAAAGTGGTGAGTACTTTATATATGACATCGAGTACTCTGAGTCCCTGGGCCGTATGACCATGGACTGCGAGCCGTCTGCCTTGTTCCGTCTCACTGAGTACACGCCGCCACAGTTCGTACAACCAATCTGCAAAGTGGTGAGTACTTTATATATGACATCGAGTACTCTGAGTCCCTGGGCCGTATGACCATGGACTGCGAGCCGTCTGCCTTGTTCCGTCTCACTGAGTACACGCCGCCACAGTTCGTACAACCAATCTGCAAAGTGGTGAGTACTTTATATATGACATCGAGTACTCTGAGTCCCTGGGCCGTATGACCATGGACTGCGAGCCGTCTGCCTTGTTCCGTCTCACTGAGTACACGCCGCCACAGTTCGTACAACCAATCTGCAAAGTGGTGAGTACTTTATATATGACATCGAGTACTCTGAGTCCCTGGGCCGTATGAGTTACATAACTACCACACAAACACATGTGTGGTAAGTTTTTATGTGTGGTAAGTTTATATAACTTACAACACATGTACGTTATGGGCTACTTCCGGTACATATTTCTAAATTTTATTGCTTTTTCCAAGCATAGCATTGTCATTTGTTTAATGTTTCAGTTTGGCATGGAAAAAGTGAACATTTACCCGTTCATGATCCACTCGCTCGCTCTCAGCATCTTCAGCTCCGTCATTGGACCTTTCGGAGGGTTCTTCGCGTCTGGATTCAAGCGGGCTTTCAAGATCAAGGCAAGTTTCAAATACACACATCAACACGGTCTAGGGATATTGCACGATTTTTCATACAAAAGAGGCCTGTTTGAGAAGCTATAAAAGCATACTCGAGATACATGAAGGGTTGAAGGGCTATATTTTTTAGACAAGCAAGTGCTAAACCTGAATTTTCAATTCTAGTCAATAAATTTTGTTTTACTTGAAATTTGTTAAAACGTGACGGGTGACGGAAACGAAAACGAAAAGCACTTTTTGCCTGTCTTTTGTATGAAAATATTCGAATTTACGCATTTTTTTTTCATTTTCGTCACGTTTTCACAAATTTCAAGTGAAACAATTAGATATTCAGGTTTAGCACTTGCTCGTCTGAAAATTATAGCCCTCCATGTATCGCGAGTATGCTTTTGTAGCTTCTCAAACAGACCTCTTTTGTATGAAAAATCGTGCAATATCCCTAGACCGTGTTGATGTGTATATTTATTTTGCGAATCAAAATGAATGTTTTTCCTTGATGAAATATTATTCTTCTTATCGTGTAGGTTTAGTCAAGTGGTTTTAACGACTGTAGTCAATCGACAACGGCCGGAACCGACAGCTTAACGTACCCACCGAAGTACGGAAACGCTCGTGATAAATTGCCTATAAATTGCCTATTTTTGAGAATAACACCACTCTATTTCTTTCCGTGGGGGTCGTGAGGCGACTAAGGTAATACAAATGAGACCTGCCTCCTATTAATTCATCCACCTTGTTTTGAATCTGAGTTGGCGTCCTATGGTCTCATGCGGTGTGGTAGGCTCTGAAAAGGGCCGTCTGGTTCGCTACCACCCTCCTACCGAAGTCCGACGCCAAACAGCTTGCTGTGTTCCGTCGGTGCGTAGGAGTACCAATGCCTTAATAGGCATTTTCTGAGTTAACTCGCTCCATCGTCGACATCATCTATGACCTTGTTCAAGATTGGGGTCAAGAGTTAACCCATCTTATAATTAAAAAGAAGAACTCCTATTTCTTCTGGTCACGCTAACTTGAGAACAGCTCGACCGATTTGGATGATTCTTTTTTTATTGTGTTTATTTTTGTCAGGAGAAGGTTCTTAGGAAAGAAAAAATTAAGATAATTGAGCGGAACATTAGGAAATTTAAGAAAACAGGACAACGTCTGTCGAATCAGCTAGTAAAAAATAAAAATAAACCTAGTACTGAGTGTTGCGTATCCCTCAGGACTTCGGCGACGTGATCCCGGGCCACGGCGGCATCATGGACCGCTTCGACTGCCAGTTCCTGATGGCCACCTTCGTCAACGTGTACATCACCAGCTTTATCCGCACCGCCACGCCGCAGAAACTACTACAGCAGGTCTTACATTTTTTTACCAGCCCATAGCCGTCCCCACCGAGGGGCACGGGCCTCCCTCCGAAATATGGAGGGGATTTAGGCCATACCTAGTCCACTACGCTGGCCCAATGCAGTTTGGTGGACCGTTCGTCTTCCAAAAATGAATTTTCTTGGACGGGCGGGTTCCATCACGATGATTTCCTTACCCGTTAAGCAAGTTGATAATCGAAATCCGTACATAAATCCGAAAAGACAGATAGCGACAAAGACCGCAAATAAAACAAAAAAAAAAACAGTACAAATAAAGACATTTCATTTCATTTCAAAGACGAAATTAGTGGTACAGGCGCGGGCCTGGTGCGGACCAAGATTTAAACCCGCGATCTTCTGATTACAAGTCTGGCTCATTACCAACTGGGCTATCACTGCTTTCTTACATATCTTAAAATCTAGTTATATCATATTCTGCCAGTACCTGGCATGCACAATTTTCCCATACGTCTAAATAATTAAAATTATTATACAATTAAAAATCATAAGTAAAATAAATATTATAAACGTGAAAATTTATATGCATGGATGTATGGATGTTTGTTACTCTTTCACGCTCAAACGGTTGGACCACTTTTCATAAAATTTGGTATGGAGGTAGCTGTATTGTGTCGTCTCTCCTCTTCTTGTACATATGTTTAATTTTATGTGTGCAATAAATTGTCATGTTAAATAAATAAATAAAACCGTTACTTACGGCACATGTGTGTTATAGGCTACTTAACGTCCAAGTTCGCAGCCTATTATATGCTGAGCCCTATATTATAAACTAACTTTCCGCCCGGGACCTCGTTCCTGTGGGAATTTGGGAAATTTATGTAGCATGTGTTAATTCAGGTTGTCAGCTACCTCCATACCAAATTTTATCAAAATTAATCCAGCCGTTCTTGAGTTACAAGTGTTTGAACAAACCCGACTTTGTTTTGATATATTAAGATTCTCGTAGGTATGCAAAAGAAACTAATTTTATTTTTTAAATCCAGGTATACAACCTTAAACCTGAACAACAACTGCAACTATTCTACGCTCTGAAGGAATCCCTTGAGAATCGGAACATACTGAATATGGTACCGTAAGTGCATGGACATAAGGTTCATTATCGATGCTTCCATATGGATGAGATATGTGGCGCTAAATACTACGTAGGTAAAGTTACAACACATTTGTTTTAATAACCGGTTAACATAATCGTGGTTTGGAAAAAAATATTTGCATCCAAGCCGTAATTCCCAAAACCAATGTTAAAAAAAGTACTTAAACAGAATCGCATGACATAAAGGAGTTAATACACTTATCAAAATTTTCTCGGCTTGAATTAAATGTTTACGAAATAATTTCAAACATGTCAGTTGCGAATCTCATTTACTTATAACGATTTTTGATGTATTGCACTTAATATTTATATTTCCTACGCAGTATAAAGACGCCTAAAGTTGACATATCGCTGGAGTACATTAAAGGGTAGCATACATGTTCTAGTCTAAAAATTGTTGATTCATTTGCCTACACACAAATAAAAATATGTTCTTTCCCTTTCGAGCACTCAACTATTTCAAAAAGCTTCTAATTTCACCGTAAAACAATGCCAAAGAAAATTCAATGCAAACGAATCACACAATTTAGTAAATTAGTCATAAATATTTCTGTAAAAATTGGGATATTGATCCCTATAAAATTAAAGAAAACACAAAAAAACGTTATAGATACCTATATTAGATTGTAGTATGAAAATAATATTATTAGTATAGGGTGATTCATACTTCTACATTCAAAAATATCTTGAGAAATTTTTTTAAGAACCGTATACATTGCATAATGTTTTCAATACTAATTAAGTAATGTAGGGGTATGAAACTACCTATTTATTAAAAAAGAATTTAGTTCTAAATAATTTTATTACATATAATTAATATTTTCTATATTTTTATTGCTTCCCAACTGAACCTCAAATCAAATCAAGATACAAAGTCAACCATACATTGTATCCCGAAATATGTATTATCGAAACTACTTGTCAGAATTACAAAAAAAAATTGTCTGATAGTTTATTCGATAGCACCTTTTAACTAAATGGAAAATCTCGAATTGCTAAGAATAAGTTTATTAATATACGTAAATTAATTAATTTTCGATGTAAATCTTGATGATTGTTGATTCCTTATGTTTTATTTTGTCAAGAAAGTTTTCCGAATCAGGAATTTATGCAAAAATGTGTAATTTTGATTATTTTGGAACAGACAGGGAAGTTATGCATTTGTTTCGATGATTTAGACTGAAAAACGATTGACTGCTTACGTGCTAAAGTTTTTGAATATTTACCTGTTCGTTTGATACATGAATGAAAGAACGACATACCTGATAATATAATTAATACCTTTTAGTTTACCCAAGTAAAGAAAAGTTATGTGTAATTGTCATTGTATAGTTCATTATTACTGATTACCGTTTCATTTTAAACATGTTCAATTTCGAAACCATAAAAGAAAAAATATATTGATACTATTTAATCTGGGCCGATTAGAGTTGTGATTGAGTATTTGGACATATCTATTAAAAATTATTTGTTGGAATATTCAACCGATGTAGCCAATAACGTCACTGACAGCAGTCTTCTGTAAACGTAGGACTTCGGCGAAATCTCAAAAGAACCGCCATAAAAAAAATACTCGGTAAATCTACCATCTTAACAGATCATTGTTGTCATGTTATTTATCAGAAAAGCTAGTTAACTTCTGTATGTATGTATGTATGTATGTAAATCCTTTATTGTACAATAAATATTCTTACAGGAGCAAAATATGGTACTTAAAGTTAGAATACATTTAAGGTACAAAGGCGGACTGTATTATTGAAACGCTTCAATAAAACAGAAGTTTACAAGTTTTTCTGGAAAAAATGTCCAGTGTGGAAGGTCCTTAATAGGCTTTATAGATGGAATTAAATTCTATTCTACACAAGGGACCTGTTTCAAAAAGCTACTTACATGTCACAATTATACAGATTCTTTGACACTAATTATTTATATATTCTGGACCTATCACGAACTGCGATTCAGTCATGCCAATTATTTCTCCTGTATCTTAAAATTGAAGCTTTATAAAACGGGGATTAACTGTTTCAAAGGTAACCATCAAAATATAGTATCGAATATAGTATAATGAGAAACATTTTTTTCATAATATCGAACCCAAAAATATAATTATTAGGTACGGTCATATTTTTTACGTTAAATACGTATTTTAAAAGTATTGTTAGCTGGTATAACAATAATTTAGAATGGTAATCACATGATATTAACTGACACTCGCAAGTATATAACCCAGTAGGGTAGCCTAGCTTTCTTACTTTGGATTTAAAACGAAGAATAAGTAAAAAAAAAAACTAATCTCTCGTTTTAAATCTCTTGATTTCTATTTGCTCTTTAAAGTGTGAGTGAATAGGTGAGCTTGCTACATCCTCGACATCTTCGCCCCTGGGCTAGAATGTGGTCAGTGTTAAAAAATATATTTTTACGCTCGGGGGTGTATTTCAGCTTATGTGAACTAGTTGCTTTATAGACAGTTATATACTTTTTTTAATTATATGGGTTAACTCTTGACCTCAATCTTGACCAAGGTCATAGATGGCATCTCATCTGGTCAATCTTGGCATTCTATTTAAAGTTTCTGTCGACAACCTTACTATACTCCACGTTAGATGTAAAGGCGGAAAGTGGCTACTACACTATAAAATTGTAAAATAATTAAAATAGTACGATGCCTATATAATTTGGTAGGATTTTACTAATCTTATAACCCAGCCAAATCAATGAAACCTATGCGATCATATTATATATAAGTACTATAAAGTTTAGTACACATATATTTCGAAGCGTAATAGCCCCGTTTCGTCATCTTATATCTGTCGCGGAGAATAGATCTAAAATCTGCGTAGACTTCTTTATTTTTTAAGCGCTTTCCTCATAAAATGTAGAAATTGTTAAGTTTGGTGATTTATTTGTGATTTTACGCTATGTTGTGTATCGCACGTTGTTTACTGATTTTTTCGCTCGTTCGCTAGCTCTTTAGTTTGTACATAGCTAGAATTTAGTATATTTACGTTAGCAATTTGTTAACGTGTTTGTAGAAACTAACGCATCTAATAAGTTGATTGTTTATTTGCGTAAAGAATTGACGAATATTTGAAATAGTAAGGTTTGAGACCTCTAGATGGCGCTGAACGACTTTTTATCAACAAGATTCATGATTGTTTTGAGTTTGAAGTCTAAAGGCCAATATTTGTATACTATGAAGAGTATTTCATATTAAAAAACACACTCCAAATGATTCTTACAATATCAGTTAAATTTTTCTTGTATCATATTCATACATACATAAACCCAAGCTTATGTCCTTATCGGGGTAGGCACTTGAAGCTACGTTTGACATACATTCTGAGGTTATTAGACGAAACATGAGTAAAGTGGTTATATTATATTGTCAGCCTTTCCCTTGCATCCCAATTACTGACTCTTACAGTTAGCCTTGGAAGAGTTGGCAGGTGGCACTTTTTTTTTTTGCCTAGTGGAAGATTTTGTATTGATTTTACGAAAAATCTTATTAGTATTTATACATAATAAAATATACTCGAACTTGAGGAAATGTTTGCTTTAAAAAGTTCATATAACCATGATTTTTCACAAAAAATAAGGTTATTAATAGCCACAATTTCGGTCCCAAAAAATGAAGCATTTTACAATAGTATTTTTTTTTAAAGTGGGGTTAAAAAATATGAATACTCTTCAATCAACTCATTATATCATATCTTTAGTTTATAGTTAACATTTTGACCATTTGGTCAATTCGGGTACCTTAGGATATAATTTGGCGTATGGTGGATTCGGGTAAACTTTATAAATAAGTTAGATTATAGACTTTATGTCTGTTGGTTATGATAGGTTTTTAAACGCCCCAATATTTTTGGATTTTTGGAATACATATGTGGCAATATTTAAATATTAAAAAAAAAATTAAAATATAATTTCACAAAGTTTTACTTCGAATAACAAGTTATATTATAATTAAAATTTATAAATCATTATGGATGTCTTTGCTTTAGTTTAAAAAATACTGATTAAAATTGAAGTATATTTCATTTAAAAAAACGATTTGCACATAATGCGTTAAAATTAAATATAATTTCAAATAATACACTTATGGTTAAGGACCAATATGACAGTATATATATCGTTAAAATTGACTTTATTTGCCATAGGACAAAAACGTTTACTTTATTAAGAATAGTTTAATCGCTGTTAGGTAATATAATAATCTATTTAAAAAAAACCCATGTAAAATCCTTTTGAGCAGGAATGAAATGTAAAAATATATTACAAGTGAAATTGTAAGTTACTTGGATGATGAAAAACTTTCATTCAAAAATTTTAATCAAAATGCTTCTAGTAGTTATTTACTTATCGTGATGCAGTGATACTTGACTTTCACAAAAACAACAAAACATTAAGTTTTTCTTACTAGTATCTGAAAGCATTGCTGATAGAATCAGCTCTTAAATAATAATAAATTTAAGTGTCACATTAATAAAACGGGCCTATAAGTGTTGGCTTCGGCCCCACGCAATCTACTCATGTGCTTCAGAGGTCCGATATATAATTGCCCGTGATTCCAAGGTATATAGATAAACATAATATAATAATAATAAAAAAGGTTATTGCATTTCATTCGTGTTCTATAAAAAGTTGTCGTGGTAGTTTTAATAGTATTGATGTTTATATGATAAGATTAGTATCAAAATGTGTTAAGTGCATTTGTCTACCTGTAATATTAAATTCTCTTACAGCTGGGCTAACATAGACGCGTGACATGATTTTGTCATGTCGATGTCGTTCTGCCTGTTCCGTACTAACGATATGCGATAGAACGAGAGGGCAGAACGAGATGGTTACAACAAAATTATGTCACACACCTATGTTAACTATGTTTATTATACTACAAAATGTTAGATTTGTAATAAATCTGTCCATTGTCTCTAACATATATGCAAACAAAAATTATTATTGATAATTGTGGTAATCTTCTTTTTATCGTGTAGTATAGTCAAGTGTGTGGCGAACTTGGATAAACCTGGTGTCACAGTTTTCAAACCGCACTATGGCTTCTGACTTGGTTTTAACGACTGTAGTCAGTTGATAACAGCCGAGACCGACAGTCTAAACGAGCCCTCCGAAGCTAACGCTGACATGTAAAAATATTGGGTGACTGTAAATTAGCGAAGAGTAAGCATGTGAAACAGCCACTTAAACTGAACAACTTTCCCCAAACAAAATTGGTCAAAATATGCAAAAAAAAATTTGCTTCTCCATTCCACTTTTGCGGTGTATGGAGAGTAAAATTTTTAAAGTATTTTATATAGGTTCCTTGGAAAAAATTGTTCTGTTTCATGTGGAGTAACCCCCTCATGAAATAGAACCTAAAGTTAAAGTTTTAAAGTCACCCTATAATTCATATTTAACTAGCAAAAAATCAGCTATTTTTTTGTTCATTTTGAAGTTCTTCGTTGCATAATAGCTAAAACTTTGCTCACACGTGCACTGGGCCGATTCTTATTTTTTAAACAATTTTTTAATCTGCAATATTTTTTTTCAATTTCTTTTAAACAAAAATGTGAATATGTTTATAAATAAATCATATAGGTATATGATTATGGTTTTAAAATAATAAATAAATCTCTATCAAAAAAATTCACATAAATAAATTATGGAGATAAGTTAGAATAGTATTAAAGATCTTTTCCTTTTACAGAATGTTCAGAATGTTATTTACTATGACCAATGAGTTACAAATAATATTAATCTTGACTTTTTCGATACATAACCACTAATGCCGACCTGATTTGAAACGGACCTTTTGTATACTTTATTAGATCTCTATTATTGGCTAAGGGACCATCCATAAATTACGTCACACTTTTAGGGGAGGGGAGGGAGTCGACAAAGTGTGACATTGTGTGACAAGGGGGTGGCAGGGGTCATAATCATAAGTTTCGTGACGCCACATTTCAAAATGTGTTATAAGTATCAAAAGGTGTTAACTTTTAATGACAAACTTTACTACCTACTCAGTCCCAAGCACTCTTTTTTTTACGTTTATACTCGTACTTTGTTTGAGACAGTGAGTTTTGAGTTCCAAAAAAAAACAACTACTAAGTACTGATTTTATTGGAAAATAACAAAAAAAATGAAAATATACAAAATATGTGACGTCACGATAGGGAGGGGGGAGTCTTACAAATGTGACCAGCTGTGACAAGGAGGGGGAGGGGGTCAAAAAATCATGAAATTCGTGTGATGTAATTTATGGATGGCCCCTAAGCCGACACAACATTCTAACATGCTCGGTGGGCATAAACATTGCTGAATCATTAGATAATCAATTAAATCGGTCACAAAAAGAAATGATCATGTTTTCGCCCCTTTGGTTCGTGAACTTTAACTTTCTGTGTAGAATTCTTTGTTCCATGGTTTACACAAGTTAAATAGCTGCGGTATAATAAAGCTTTGTGAGTATGTTTTTTTATAACTTTCTGAACATACTGTATATAACTTAGTGTGATGTTTCATTGTCTCTAAATGTGTTAGCGCTACATAGAATGTGTTTAATTATAATTAAATAATTTATTAATTAGTTATGTGAATTGTATTGAGGTAACATAAATAAACGGAATCCTTAAATAATATCGATTTTTATTTTTTTATGTATGTACTATATATATATATATATAAACCATTTATTGCAATCTCTTACTAATAGAAAGAAACGAGTTAATTGCTAAGAGGCCGCCTTAAAGGCGGACTTATCCCTGAAGGGATCTCTTCCAGTCTAACTTAGAGATGGTAAGAGAGAAACAGATGTGGTGCGGGTACAACGCAATAATGTGTGCTTTACCTGACTTGTGGCTTAAAATTTAAATTGTTAGGTTAGGCTCTAAATAATAAATTTAGAATTGAGGTTCCTTACCCAATGGAACTCATAATATGAAAATTCAAAACTAGCCTAAACATCTGTATCAGCAGTCCGCGCAAGTTTCATGGGGAAGCGACTTACGTCCATAATACAGGGCTTTAGGTAAATCTATTTCAACCTCTCGGGTGCTAAATCAGTCCATGAAACTGAACAACTTTCCCCAAGGAACATAGATCAAAATACGAAAAAAAAAATTGATTTAAATATACAAAATGCGCTATATGCTGATGAAGTTTGTATGAGAACTCAAAATTTTTTTTTCGTGTTTAGACCTATGTTCCTTGGGGAAAGTTGTTCAGTTTCATGGACTGATTAACCACCCGAGAGGTTGAAAGAGACTTACCTAAACCCTTTATATTTAGCACTTTGTTCCTTCGGGACAGTTAGCTGAGTTCATCATCATCATCATCATCATGTCGTTCATTAGGGACAATTAGCCATGTTCCTAAGGGCAGTTATGTTCCTTGGGGAAAGTTTAGGTAAACTTATAACTAACTTATTTTTTTTTACCCCTTCGGAATACGAAGGGGGTTTAGGCCATTGTCCACCACGCTGGCCCAATGCGGGTTGGTGGACCGCTCGTCTTTCGAAAATGAATTTTCTTGGACGGGCGGGTTTCATCACGATGCTTTCCTTCACCGTTGAGCAAGTGATAATTAGAAATCCGTACATAAATCCGAAAAGACGAATTTAATGGTACAGGCCCGCACCAGCATTTGAACCCGCGACCTTCCGATTAAAAGTCTGGGTCATTATCACCGCTTATAATTTAATATTGGTTGCCATAATTTCAATTTTTGTGGTGAAAGATTAACAAACTCTCACAGAATATATATCAAAAGATTTGTGAGAGTAATATGACAGCAAGAGTGCATACTTTGGTAATTAAATCCCCCCGTGCACCCACTGGCTTCACCCACCGGTGGGTGTAGGGGTAATTCCTGTTTACCCGTGTACCCACTGCGATATGGTTGGGATTAATTATCGATGAAAAAAATAAAATAATAATACGATAAGTCAATTTGTTTATTAAAACTAACAAACTAAAGGAGACTGGATTACATTTAACAGGAACAAACTAATACAATACAATACTCTTTATTGCACACAAAAAAAAAACATAAAACATAACATTAAACAAAAACAAATGTTCATGATGTAGTGTACAATCCGGCGGCCTTATTGCTATAGAGCAATTTCTTCCAGGCAACCGGGGGGTGAAGGAACCGATACAAAAGGTGAAGCGGTAGACGTGCAAAGAGTAATTAATATAACTAATATATAATAATTAACGTAATTTGTCTAAAAAATGACCAAGGTTTATCTCATTTCTTAATAGTTTCATTTGTGCATTAATTATCTGATTATCTCGAATTTGATACATTTCATCGCGTCTATTGGTTACCATAATTTCAATTTTTGTGGTCAAAGAGTAACAAACTCTCACAAACTTTCAAGCTTATAATATTAATTAATAAGTACCTAGAATATATATCAAAAGATTTGTGAGAGTAATATGACAGCAAGAGTGCATACTTTGGTAATTAAATCCCCCGTGCACCCACTGGCTTCACCCACCGGTGGGTGTAGGGGTAATTCCTGTTTACCCGTGTACCCACTGCGATATGGTTGGAATTAACTACCTATCGATGAAAATAATAAAATAATAATACGATAAGTCAATTTGTTTATTAAAACTAACAAACTAAAGGAGACTGGATTACATTTAACAGGAACAAACTAATATATAATAATTAACGTAATTTGTCTAAAAAATGACTAACGCTTATCTCATTTGTTAATAGTTGCATTTGTGCATTAATTATCTGATTATCTCGAATTTGATACATTTCATCGCGTCTATTGGTTACCATAATTTCAATTTTTGTGGTGAAAGATTAACAAACTCTCACAAACTTTCAAGCTTATAATATTAATTAATAAGTACCTAGAATATATATCAAAAGATTTGTGAGAGTAATATGACAGCAAGAGTGCATACTTTGGTAATTAAATCGTGTAGTGTTGAAGACAAAAGACCTGTGTGCGAATCCTGTGATGATAGTCGAGTAAGTGTAACTTTACTTTCCCTTTTTATTTAGATTCGTTTCCGACGCGTTGAGAATTATAAATAGAGTATCATCTTTGCAATACCCTTGCATGGGCCTGTTTCCATAACACATTTTATATTTCTTTGTTTTTAAGTGCTTCTATTTTCCTATTGTGGCTCGGCAAACTTTTTGTTTCTTTAAATATACCAAAACACTATAAAGTACTTTGAATGAATGAATGAATAAATTCTTTATTGCACACGTAAACAAAAACATAAGGGAAAATTTACATTAGTGCAAAAGGCGGCCTTATCACTAAAAGTGATCTCTTCCAGACAACCCTTTGGCTGAAAGGAACCATTTTAAAAAGACTGAAGCGTAGTGCGCAGATCAAGTTATAGATAAGTAATAATAAAGATATAAAAGTTTTCGGTAAAATAAATATACACAAAATAAATTAATGAAAAGTACATAAATAATACATAAATACATATGCAAGCATAAATATATACAACATAAATAATCAGTTGCAAGTTTTAGATTTTATAAGTAAGTGCTCACGAAGCTTGTGTTTGAAAATAGTGAGAGATTTAGAGTGACGGACATCAGACGGCAGCTCATTCCATAGGCTTGTAGATTTTAAAGTAAAAGAATCCTTGTAGTACCCAGACCGAGAAAGGGGCACCAGGAGAATATTATCAACTTTCTTAATTCTACATTTAAATTGTTGTAGACAGTAAATCTAATAAATAATACCTAGAAAAAAAACCATTGCATTTAGTCCGTGAGCCCACTTTTGTCATAATGTCATATGACGTAGGAAAACGTATCCGGTTTTTTGTATCTTTAGCACCTTGGCAGACGTACTTCCGGCCACTTCAGGACTGACAGACTTATGTTTACCCTCTTTACAATTAAAGGCCTAAATGATGCCACGTGTCTCGTAATGATGTCACATCACATGACATAAATATAACCTAAAAATTTTGACCGGAAGTGAAGGATTTTCTCAAACTTCCGGCCAATTTCATTTGCGATAATCTTCTGATCCTCGCTCAGCACAACTTTTTCGACCGTGCATTTTATCGTGATGTTATATGACGTAGGCAATTTTGGAGGGGGCTCACGGACTAATACGTTGCGTCGTTGTGAATTGAAATTATAAATATTATAATACTTAGGCAATAAATCTAATAATAGTGTAATAATGTCGAAATTAGAAGCAAAGGTACCTATTACGAAATTCACTGTTTTTTGGTTCTTTTCTTTACTTATACAAGGTGTAAATGACAGCTTAGCAAATACTTAAATGGTGGAATCTACCCATAACTATCATCAGCTGTAAGTAATTATTTTTTCCCAGAAACTTCACGTTTAAGAGTTTTGATTATTTACCTACTTTGGCGCTACGCAAGATATCGCGATACCGCGCCCCGCGCGCGAAACCCCCGCGCGCGCTCCCCCCGCGCCGCGCTGCTATCGGAGTGCGATGTACATTGCTGGTGTTCGTGTTTGACGTTGTTATAATTGTTTTTTATTGCAAAATGGAGTGTATTCGATTAAATAATTAAAAATGTAAGCAGAAAATACTAAAATTGAAAAATTTGAAAACTTGAAAAAATATTGAAAATTTTCCGGAGAAAAATTCCACTGGAAAATCATTCGGAATGATTATCTGAGTCCAGGGTTTCAGTTTTTGCTAAGCTGTCTTTTACACCCTGATGTTGTTTAAGATCCAAATTGAATGAGTAAGAGCGTGAAAGAAATTGACTGTAGAGAGTGACACGGTACGCTGAAAAAAGCGCGAAAAAGGCAATCTTTAGGTCCATATTACAGAACGCGACTCAGACTCAGATCTATACTTAAGTAGCAGTCGTCTTTGTCATTTTGATAGTGAGAGAAAGAGACAAACAATACTTAAGTATAGATCAAGACTTGAATCTCCTTCTGAAATGCGGACCTTAGATCGTAAGACAAAGGACACGCGAACTCTTTATGAAACGAGATCCATCATTGCGCAAGCGCCGGTGCGTGGGAATGCGTCGCGCACGCAGATAGATAGTCTGTATTCCGCACAAAAAGCCTGCGGATGTCGCTTCCGACTTAGTTATGTATGTCTTAAAGCCTGTAGTTTCGGGATGAAAAAAGAGAGCGTCGATTATATAATTGACTAGCTTCCCGCGCGGGACTTCGTTCCCGTGGGAATTCGGGAAAATCATGTACCCTATGTCCATCCCGGATAATGTAGGATTCTAATGGTAAAATAATTTTTCAAATCGGTCCAGTAGTTTCGGAGCCTATTCGATGCAAACAAATAAACAAACAAACAATCAAATCTTTCCTCTTTATAATATAAGTATAGATTGATTAGTACAATTAGTATAGATAATTTGATAAAGCTTTGCCGTTGTTAAGTTTTATCATCCTAACTTACGTCCGTATTACAGAATGTGAGTCAGACTTTGATCTATACTTAAGTAGCAGTCGTCTTTGTCATTTTGATAGTGAGAGAAAGAGGCAATCAATACTTAAGTATAGATCTAGACTTGAGTCTCATTCTGTAATACGTGCGTTTATTTGAAAATTCGTACATTGCGTTCCCAACATGCGGGTTATTATCCGAATTTAATTTTAACAGATAATAAAATAAAAAACAATTTAATTATCGGTAGTATTTTACCTAATGAAGACAACTGTGTAAAAATTTTGAAATAAAGTTTGCGTGCTGGTTGTGAATTTACATTTTTAAATGGTTTTATTTGTATAACAAAAATTTTCTAATATATTTTCTTTTTTTGTTACCATTGCCTCCTATGTTATAGTAATACTAGAAGCTGAGAACATAGGGGGCAATGGTAATTCAAATTTCGAATTGCCGTGCCGTGCCGGTCGAATTATAAAAAGGCCCATTAAATTACATTATGACAAAAAATCTAGTTAAAAATTGATAAAACAAAGTATAGATAGATAAACACTTTATTCATTAAACAGTGCAACACAAAAATTAAAAAGAAAAAACAAAACAGTACAATACTTAATATATATTCGTGTGTGCACTGTGCCAATGAAAGGGCCCTGACTCAGCTGTAATGTCACAGCAGCCAGACGCTGCTGCGACGCTGATTATTCTGCCATAACCAGTATAACTTACTGCTTTCTATGGTAAAGATCTTGAGAATAAACAGATCACACAGTTTAGCTAGTTAGCTTATACTGCGAAAGTGAATCGTTTAGTAATGAAATATACGTAACCTTCTCAACAAATACCCGCACCGGAACAGGAGATAAAGCTAAATGGACGTACAAGCCGAGTTCCTCTGCTAATTACAAGTATACAATACCACTTTCAACGTTGAAGGCAACCCGATCAAATTCAATTTACATTTCTTCCGTCCGGCATAGTTGTGCAGATATAACCTGGGGGGTGAAATAACCTCCTGTAGGTTTACATACATACGTACACTCACGACTACTATCCCTATCGGGGTAGGTAGAGCATCAGTGGTTCTAGACCTACTCTGAGGGTTACTAGATGAAAAATGATGCGCATTGGTGAGAGGTTGTCATCTTTTCGCCCATAATAGAGTAAAACCTCGCGTTCCACTTTACTTATTGACTTTTACAGTATGCCTAGGAGAAGTTGGCAGCTAGTATATTATAAACTTTGCATTCATTCCCAGTCCAACGTGGAAGGAAATACTTTAAAATAGTAAGCAACACTTTAGGAGTGATTCTGCTTATAGAATTGAATAAGTTTTCCCAAGAAACCCGAATGAATAAATAAAAAATTATAGTAGTTATAGGCAATCGATCGCTTGAGTTGTTGGAGACGCAATTTTTTATTAGTATTTCGAAACAGTCATGCATCCTTAATTTTAGCTTACTTTGTCCTACTTTAAAATCACCCAGTATTATAAACAAAACAGTCGATTGACGAAATGATTTGGTCTATCTACCACTTGTTATGTTTTATCGGGCGTTTTCCGCACTTAGACTATCGATTAGAACCTTGTCTGATATCCCAATCAGCCAATGTCCTTTAAAATGTTAAGGCGACTACAGCACCTAAATTACGATTTTATGATGCGTAGATAAGCATGACGCACTGCATTAAATCGAAGAAAAAAATACTACGGTAATATTCAGGACATAAACTAGATAAGATGTTTGCTGAAAACATGATTCAGCACTTTTGGTTCGATAGAAGAAGCTCACAATGTCACCTCTAAATACCCAATATTGTGTATCTTTTAAGCTGTAAAAACGATATTAAAATGCACACAGTAACTTGAATTTGTTATCAAAATGTTCGTGATTGAACACTCTCGATAAGTAGTTAACGCATTTTTCGATTTAAGCTGTTACCTTTCCATAAATCTCATTTTTCTAACTTTCGAACATGTTTTTACGCACGCACGCTTTCATAGTCCGTAAACTTCGTGTATCGACACTGTTCGCACTGCCGGGTCAGGCCTGTTGAGAGACGGAGATGGCTCTATTCCTATGTGTGCTGCCTGTATCGGGTGCTGTAGTCGCCTTAATTATCAGACTATGTTAACTGATTTTATATCTCTTGTGTAACCAAATTTTTTTATGGTGTGGAAATAACATTTTTTCCATTTCTATTTCTATCTAACAGTCTTTGGGATTTTATGCCTTTTACTAAGTATTGATTACTTCCATCCGTCCTATCGATACACTAACCCTATACTCCTGTCAGGGTAGCAGAGAGCTTTCGTTTGCTTCTACAATCACTTTACGCCACATCTGACATAATTACATCAAGTTATCAAATGGAATATGAGTACAATGGTGATAGGTTGTCAGATTCGCTCACGATACAGCAACACCCTTGTATCCCACTAACAGTAGGCTTTTAAAGTATACCTAGGAAGAGGTTACAGCTGGCACATTCAAAATGTATTTTTTCACTCCCGTTTTAATAAGATAATATCACAAACCCGCATTGTGCCAGCGTGGTGGACTATGGCCTAAATCCCCTTGGTGTTTCGAAAGGAGGCCCGTGCCTCTCTGTGAGGACCTTTTTATTACGGGTATTTTAACCGTGTGGTGATCGGTTGAGAATAACACCACCCCATCTCTTTCCGTGGGTGTCGTAAGAGGCGACTAAGGAAACACAAATGAGGCCTGCCTCCTAGTAATCCATCCCAGGCAACGACACTTCATTTTTTTCTGAATCTGAGGTGTCGTCCTATGGTCTCATGCGGTGTGGTAGGCTCTGTAAAGGGCCGTCTGGTTCGCGACCACCCTCCTACCGAAGTCCGACGCCAAACAGCTTGCTGTGTTCCGTCGGTGCGTGGGAGTACCAGTGCCTTTATAGGCATTTTCTGGGTTAACTCGCTCCATCGTCGACCTCATCTTTGACCTTATGGTCAAGATTGAGGTCAAGAGTTAACCCATCTTATATAAAAAAAGACCTATTTGGGTTGATAAAAAATAAATCACAAAACTAAACTTTAGAGATACTGTGCCATACATCTCCGTTATGACATGTCCTACTCCGTAGTTCATTGACCTGGGCAACTTGAGCCTTCCTAACACATATCTACATATTTCCACTGAGGACCTTTGACAACAACTTTCACAATAAATATTTACTTTCGTTGCAGCACGTACGACAATAACGTAACAAATAACAAAATAGCTAAGGACTATGTCGGATTCAGTACTAGGCCGGTAGTGCTCATTGTTTGGAATCAATCAGTAAGGTTACGTGATAAATATTAACTTTTTTTTACCAGCCTATATATGTCCCCACTAAGGGGCACGGGCTTTCCTTTGAAAAACGAAGGGGATTTAGGCCATAGTTCACCACGCTGGCCGAATGCGGGTTGGTGGACCGCTCGTCTTTTTCTTGGACGGACGGGATTCATCACGATGTTTTCCATCACCGTTGAGCAAGTGATAAATAGAAATGCGTACAAAAAAAAACCGTAAATAAATCCGAAAAGACGAATTTGGTGGTACAGGCCCGCACCAGGATTTGAACCCGCGACCTTCGGATTACAAGTCGGACGCTCATTAATTTCAATATTCACTTACCTTTAAATAATAAGACAAGCAACCATGGGAATACTACTCGGCTCTAACTAAAGAACTATTTCGGCTCTGAAATAACTTTTTCAGATTAAGTTCAGTCAAAAATAAGGTTTGTAATTTCATGAAAGAAGCCGCCCTTAGAGTTTCTTGCCTGTTCTTCTTAAGGGAAACTTTTTGCGAACAGGATTAGGTAAAAAAAAAACAAACATATTTGAGGCTTTTTATAAGAAGCAATGCATGCCACATTCATCTTTGTTCTTGTTTTTATTCTTTTCTTTAAATTAATTTATTTTTTATAATTTGTTTAATTTTTTAATTTGTCTTACGTTTAATCCATTTGTTTAAATTTTGTACATGGGTAGGTAATCAATCGCTTACAGGGCCCCTGCGATACAAGCTTGCTTAGTGCAGGACCCGCTGTTGTAACTCTTTTATAACCCAATTTGTGAAATAAATTATTATATTCTATTCTAAGTCCTATGAAATTTTGACTTTGACACGGAGCAGTGCACCTTGATGATGCACCCATATGGGAAAGGCAAAGTGGATTGCCCATTGATTACTGACCATAGATGCAATTATGCTTTGTTCGGCGGGCTCAATAGATTTAATCATCTACGCACTCGTTGTGAAGCCTCGAAAAAACTCAATTGGATTCTTTTTCAGTAGGTATATGACATAGTGTAACAGTCTGTCTACGGCACTCCACATTTAGTCAACGGATTCGTGTTTTCGTTTTAGCATAAAATATCTTGGTAAATCTGCTGTCTCGGCTCTCACCATTCTGTTTCTAAGATGAATGTATCATAAAAGGAAATCAACCTTTATGCTAAGCCAAGTTACACAATAAATTGGCGCCACTCATGTAACACGACTTCGATCCTGTCATCAGATTTAATGACCAAGCCATTTATCTTAAGATTTCTGATCACTGTTTAATAACATTGATGCTAATGCAAATGAATAATTATACATCTTATTCATTATACTGATCCTTATAATATTACTTAATATCTTTCTGCCGGTGGCTTCGTCTGCGTGAAAAAGAAGCTTGTGTCACATCTGCGTTCTTTATCCCTGTGTTAAAAATTTCCTCGAACTGTTGCTCCATTACGAGATGAGGGAATGACAATAAAAAAACAAATATACCCTCATATTTTACAAGCTTTTTATTAACTGGCAATGAATGTATGTGTGTAAGTAATTTTGCAATGGAATTTTAATACTGTTTCATTAAAATTCAATTACAACTGCAAAAGATTGCCGTTTGCCGCTGGATGCGGGTGGCTTAGATCCGGTCGAGGTGGAGATCCTTGGGGGAGGCTGTGTCCAGCAGTAGGCGTCTTGCGCCTGACATGATTAAGGATAAATAAGATAGTATATTTTCTAAATTGTATTTTCTTTAAAATTGCTAGAACGGAACTATAACATTTTTTGTCGACGGATTCAGGTTTTCGCTTTAGTTTTGTATATATAGTGGGCCTTTTAAATCTTACAGATCACTTTTAGTGATAGGATCGCCTTTTGCATGTGTGTTATTATTTCCTTCTATTTTTCCTTCGTTTTGTTTACGTGTGCAATAAATAATTGATTCATTTATTCATTCTTACAGACTGCTCTCCAAGTAAGTTTCCCTAGGTAGCGAAGTTACAGAATGGCATAGTTAGAATAGCATAATTTAGAATATTAAGCTTATTTTTACAAAAACAGGGATTCTAATGTGTTTACCGATAATCCATAGTCAATCTCTACTGCGGTGGTGTAACAACAGGAATTGGGTCTTCCTCGTGGTTACACTGGTGTATCCAACCAGTGTAACTACTAGGAACGCACGCTTACTCGGCATTACCAGCACTTTCCCCAGTTTTCCAACTTATTTCCAAACTAGGTGTAGAGGATGTTACATACAGAAATTGCGTGGTTTTCTAGTTGTCTTTGCTTCGGTAAACAATAGATAACATGTCTCTTGACATCTCACGTAACCAAGATGTATTTAGAACTATGAGTTACCTTTTAGAACTCTCCTAGCTTTTGTTAATGTAAACCACACTTGACCTTGTCTTGGCGGATCATACAATACAATACAACATACTTTATTTGCACACAGAGACATACAGGTATCATATATTAGATACCTAGCTTTAAATTAGCCAGCAAAACAGCCCCCTATACATGAATAGGGTGACTTTTTAATCAGGTACACGTTACAGGAGACAGTGACGTTGATAGAACGTAATAAGGACGAAATTTTTTTCGTTTTTTGTGCCGTTGACTGTACGTAAATTTTGTTAAGACGAAATTTACGTACAGTCAACGGCACATCGAGTTACCACAAACTGTCAAACTTCAATCGATTTTCAAAAAATTTAAAATCGATTGAAGAAATTTTACAGTTTTGGATAGCATGATGTGCTATTGTCCCTGTACAAAAAAATTGGGTACTGATTAAAAAATAACGAGGTATAAAAAAATTTTCTATATTGTGCGATCAGCTTATTTGCCTGTGTTTGAGAAGCCAAGATTTTCTTTTTTATAATTTTTATGAATGTTTTTGGGGAAAACTGTTCAGTTTCCTTTGGAGAATTACCCTATAAAGTTTTGCTAGCTAATGTAAAGCCACCGCATTTAGATTGTGTCATAAAATAAATAAACAATAAGTATATCAAACCGCCCCATGCTGATTGCGTCTCAGTAAGGAGAGTACCTACTGAGAATTTCACATTTATTCCTTGAACAAAGTTATTAAGTTTCATATAGAGAATCATGTTATAAAGTATATCTTGATTAATCAATTTTTTTGTTGAGAACTTAAACGACTAAAGAGATATAAGATCAGTGAAAAATTTTGACACAAAAGCACAAACATTCACCCTAAAGCTGAAAACAATTTTCCTTCTGAATTTACCTCAAGCGTTCGCTATATTTATTTTACTTTTGAAACAGACGGAACCTAGACATCGAATAAATCATAATTTTTATATCGTGCGAAAACAATGCTCTTTATTACGAAACATACTAAACAAAGCTATGTCCTAAGGTCACTTAATAAACGTGTCATACTAATTTAGACCTTAACTTGAGTAGAGAAAGTAAACATTTCCACAGCGATTTAAAATGTCATAGATAGTATATGAACAAACAAAATTCGATCAACCAACGATTTATTAAGCCATTACCAACACTTGACCATTTTTCTCTAATCATACCTCCATCTCTTTCTCTTATGTAAATCGTAGTGTGTGTGACAGAGAAACTAGGTGTTGCCTGCGTTGGGGACAACATATTGTCTCCGAAGTATTGCTTTCTTTGCCTTGTAAGTAGGTTGCTTTGGTTATGTCAGGTGCAGGCCAAATATAGAGCTGCTCAAATGTGACAGTGTCGATTTTACTGTGACAGATCCAGAACTTTCACTTTCGTTTTTATCGGAGTTCCTTTAAGCTATCTGCCTTTGGTTTACTTAGTCACATTGTAATCTTACAATATATTTTTAATTTTTTTCAGAGCTACAATTACCACAACCTGACCGACGAGGTCAATCGGTTTCACAAATCATAATAAGTTAATAGATTATAATCTGAATTTTCTATCTGCATTCTCCTTTACAATAGAAAATCTATAATTTTACGAAAACCAATGAAATAACGATTATTTATTTTATTTCAGTTTGGTAAATACGAAACGTTTGGCTTCTTTTTAATAAACTAAGAAATTTGCTACCTTTCATTTCATCAGTAAATTTAGGACGAATGTCTTTTAACGGCCGGTTTGGTCGAGTGGTGGTAGCTCTGTCTCTTGATTAACGGGTCCTGGGTTCGATTCCCAGTCGGGGCAAATATTTGTGTAAAAAGCAGATGTTTGTTCTCGGGTCATAGGTGTTTGTGTTTGTCGTAATGTGTGTTCCGAGGGACCTACGACACAAGGTAAAACCTTTATGTGGGACTTTGAGTGTGCTGCGTTTATTTAAAGCGTTTATTAATGTAAAAACTTTGAATAGCCTGCTACTTTTCGTTTTATAAATAAGAAAAAAATACTAATGCAGCCAAGTGTTTTCCACCGTAATTTTTAGAGCTGACAAGTCTTATTTCTAAACAAGTGGCGGTTGTATCAGCTCTATAAACACCCTCTCATTTGATTATGCAGAATGTGTTGGCGCGATTAGGACACCAATACGGCCGGCCGGCTGTTAGCAGTACGGTCCGCGGCGCGCGCGCAGCTATACGTCTCTTGGTGCGCACGCGCATATACACGCGAATGCAGCTATGTACGGTCGAAAACTCTCGGTGGGAAAATTCGACTGCGTGAGATCAGTTTTAGACGTTTTTAAAAAGTTTTGACATTGTTTTGTTTAAAGTGTGTGGTTTGGAGAGGTTGGTTTTTCATTTTTTTTTTAATTTTTGATAGTTTTAAATTTTGTTTTTTTGGTTGTGTGAATTGAATTAGAGAAACTAGCACTACAAATTCAATCATTATCTGTATTCGCAATTTCAATCTGTAGTTCAGCAGTAAGACGATACAACATTGTCAAAATACAGATTATTGTTGTTCAATAACTCTAAAATTAAAAAAAAAAATTATCACCCCAAATGCATCTTCTATCAACAATAGGTACTCAAATTAGATAACGGGTCACGTACAAAGTTAAATGCTGTCCGCGTGAATTTTAAAACAGTTTATAGTTCAACCTAATTTAGGGCGACTTGCACCAAAACCTTAAATACATTTAATAGCTTAAATTAAACACATTTAACTTGGTTGTCAAAGCAACAAAATCTGTCAAATTAATCAACTACTACACCATGGCGCCTAAATAGTGATAAAAGTCACAAATGAAGAACAAAATAAAAGCTCATCACAGAAAGGTTTTTTTTTTACGCCGACCCGATAGCTAAATGGTGTATAATTCATCGAAGAAATGCATGCACAAAATGCAGTGCCTAATTTCCTTTTTTTTATCAGTGAAACACGATTTTTCTCGAAAAAAAACAACGGCGAAAGTTTTTTAGATATTTCAAGTACTGATATATTTAGATATTTAATAAAAAGTGCCAACATTTATAAATCTTAAGGGTTTTTGATAAACTTTTATAAGTTTATCAATTTTCGGTCTATCGACTAGACTCAGAAATGTTCATCACAGTTAATGCTCATACTTCAAAAATCGTGCTGTTACTTTCCGTCTTGTTGACGTAAACAAGGACAGCATTACTTTTAAATAAGCTTGGAGTGTGTGGGATCATTACATGGTCAAGATTGAGGTCAAGAGTTAACCCATCTTATAATAAAAAAATAATAAAAAATCTAAATAAGCTTGGGGTTTAGCTCTAGCACGATAACGACAAACTCGCGCTCGGCTCACGCTGAAACTTCCCTTTGATTGCGCGAGGGTCCCGCGCAAAGGCTTGCTCGCCCTATGGCGTTGTCAATTTGACATTTTGGCATAGGACCGCGATGTTGTCGCGGCGCTGTCACTATCGTACTCGGCATGCAGTGCTCCAAAATCGTCATCGTCACCTGCTAGCAGTGCACCCCGCTGATTAGCGGACGAGGTTTTGACGTATTACAACCCGTAAAGGGTTTTTTACTTGATATTGGCGACTTCTTCATTCTCTATTTTAATATCTGTTAAAATACTCCTGACATATTGTGGTCGCCATTTCATCAAGAATGAGAGATTAAAGAAGCTTTAATTGTATTGATCTTTTCTGCAACTGAGTGTAAGTATTTTTTTTTTATAAAACGCCATACACTCAAAGGCCCACACTAAGACTTTCCCTTGTGTTGTGGGTCCCTCGGAACACACATAAAGACGACACAAACACACATGACCTGAGAACAAACATCTGCTTTTTACACCAATATTTGCCCCGACTGGTATTCGAACCTAGGATCAGCGCCACTGCCACTTGACCAAACTGGCCGTCAAAAAAAAATAGTCAACAGAGGTTTAAGTGTCTTGAAAATATTCTATTATATACTTACAGATACGCACAGGTCTTTCCTAAAGTTGTAACAGGCGTTCATAATCGCAACGATGAGCAAAACATTAATCTAACTTACATAAATGAATGCGTTCTAAGACACAATACAAAGTAAACATCTACGGTCATAACAGAATGGTCTTTGTTGGAAATGAACCCATAGCTTCTAGATAATATATACTGCATACAATGGCATATTTATACCTTATCGTATGGACAGCGCTTCATTTTATGCTGCAGGAAACTGATATTCTCTAATTTAGTATTTTTAAAACGCTTACACGCATGAGGGATATTCCCAACCGATTTTAGGAAAATAATACGTAAAAGTACTTAGTAAGGGAATAAGAAATTTCGCCACCTGACTTGAAGGCACAATAGCTCAGTTGGTTATTAGAGCACCAGGAGATGTAATCCTGGGGTCGTGGGTTCAAGTCCCATTCGCATCGACTGTTTTTCTGTCCCTAAAATCACTTTTAATTTTAAATATTCTCTAAGTATATTTTTAAATAAAATGTGGATGTATGAATCATCAACTTTTTGTAAGCAATATTTACCTAAACTTCTCTTTAAAGTATTCCTGGGAAAAGCTGGGAAATATCACAAGTCACAACACATTTTAAATCTTTCTAGATACTAAAACATAATAATTATATTGTGCACGTCGTACTCGCCTTACTTCGTCCAATCTCTCTGTAAGAAATTTCTTCATAGAAATAAGCAATGCCTCTTGTGTCGTCTCTCTCTTTGTATGTTTCTTTCTGTATTTTTGTTTATTTAATATAAGATGGGTTAACTCTCGACCTCAATCTTGACCAAGGTCATAGATGAGGTCGACAATGGAGCGAGCGAGTTAACCCAGAAAATGCCTATAAGGCACTGGTACTTCTACGCACCAATGGAACACAGCAAGCTGTTTGGCGTCGGACTTCGGTAGGAGGGTGGTCGCGAACCAGACGGCCCTTTACAGGGCCTACCACACCGCACAAGACCATAGGACGCCACCTCAGATTCAGAACAAATTGAGGTGTCGTCGCCTGGGGTGGATTAATAGGAGGCAGGTCTCATTTGTGTTTCCTTAGTCGCCTCTTACGACACCCACGGAAAGAAATGGGGTAGTGTTATTCTCAACCAATCACCACACGGCAAAGATATCTATTGTGTACAATAAACAGTAAATAAATAAATAAGACAAAGGTTACTCACACGTAGTACAGTAGCTAATACTCAAGTGATTCCCCGTCATTTAGTCGAAATAACAAACACGTAAGCAACCGACCGCGAAACACGGATGCAAAGTTAATAATTCTTGAATTTATAATTACACTGATACCTGTCCACGTAAAATTCCACTTTAATTAACTAAAATAACTAGTAAACATTCTGTCAGTAGTAGAATTCTTTTACAGATATAGATCTTCTTCTTTTTATCGTGTGGGTATAGTCAAGTATGTAGCGAACTTGGCTAACGCTGGTGTCAGAGTTTTCAAACCGCACAATGGCCACTGACTTGGTTTTAACGACTGTAGTCAATCGGCAACAGCCGGGACTGATAGTTTAACGTCTGAAGCATGAAAAAGCTCATGATTAACTGCCACTTTGGTCACCCATCAGGTTCCTTGCCTGTGTGTACGTTGCTTAACCTCGCTGAACGGTTGAAATCAGAGAGCGCCACTGGGCTATTGGCGCTCTACAGATTACAGATATACCTAGATCTTTGAAGTGACGTAAAATAGTTACCGAAACTTTAGTTAGTTTTTTACTCATGAACCTGGAAAACTTTCCCTTAGGAACACAACAAATTCCCAAAACTTTCGACCTTTCGTACTTCGGACATGTATTCTGTCACATTCCACATGCATCAGATATTTTAGACATGTCAATGCTTTTATTTACGATAAATTTTGATGAATGCAATGCGTCCATACAGAAGACATCAACGAGCGTGTTTCATTTCTTTTAATTATTGTTTAAATCTTTAATAAAATAAAATAAAATTAGTATACCAGGGTTGACAAAGGGCTAGGTATTTGTCTGAATTAATGTTTTTTTACCATGCAATTTTTGAATATTAAAAAAATATATACTGAGTTTTGGAAATATTTAGATACAATATTAAAAGTTAAATATCGAAAGCAGTTTTGTGGGCTTAACTTTTATTTATTAAACTGATGGCCAGTTTGGTCGAGTGTTAGTGACACTGACTCTTGACCCTGAATTCAATTTCCGGTCCAATTTTCCTGTGTTGATTCGGAACTCTAAACTCTCGTGAGAGTAGTCTCAATATGCTAGGGTATCTAGCTGGAGTTCCTTATTTCTACGTTATTTATTACAGGGCTCCATATACGCAAGAACAACAAAAGAAAGTTATGTCGTAACAATAGCCTAGATCAGTGTTTTTCAATCTTTTTGAACTCGCGACCAAATGACGATGGGACAAAACGTCCCCACTCCGACCAACAGATTTGAAATGTATCTCAAATGAAAGATATCAATGTAGTGATGACTTTTTACTATAGCGACATCCCTCAAATGTGTGGGATATTCTGGGAAAATATTACTTTAATGTTAATATTGATAACAAAAGTAACGGTATGTTATTTAATAATTCTTTGATTATTACCATATTCATAATATTTATATTGTTATATTCATATTTATCATCTCAGGTATACATTTTGAACACATATAAAAATATAAACCGATAGGTATTTTAGCAATATTTAATTATGTGTTATTTCTAAACCCCATGGATTTTGACATTGAACGTAGCTATTAATCTCTTTAAAAATACGTATAAAACTGACGACAAACACAAAAGGTCTGTTGGAGGGTGGGGACGGAGTCCATACATTTTTGCCCATGGTCCTTTGGCAGTTGAAAAGTTTTGGCGACCCTCTAAGACCTCCTAGGCTATTTAAAAAATCACCGCCGGAAATTTTAAAACACAATACATGTATAGAGTTTGCCATAGGGTATGAGCGTAAGGTGGAAGGCATCATTATACAGGCACAGCCTTTTCAGATAAATAGTAGTTTCTAATTGGAGTGCCTTTGGTAGGACCTACAAATAATTGTCTTTTTCTTTTACCCACGGCCTCCCGAGTAAGGCTTCACGACCCCCCAAGAGGTCGCGTCCCACAGTTTGAAAAACAGTAGCCTAGATCATCCCAGGAACCGGTAGTAAAACAACTATAGTTGTAGTTACCCTATTTGGCAATGGTATTGTTCACAAGTGGATAACGAGCCACGATTGCACCTCTCGCCCTCAGCTATCACATGGTAATAGGGCCTCACCTCTGACCCTCTCACATTTGTGAGTAGTCGACTTTTAGGGTACATTCTAGAAATCTAGATCAATTTGTACCTATTTAGTGTTAAGTAGATAATAAAGTGCTGCAGTTCGGGTTTTTTTTTTGGGATTCGTGAATGTTTTAGTTAACGTAGCATGGATATGTATCAAGCGGTTCTCCTCATCCTTATCATACTGTGAATGCAAAAGTTTTTGATAAAAGATGGATGAATGTATGTATCATAATTAAGTTCTAAAACGGGTCTAAATTCGCGTATATATATTTATTTACCTATTCCCGATGTTTCGGCGCGGTTGCACGCGCTGTGATCACGGCTCTACCCGTTTTAGAATTTAATTATGTCTTCAAATCGCGGAAGTTTAAAGTGGATGTATGTATCTCCTTCACATAAACACTGCTGGAAAGACTTTGATAAAACTTTGCATTAGTCATCAGAAAAACATTTGCTACGTAATTTTCCCAAATTCTCACTGGAATTCTGTTAGTCTTTAATAATGCGTCCTAATGAGAATTTTCTACACGTCTGCATTTCTGAGTTCATTTCATCTATAAATTTAGATATTCAGCTTAAAAGTTAGTGTTGTTTCTGTCACACTTTTCATTTTATTGATTGAAACAAGGATGGCATTACATATAACACATACACACACATCAGCCTATTGCAGTCCACTGTTGAACATAGGCCTCCCCCAAGGTGCGCCACTTTGCACGATCCTCCGCTTTTATTCATCCAGCCACTACCCACTGTCTTCTTTAGGTCATCTGACCATCTGGCTGGGGGGCGTCCTACACTACGTTTGCCAAGATGTGGTCTCCATTCGAGAATCTGTCTACTCCAACGCTCGTCGGTTCTGCGACAGACATGGCCAGCCCACTGCCACTTCAGCTTGCTACATTTTTGGATAATATCCATCACTCCGGTTTTCTGTAGGATGACCTCGTTTCGAATTCTATACCTTAGCGGGATCCTGAGCATGGAGCGTTCCATAGCTCGCTGAGCGACGTGCAGTCGGTGGGCCAACCTCGCCGTCATTTTCTTTTATATGTATAAAGAAACTTTGATTTCAATTACCGTTTCTGTTACTGAGTGTAAAACTATACTTATGATGTAAAATATACACACTCCATAGGAAGTCATGGATAACATCAGTTGATGCCAAAGGTGCATATTTAATGCATATGTTTAACAAATGTTAGATAACAGTAAGGCAGTTTGATAGTCTGTAATAATGTGTACATTTCCCGTAAGTAGTTGGCCTGTAATCACTTGTAACCTCTGAACTGCTAACATTTGTACACTTTGTAGTGTAGGTTCAAACCATAAGCGCTCTGCTAGGAAAGGACTATTAGAAAGACATACATACATACATACACAAGCTCACGCCTATAATCCCTAACGGAGTAGGCAGAGTACCACTGGTCTTAGAACCAGTAGATGCCACTTTTGACACAAATTGTGAGGGTTATAGGATGGAAAAAGTTGTACAATGGTGAGAGGTGTTTAGCCTTTTGCCTATTATACAGCAAAACCCTCGTATCCCACTTACAGACTTCTACTGTATACCTGGAAAGAGTAGCTGGTCCAGTAATGAAGAATTAGAAAGGCAGCAAAATAATATTTTTAATGAAAAGTAATTTAAAATTACCTAATGATTTTGGTTATAACGTAGTGGACTTTGATTTAAATTCCCTTCATGTTTCAAATAGGCGCCCGTACCCCTCGGTAGCGACGTATATAGGCTGATAAGAAAAAAATCCTAGGTGACTTCTACGCCTTAAATGACACTTCAGTCCCGACAAAAGTAAGACAAAAGTATTCACTACATTTACCTACTCAGGACATTTTACGACGGTAAGTCGGAGGCATTGTTGCATAAATAAAAGTTTTTTTAGAAATTCATCATTTTATATTCGTGTGAATTTTTATTGTTTAGTTTTACAGCTCGAGCGCTTTTATTATCTATACTGTAACTGCTAAAATTATTCTTTAAACTAGGTAATAAATGATATTTTTTATATATTGCGGGTTAACGCGTCTTAAGAGCTGATCCTCTTAAGACGTGAGTAAATATAGTGAGGAGACCTGCATATTGAAAAATCTGCACGTATGACCATAGCACTATGACACTTTTATTTCCTGGTACGTGACCATATTCCCTGGGCCCCAATTCAGTAACTTATGTTGTGTGTCGATGGAATGGTCGCTATTTTATTTTATCCGTTCAGTTGGCGAAATTGTGAACTATCCAAATTTAATTCATCTAATGACGGCTGCTTTGACTGGTGGCGCCACTGCCAACTGAATTTTCGGTTGCTAGGTAGTTTGCAACGTTCGGTTGGCGGTGGCGCTGCTGGTCGGGGTGGTTTTCAGCAAGTTTATGAAAATTAAATGTTTGTCAATTTCTCAGTTTCGCAGCCTGAACAGATGAAATGGCCTCCATTCCATATACACAACTTACGTTACAGAATCGGGTCCCTGTTAGCAAGTTCTCGGATGCCATATCTTGGATCATATTCAAGCGTACTAGGAATGTAAAATGGGACAAAAACGCTAAAACAGCATCCCTCTTTACCATGTAAGTATAGTCAAGTGTGTGACGAACTTGATTAACCCTGGTGTCAGAGTTTTCGAACCGCAAAATGGCCTTGATTTAACTACCGCAGTCAATCGACAACAGTCGGGACCGCTGGCTTAACGTGCCATCCGAAGCACGAAGGCGCTCGTTATAGATTACCACTATGGTTTCCCAAGGTTCCCTGCCTTTGTGTAAGTTGCTGAACCTCACTGATCGGTTTAGATCAGCAAGCGCCACTGAGCTACGGGGGCTTCATAAAAGAGCGTTGTATTATCTGATTGAGGCAATGTCAGATCACTGTTAAGTTCAATGATAAATGTAATCTTTTGTACAAATTATTGACAATTATCATTGGGTCAAAATCAGAAGGAAATATACCTTTAATTACCCAAATAACCCAAATTACGTTAATGGTTATCCTTTCACCTTTCTTCAAGGGGAAATATGAATGGCACCTCGTCATTTTTTGTTACTTTAAAAGGATATCCGGGAACCTTCGGTTGTTGTTTACATGGTTACAGGATATTCGGTTGTCATGTGGTAATTGTTTCATCACCTTGTGAGTTAACTTTCCAATCGGGGTAAGCAGAGGCAACAGATCGCCATCAGCATATCTAACACTAGCTTTCCGCTAGGGACTTCGTTCCCGTGGGAATTCGGGAAAATTATATAGCCTATATTACTCAAGGATAATGTAGCATTCTAATGTCGAAAGAATTTTTGGAATCGGTCGTTTTTAAGTTTATTCGTTACATACAAAAATACAAATCTTTCCTCTTTATTATTAGTGTAGACAGACTTGTAAGATAATTTTGTCATATAATAATAATAACAATAAGCATTTATTTGTCCATTAAAAACATTAAACTATTATGACAACAAAACAATATTTATAATGTTCTAAGGACAAATTGGTCTGTGGCCTCAGACTGACTAAAATAAATGATATAATAAATGATATCGATGTCGTTCAAATCAAATCAAATCAAAAATAGCTTTGTTTCATAGAACATACAAAATGTTGCTTGAACACGTCAAAATAGTGAATTACATTAGCATTTCTGACTTTGCGCCTATTCGCAAAGGTGCAATCTTCCTCAGGAGAAGAATAGGCAAGAAACTCCGAGGGTCGCTCTTTTTAAGTCAATCATATAAATTAAGTTATTTCTAATTTCCTTATTTCTAATTTAAATTGACTTAATATCTGAATAACTCTGGAGCATCGCGTTCTGCCATAATACTGCTTGAACTTGAGGCCCTTTGCCACTCCCTTTGCCAATTTAATAACCAGAGTATTCAGTCCATACTGGATTGAGAGTAAAAGAAAAACAGAATGTGCCAGCATACTCTTCCCAGGCATACTGTAAAAGTCAGTAAATGGGACGCGAGGGTTTTGCTGTATTGTGGGATTTGTTGGCAAAAGGCTGACAATCTCTCACCACTTACATCATTTTTCATCTTATAACCCTTTGAATTTATTTCTAACGTGGCATCAAGTGCTTTTATAACCACTGATGCTCTGCCTACCCTGATACTTTAGGTGTGAGCGTATGTATGTATATATATATTTGTATTATTTTTATATTTATGCACCAGATATTACTTCTTACATTTCTTACCTTACTGCTCTCCTACCCTAAGGTTGCCTGGAAGAAATTGCTACCTAGCACTATGTTTTATGTTCTGTTAATTGTACTGTATGTCTCTGTATGCAAATAAAGTAAATTGTACTGTATTGTATGTATGTATTCAGGTTTACTCACGATAAAACTCAAAAGCTTAACAAATCACACAAAATCGAAATGACCTGCCAACGTCAACCTGCCGTAAAGGTCACCACCGATTATTGACCTTTATGTTAAATAAAGTATCATTGTTAAACCGTATCAAGATTAACTGGGGCACCGTCTGACCTCAGCAAAGTTCAAGATTTAACCCAATGATATTATAATAATACGGTTTAAATTTCGCCGATGACTTTTTATGTGTTTTACTTGTTTGTTAATTTTTAACCAACTTCAAATAAGGAGGAGGTTCTCTATATTCTGTTTTATTACCGACTTCAAAAAAGGAGGAGGTTCTATGTTCGACTGTACAGTCGAACATTAAAAAAAAAGATATATTTTTTCCTTTTTTTTATGTATGTTCACCGATTTCTCCGCTAACTACTTATGGACCGATTTTCAAAATTCTATTTTTGGTAGAAAGAGTGAACTCTAGAGGTGGTCTCGTATAAATTTTATCGAAAACGATTCAGCGCTTTAAAAAAAATACAAACCAGAACATCATCTAAATAAATTAGTGACATTTTCGTTTGTGGTTATCTGCAAATAGGCACTGTAGTCTGCAAAAAATACTAGTTATCTACTTTGTGCGAACTGTTGTTGGGATTAAAGTCGGTGACTCAAACGTTTTTAACGTGGAAAATTATTTTTTTAAGTATTTAGATGTTCTGTCCGTGGATACATTTTAATTTGAGTCTTTATTAGATGACTTTTACTTTGTTACCCAAAATCAAAGATATATACGCTCACGCCCATAATCCCTAACAGGGTAGGCAGAGCATCAGTGGTTCTAGAACCACAAGACGCCACGTTTGACACAAATTGTGAGGGTTATCAGTTGGAACAAGTTGGATTATGGTGAGAGGTGGTCAGCCTTTCGCCCATTATACAGCAAAACCCTCGCATCCCTCTTACTGACTTTTACTGTATACCTGGGAAAAGTAGGTAGCTGGCACATTCTAAGTTATTCTTTCACTCCTAGTCGAGCATAGAAGTAATAGGATAATAGAAGTACTTTTTTGAAAAGAGTATACTAAGTTGTTTTTTTTTCTTGTTTCCATCTCCTCTTTAACTATGTGTGTGTGTGTCTTATGTATCGAATAATTACATATAAAACTGTATTTATATTAAATTGTATTATATTATATATAGTATTATATTATATATATATGTATTTATATTATATATATGTTTATATTTTGTTTAATATATATTGTTTAGGTTTATATATTGCGCCCACTCTGGATTTCACTATGCGACTTTTCATACCCAAAGGTTACCTGGAAGAAATCGATTGAAGCGATAAGGTCGCCTATATTGTACCTTTTGTAAAGTTACTTGTAATTGTCTCATCATTGTATTTCTTTTCAAATTGTGCAAAAAAATATATTGTATTGTATTGCATATAATTCCGGAAAACAATCAAACAGTTAAATTAAAGATATAAATCAGCACACTTAACTGAACGACTTTTCCCATGGAACATAGGTTAAAATATGAAAAAAAAATCTAATCTCCATACAACTTGTTGTAAGAACTGTTTAGTTTCCCTTTTATGGCTAGACTAGCTGATGCCCGCAACTTCGTTTGCGTGTTAATTTTTTTTGTACAGAGTACACGGATTGAAAACATCTATCTTACGTGATTTAGATTTTTACATACAAATTTTTTTTCCCGCTAACTCCCGTTCCCGTGGGAATTTTGCAATATCCTGTTGCAACTAAGCTTTAAGTTTACTAAGGTACCTGCATGCCAAATTTTCAAGCGTCTAACTTAAGCGGTTTAGATTTTTCATACAAAAGGATTTTCCCGCTAATTCCCGTTCCCGTGGGAATTTCGGGAATTCCTTTCTTAGTGCACCTCTACGGTACCTAAGCTACGGCCCCTTCCAAATTTCAAGTGCCTACGTTTAGCCGTTTAGGCTGTGCGTTGATATGTCAGTCAGTCAGTCAGTCAGTCAGTCAGTCAGTTTCTCCTTTTATATATTTAGATTTACTCCCTAAAGTTCGTTAACTAATTTAAACACCCCATGTGTTTTTTTTAATGTAGTTACCATTATCCAATCCAGTCAGGTTCCCGTGATAGCAGGGACTAAAGTCACACGGCAGTTCCTCCATCGTAATGACTTGACCTGCTAAATCCTGGATGGTCAAGCGCACCCTGAGTGAGAAACGGGATAAGCAGATCACCATACGGCTTTAAAGCAAGTGCTTATTCGAGGCACGCTTGACCACGATCCAGGATTTGGCTGATCAGCTAATTCTGACACGAAAAAAAATGTGGAAAAATATCTTAAAGTTGGTCACAACCTTGTGCCTTGTACGCGTAGAGACCCCGGCCCAAAGGATATGCAAATTGTCACATGGCAAATAGCCAATGAAAGACATAGTAAAACATGGGTGGCACGTGCGTCTGCGCAACATTAAAGTTACCATCGATGTATCGTGCGATAGCAACTGGCCGTGAACTGGCTTCTACTTCGATTCCCGGTTTGGGTGACGCTGCCTCTTGATCGGCGGGTCCTAGGTTCGATTCCCAGTCGGGTCAAATATTTGTGTAAAAAGCAGAGGTTTGTTCAGGGGTCACAGGTGTTCGTGTCTGTCTTTATGTGTGTTCTAAGGGACCCACGACACAAGGGAAAACCTTAGTGTGGCCCTTTGAGCGTGTAGCGTTTATTTGCTGTTATTATTTATTATACTAGAAATTAAAAGCCTTTTCATTACTCCGGATGAGTTGATGTCAATTTCTATACAAGGTATATTAGGTGCAGTTTAGCAAAAACCAAAACCTTTAGGGTCTCAATGATTTTCCAGACGAATTTTTCTCCGTCCCCGTTATGCATTGATTCTGTTATGTATTTATTTTAAAAAAACATAGACACATTTAAACATAGAACCTCCTCCTTTTTTGAAGTCGGTTAAAAAACTTTCTACTTTCCTGTTTATTTTTCTCCACTGTATACGGGGTGGCCCAGCGGGTGACGTCCAAAAGAAAAATTTGGATGCCCCGTGCCAGGGGGCATTCAGATCACCTCCATGTATGTTCCGCGATTTTTTGTAGTTTAGAAGTTATTACACATTTAATGAATTTTTTGAAATTTTTCATCCAGCACGATTTTTTTTTTTCTCTTTAAGTTTAAGATTATTTTGGAAAATTCTTTCTTGTCTTGTGGTATTTCGGTTTTGGAATAAATGATAAGTTTGACTGAATGTATTAAATAACTGTAAAACGAACGCGTCGGGTAATCTTCAATAGTAACCATAAAAATAAAATGAATTGCATTTTTGTTACAGAAATACCGTGGTGTGAATGGCGACCAAAATGAAACGGCTAGCTCTGCATCTGCGGACGTTTTTACTGGTAAGTTTCAATTATACAGGGTAATTTTTTAATCACTATCCAAATTTTTTGTACGTAAACTTTATGAAAATTTAACAAACCCGTATTTTTTTGTTTCTACGTTTCATATAAATATTTCAAGCTAGATCGTCTGAAGCATGAAAATAAATTAAAATTATTGTATGGAAAAAAATATAACATCGTCCAATTGAATTGAAACTTTGTAATAGTACTCTTCAACACAATTTGTGACACCCGTGTTTCTGTGTTTTACAAAATTCATCCTAAGACGTTAAGAAGTGGTATCAAAATCTGAAAGTCTTGGAAAAAAAATGTTTTTCCTCCTTATTTACGTTCTATGAACGTTACTGACAACGTAAGAAAAATTTGGATAGTAATAAAAAAAATGCCCTGTATACATAGAATAAACTAGAGTGACGTTTAGAGACTAATGTTAGCTATCCATTTTGTTTTTCTCTGAAAAATTGAAATTTTGGGAAAGAGACATGGGACATTTAAGGAACATGTTATTTTGTCCCTGAATGCTTTGCTTTACTAAAATGGAGCTGATGTTCAGCAAGATCAAGATCATTAACCTATTTCACATCCTCAGACAGAGAGACAAACATATCATATACATACATATCACACATATCATACAAATCATACATACATACATATCATATATGCATATCATAATCATTTTATATTTTTTCATCACTACGTCAAAATCAAAACATGAAAAATTTTTTAAATCGAACTTTTCAGTTTAGTTCAATTTAGTACATTTAACAGACAGATTAGACTCTTATCTTCAAATATCTTTGAATTCGGCCCAGCAGGGGTGTAACTAATTAGAATAAATTGGCGTATATTTAAAGCAAATAACTTTGGAGTTCCAATTGAACGCCTGAAGTGTAAGACATATGGTTCAATGACCTCTAGGAGACTCTTCAAGGAATTTTATTAAAATAATTCTTGAGTTGGAGGTGCTAACATTTTTTTACCACTAATATTTTTTATGGAAAAAAAAATTTTCGGCGCGAATGGGAATCGAACCCACAACCCCAGGACTAGATCTCCTGGTGCTCTAACCAACTGAGCTATCGTGCCTTCAAGGCAAGCGGTGACATTACTGTCAATTGTCTTCATAGCTAAAATAATGTGACACACTCTCAGTTGTATAAACGTATAAGTTAAAGCTACTTTACTTCCTTCAAAATACCAAGGGGATTTGGGCTATAGCCCACCACGCTGGAACAATGCGGGTGGGTGGACCGCTCGCCTTTCGAAAACGAAACGTCTTTTAGACTTGCTGGTTTCATCACGATGTTTTCCTTCACCGCTGACCAAATGATAATTATTGAAAAAAAAACACGAATTTAGAGGTATAAGCCCGCTCCAGGATTTGAACCCGCAGCCTTCGGGTTACAAGTCTGGCTCATTACCAACTGGGCTATCACCGCTTCCTTAACGAATCTTTAACTTTAATTCATGTTTCTGCAAATGAGCGATTGTCTAGAAGCCCTAATCTTCACTTGGGTCCGCATTAATAACGCGACTCAGACTCTGACCTATACTTGAGTAGCAGTCATCTTTGTAATTTTGATAGTGAGAGACAGAGACAATCAATACTTAAGTATACATCAATACTTGAGTCTCAATACGGACCTTAGTACTTAAACACTCAAAGACAAACCAATAAGGATAACCGTTTAACCGTCCGTCAGTCAGTCGTTGCCGTCATGTGGCAACAAGTCTTTCACGATTGCGCACGCGCACGACACTTGACATAGCAACCTGTTGACATGTATTGCGGTGCCATACCACTTGTGGGGTGGAGTGTTTAGTGTGTCGTTTGTCGTTTGTTTGATCTAATAGGTCAGCGTTTTTCAAACTTTGAGTCGCGACTCCCTGGGGGGCCGTGAAGCCTTACTCGAGGGTCGCAGGTAAAAGAAAAAGACAAATTATTTGTAGGTTATACTCTATAACAAAAAAACTACAGTTTAAGTGAAAAGGCTGTGTCTGCATGCCTCTGGCCTTCCGCGTTTACTCCGCGGCAAACTCTTTTATCATCATTTAAAATCTCCGAAGTAGTTCGTAGATTTAGCCTAAGGGGGTCTTAGGGACCTTAGCGGGTCGCCAGGTATCCAAAGGGGTCGCGAATTTAAAAAGATTGAAAAACACTGTAATAGATGATATGCAATGATATTAAGGCACTATTGTAGAGTTGGATATACAATACAACGCGTATCAAAATACCGAAAAAGAAGAAAATCGCAATAGAAAAAAAAAGATGAATGCGCAGATCTATTTCAAATATGTCAAGTACTTATGTCATATTAATTATATGAAATATGTCAAACTGTGCAAATGATAAAAAAAAAGTTTTATGTTTTTGGGATGGCTTCGCTTCAAGTGCTACCAGAGACCCTGAGAACCATCACTGTCCTAAACAAATGGGCCAGTTTCGATTCGTTTTTTTTCTGTTTGAAAGCTGACGTAAACGAGATGGTTCTTAGCTTATAATTATAAGAGTTATAAACTTACAAGTGAGAAATGTCGGGGGTTATAATGTATTTTTATTTTTAAGTTATTACGTAAACAAAACATGTATAAATCAAAATAAATGTTAATCTTCTAAATGGGCATCCGATGTATTTTGCGTGTCTGCAGCTCGAGTGCAATGGTGATAGCGCGCGTAATCGCCGCGGTCCTATATCAAAATTTCAACATTGACAACGCCAAAGGGCGAGCAAGCCTTTGCGCGGGCCCTCGCGCAATCAAAGTGAAGTTTCAGCGTCAGCCGAGTGGGGCGCCGCGCGAGTTTGTCGCCATCGTGCTCGAGCTACTGTTATTGGAACAGATTGTACTGTTCCCTAAATTAAGTAACCACCCATGTTTCTTGTCTGCGGGTAATAAGGTTTAAATTAGAATGAACTTGGTCCTTTAACTTGGGGCATTGAGTATTCAGATCGGTGAAAAACCGGGAAAAAAGTCGCATACATCAGTAACTATCTGCAATTCATTACAACATTTCCTTACTTTCTAATCATAACATCCAGCAATATCTATAGTATAACCAGCACTTTTCTAGAAAATATTACATAAAATGTCTTTTTCACAGATAAATATATGGTCTTATGCATTCCTTAGAGCGATAATGCATACTTGCATACTAATATTATAAATGCGAAAGTAACTCTGTCTGTCTGTCTGTCTGTCTGTCCGTTTTTCACCCCTAAACTACTGAACCGATTTAGATGAAATTTGGTACAGAGATAGATTAGAGCCTGGGAAAGGACATAGGCTACATTTTATTCCACAGTGGGCACGATATAACCTGTAGTCCACGCGGGCGGAGCCGCGGACGGAAAGCTAGTTTCTAATAACTGACAATTAAGCTCTTACATAGTAAAAGACATGGATTGGGTGCCATTTTAAGTGCACTCCTAGCCTTCCTAAGAGAGCTAGGATGACTTGGTTTTACTTTCAAAAGGGACTGGTAGGAGTGCGCTTGTGTTTGGAAGAAATGGAGGGCTGCGGTGGAAAGCCTTTACCCAGCAGTGGGACATTAATGGCAAAAAATAAATTAAAGCTTATTTGCCGAGTAGGTATGAACAATTATGTGGTGAACTTAAAGAACCTTTGTATCTCAGAATTTTCAAACCGCCAAATGCACTCGAACTTGGTTTAACAACTGTAGTTGTAGTCAATGACAACAGCCAGATGAGCGACGGTCAACGTACGCTTTAATAGTTACGATGCAGCGGTTAGCAAGGAAAGAGGCAAAAGTTAAGCACGAAAACGCTCCTGATAAGTGGTCCCTATTAACGCTCCCTCTAGAGCAAATCTCAGAAAACGGCTACAGTATACCTAGAAAAAGCTGGCAGCTGTCACTTACTTTCTTCGATTCCAGTGGAAGTCGCTGTTTATATTTTTATTCATACACTAAATCGATCGTCACCTAATATCTTTCGATGTCGCACGACGCGTGCATTTTAATCGACCGACCAGATCGATCGACGCGCGTGCGATAACTTTACGTAACACACCTACACGGCGCGCGTCGATTCATTCACGGAACCGTTTCTTGCCACAGACAGACGTAGCGGATTTGTTTGTTATGTTATGTTATGACACGTGCTTGTGACGGGTTATGGTGGAGTGGAAAAACAAAAGTAGTTTTAGCGCCGCAGTGTAAAATAACACCCTTGTGTTCTAAGTAACTGATAAGCCTACTTTCTAAGTATTGGCGTGGTGGTTGGAAAAAGTATTGGGTTAGAGGGGCAAAATAAAATATACATTTACGGAACTCAAATCAAACTGTCTATATTTCCGTATCTTATAAGGAGAGGTGTGCCTAGTAATTAACAATAGTAAGGGGTATGTTACACTCCCTACAGAGCGCTTCCTCTAATGAGTTTCAATGTCAACTGTATACGGCATACTAACTGTTCTCTCCTGAAAAACTTCTTTATAAATATTGGGTCATATGGTCTACGACCATTCCTTCAAGTGCGACAGGGACACATTCCCAATCCATAAGTCAGAGTAGGATAGATTTAGTTTTGCTATTCCAACACGCCCCCTCAAAAATAAATCTATTTTAATATTAACTGTCCCTAAAATCAAAACTTAATTTACAGTCATAAAATCACACTCTCTCCTTTGTCTGGGGTACATTAATCATGGTCCAACATTCATTGCGCAGGATTAGGGAAACCCAGGAAAACCTAATCAGACCAATCTGTCTTAGATATAAAACTTATTCAAGCTTAAAATTACAGCTTACCAAACTTACAAGATAACTCAAACTTTTGTAATACATTTTATTCACATAACACACAATTCGTGTTTTTATTACACATTGTGTACAAGATACACATGATACTTACAATAATGTTTGTTAACATGATACCAACTGTAATGGTAGGTACACAGTTTTACATGAACATTTTAAATAATATCGTTTCTAACTTGTTTTCTAAAAATTGCACTTAATGTTAATGTTTCGATCTCTCGTGGCTTTTGGGGTTATTATCAATGTCTCATTTATTTCATTAACCAATCTGACCAGCTGAGCGGGACTGGTTTTTCTCCGAGACGATTTGTACTCAATGCCTATACATCTGTTGTTGAACTCTTACAACAAAACCAGGCAACTTAAATCCAATGCTCATCCATTGCCAATATGTTAAATATGTCCACATGAATCATTAGGACTAGGTACCTTTAAAACCAATCATCAGAAATGATTGCGAATTTGATTAAAAATAAAATATCAATCATTGCTTTATAATAAAATATCAACGATTATTAATCTCAAAGCTTCCTTAACAGCTTCTTACAGAGCCTTATAATCTATTACTGCAGTCTATGATGCCACCACTGTCTGTTGCTCCTTTTTTTATAGGTATATCTGCAACTTCAACAAAGTATTGCTCAAATAACTTATACAATTAACCGTGGTACTTTTTCGGTTACTTATGTCACTTCTCCAAACAAAATCAACAAAGCCACTCAGAATATTACAATGACCATTATTGCCATGAACCCATTTATTTACCTCAAGATCAATTGTACCTTTCAAGTCTCATAAAATCGTTTTCGATTGTGACCAAAGTGGTTAAAATGTTTTTGTTAGCGATCCTAATCAGAACTTACACAGAAAAACTTAAGTCTGGTTGAGTGCAAACCATAACAAATATTGAACACCCGATAAGTTTTTTACAACAAGGGGCCTTTGAAATTTCTCACGAATTCAAAGCTTGAAACTCCACTTTGCTTTCTAAGAGGTTTACAGTTACAGTCACTCAAAAATTTCATAATCATCTTCTCAAACTGTTTATTTACATTTCCGGTTTAATGTAACTTAATTAATAGACCATATGCCTCTCAAGAAAAAAATAATTTCTTTAAGATTCTACTACTTTATATTTTCAGCAATACTATTCATCAAAACTTTAAATAATAAGGTCATCAACATAGAGCACCATACTTTTCATTTTATATTTCATTGTATCAAAACCCATTCTAGATTAAGGATTTTTCAATTATATTATAACAACGTGTAGACTTTTCTAAAATCCATGTAACAACTTGTTACGTTAACAGTTATAGACAACCTGTATTTGTGATACCTTTGGGTATTTTAATTTAAATATTCTCTCTTAGTTTTCGTCAAGATATTAAGTATGATTTAGTTCTTATATTTATATCATATTTTAAAGTCTTAGCAAGACCGACAAACTACACCGATTTCAAAAAGATAATTTAAATCGGAAACTTAAAAATTCATGCAAGAGACGCAAAATCTTTATTACTTACATTTCATTATTTACTCTTCATCTAAGCTGCGAGCTACCAAAGTGTCTGAAATCAAGAGTCTTACAAACTTACTAGATTTATAATATTTTATCTGAATGCGAAAACTCAATAACTACTGAACAGATTTTCATACGGTTTTCACCAATGGACGGAGTGATTCAAGAGGTTTATGAGTTTAATTCATTTCATAAATTTCCTCGGGAACGAAGTTCCTGACAGGAAGCTAGTATTACATATGCTAAAGACTTCGCAAACAACAAGTAATTCTCAAAAAATAATATCGTTTATTCTATTCTAGGAACAGGCAGGTATGTATCTATTTTATCTATCAATTTTTACAAATAAATGCCAGACACTCAAAGCTTAGTGTGAACCTTTCATATGAGTCCCTTGGGACACAAACAAAGACAGAAAGTAATATTCATTCTCTACAATATTTTACTGGTTCGTAAGGTACTTGAGCTAATTTAACTATGAAACTACATATTGCAATAATTTAAATGTTAGCTATATTGTGAAATAAAGAGAACCTAAAACTAAACTTAGAAGTAGTTGAAATAATCTATTTGTGTGTCGATCTATATGATATGCCATACAGATTTACATACTGCGGGTATCACGCCTGTTTGTGAACTAATGTCCAATTTCATACAGTTGGACTGATCTGATGTTCCCGTCAGGATAGTTGGAATTACTGTAGAAATGTCCACCAGGCCCGCATGATAAGAAATTACTCTCATCAAAGACCACATCTCTGACTTTCCATGAAGGAATTTTATCATCAGATTTACAACCTTTTGTCAGGATAAACGGAATTTCTATAAGAATTTCCATTAGGTCTACTTGACAAGAAATAAAACTCATCAATCGACCATATCTCTGACTTTCACAAACTTCTTTGCTATTACATTCCATCCACAACAATTCGGTTCTTAACCAACCAAGACCTCTTTTAAGTATTTTCACTAAACTTGCCTTTTCACTATTCATAAAACTGTTGAACCGAAAAACTTTTAAGTCGCTAACTTCAGTTGCGGCCTTTTGTCATCCAACAAAACATAACATGTTTTGTCAATTCTCAGTGCTTTAGAGGGCTTATCATTTTAAACAGTGGTTAACACAGCCTCATCTCAAAACGTCTCGTCCAACATAACGTCAGACACCATTGACCGTTTTCACTCTACATTGTCCTAATCCCACGTTGCTTTCCCAATAAAGGGTAGCGGCAAAGGGTAAAAGGTAGCACTGACTTGTGATAGCTGATACCTTACCACACACAAACCTTTTTATTTCCATTTACAAATATTCACTAACATTGTCACATACAAATTGAAAATCTTTAAATTGAAATAAGCTTCATAATTAGTCACTGTTAGAAAAGAGTTTTTGACCTCTGTCATATGGGAACTTTTTCTACTTGTATCTTTTAATCTATGTATTGTCATGTTGTTTGTTTATACCTGACATATGTGATGATAGTTTTTCGTGTCAACAAAATATAATATAAATTTAACCATTTATCTATAGCTTTTTCTGTTCCAATGCACTGCATGCGATATAGTTTCAACCTAATTATATATCAGGTTATGGCCAGCACGTAAAAATGGAACGAAGTGGAGACCGAAATTCAGGTGATCACCGAGAAGCTTCGGGTAGCGGAAGCGGAGGTAGTAGTGGCTTGCCATCTATAGAGAAGTTAGACGGTAATTCCAACTATGCCACATGGAAGTTTCTAATGGAATTATACCTTTTGCACGACGATTTATGGGAGTATACAAGCGTAACCCCGCCCGTAACGGACATCGTAGGCACAAGGAAAGATCAAAAAGCCCGAGCTAAGATCTGTTTAATGGTCAAATCCCACTGTCTTGTCCACGTACGCCAAGCTAAGAGTGCTAAGGAGGCGTGGAATGCACTGAAGAATGCTTTTGAGGACAAAGGATTGAACAACAGGTGTCGGCTTCTAGGAAAACTTGTAGCCATGAAGCTAGAGCACTTTACAACAGTCAGAGAATACGTTTCGTCGGTGATGGCAACATCGCAAGAGCTGTTAGATTTGGGAAAGGAGGTCGATGACGAGTTGTTGGCAGCGCTTATTCTCCAAGGTCTAACGCCGGAGTTTCAGCCGATGAGACTGGCTATTGAAAGCGGTAATATAGCACTTACGACAGATTTTGTGAAAACAAATTTTTTTCAAATGGAGGACGTATACAAAGCTAGTACGAGTGTAAATCCCCAGACATCTGCCCTAGTGTCGAAGAACTGTAAAGGCAAGAGTACGAAGAGCGCGCCTAAAAAGAAACTTAAGTGTTACATATGCGAGGGACCGCATAAAGCTCTTGATTGCCCTAAGAACCCGAACAAGAAGAGTGATGCTCTGACAACATTCGCTTTTGCAACCAGTGAGAAGCCTACCGAGCAGGACTGGATCATCGATACAGGGGCTTCTAACCATATGACAGGGAGTGACGTATGGATGAAAGATGCGAAAGGAATTGGAAAGAGAGAGATTACTTGTGCGAATGGAGAGAAAATGTTTGCAGAGAGTTTAGGTTCAGTAAAGATGGAGAAATACGATTTAACTGTGAATGATGTATGGTATGTGCCCAGTTTGTCAAGCAATTTACTGAGCGTAAGTAAAATTGTGGAGAAAGGACATACTGTAGTATTTAAAGCATCGGGATGTGAGATTTACCGAACTGATGAATGTAAGGTAAGTGGTAAGGCTTTTGTGAAAGGTGTGGTGGACCGCGGAATTTATAAACTAAAATGCTGCTTACAGGGTTCTGCACTGGCGACAAAAGATGAGGATCAAACAACTCTATGGCATAGAAGGATGGGACATCTTGGTATGTTTAATCTTAAACTTTTAAGAGACAAGATGGCAAAAGGGGTAAGTTTTCCTAACTCTATTAATAATCTGGAGTGCTTAGCTTGCTTAAAAGGAAAACAAACCAAACAACCTTTTCGAAAGAGTGGTGCTCAAAGAGCTAAGGATGTACTAGAGTTGGTACATTCGGACCTCTGTGGTCCTATGGAAGTAGAGTCTTTTACCAAATGCCGTTACTATTTAATATTTATTGATGATTTTACACGTAAAACCTTTGTATATTTTTTGAAAAGCAAGCGGGAAGTTTTCGAAAAATTTATAGAGTTTAAGGAGTTTGTCGAAAATCAGAGTGGTAAGAAACTAAAGATCTTACGCACTGACAACGGTACTGAGTTCGTCAATAATAAAATGGATAATTACTTGAAGAAGTGCGGCATCCAGCATCAACTAACCGTTGAATACACGCCTGAACAAAACGGCGTAGCCGAACGCGCAAACAGGACAATCTGTGAGAAGTCGAGGACCATGCTTGCAGATGCGGGTTTACCGAAGCGTGTTTGGGCTGAAGCAGTACATCATGCTGTTTATCTGAAGAACAGATCTCCAACAATAGCTGTAAAGAATATGACGCCAGAAGAAAAATGGTCTGGGAAGAAATGTGATTTAAGCGACGTGAAAATTTTTGGATGCAAAGCTTTTATGCACATTCCCAAACAAAAAAGAAGCAAGTGGGATTCGAAAAGTAAAGAACTGATTTACACAGGTTTCTGTGATGATGCGAAGGCCTATAGACTTTTAGATCCAGCGACTGGTCAAATATTCAAGGCTAGAGATGTTGTATTTTTTGAACGTCAAAAATATGACACAACAGAGTTAGTGAAAAACTATCACAATTCTGAGGAGATTCTCAGACTTTCGGAAGGAGAATCTGAGTGTGAACCTGTCGAGTTGGAAACCTTTGAAGACTGTGAAGAAGTTCCAGTTATTGAAGAGGCTACTGACTGTGATACAGAAATCCCAGCTGTCAATAATAATAACAGTGTTGAAGAGAGTACTGGTACGGAAGGCGAGCGAAGATATTCACTTCGTAATAGACAACCAAAGGCGTATCCAGACTTCGTACTGTATCAAGCAGAGTCGCAGGAAGATCCAAATAAGAGGAGATATAAAGCCCGTCTAGTTGCAAGGGGTTTCAGCCAGAGATACGGCGTAGATTACGACGAGACTTTTTCTCCGGTAGTGCGACACAGCTCACTTTGAGTTTTGCTAGCTTTGGCAGCAAATCAGAATTTAAATATTGATCAGATGGACGTCAAAACAGCGTTCTTAAATGGAGACTTGTCGGAGACAGTTTACATGAAGCAACCGGCTGGGTTTGAAGAGAAAGGGAAAGAAGACCATGTTTGCCTTCTCAAACGGTCGCTTTATGGACTGAAGCAAGCCCCCAGACAGTGGAACTACAAGTTGAACACTGAGCTGCTGCAACTTGGTTTCAAAAGGTGTAAAAATGAACCCTGCATTTACACAAGGTTTAAGGCTGGGAAAACAATAATCCTGGCAGTATATGTTGATGACATGTTGCTTTTTTGGAACGATTTCGACGAGTTAAAGAAAGTGAAAAAGGAGCTAATGTCAAAATTTGAGATGAAGGATCTTGGTCAAGCAGAACTGATTTTAGGAATGCGTATAACTCAAACCAAGAGCGCAATTAAGATCGATCAAGAAAAGTATGTCGAAAAAATTTTGAAGAATTTTGGTATGGTTGACTGTAAGGTTGCATCAACACCTTCCGTTGTTCGTCAGAAGTTTGAAAAACCTGGGCCAGATCACAAACTAAACGGAAGAATTCCGTACCAAAACTTAATTGGTTCTTTGATGTACCTATCTGTGTGTACAAGACCAGACATTGCACACACAGTGAACCATTTAAGTCAGTTCAATACCTGTTACACTGAAGAGCACTTCACAGCAGCAAAACGTGTTCTTAGGTATTTAAAGGGAACCAAGAGTATTGGACTCAAATACACCAAGGGCAAAGAGATGCCTAATATAGAGGGCTATGCAGACGCTAGTCATGCTACTTGCTACGACAAAAGGTCGTTTACAGGTGTAGTTTTCCTGTGGAAGAAGGGAGCCATCTCCTGGGAGAGTAGGAAGCAAAGGACAATAGCTCTTTCAACAGCAGAAGCTGAGTACGTGGCAATGTCAGAAGCTGCCAGGGAGGCAATTTTTCTGAAACGGTTTATTTCAGAAGTTACGTCAAAGCCTGAGATGCCACTGAAACTGTACAGTGACAGTCAGTCTGCTGTGGCCATTGCGCAGAATCCTGTACACCATCAGCGCACGAAACACATTGATGTGCGACACCACTTTGTGAGAGAAGCGGTTGAAGATGGGCATGTTAGACTTGAGTACATGGAGACAGCACGAATGGTGGCGGATGTGTTAACAAAGCCTCTGTTGAAAGGAAAGTTTGATTGGTGTATGAGAGGAATGGGACTGAGTGATTAAAAGTTAGGAGGGAGTGTTAGAAAAGAGTTTTTGACCTCTGTCATATGGGAACTTTTTCTACTTGTATCTTTTAATCTATGTATTGTCATATGTGATGATAGTTTTTCGTGTCAACAAAATATAATATAAATTTAACCATTTATCTATAGCTTTTTCTGTTCCAATGCACTGCATGCGATATAGTTTCAACCTAATTATATATCAGTCACATATTTACTATACATTTCTAAATGCCCTTCGTCCATATTCATAACCAGACTTTGGTAACCAGCTACGAAAGGAGAATTTTCTTTCACTGTTTCGTAACTAGTTACCAAAGAAGAAGTTTTGCAAAAGTTGAATGGTCAAGAGTGAAACGTTTTTTTATAAATAAATATTAATATTATTTTAATGGTCAAAATGTAATAAGCCATCTGATTTATGGGCTTCTAAATAGGTCGTGCTTTACCGGATGCATTCATCGACAAAAACTACAAAGTACCTTTGTAAGTTGTCAAGTGTTTACTGGAGTCATAGGACCACAAACATCTGTGAGCATAATGCGCACAGAATACCAAAGACGCTTATTACTACAAATGTTTTATTAAATGTAATAAGAAACCTAAAAAGATGTGGAAGCTAATCGGCTATCTCTCAAATAATAAAATTAAAAATAGTTCCTTTCCTCAAAAAATTGTTTCTGGTTCATCAATAATTACTAACCCTATTCAAATTTGTAATGCTTTCAATAATTATTTCTCGACTGTGGGAGCACAATTAGCTAACGACATTTTAAAAGATTCACATAACTATAATCCGACTCACACAGACATACTTTCACACACAGACAAGGACAACACAAAAACCTTTAAAACATTTAACCCTACCACTGTATACGAAATTAACAAAATCATTAAAAACTTGGATTCAAACTCGAGCACCGGGCTAGACGGTATAACGACAAAATCCATTAAATGCCTTGACAAACTCATCATACCTAGTCTTGCCAAACATTTTAATGACTTTTTATCTAAGGGGTATTTTCCAGAGTCAATGAAAGTAGCCAAAGTTAGTCCGATCCACAAATCTGGAGATAAAAGTGATCCTGGAAACTACCGGCCCATTTCTGTACTCCCAGTATTTTCAAAAATCTTAGAGAAAATAATATATAGACAACTGGAAACCTTTCTAAGTTCCAAAAATTTTATTTCAGATCGGCAGTTCGGTTTTCGACCGAAAAGTAACACGCTAGCTGCTACAATTGACCTAGTGACAAAAATCAAAAAGAATATTGATAAAAAAAATATAGTTTTGGGTCTATTTATTGATTTGAAAAAAGCCTTCGACACTGTAAGTCATGATCTCCTCCTAGGAAAGCTTAAAGCTATAGGAATTGAAGAAAATGCGCTACAGATGTTCGAATCTTATCTCAGGAATAGACGGCAAATAGTCAAAATTAACGAGTACCAAAGTGATCCACTTCCGATATCCTTTGGCGTCCCCCAAGGATCAATTCTGGGACCATTGCTCTTTTTGATTTATGTCAATGATATCTGTAATATAGGTCTACACGGTCATATAACTCTATACGCCGATGATACGTGTCTGTTTTATTTTGGATCCAGTATTGCTGACATCGTTGAACTGGCGCAAGAGGATCTTAACAGGCTATATTCTTGGCTGCAATCTAATCTCTTAACTATTAACATTTCCAAAACATCTTACATAATCTTCAAAGCAGTTAATAAAAAGATACTCCCCTACACACCTTTGACAATCAATAGCATACCCATACTTGAAAAGAACACAGAAAAATATTTGGGACTACACTTGGACAGATTGCTGAACTGGGACACGCATATTGCACACATAAAAAAAAAATTATCTTCACTGATGGGATCTCTTCGTAGTATAGTCCGCTGTATCCCACGCAAAACTCGCATGACGATCTACAATTCCCTAGTGAAATCACACCTTATATACCTAATCGAGGTTTGGGGTGCAGCAACTAAAACAAGAATTGCCCAACTACAAGTTATTCAAAACAAACTAGTTAAAATGTTGTTTCATTACCCCTACCTTACGCCTACATCTAAAATCTACAGCGAAACTAATATTATGAGCATTACCCAACTGTACCAATATTATACATGCATACTTACTCGCAAAATACTCAATAAGGACATTCAAACATCAATCACACTCACACAAAATAAACACACAACGAAACGTATTCTACGCCGAGCTAGTTATATTGTGCTCCCAAAGATCAGAACTACTAATTACGGAAAAAAAATGTTTACTTTTGAAGGAGCTCAACTGTTTAACAAACTACCGTCAATTATAAAAAATAGTAGCTCGGACAAGGAATTTAAGACTAGTTTAGCAAACTACTTAAAACAACATCTTATTTGAGTGATGGTTCGATTCTCACCTTTTTTTACTTAGTTTTACTTAGTTTTTAACTGAATTTAAAATATTTTAATTGTTTTTAAGTTACGGTGCGAACAAAATTAATTGTTTTTTTTTTTTATAAGTTTTTTGTCTCATGTAAGTGACTATTTTTTGTCTTTATGAGAATAAATAATCTATAAACCTAAATAGAAGTCATTTTACAACTTTAAATTTTAATTTATTATATGACAAATATGTATGTATGTAAATCCTTTATTGTACAACAAAATTATAAAGAAGACACTGGTTAGGTATAAAGGCGGACTTATCCCACAAGGGGATCTCTTCCAGTCAACCCAGTAATGTTGAGAGAAATCTTGAGTACCTAGGCGGAAAGGCACAATCGGATGAAAACAAAAACTATATATTATTTTCATATATGTATGCTTCTCGAAATTAACCAAATTTAAGTAAAATGGCTTTAAAATAATTTAAGTGTTTAGTATCAGAAAATATTGATAGCTTTCTATTCAGGTAGATTTTACCTATGTGACCTAATTATTGATGCCATTAATTATAATATTTACATTGTCCAATCTATTTGAAGAAGCACTATTACTAATCATAAACTCAATGCTAGTTAAATTTAAAGACTCACCCGTATTTCTGCCTTACCAAACCGTTATATTTTCACACCATCATTTTCTCGTCAAAAACGAATTTCCAAACAGTAGGCATAGGATATACAGCATTCCTCTTATGATCAAATCTGTAGTTAAAGATTTACTTTAAGCAGCTTGTACAGTGTACACTCAACAAGTTCATTCTAATTTGAACCTTGTCACTTGCAGATAAGAAACTTGGGTGGATACTTCATGAAGGGAGACTGTACAAAATTTCATTCAGGTTCTGAGAATGATGAGCTAAATCATCTCTTCCAGTTTTAAATTCAATAGATGGTTTCTTAAATTCAGCAGACAGTCGTAGCTATGCTGTTTTAATTAATCATAGGTTTCTTTTGTGATTTTCTTATCATTTAATCATACTCAGATCTTCTGTTTTGATTTTATCTGTCCTATTTGCAAACGGCGTTTAACTTTCCTGGTATTTCGGTTTAATATTCTCTAGCACTTTCAATTCACATGATAACTTGCATTTTCTCTTTTTTAATACACATATTTGTCTCTATCAAATATTTAGTGTAATGTTCTTTGAAGACTTTAATTGTTCTATTTTTTTTTTAACACAACACTGCTTACTGAGTTTCGACAAACAGATGCAACTTTCATTTGTACTCATAAGTAAGAGTCACTTAAAATATGCACAAAACTTGTCCAGTTTAAAATCACTTGATTACTTCACTTTTCAAAAGTTCGTTACAACTGGGCCCATAACCTATTGGGTTAGAGGGGCAAAATAAAATATACATTTACGGAACTCAAATCAAACTGTCTATATTTCCGTATCTTATAAGGAGAGGTGTGCCTAGTAATTAACAATAGTAAGGGGTATGTTACACTCCCTACAGAGCGCTTCCTCTAATGAGTTTCAATGTCAACTGTATACGGCATACTAACTGTTCTCTCCTGAAAAACTTCTTTATAAATATTGGGTCATATGGTCTACGACCATTCCTTCAAGTGCGACAGGGACACATTCCCAATCCATAAGTCAGAGTAGGATAGATTTAGTTTTGCTATTCCAACAAAAAGGACACAAGATGCGCATTTGTCTAGTTTTTTTTTAAATTATATTTTCTTTTTGGGTATTTTCGAAACCCGTGAAAGTTAAGGCGGACTTGGTACCTACTCTCTAACACACCAAATTTAGGTTATTTAATGCATATTATATTTAAAAAGCACATTGGAATAAGATAACCAACTTCAACAAAAGCATCGACTGTATTCAACTGTCCTATATGCAAATATGTATAATGTCTGTGTGCCTCTAAACTCGACTTAACTCTCGTTGCGTGACCTATAGAGTGTTTGCGACTGTCACCATGTAGATACAACTATAGAACAGACAATTTATTTATTCAAGGATCTCCAATAGGTAGTAATAACTTATTCTTCTTAAACTGAAGAGCCGCGCTCTTGTCGGTGGGGTAAACACCACACACCTCTGTCCTACGACACTACCTCAACCTTCTCTTTCATTTGCTCGAAATAGCTCCGCTTAGGTCTCCCCCTATCTCTCTTTCCTTAAATCTTTCGGTCTATTATGTTTTTAATGAAGTGGTCGTGTCATATCAAATGCCCAATCATGTTCCCTCTTCTGCAGGCCGAGTACGATAGAGACAGCGCCGCGACAACACCGCGGTCCTATGTCAAAATTTTAACATTGACAACGCCATAGGGCGAGCAAGCCTTTGCACCCGCCCAATCAAAGTGAAGTTTCAGCGTGAGCCGAGCGCGAGTTTGTCGTTATCGTGCTAGAGTTGCTGTTAGGTATTTGTGGTTCTCAACAAACTTATATTTCCCTTCACTTGTTCCAACACTTCTTCTCCGTCCACAGCTCAAGCACAATGGCGACAAACTTACGCGGCGTGCCACTTAGCTGACGCTGAAACTTCACTTTGATTGCGCGGTCCCAAAGGCTTGCTCGCCCTATGGCGTTGTCAATGTTGACATATTGACATAGGACCGCGGCGCATTACGCGCGCTATCACCATCGTACTCGAGCTGCAAATTATCCACTCCATTCCTCTCCATAACTAGAAAACCATAATTCTAGTGTTATGCATTCCACAGAAAAGTGTAACACATCCGCGTAAGAGTACCGCTTTTGGCAAAACTGCATTCTCGATATAAATCCTGCCCGAGTTGTTTTCGATCTCTATTTTATTGGTTTGTTGAACTCGTTTTGGAGCTTGCAGGAGATATGCGCTTCACAATGTGATGTAAGTTGTTTTTGAGGATATTTAGGCCAAATTTTCGTACTTTGAAGTATTTTCATACATTTTTGCGGATTTACTATTTTCGCATTTTGGTTTTTTGTTAATTGTCTATGTGATGGTGTTGAATCAAAGATATATAGAATTATTTTTAACCGACTTCAAAAAAAAGGAGGTTCTCAGTTTGACCTGTATGCATGTATGTTTGTATGTTTGTCCGCGATTATCTCGCGTTTGGCTGAACCGATTTTGATGCGGTTTTCAGAAAAGTATTTGTCACATTTAGGGGAATGTTTTAATATTTTAACCGACTTCAAAAAAGGGGGGTTCTCAGTTTAAGCTGTATGTATGTAAAATAAAAATCAAAAATCGCTTATACTTTTTCAAAGATAACACTTAGTTTTATTTTATTAACCGACTTCGAAAAATGAAGAGGTTATAATTTGCACTAAAAATTGAAAAAATAAAAACTTAAAAAAGCTCAGTAAGTAGGTACTACATAGCACATCAAATGATATTGTATTTATTTTTCGCTTTTTTGAAGTTGGTTCTATTTTTTTAAATAAATATAAGAGACATATTTTCAAGGTAATTTTTTATTAAATTATATGTCTTGCGTTACGAGCACCTTATGTTTCTCGATCGTTACGAATTATATTGTTATTATTATTTTTGTTTATAAAAATATTATTTTTATTCTGAATTTAAAAATAATATTTTAGCTTGAAAAAATATTATCTACAGTGCAATTCACAAACATAAATACTTCCGATATCATTTAGTTTTAAGAGCAGTTATAAAAAAAAACTGAAACTTAAGTACATAAGAAAAAAATGCCAGCATTTTAAACGGACTCGATTAGCTGAAAAAAAAGAATGAATATTTTATAGCTGTTTTTTTTGTGTATAGTACATTTTCCACTTTTGTTTATTTCAGGTTATTTCAGGATTTCAGCGTTAAATATATACCTATTTAATTTAGCTATTTTGCTGTTTCGAAATTACTGCAACCAAAGTTAATTTTCACTAAAAATAACTTAATTTGTCTTCTGCTATTTTAACAAACAAGAAACTCCCAATTTGTCTGGGCCACGCGTTGTCATATGTATGCTAATTGGTAATAGCTCGGCGCATGCGCGGGGCAATAGTTCAAGCCGCCATGTTGCCGGCCTTGAAGGTTGTATGCCGTTTTTGTTCTAAATACGGTAGCTGCTTACTTTCGTTTTGTTTTAGAGATTTTCGCATATGCGTTCGTAAGTAGCGGAAAATTTTTCTAGGTCTGTGATGAAATTCTTACATACATATACTCATGCCTATAATCCCCATCGGTAATGGTTGAATGGTTCTAGAACCATCTCATACCACGTTTGACAAATTCTAAGGGTTATTAGATGAAATATGATGTAGGTATAATTAATAAACGCAAAGGCCCACACTAAGGTTTTCCCTTGTGTCGTGGGTCCCTCGGAACACACATAAAGACAGACACAAACACCCATGGCCCGAGAACAAACATCTGCTTTTCACACAAATATTTGGGACAGAGTATAACTCAACCCAGGCATTAAAACAGCGGTTTGATTTTTAATAGTAACTGACTATGAGATATAATTAATGAATGAGAAAATATTACATAAATCCGAAAAGAGGAATTTACACCTTGCAGAAACTTCAATGACCCTTAAGGCGACTACAGCACCCGATAAAGGCAGCACACATAGGAATAGTGCCATCTCCGTCTCTCAACTGGCCTGGGCCGGCAGTGCGAACAGTGTCGATACACGAAGTTTACGGACTATGAAAGCGTGCGTGCGTAAAAACATGTTCGAAAGTTAGAAAAATGAGATTTATGGAAAGGTAACAGCTTAAATCGAAAAATGCGTTAGCTACTTATCGAGAGTGTTCAATCACCAATATTTTGATAGCAAATTCAAGTTCTTGTGTGCATTTTACTATCGTTTTTAAAGCTTAAAACATACACAATATTGGTATTTAGAGGTGACTTTGTGAGCTTTTTCTATCGAACCAAAAGTGCTGAATCATGTTTTCAGCAAACTACTTATCTAGTTTATGTCCTGAATATTACCGTAGTATTTTTTTCTTCGATTTAATGCAGTGCGTCATGCTTATCTACGCATCATAAAATCGTATTTTAGGTGCTGTAGTCGCCTTAAAGTGGCATTTAAATATTATACTGTCGCTTTCCATCTTGTTGCCGTAAACAAGGACGCAGACGGCATTACATTTAAAGAAGCTTTGAACCCGCAACCTTCCGGTTACAAGACTGTTGGGCTATCACTGCTCTACAAATCAGATCACAGTAATTTCACGGCAGAACATCAGGCTATTCATGTTGATCGACGGCCGGTTTGGTCGAGTGGTAGTGACGATCTGCCTCTTGATCGGCGGGTCCTGGGTTCGATCCCCAGTCGGGGCAAACATTTGTGTGAAAAGCAGATGTTTGTTCTCGGGTCATGGGTGTTTGTGTTTGTCTTTATGTGTGTTCCGAGGGACCCACGACACAAGGGAAAACCTTAGTGTGGGCCTTTGAGTCTGTAGCGTTTATTTATTTATTTATTTATCTTGACGTCGTCGTCGCCCTTATCTCGCTTGCAATAGCCAGCTAGTGCAAATGGGTAACCTGATGTGGAGCTGTCTGTACATAGCAAAATAAATATTTTGTCGATGAAGAAAGCGTATCACTTAACTTCGTCGGATTCTATTCTGACGCACCTGGTCGAGATGACCTTGACCTAGTGACCTCGAATGTGTTAAGCTTGTAGCGGAATTGACATCCATCCTTTCGACCTAACCTCCGCTATTGTTCTCTAAAGGTTGCTGAATACCAGCGTTCTTGGAAAACATTTAACTACTTAGACAAAAACAGAAACTCCATGTTTGGTGTAATGTATACTAATTTTTAAACCCCGACAAAAAGAGGGGTGTTATAAGTTTGACGTATGTGTCTGTCTATGGCTTTGTAGCTCCTAATTCGATGCGGGTTTTTTGTTTGAAAGCTTGTGTCCTAGTCGACATGATTTTTAGCTATAGTTATTTGATCAAAATTGTTATTTTATTTGTCATACCTCTTGAAAGTACGCTATTCTAATATTGAAAACGTAATTTCTGTTCTTTGTACAGTTGGAAGGAAAAAAAAATATAATAAAAAGACACTTGACTGACTAAAACTTTTCGTGGACTTTATCGTTATCAGTTTATTGTAAAAAATTACTATTGCCATTTTCTTTATTAACGCTACTCACTTAAAGGCCCACACTAAGGTTTTCCTTTGTGTCGTAGGTCCCTTGGAACATACACAAAGACAGACACGAGCACCCACGACCCGAGAACAAACATTTGCTTTTTACAAAAATATTTGCCCCAACTGGGAATCGAACCTTAGGTAGGACCCGTCAGTCAAGAGACAGCGCCACTACCACTCGTCCAAACCGGCCGTCAAATTACAATCACCATTGGATTGTTAAAAGGGCAAATAAAATGTTATAAAGCAATGGCTTAACCTCATTTATTGAGTTCAAATATTGACCGCAACTAGACTGTTACACTATTAAAATGTCAAAAAACTTCGGTTGATAAATGGCAAATGTTTAAAATACACTTTAGATCTAGCACTTGAAATTGTCATTTGAATTTAAAACTTACGACATAGTTGTGAAAGTTCAAATTATTTATAGAATTCAGTTGCTTCACTGTACCTGGTGAGTTAGCACACATCTTGTACAGACGGCTGCAGAGATACCTAACCACCCCTACCGGATAAAGATGAAGTTGTCTATAACAAAACATAAAACTTTAAAATCGTGATTAAGCGTAATTGTTTAGTTGACAAAACTATATTAATATACAAAGTATCATTAATAGTAGATTGTTAATCGAGGGTGGAAAGAATCAATTCCCGAGGTATTTAGACGCCCGAGCGCAGCGAGGGTGGCTATAGTCCGAGTAGGAATTGATTCTTTTACCCGTGTTAAACAATCTACTTTTCATTTCGAATATGAGGAAAAATGATATTACATAATAATATTAGTAGTACGTAGTACCAGTTAAAATTAATTGTCAAAATAGGACAATTTGTGAAATCAAAAGTTACATTTTAAATATGGAACTCACCGCGTAATTGTTGCGGCTTATTCCGCTCAAAGAAATTTGCGCTAAGTTCACACTAGCTGTTTAGAAACTCACATGGCCGCAGCATTTTTTTTAAATTAGTTTTTTTTTGCATAAAACTCTTCACAGCTGACAGCAGTTCTATTTTTAAAGTTCATTCCGGCCCTTAGGTGGGAAGTAATTTGTATGAGTTTTTCCCTCCCTATGGAGGGAAGCAGCATTTTCCACCCAATAATCAGATCAAAATAACACTAGTTTCCGAGTATGAGAAATGAAAAATATCTAAAACATTTCATGAAATAACTTTAGCCTTATTTCACAGGGGTGGTCAGGTATCTCTGTATTAAATAGCGCAGGGTGGGAAAGCCAATCACTGGCGTTGAATGACAATGGCGACCATTTTTAACCTCGAAAAGGAAGAGAAGTTTTATAAAAATGACGTGTATATCTGTGTCTGTCTGTGGAATCGTAGCTCCTAAACCAGTGGAGGAAGAATACGAAAATGACCTAGTTTCCTAGGTCTTCTCCTGACGCTTTGTAACATAACAGATAGAATAAATCCTTGGGCAATCGCGCTAAAAAGCGCTAAAAGTAGATTGAGTCGCAATTGAAACGCAGCTGGGGGGCTACCACCTAAGTGAAGCTGATGCTGATTGAACGAATGGAATTTTGGCCATGTGGTGATTGGTTGAGAATAACACCACCACATCTCTTTCCGTGGGTGTCGTAAGAGGCGACTAAGGAAACACACATGAGACCTGCCTCCTAGTAATCCATCCCAGGCAACGACACTTCATTTTATTCTGAATCTAAGGTGTCGTCCTATGGTCTCATGCAGTGTGGTAGGCTCTGTAAAGGGCCGTCTGGTTTGCGACCATCCTCCTACCGAAGTCCGACGCCAAACAGCTTTCTGTGTTCCGTCGGTTTGTGGGAATACCAGTGCCTTTATAGGCATTTTCTGGATTAACTCGCTCCATCATCGACTTCATCTTTGACCTTTATGGTTAAGATCGAGGTCAAGAGTTAACCCATCTTATAATAATAATAAAAAAAATAGAATGATGCACATTGCTGTATTTGGTTCATGTCGTTAATCAAGGTCACCTTATGAAACAACCGAATACTAGACACACGGTATATTAAAAAGCTTAAAAGACACAATAAAACAGTTTCACCTTATACAAATCTCGGTAACACTTCGATACCGCGTTTTACAATACGACTAGCGCCATCTGTCGGTATTAAAACTAAGTTTTGTTTGTTAGCGGTTATATCGGCGTTGTACAGAAGCAATCGACAACGTTCCATTCGTTTACCCAGAATCAGCTTCGCTTATGGTAGCACCCCAGCTACGTTGCAATTGCGATTCAATCCACTTTTTTTTAGCGCGATTGCGCTGCAGCAAACCACCAAGCGCGGATCCAGCATTGTGGGCGCGATGAGCACGCCAATTACCCTATAGACTTGTGACGTCATACTTTCACGGTCTATTGAGGTCGATAAGCTGATGAATTGATAATATATGCAACTACAAAAGGATACCCGGGATCTTCCTTTTTCTTTGCTTACGTTACGAGTATATAACGAACCATTGTGAATTATGAGCTTTCTAGGTCTAAGGGTTTGGGCTGGGCGTTGATGAGTCAGTGAGTCACCTCTAATTTTTTTAATTTATAGATATCGACCATGAGCAAGTTCATACTCCGACTCGCACTTGGCCTACAAAATCACCCTGTATTACGTCAATGGGGAAAACTGTCTCCGATAATCTAGCTAGCGGATATTTACAAATATAAACCGAATACCTACATGTGTTTTTTTTATTATTCTTCTTCATCAGCCCATATTCATCAGCCATCTTTTTTATTATAAGATGGGTTAACTCTTGACTTCATCAATCTTGACCATAAGGTCAAAGATGAGGTCGACGATGGAGCGAGTTAACCCAGAAAATGCCTATAAAGGTACTGATACTCCCACGCACTGACACTGGCAACACAGCAAACTTTTTGGCGCCGGACTTCGGTAGGGCAGGAGGGTGGTCGCGACCCAGACGGCCCTTTACAGAGCCTACCACATCGTTTGTTTGCTTGGGATGGATTACTTGGAGGCAGGTCTCATTTGTGTTTCCTTAGTCGCCTCTTACGACACCCACGGAAAGAGATGTGGTGGTGTTACCACCCCATCTCTTTCCGTGGGTGTCGTAAAGGCGACTAAGGTGTTTCAAACCACACCATCACCACACGGTTAAAACTTGTGTACCTAACTAAAAGAAAATGTACTTATAGTAACTTTCTTTTGTTGTTTCTGTATTATTCTTTGTAGGTACCTGTATTTGTATTGCAAGTTGGTCGAATTTCAATACAGAAGAACCAGTACCCTAATTTCTCTAAATTCAGCATACCAGCTGTGTATACCAGTATTTCTGTTACGGCTAATCTGCGGAACCTCTCGTATGTCTTTACTTAAAAATTGAATCTGGTGTTAAGTAACAGTTGGTCGATAGTCCACTAGTGTTGACCGTAAAGTACGTTATAAACATCGATGAAATATATACATAAACACGGTCTAGGGACATTGCACGATTTTTCATACAAAAAAGGTCTGTTTAAGAGGCTATAATATAATAGCATACTCGAGATACATGGAGGGCTATAATTTTCTGACGAGCTAGAACTAATCAGTGTGGCCAGTCTGAAATACAGACTAACAAAAATCGCTGAGCCCAGGCCTTTTTACTCACTGCAGCATCCATACGCAAATTAATCTGTTTTTATTGTATGTATTTCTGTTTATTTTAAATGTGTGTTTTTTATGTCATTTGTGATCGTCTAAATGTTTGTATCTGTGTGCTGCATAGTAAAATTTACTTTTTATTATTATTATTATTAAACCTGAAATTTTAATTCAGTCAATAAATTTTGTTTTACTTGAAATTTGTGTAACGTGACGAAAATGATTTTTTTTTGCCTAAATTCGACCATTTTCATACAAAAAGCAGGCAAAAAGTGTATTTTTGATTTCGCTTCCGTCACGTTTTCACAAATTTCAAGTAAAATAAAATGTATTTACTAGAATTGAAAATTGAAGTTTAGCACTTGCTCGTCTGAAAGTTATAGCCCTCCATGTATCTTGAGTATGCTTTTATAGCTTCTCAAACAGGCCTCTTTTGTATGAAAAATCGTGAAAAATCGTCCCTAGACTGCGTTGATGTGTGTATAATAGGGTTGTTACAAATATTTAAATTTAGACTTTTTTGAAACGCTTACCCGCGTGGAGGATATTCACAAATTATAAGAGGGGTTTCGCCCTTGTCATAATCTACTTCGTATTTAAGTGGTGTGAGTCTGTAGTTCTCCGTATGAGACACAGGTGGCGCTAACCTATACGCACTTAGTAAGGGAATTAAAATTTTCACCACTTGACTTGAATGCACGATAGCTCAGTGTGTTGGAGCACCGGGTGATCGAATTCTGGGGTCGTGGGTTCAAGTCCCATCTGCGCCGAACATTTTTCTTTCACAATAGTTATTTTAGAATATTATAATTCTTTTGCGTCTTATATTTAACGGGGTAATAACCTAGTTGAAGCAAAACTAATAGTGAATAAGTAAATAATTATCATAGAAATGCACCGTAATAGATTGGGCACAGGCATTGGGCCAGCAGCATGGTGGACCATGGCCTAAATTTCTTTCCGAGCCCCTTAGGTACGTATGAAGTCGTTATAAACTAATTGGTACTCTAATGCAATTAATCAAAATATATTTAATGATTTTAAATCTTGAAATAAACCTCTCAATCAACTTGAAGTCCATTGCGGAAATTATTATGCTAAGTAATCTAATTTATAAGAAATTTACACATACACATATACATAAGCTCACGCCTTTATCCCACTGGGGTAGGCAGAGATTGCCACTTGCTACTATCCAAATACACCTCTTTCGCTTCCTCTACGTTCATATTTATTGCCAACAACTATCTTAAAACTATCTTAAATACAATAAAACATAAACAAAATTGTTTTCCCGTACATTGCATAATTCGTCGCCGAGAATTTTTCCACGTTTGGAGATGTTATCTAGCAAGTATTTTAGGTGTTTCATTTGTGTGTGTAGCTTTAACTGTGTGTATTGTGTCCCATTTGCCCTCAAACTATTAAGGCGACTACAGCACCTAAATTACGATTTTATGATGCGTAGATAAGCATGACGCACTGCATTAAATCGAAGAAAAAAATACTACGGTAATATTAAGGACATAAACTAGATAAGTAGTTTGCTGAAAATATGATTCAGCACTTTTGGTTCGATAGAAAAAGCTCACAAAGTCACTTCTAAATACCAATATTGTGTATCTTTTAAGCTGTAAAAACGATAGTAAAATGCACACAGGAACTTGAATTTGCTATCAAAATGTTCGTGATTGAACACTCTCGATAAGTAGTTAACGCATTTTTCGATTTAAGCTGTTACCTTCCCATAAATCTCATTTTTCTAACTTTCGAACATGATTTTACGCACGCACGCTTTCATAGTCCGTAAACTTCGTGTATCGACACTGTTCGCACTGCCGGGTCAGGCCTGTTGAGAGACGGAGATGGCACTATTCCTATGTGTGCTGCCTTTATCGGGTGCTGTAGTCGCCTTAAGTAGTTTTAGGTAATTGATGCATCAAGTCAAGTATCTAATACAGGGTGTTCAAAAAAAAAACTAAAAAAAAGAAATTCCAAAATTTAATTTTAAAAGTGAAATAGTAGTAATCAGCAGTTGCACGGTTTGGCGTCTTTCAAAATGAAAGTTTCATATAATTAATATGACATAGTCATATTCGTAATATAGCTGCGCAATAAGCTAAATTTTAATTAATTTTGAATTATCTTTTTTTTTTGGTTTTTTTGAAACACCTTGTATATCCATTTGATGCTCTGCCTATCTCATTTCATAATAAAATAAAAAAATATGTCAGTTTTGTGGTGTTCACTGTTGTAATAATGGCAAGGGAGCGGTGTAATGAGTGGACGGCTAGTGTGTCTGTTGTGCGTTACATGCTCTCGGGATTCGTATACTCCTAACACGGCTATAAGAAATTTTGTCTTCCTTTTTGGTTTGCGGCATCCAGCCGGGCTATGGTGATCGCAACGACATATTATCTGACGCGTTATCTCGTGGTCACGTGACTGTTTCGACCAATGAGATTACGAGAAAGCGTCACGTGACCACGAGATAACGCGTCAGATAATATGTCGTTGCGATCACCATAGCCCGGCAGTTATAGATACAACGACTTGGCAATGACTTTCCATACCTCCTTCCATCGATGTAGTCCTGCTATTTGCATAAACTTTATCGATAAAATCACATGAATGAAACATCACATCACTAGCAACTAGTATCTTACACCGGTAACAGACTAGCGGCCATATTGATGAATAATTTTAATGCATAATTAATTAATCAATCAGTCTATCTATCCGCATAAATTACATCGGATACAGTTAGCGAAAAAAATACGGTTAGCTCATACGTGAAATATTTTTTTTTATATCGAGGTCATTCTTTACTGTTCTGTACTGGCACTATAATTTGGAACGAGAGGTCGAATCGAGATACACATGACAAAATTATATCACGTACATATGCTAGCTTTGCTAAATACATAGAGACGCTCGTAACTTCGAATCCGAGGAAGAGCGAATGTTTTAACCCCCCCAAAAAATAATGGTGTTATAAGTTTGACGTGGGTGGTGAGTGGTGTGCCTGTGTATCTCCATGTATATCTGTGGTATCGTAGCTCCTGAACAAATAGACCGATTTGTATGCTATTTTTGTTTGAAAACTGATCAAATATTTGATCAAAATTGGATCAGCCGTTTAAGAGTTATAAGCGAGAAATGTCGGAGGTTTTATTTTTTTTAAATTTATGAGTTATATTTATAAGCAAAGTACATTTAAAAAAAATAAAAATAAGTTTATGTAAAGGCAACATTATTATAATTAAGTGAAAAAAATACCTCAGAACAGTTACAATATAGAACATTATTTAAATTATTTTTTTCTACTTTTGTTTCAAAATGTGTATGACTGTACCCTCTAATCACCCCATAAAAACTTTCGAACCTCGTAAATCAACATACGACTTTACTGTGTTATTAATAGGGTGCAAATACCTTTGCAAGATGTATTAAATTTATTCTAATAAGTGTGAGTTGGAGAAAATAATTCCTAAAACTTTTTGCATCTGAATTATACAAGTTTTATTTTCATCTGCAGAAATTATTATTGACCGAGTGAGTGCAAAGCACGATCGAAGCGTTTTATTTTCAGCTAAGGCCACATACTACTTGGAAGATACTAGTTGGGCATAGACATAGAACAAATAACACAAAATAAGTTCAGTATTCAATTGCTGTTAAAATGGCGTCCACGATTCTCGTGATTTTGTCAATTTCAGAGTATTTAAATTAAACAAATACAACATACTCAAAGATTTAAATGAATAAGTAAAAATGTTGGAGATGCCAAGTAATTTTTTTTGTTACATTTATCCTTTTCGGGAAAGGCAAAGGAAACTATGTCCATACAGCCATGTCTTCAGTGAAAAATCTTCTTACTTTAACTTAACCTAAGCCCTAAGCTCCTCATGTTCTGCGTATTTTACGCAGAACATGAGGATAGCGTCTGTTTTACGAAAACTGGCGGTGAGAAGCACAACCGCGAGGATCTTTGTCGGTACCAAACGGAGCAGAAACACTGTTATCACTTGAATTTTTCATCACTACACGAATTTTAGTCAATTTACTGCATAATACACTATTACTATTACACATTAAACAACTTTTTCACGCCGAAAACGAAAATTCAATTGACAAAGCAACCGCTCACGCCGCCGAGTTCCCGCCAAAGACCAAACGCCAAGTAAAGAAATTGCGGGTTGTAAAACGTCAGAGCCTCGTCCGTTGATGAGGATGACGATTTTAGAGCACTAAGATGTTATGACCCCACCATAGACATAGAAAAAATAAGTTACGACCCTACTTATTGTCTATGCGTTTCATTCGGAGTTTATTTTTCCGTATCATAGACAGTAGTAGTAATTTTTTTCATCCATCCGGATAGGCAAAGGTCGGAACCATACGGCCAAATCTTTCTTAAGTAATTTCTAACACTCAAAGTCTTCCTTTAAATGAAGGCAAAAGAAAGCCAAATCGTGAGTTTTCTATTTAAAAGGCAATATGCCAAATCTTTTATAATATTTTATATCATTGTCAGTCCGTGTATGTCAAATCCGGTTAATATGTCAAATCCGTTAAGTTCAAAATCCGTGATAAATATGTCAAATCCAGTGAAACATTTTATAAAATGTAGTGTAAGTATAGTAGAAAAAATCTATTGATGCAGACCATAGACATGGTAGTTTGTGAAAAAGATGCAGAAAAAACATAGACATAGAAGAAATAAGAGAGAAAAGGTTTTATGTTTTGAACATAATGTTTTGATCAAAGGTTTTGATAGGAAGCAAACGAAATTTTTTTTTTTTTTTAGTAAGTAATTATATCAAACAAATAAAAATATTTCAAGATTCTTAAATGTTGTGAAAAGAAACTAGCTTGATTTTTAAAGAATATCCCGTATATAACTGCAAAATGGTTTTCAGGCACCTTACCTCGATTTTCGGGTGCTTTTTTGAGGGCATCTTCCAGTGCTTTGTATGGTTTGCCGAGCGCGTTTTACAGACTTTTAGGCGCTACAAGCCGACAATCGAGCGGTACACGCCATATTTTATATTTTTCTTCGTTCATTTCTACTACGTTTTCATGGTAACTATCGTTCGGAAAACTCTTGTGGAGTATTATCAAGTGGGATTCCTGAAACAGGCTGTCCACACATCTTTAGCCACATATATCTTGGTGAACATACTTGGCAATATGGCTATGGGCATATACACCGACACATCCTGCAAAAAGACCACAGAAGAAAGCTCTTCGGATCTGTTCTGCGAGATTTGTCAGATTCCTAAACCCAATGGCAGCTGGCATTGTAAAAGGTGTAATGTGTGTGTCATGAGGAGAGATCACCATTGCTTTATTTTCTCTCGCTGCGTTGGATTGAAGAACCACCGGTATTTCATGCTTTACCTCATCTACATTTCTATATCTATGATTTACTCAATCTATTACACGTACTACTTTGTGGCATTGAAATTTGAGGAAGAAGGAGCATATTTAAGCATTTTTACAGTCGTTACTGCTATCCCGATGCATCGGGTTCTGTTAAAGGGTCCGTTAACTTTCAAAGACCTGTATTTATATTTTCTGTTGATGAATATAGGAATACTTATATGGACAGGTGTACTTCTATACTTCCATATGAAGAATGTAATGATGGGCGTCACCGCGTATTACTCCAAAGGATGGGACTCGAAGATTGTAAAGACGACATGGAGGAAAAACGTTGAAATTGTTTTTGGAAAGAGATGGTATCTCGTACTTTTCTGGCCTTTTGTAGACAGTCCTCTGCCGCTAATTGAAGAACATGAGAGGTAGAATAATATATAAATTAATATATATTTTTTAATAAAGCATGTGTTTGATCTTGAATACAATTTAGCTCAAGGGAAAAAATGCGGTCGATGTATATCATTACTTTTTAGCCCACGAAGGGATGCTAAATGTGCAAGTTGTGTATATCTGTGTATCTGTATGTGGCATTGTAGCACCACACGAATAGACGGATTTTAATGTGATGTGATGTACGCGACGCACTATGCTTCATTCAAAGTTTCGAAGGGAGGCCCGCACCCTAGTGGGAACGTATACCAAAGAATCAAAAGTAATCAAAATATTATATTTGTTTCTTCAACTAGTGGAAAAAATCTCCCTATAAGCAAATATTTTATAATGAGATATGTCAGCAGTCTTTAATTTTTTTAAAATAAGTACCTATTTGTAAAGAATTCAATTCGAAAATTAACTACTAAATTCGCCCTCTGGACATTCAAGAAGAAAACAACCCTTCAGCCTTGGTCTCAGTTTCGGCCAAAATCGAAACTCATTTAGACATGTTTAATATGCTACAAATATGAATATACAACTATACAAATAGTGAACAGTGAAAAAACAGTGACGTTATATTCAAAACTTTACCTGAATAAATAAATCAACACGTTAAACATGGCGACTATGGAAACTCAAAATAATAAGACATGTCTCCTTTCAATCCATCCTAGATAACGATATCTCAATTTGTTCTGAATCTGAGGTGGCGTCCTATTGGTCTCATGCGGTGTGGTAGGCTCTATAACGGACCGTCTGGTTCACGACCACCCTCCTACTGAAGTCCGACGTCAAACAACTTGCTGTGTTCCATCGGTACGTAGGAGTACCAGTGCCTTATAGGCATTTTCTGGGTTAACTCGCTCCATCATCGACCTCATCGATGACCTTGGTCAAGATTGAAGTCAAGAGTTAACCCTTTACATGACAAAAAAAAAGAAACTGGCCGAAACCGAAACTGAAAGTCGGTATCTATACCAGCTATAAAGCCATAAAGCTATAGAGCCTGCGCCCCTTGGTGGGACGTGTGTGGACTGATGATAAAATAGAAAATCTAAAGATACGTACTTATTTACATTTTTTTTCCAAATGTCCACACAGTATAACTGTAAGGTTTTTAAAACTTTTTCCAAAATATATACATTTGATTATTTTAAATTTGCTGAGAGTGAAAGAAAAACTTCGAATGAAAACTCTTCCCAGGTATACAGTAAAAGTCTGTAAGTGGGATGCGAGGGTTTTCCTGTATAATGGGCGAAAGGCTGACCACCTCTCACCATTACATAACTTGTTCCATCTGATAACCCTCACAATTTGTGTCAAACGTGGCATCAAGTAGTTCGCTAGAGCCACTGATGCTCTGTCTACCCCTTAGGCGTGAGTGTATGTAAGTATGTTCAAACACAGCAAGTTTTCGCGAGAATGAACTTAATCAATTTTTTATTATTATTATAAGATGGGTTAACTCTTGACCTCAATCTTGACCATAAGGTCAAAGATGAGGTCGACGATGGAGCGAGTTAACCCAGAAAATGCCTATAAAGGCACTGGTACTCCTACGCACCGACGGAACACAGCAAGCTGTTTGGCGTCGGACTTCGGTAGGAGGGTGGTCGCGAACCAGACGGCTCTTTACAGAGCCTACCACACCGCATGAGACCATAGGACGACACCTCAGATCCAGAAAAAAAAAATGAAGTGTCGTTGCCTGGGATGGATTACTAGGAGGCAGGTCTCACTTGTGTTTCCTTAGTCGCCTCTTACGACACCCACGGAAAGAGATGGGGTGGTGTTATTCTCAACCGATCACCACACGGTTTAGATTTAATCATACATAACTAAACTAGTGTTGTAATCTACACTTAACCTCGATGACGATGGTAAATACCATGTAAATACCTACATTAGAAATGATTCACTACGAGAAATACGTTGAGATGTCTCAACTCACGACTTTGACCTTGTCGAGTCGCTTTCTTTCTAGGAACTGAGACTATGCAGTACATTGCTGCTTTTCGGCATGCAAAAGAGGCTTTACTCTTCACTTTACGTATTCTTATACGCACTTTATTTGCGTATTCTTATACGCAAAGAATATACATATTATTATATGAGTATTATGGTGAGGGTGGCGTTTTATTATATGAGTATTATGGTGAGGGTGACGGCCGGTTTGGTCGAGTGGTAGTGACGCTGCCTCTTGATCGGCGGGTCCTGGGTTCGATCCCCAGTCGGGGCAAACATTTGTGTGAAAAGCAGATGTTTGTTCTTGGGTCATGGGTGTTTGTGTTTGTCTTTATGTGTGTTCCGAAAACCTTAGTGTGGGCCTTTGAGTGTGTAGCGTTTATTTATTTATTTATTTTATTTATAAAACCCTCATTAAATAAAATTTGATGAAAAAACGCACATTCTTTTTTAATTTATATAATACGACATACACAGTCATAAATACGCATCAAAGACTATCTGTTCTAAGAAATCTGTGATTCTACAAAAAAATATCTTAAGAAGTAATCTGAAGTTAATGAATATTTAATACACATTATAATAATTAAAAATGTATTTTTTTTAATGGAATTTATGAAAAATTTACTTAACAAAATTTTTTGTTTGATCCACTTTGGTAAGGATAAAAATTGCCTTTGTAGGCTAAATTAATACTCTGATTTTGTAGAGGGCCGCATATTAGATTACCACAAGCGTGCACTTTGTGCTGTTCCAATAAGGACGGTTTTGCAATGAAAATGGAGTAACCTGATGCGCTGGCCTCTGTACACTGCATGTAACCGATAGGATACAGGAGTGACTAAAGATTGCCATCAAGTTTGATTTAAGATAAGCTCTTTCAAATATAACAGTAATAACAGCAACGTCGTAAATTTTATTTCCTATTAAAACGTATAAGGCAATGAAATCTAGATCAAGATCTAATTTATTGTTTGTTTACTTAATATATTATTATTCATGATATACATTTTATAAAACAATATAGCTAAATGTAGTGTGGATATTATTTACTTTTCTTTTGAATTTTCGTATATTTACCAGTATTATTTTGAAAGCGTGTTTGTTTATCTTTTCTTCCTTCACGTCGTTTCGGAACAATAGATGGACCTGATTTTTGTACAATAATAGTTGAAGGGTTGAAAAATGATATATACTACTTTTTCACGCGAATAAAGTCGTGGGCGAAAAGCTAGTCTGTAACATTTTATCACCGCGAAAGTGAGTCTGTTATTTTTGACGTTTGGTGCAAATTCTTTAATTATAAGTATGTTGTAAAATTTTACACAAAATAATAATTATAGAATATAAATAATTTATTGCTTCCACGCTATACACATTACACATAGTTATAAATAACATGCAAACAAAAGAAAATTACAAAATCAAAATGTATTTTACCTATATAACATAGTGTGCCTTAATAAAAGTATTAAAAAATAAAATGTTCACATAAATTTACTTTTACTTAATATTAATTGACAAGTTTTATATTTTCATTACTAAATTTTGGATTAAAAAATAAAACACGCCATAAAATTAAAAAAAGTTTATTACTTTCTCCGAGCCGAGCAAAGTGTAAAATCATCAAATGTATGGTAGAAAACAAATTAAAGGTAAATACAGAGGCCAGCGCATCAGGTTACTCCATTTTCATTGCCAAACCGCTCTTATCACAACAGCACAGTGCACGCTTGTGGTAACCGGAGTTGCGGCTGTCCGTACATATAAAATAATAAACTTAACCAGGCATGCTGCAAAGCGGATTTCCTTGTGATTTAATTCCTTATTCTAATCAAACGATAAACAATCATATATGTCACAATTGTTGTGTCATGTCATGACACAGTGACAACATTTTGGTGACAGCTTAATTAGAGCTCACGATTTTATTGCGATCCTAATCATGATTAAACAAACAAGTGTTTTTTGTGTCATTTGTTATTACAACAGGATATTGATTTTTGTTGTTTAGGATTTATACGTTCAATTTCATAAGTTATGAATATGTTGTAACGGGTAAACTTGGTTTAACTTTTGTGAATTCCCAAAAAAAGTCTACACTAATTGCTATTTTCATCAAAACTTTAACAGTTAAAGTTTTGATGGAAATAGTTGTCAAAGCCACAAATCCTGTCTCAATGATTTCACCAAGGCAGTGCCGGATTTACAGTTTTTGTGAGCGTAAGCCACTTTATTTCCGCCGCCCCATGTACAGTCAAGAGCAGGTCACGCTTTACACTACCAATTTAAGCTGAGCTCTGATTTATACTGCGCGCCATACAACGCAGGGCCGGTCCAAAGTGTCATGCTTGACGTGCTCTTGAGTGTACCTTTCTAAAATAATAATTTTCCATATGTAGTAAGGAAGGCACTAAAATTAAATAAACTAATGAATTAGTAATTAAGAATTTTTTTACGGGACTTTAGCAAAATCATCTGTAATATCATCATAGTTTATGGTGTTTATTATCTCTGCTTCTATGTAGAGAAATGAGCTTTTATAAGGTTTTATTAAAAAAAACATGAGAAAACCTGTGAACTTGTTTGACTTTTATCCTCTGAAATCGAGTGAGCATCCTCTGAAATCTGCCGCCCCTAGGCCGCGGCCTATTGACAAATCCAGGACTGCACCAAGGACAAATTAACAAACGAATATACTTTCACGTTTTATAAAACTTATTAGAAATACGTATAATGCGGGACCTGGACCTAAATTCACAGTTATAATTTAAGTTGTTCGACACTACATGAATGCCTACTATGCACGAAAGCCACACGATTAAATGAATGAAACAGTTAGTCATTTATCAAATAAATTAAAGCTAGACAGCAATGTAAGGCTGACACAAATGGAGTCACACCAAATAAGATTGGCCACACGTCATATTACTTACTTAGAGCACTTGTTTTGCAATGAGTTTTGTAACTACACCGAAATTCCTACTTTTGTTCTGTGCCGTCGCGACGACGCGTCGTTTAAAAGCATTGGAAAAATGCTGCCATGTTTATTATAATGTGAAATTTAGTAACACAGACATTCAAGGCTAAGACAAAACTTTTTGAATTGTTCCTTATTGGTTATTGGTCGAATTGAGAAATGGGGCTGCAATGCGTAGTTTCCATTCCAAGGGACTGTTGATAAAAGAACTTGTGGCATGATTAAAACAATTTTTCAGTTATCGCTAGGATAAACGTTTTCTTTTCACTGAATCGAGACTAGACATAAATTTTAAGGGGGTACGGCGCGTACGCAGTCCCCACTACCAAAAATTACGCACCCGAGTTATCCGCATTAGGGATAATCGCAGGGGTCAACCCAACCGCAGTGCAATGGAAGGGCCTCGCCCTGGGGGAACCGCCTTCTTGATCACGGTATCCCCTGTGCCAGGTAAGTATGCTTTCACAAATACAAGGCGGCAGGGTCATTCAGACGCGGAACATCTCAATACCGCGATGTAGAAAATGTAGTCGGACTGCACAGTGACATCTAGCGGTGCGGATTGGAACTAACTAAGGGGTGAGAAAGGGTGCCGGTGCCGGTGGCGACACCGATTTACTGAACCTTTATAGCATACTCGAGATACATGGAGGGCTATAATTTTCAGACGAGCAAGTGCTAAACCTCAATTCTCAATTTTAGTCAATAAATTTTGTTTTACTTGAAATTTGTGCAAACGTGACGAAAATGCAAAAAAAATTGCGTAAATTCTACCATTTTTATACAAAAAGCAGGCAAAAAGTGCATTTTCATTTTCGTTTCCGTCACGATTCCATAAATTTTAAGTAAAACAAAATGTATTTACTAGAATTGAAAATTCAAGTTTAGCACTTACTCGTCTGAAAATTATAGCCCTCCATGTATCTCTAGTATGCTTTTATAGCTTCTCAAACAGGCCTCTTTTGAATGAAAAATCGTTCAATATCTCTAGACCGAGTTCATGTGTATATTACATTATGTATATTACCTACTGGTCGTCTGTACTATGTTTTCAAATTAGTAAAAAGACATTTAGTTATAACGGTAATTAAGGTAAAGTCTTAGATTACTGAAAATCTCGCGTAAATGTTCAATAATAATTAATCTAAGTCCAAAACGGACTTTAATTAAATTGTACACACTCATGATAAAAGTGAATAAGAACACTGGCAGAAAAGAACCGCTGAACTTGCAAAATCTAAACACTACTGTTAACTTCATAGTTCCAGCTCAAACCAGATGCAATAAAATCTGTTGAATAGGTCCTGTTCATGTCATTAAAATATAGTCTGCTATAAACTTGCAAGACCGTATCTTTCCCAATAGGCGTAGAAAACATAGAACTACATTAGTTGTTTTAATTAGTTGTTAAAACAACTAATGTAGTTGATTACTTAGACTTATTTTAAGTAATATAAATGTTTTCTTCTATACATATTATAAAGAGAAAAGATTTGATTGTTTTTTTGTTTGCATTGAATAAGCTCCGAAACTACTGGACCGATTCGTAAAATTCTTTCACCATTAGAATCCAACATTATCCGGGATGGATATAGGGTACATGATTTTCCAGAATTCCCACGGGAACGGTGTCCCAGGTGGAATTCTAGTGTAAAATAAAGTTATTTTGACTTCAACAATTACAGTTAAATTTAATTTAAATATTGTGTATAAAACTGAAAACCTATAATAAACAGCTTTCCACAAATAATGTTCATTCAATTAACTTTATTGGATACGAAGAAACTAATCAGAAATACGGACACCTACGGTTATGACAAAAATGTATATATATTAAAAATATTAGAGGTAGCATATCTTATCATATAACTAGCATTCCGCCCGGGACTTCATTCCCGTGGGAATTCAGGAAAAACTATGTACCCTAGGACCATCACGGATAACGTAGGATTCTAATGGTGCAAGAATTTTTCAAATCGGTCCAGTAGTTTCGGAGCCTATTCGATGCAAACAAACAAACAATCAAATCTTTCCTCTTTATAATATAAGTAAAGATAAAGATATGCAAATCTACAGTGCACCGTTATCTTGACAATGCAACTAAATTAGACATCTTTATTACATCCAGTCTTACTAAAAAATTTAATATCAAAACTAGTCGTGTTATAAGGAAAAGTTGTCTAGGAACTATGTTATCTATGTAAAAAATCGGAAGTTAATGCAAGTGTTATGTTAGGTTACTATAACGTATAAGAGTATGTAATTGTATGTGAGAAAATGACGTAAAAGTTACATAGTTCACTTTATTGTATAAACTGGATGGTTGCCGAGGGTTTGAAAGTTCAAAGCACATTACAAGGTAGATTTAGATCTTATCGCAACGGAACATGGTTGCTTTTGTCACATCTTGACTGTACCAGATTGTTTTTGAAAGTGATATGAAGAGATTCAAAGAGAGATGATACATATTTTAAGTTTTTATTGTTTTTTTCTTGCTTTTGACACACGAGTTTTATTAGTTTGTAAGGATAGGTAGATTTTTATGATTTTTTGCCGTATTCGTTTCTAGTAAAATACATTTTAAACTCACATGTTTAATATGCGCTTTATTTAATTTTTTAAGATGCGTCCCCACCGAGGGGCACGGGCCTTCCTTCGAAACTTGAAGGGGATTTAGGCTAAAGTCCACCACGCTGTTCTAATGCGGGTTGGTGGACCGCTCGTCTTTAAAAAAAAACTTAGATGTGCGGTTTTCATTACGTTTTCCTTACCGCTGAGCAAGTGGTAATTAAAAATGTCTGTTACTTTTTGAAGCTTTTCTTTTGTGAACTCGTTGAAATCTTTTTCATGCAATATCGGTAATTCCTTAAAGAAAGCTTCAATTTATTACTGTTTCAGTTCATCATTCCCATTTTTTATACAAAGTGTATATGTGGGTTCGTTCTTCAAATCAAAAGGCTTCTCTACTTCTAGAAATCTACCGTGTGGTGATCGGTTGAGAATAACACCACCCCATCTCTTTCCGTGGGTGTCGTAAGAGGCGACTAAGGAAACACAAATGAGACTTGCCTCCTAGTAATCCATCCCAGGCAACGACACTTCATTTTCTTCTGAATCTGAGGTGTCGTCCTATGGTCTCATGCGGTGTGGTAGGCTCTATAAAGGGCCGTCTGGTTCGCGACCACCCTCCTACCGAAGTCCGACGCCAAACAGCTTGCTGTGTTCCGTCGGTGCGTGGAGTACCAGTGCCTTTATAGGCATTTTCTGGGTTAACTCGCTCCATCGTCGACCTCATCTTTGACCTTTATAGTCAAGACTGAGGTCAAGAGGTAACCCATCTTATAATAATAAAAGTCATTTTTTTCTAAAAACCTTTTTAATATTCCATAGTGTAACCACATAAACTACTTAAATTTCTCTAGAATTCTGTAGCTATGACGGTAGACTCAAAAAAGTGAGGCCTCTTAACAAATCTGTAACACTTTCCCAACCTTCCCCACTCGATCTTGACACGAAATCCTAATGTGTACCGATTATGCTAAATCACCTTCGTAATCAACATACTAATGTCAACAGTGTCAATTCATGTCAATTGTATATGTTAACACTACAGTGCGATTAACCTTGCTCTCGTAGCGGACTATAAGACCCGCTAACAAAGGGTTATAATGGTTGTAATTAGTTATGAGAAGACAATGAATTGTAGGCGCATAATCTTTGATCCCATTTCTTGCATTGCATGTATGTAAACTCTTTAATGCAAACTCTTATAGACTAATACAAAAGATACATAGATGTGCAAAGGCGGACTTACCGCTGAAGGGATCTCTTCCAGTCTACCTTAGAGATGGCAAGAGAGAGACAGATGTGGTGCGGGTTACAACGCAATAATGTTTGCATTACTACCAATTAATTAATAAAAAAAATTAAAAAAAGAAATTAACATATGAACCTATTTCTACAATATATATATATATAAATATACTGCATAATATAATATACATAATAAATAAATCTATGTTCAGACGCATTTACCTACAAGTTACCTACAAGTTACAAAGCATTAGCTATCAGGAGCCGATGGAAAACCCCAGAATTTTTTTACCGACTTCTGAAATGAAGCCAGGGAAGGAGCAGCCCTAACATGTATAGGGAGCTGATTCCAGAACCGTACACCCTGCACCGAAAATGATTTGGTGTATGTCGTCGTGGCGTGAGTGGGCACCGCCCCATCACAGAAAGAGAATTTCTCTTTAAGATACCCTGGAGCGCTAGGATTGTTAAGAGTATTAAATAAAAGAGACAGGATATGAAGATCCCTGCGGAGTCTGATTGGGAGCCAATTTAGTTTGCTTCAATATGCCGAGACGTGGTCAAACTTGCGGAGGCCATACACATACCTTGCATCAGGTATTGACGTTTACTAAAATGGTACCGATAGCAGCACGTCAGGTTATTTGTGATACAAAAGCCGGCGCTATCACCCTATTCCAGTTACCAATCCTTTCCTTACTTATCCATACTAATATTATAAATGCGAAAGTAACTCGTCTGTCTGTCTGTCTGTCCGTCCGTCTTTCACGCCTAAACTACTGAACCGATTTTGATGAAATTTGGTACAAAGATAGATTAGAGCCTGAGAAAGGACATAGGCTACATTTTATCTCACATTTGGGCACGATATAACCTGTAGTCCATGCGGGCGGAGCCGCGGGCAGAAAACTAGTATTATAAATGCGAAAGTAACTCTGTCTGTTTGTCTGTCTGTCTGTCCGTCTTTTACGCCTAAAATACAGAACCGATTTTGATGAAATTTGGTACAGAGATAGATTAGAGCCTGGGAAAGGACTTAGGCTACATTTTATCCCACATTTGGGCACGATATAACCTGTAGTCCATGCGGGCGGAGCCGCGGGCGGAAAGCTAGTGAAAAATAAATAAACAAAAAATAAACGCTACACACTTATAGGCCTACACTTAGGTTTCCCTTGTATCGTGGGTTACCCGGAACATACATAAAGATAGACACAATCACCCATGACCTGACAACAAACATCTACTTTTTACACAAATATTTGGGGACCGTCGATAAGAAAGGGAAAGTCGTTCAGTTTATGTTCTAAACTTTAGCTACTTCAAATTTAACCCATGTACGACGAATGTGCACGTTTTAGATAACTGACCTCAACTAACTAAGCTGGGAAACCCATCACGTAATGGTCTGGTAAGAAGACGATGTTCATTGCGCATTCAGTTCACGAACTGGAAAGCGACGCAAGCGCTGATCTGACTTGTATTACGAATTGCAGTGCGCCGACCGTTCTCACGCTTTTGCTGATTTTTGGATTCGATAGGCGAGTTGCGAAAATGTGAACTTTCTGTGTCTGACTTGCATCTATTGTCTACTATGAAGTTTGTTTTTAAACCCCAACAAAAAAGATGAGTGTTTTAAACCCAACAAATAAATTTGATGAGTGTATCTATTTATCTGTGATCTGTATATTTGTGTATCTGTGTCTATAGATAGATAGAAAATGCTTTATTTTGGTGTACAACACAGACATCACAATATAGAAACACAGAAGAAACACAGAAAACACTTAACAGACACAAAGACAAAAACAAATTAAAGGCAAATTAAAGATATAACTAAAAAACACTTACAAACATAAAACAAAGTGCTGCACTGTGCTGCCTGTGTCGCACAGACGAAGTTGGCGCTGGCTCAGCATAATGCTACAGTTTTACCTGTAGCGCTGATATTCTGCCAGGACCAAGTATGTTTGTGGCATCGTAGCTAATAAACGGACGATGGGTCGATTTTTATGCGGTCTTCTTATGTTTGAAAGCTGACATACTCAAGATGGTTCTTACTTAGCTATATTCGATCAAAATTGGTTCAGCCGTTTAAAAGTTACTAGTGATGATTATTTGAAAGTTTTGTCATCGGCCCATTCACCATCACTACACTGAACTAATGCGAGTTGGTGGACCGCTCACCACGCAAAACTTGAAATTTTCTGAGGATTTCATAAAAAAAATGTATTTATTCAGAAAAAAAGAGACAGTAAATTAAACAGTGCTTCATGGTACCCACACTAGGATTCCCTGTGTCGTGGGTTACCAGGCTCATTCCCTCAGTTCAACATCATTATAGAAAAATTTAGAACATGTATTAAAAAATAAAATTCGTTTCACCATCTCACGATATTCACGATGTTCTTTAGTTTCATCACGATATTTTCCTTCACCACTGAGCAAATAAAAATGAATGAGTAGTCCGTATATTAATCCAAAAATACAAATCTGTTGATTAAAGAACCAGTCTTGTAACCGGAAGATTACGGGTTCAAATCCTGATTAGAGCCATTACCACTACATTCGTCTTTTCAGAATAACGCCGTACAGTAATTAAAGTATTTCTTGTCTTTTGAAAACTTTCTTATACGAAATACGAAATTTGCCGAACCACAATAAGAAAAAAGAAGCGCTGTACGAATATTTTTTTGATGATACTTTCTAAGCAGTGAAGGAAAACATCATGATGAAACCCTCACGTCCAAATATCTAAGTTTTAGGAAAATGCTCATTCTATGGTGGACTATGGCCTAAACCTCCTTCAGTACTTCGAAAGCTGGTACTGTTCCTTGGTGGGGACGCATATGAGCTGATGACAACAATGAATAAAGTAGTGATAGTTTGTTAGTTGTTAGCCAACTTTATGTTGCACACAAGTAAGAAATTCTCATTAAATAGGACCATAAACCAACAACTATCTAGATCTCCCAGATAATGAACAGGTCTTAGCTAACATTTAGGTCAGCGCAATGACCTATGATCTAAAGTTGTCGGGTTTGGTAAAGTGCATTTGTTATTAGTAATACCTCACACCTATAATCCATATCGGGGTAGGCAGAGCATCGGTGGTTCTAGAAACACTTGATACCACATTTGACATAAATTCTGAGGTTTATAAGATGAAACATGATGTATAATAGTGAAAGGTTAGCCTGTTGCTCAAGATACAGCAAAACCCTCGCGTCTCACTTATTGACATTTTTTTTTATTTTTATAATAAAGATATTAGCATCCACAGACTTGATGTCCGTGCCCTTGTCTAGATTAAGTGTTTTATTGTTAATACTTACTTTTTCTGTTAAAAATACTTTACTATACTTTTCATAGTAGTTTACAGTAGATAAATAGCTATAATAAAGATATATATTTATATATTACATAATGTATTTTTCTAAACCAGTGACGGTTCCCCGCTGTTGCATCCAGACCTCAAAGCATCCATGACGGCTCTGTCTCGACTTTTGATCGCCATTCTGAGGTTGTAATTGACCACTTTTTCCCTGCCTGCCGCCTCTGCTTCTTTGATGAATCTGCCTATCGCATCGTTACCATCATCCGCATAATTACTTATTGACTTTTACAGTATGCTTGGGAAGAGTTGGCAGCTGGCACATTCTAAGATTTTCTTGCACTTCTAGTCCAGTATGGAAGCATTAGTCAATATTACTTAAATATTGATTTTAGAGATTGGACTGCGTAGATAACAAAGAGATTTTTAAAACTTGTTCCATCCATTTATACACCCACGCTTGTTATCCCTGACAGGGTAGACAAAGCATCATATAGTTCACATGAAGCCATCTATCTATGGAGGGGACGCCCGTCAGGCACAGGTGGGTGATCTGTCCACTTATTTGGGACCATTTCACCAATTCCACATAACAGCGCATGAATTTTACCTCTGAACTGACAGTTCCACCTCTTTAAACCTCCCAGAAGCTTTTGAAAACCCAATTATCTCCTTTATACCAATCTCTTGTATTTGTTCTTCTTTTACCTCATCCATGCATATTGTCTCCCATCTTACCAGCGCGTACAGTGGACATTCAGTCAGGAAGTGCAAACCCGTTTCCTCCTTGTCGCATTCTGGGCAGGTGGGATCACTTTTTAAGCCCATTATTGTTAGGTGTCGGTTCAAAGGACAGTGTCCCGTGAGCAGACCCACCACAATCCATGTCCTTTCTATTTAGCTTTAGAAGTTGTTTCGACTTTCTTTTCTCTTATGTCTTTAGGAAGCTTTTTATGAAGCCATTGAAGTATATAGTGATGATAGGTTGTCAGCCTTGCCCTCGATACAGAAAAACCCTCGTCTCCCACTAACAGGCTTCTACAGTATCACCTCGAAGAGTTGGTGAACTTCACTTACCTCGGTGTCAGGGTCAAACCGCCAAATGGCCTCTGATTTAGCTTAAAATGACTGTAATCAATCGAAAACAGCCGTAACTGCTGGCTTAGCGTTTCTTCCAAAGCCCGGAAATAAATTGCCACTTTGTGGTCACCCATCAGGCACCTGCCCTTGTGTAAGTTGATACAGAATTTCGTTAAACAATAAGCGCTAGTAGCCTAGTGGCGCTCGCTCGATCAGTAAGGTTAAACAACGCACATAGAGGCAGGGAACCTGATGGGTGACCAAAGTGGCAATTTATCACGAGCGTGCTTCGGAGGGCACGTTAAGCTTTCGGTCCAGGCTGTTGTCGATTGACTACAGTCGTTAAAACCAAGTCGGAGGCCATTGTGAGGCTTGAAAACTCTGACACCAGGGTTAGTCAAGTTGGCCACGCACTTGACGTTAACAAGAAGAAGAAGTTAAACAATAGTGACATAAACTTAAAATGAAAGCTAACACGACCTTTCCCAGCAATTGCCGAGGTTGTCTCAACCGAGACATCGAACCTGTGACTCAGTTTAATTATCAAGCGACATTGACATTTCATGAGCGGAAGCCGTGGGTGGTAACTACATTGTAGTAATTATAACACGAGAAATAAGGTTGAGTTGATTATTTCGCGAAATATTATCCCTACTAATATTATACATGCGAAAGTAACTCTGTCTGACTGTTGCGCTTTCATGCCTAAACTACTGAACCGATTTTGATGAAATTTGGTACAGAGATAGATTAGAACTTGGGAAAGAACATAGGTTACATTTTATCCCACGGCCGGGCACGATATAACCTGTAATCCATGCGGGCGGAGCCGCAGGTGGCAAGCAAGTAAGAAATATAAGATGAACTAGTTTTCCACCCGTGACTTCCTTCGCAAGGATTCATAAGAGTAATATAGAGGGTTATTTAGTATTTTAACATTTTTTCTTTTCCTTAAATTATTTCAGAGGGCTATTATACAAAAAATTCAAAAAAATACAAAATTATTTATTTTTGGAAAACCCGTACAATATTAACAATATTGATTGGAGTGTTCTAGCGAGTACGCCTGTGTCAGAAGACTCCGCTCTTCCATAAAAAATACATTAGATACAATTAATAATATAACAAAAAAACAAAAAGTAAAAAATTAAAAAAAAAAAAATTAAAAATAATTTATTTCCTTAACTTAGCATTACATTATTATATTATGTTACAAGAGCACTTCCTTTTAGTAATGTTAAATACTTGTGTGGGGAGGCTCTGCTCTTCCATAAATAGATAAGTAGGAAATTCTTACAATAAAATTGTTACGACAAAGAAAAACAGATTTCAAAATATTAGTGAAGTAGTGATGTGACTAAGAGTATAGGTATAAGAGCGCGTTTATGTGCCTGCGTGTGTGTGTGTGTATGTGTGTGTGAATGTGTGTTTCAGAGAAATAGAAAGTAAAAAACATATTTTGTTTTCCTTTCAATTTTAAACACAATATTCAAGTTTATATATATGTGTGTGTGCGTATGTGTATGTGTGAGTGTGTATGTGTGAATATGTGTGTGTAGGTGTGAGTATGTGTGTATTATTAAAGGTATTATTTGTATTAGTGCAAATAAAAGGGTTTTTGTGTTTTCCACCCGCCGTGGGTTACCTGGGAGAGATCAATGTTTAGCGATAAAGACGCTTTTGTACACTTTTACTTATGTTAGTTCACTATCCATGTCTCCTTTTTTAAATATGCAATAAAGTATTTCTTTCTGTCTATCTATAGGGCTTAGAAGATTTTTGCATGAAGGCTGGCCTACCTTGCATCTGGCTTGTTATCGTTTCTCCAAGTTATCAAACTTAACCCAAGCTTTTATAATTTCATTTCTAGTTGATATGGATGTCGGCGCGGGGCGGTGACGGTTACAGCTGCCCCTATGGCGCTCCTTGTGCCTTCGAGCCAGCGCCCCCAGGTCGGGCACCGCCCTGTGCGCAACCGGGGCTCACTTACTGCCTACATCCAGACCCTTATCCTGAGTAAGTGTCCATCATTATCATAAATGTATAACTTGTAGCATAAACACTATATCTTCATCACACATAACATAATATATTAGGTACTGTAGAGCCTTTTGTTTTTTAACCCCCAACAAAAAAGAGTGGCTGTCGCAGAACTGACGAGCGTTGGACTAGACAGGTTCTCGAATGGAGACCACGTCTTGGCAAACGTAGTGTAGGACGACCCCCAGCCAGATGGTCAGATGACCTTAAGGCGACTACAGCACCCGATGAAGGCAGCACACATAGGAATAGTGTCATCTCCGTCTCTCAACAGGCTTGGGCCGGCAGTGCGAACAGTGTCGATACACGAAATTTACGGACTATGAAAGCGTGCGTGCGTAAAAACATGTTCGAAAGTTAGAAAAAAGAGATTTATGGAAAGGTAACAGCTTAAATCGAAAAATGCGTTAACTATTTATCGAGAGTGTTCAATCACGAACATTTTTATAGCAAATTCAAGTTCCTGTATGCATTTCACTATCGTTTTTACAATATTGGTATTTAGAGGTGACTTTGTGAGCTTTTTCTATCGAACCAAAAGTGCTGAATCATGTTTTCAGCAAATTACTTATCTAGTTTATGTCCTGAATATTACCGTAGTATTTTTTCTTCGATTTAATGCAGTGCGTCATGCTTATCTACGCATCATAAAATCGTAATTTAGGTGCTGTAGTCGCCTTAAGAAGATAGCGGGTAGTGGCTGGATGAAAACAGCGGAGGATCGTGTAAAGTAGCGCACCTTGGGGGAGGCCTATGTTCAGCAGTGGACTGCAATAGGTTGATATGATGATCTGTTCTCCCAACAGATTCAGGTCAAGAGTTAATCCATCTATAATTAAAAAAAAGTAGTGTTTTACAATAGAGACCATAGGCGTGAGATTATGTGTGATGTATGTAGGGTTTGAATTTTTGCTAAATTCCCCCTTACAATATTAATGTAATTTAAGCTCCCCTCAGTGAGGACGTATATGGGCTGACAAAAAAAAAGGCAAAGTATTGAATTCCTTAATAGAAGCACAGACGTCAACAAGTCAGGTTACCCATTTGGATTCTTCATTCATTTGGATGTGGGATCTTCCGAAACCACAACTATGTTAATCTAATGGGCCCATAGGCGTCGAGTGGTAGTGGCGCTGCCTCTTGATCGACGGGTCCTGGGTTCGAATCCCAGTCGGGGCAAATATTTGTATAAAAAGCAGATATTTGTTCTCGGGTTATGGGTGTATGTGTCTATCTTTATGTGTGTTCCGAGGGACCCACGACCCAAGGGAAAACCTTAATGTGCTTATTACTTTTAAGAACTATCTACCAATGTATAATGACGTCAATATTTTTTTTTTCTTTCTATCTATCTTTCATTTGCAATACGAAAGCCGTTACTATTACGAGCGAGATAAAGGCCTCGTCAAGGTCAGTATGCATAGCCTGATGTGCTGCCGTGTGTACAAAGGAACCTTCAACTGTATTCTTCTTTTTATCGTGTATGTATATGTATACATAATAAAAAAAAGTATATAGAAAAGAATGTGGCGAACTTGGCTTACCCTAGTCTCAGAGTTTTCAAACCGCACAATGGCCTCTGATTTGGTTTTAACGACTGTAGTCAATCGACAACAGCTGGGACCGACAGCTTAACGTGCCCTCCGAAGCACGGAAACGCTCGTAATAAATTGCCACTTTGGTCACCCATTGGGGGCCTTTTTATAATTCGAACGGCACGGCACGGCAAAAATTGAATCACCATTGCCTCCTATTTTCCCAGCTTCTAATATCAATAGTACTTAGGAGGCAATGGTAATAAAATTTTTCCGTGCCGTTTTCGAATTTTATAAAGGCCCATTAGGTTCCCTGCCTCTGTGTACGTTGCTTAACCTCACTGATCGGTTGAGATCAGCGAGCGCCACTGGTAGCCCAGTTCCTCACCTGTATTAACTGTAGTAATTTTTTCCGCATTTCCAGACACATAATCCGCAAGCTGATCCAAGCTGGGCAGTACGACATCCGCACTCTCCTCTCGGACGAGAGCCGAGAGGAGTTCAACTCTCGCAAGGGGGACTACCCTTACGGCTATGGACCCAACTCCCTCCCGCACGTCGACCAGATCTCTCTGGTCAATGAGGTGTTTCCCAAGACTTACAACACTAAGTTCCACACCAGGTATAATCATGGTTAGTATTGACAGAAGCACGATCTTTATTATTTTAGTTGCAATAATCTCATGCTAGAGGGGATCGCTGTCATATACAGTTACTGACCGATGCAGAATGATAAACAATACAATGACGGCCGGTTTGGTCGAGTTGTATTGACGCTGCCTCTTGATCGGCAGTTCCTGGGTTCGACTGGGAAGTCGGGGCAAACATTTGTGTAAAAAGCAGATGTTTGTTCTCGGGTCATGAGAGTTTGTGTTTGTCTTTATGTGTGTTCCAAGGGACTCACGATACAAAAGAAAACCTTAGTGTGGGCCTTGGAGTGTGTAGCGTTTAAAAAAATTGATATACTTGCACACAAGGATACACAACAGAAGATATATCAGATGACATGCTATCACTATGTAACGAAACGTTATGGGGTGATTGTTCCCATGAAACTGAACAACTTTCTTCAAGAAAGCTACCTATATGAAATTCTCAAAAAAGTGTTCCCATACAAAGGCAAATCAGCGATCGCTCAATTTATATGGAGTGGCGAATTTTTTGTAATATTTCGACCTGGGGGAAAGTTGTTGAGCTTAATTTACATCCTTGCATCCTTATTTATGTCATATCCATAATTAAAATTGACTAATTTAAAGACACATAATAAATTAATGTTTCTAGGTAGAAAAAAAAACATAATTTAAATTATTATTTTTTTTAACAATTTCTTGCACACATGAAAATTAAACAGTTAGTACAAGAAAAGATAGACGATACAATAGATATAGCTTGTTCTATTTAGAAATTTCTTCCAGAAAACCCAAGGATAGGAAATGTGAAACAAAAATTAGCAGATACTTAGTCGTGCGCGTTATACGAAACCCAATTAAAAAAAAAACAAACATTCACGTAAACATATTATTACAAAACAAATATACTAAGTAAAATATATACATATATAGACACATATACATATACAATACTTAAACCTAACAGTTATTACATTCTTGTAAAATTCCAGACATCTTCTCGCAGAAAACGCCGCTGCAACCACCGTCACCAGTCGACCCCACGCCGTACAACATCAACGCATACCAATCGCAAAACTTCTCCAAATTCGGTTACCATGGCTACCAAACTTCTCCAGGCTACTGGACACCGAACCAGTATGATAATTACGACAAGAAAGTGTACAGACAGAATGTGAACCCTAATCTGGGCATTTACAATCAGAATTTCTTTGATAACACGAATTTTTACCCGAATTATGATACGATGGATTGGTTCCGGCAAACTTCGAATGGAGTGACGCAGTATAACCCTAATGAATGGTGGAAGTAAGTATGGAACTTTGGTCAACAATATTCCAATTAGATAATGGCGGTCAAAGTTCACATTTTTTTTTAAAGTTTAGTCTAATTAAAACCATAACACCTAGTAATAAAATCATAAATAAAAAAATGAAAAACAAGAGCTCACGGTGATAGCCCAGTTGATAATGAGCCAGACTTGTTACTAAGATGTTGTAGGTTCAAATCAAATAAATTCATCTTTTCGGATTTATGTATGGGTTTCTCATCAATTATCTCTGGCTCAGCGGTGAAGGAAAATATCGTGATGAAACCCGCACGTCTAAGAAAATTCGTTTTCGAAAGGCGCGCGGCCATAGTCCACACACCCGACACCTTATGTAAAAAAGGTAACGATAAACGGAAAGTGTAATAAATAAAAGCTTTTCTTCAAAAATTACCAATATTGCTTGGAAAAGATTTCAACGAGTCAACAAAAGAAAAGGTTCAAAAAGTAACAGATATTTTTAATTATCACTCAGCGGTGAAGGAAAACATCGCGATGAAACCTGCACGTCTAAGAAAACCCGTTGTGAAAGGCGCGTGATCTACCAACTCGCATTGGGCTACCGTAGTGTGGACTATGGCCTAAATCCCCTTCGCATTTCGAAGGGAGGATCGTACTCCTCAATGAAGTCATATATGGGCTAATAAAAAAAAGCTCACATCTCAAGTGAGCTATCAAGACATTTTTTTTACGCCAACCCGATATCTACAGGGTGAAATTGAAAAAATTCGACTAACTTTGAGGGATGAATGTAACCATGATTACGAAAAACTTTTTCTATCGGACCAACTTTCCTACTAAAAACAAAATCAGTTGTTCCATACAATTTGGTTGAGTACGTATTGATTTTTATCCGTGTGGTGATCGGTTGAGAATAACATCACCCCATCTCTATCCGTGGGTGTCGTAAGAGGCGACTAATGAAACACAAATGAGACCTGCCTCCTAGTAATCCATCCCAGGCAACGACACTTCATTTTTTTCTGATTCTGAGGTGTCGTCCTATGATCTCACGCGGTGTGGTAGGCTCTGTAAAGGGCCGTCTGGTTCGCGCCCACCCTCCTACAGCTTGCTGTGTTCCGTCAGTGCGTGGGAGTACCAGTGCCTTTATAGGCATTTTCTGGGTTAACTCGCTCCGTCGTCGACCTCATCTTTGACCTTATGGTCAAGATTGAGGTCAAAGTTAACCCATCTTACAATAAAAATAAACTTTTGTATGGAACAGTAGACTTTTTTAAGAGGAAAGTTGGTCACACAGAAAAAGTAGTTCGTAATCATGGGTAGATTCATCTCTCAAAGAGTGTCGAATGTTTTCAGTTTCACCCTGTAGTTTCTGTATTGTTGATCGAAGACTTGGACTTAAAATCATAATGCTCTCTCTTTTATACTCTTATTAAAAAAATGCCCATTGTAATTTCAAATTAACTTTTAAAAAGTAACGTAACACAATCGCACAAAGTCATTGTTTCTCTGTGTCCAAATTACAGCGATGATTGCTAAGTACAGTAGATAAATCAGTATACTTTACAGCCGTGGGAAGACCGTGCTTTACAATAATGTGGGTAGATTACATTGTGTATAGATTCTCCTTAAATTTCGCAAACAGATTACGTAATTATGATCCGGGTGTGCGTTTGCAGATTTCTTTAATTTCGCTAAAAAGACGGCAAGTTAGGCGTCCAAAGATAACACTATAGGTATCTAAACCGGTAAGGAAGCGCGTGTCTATCTACACACATCAACACGGTCTAAGGATATTGCACGATTTTTCATACAACAAAAGAGGTCTGTTTGAGAAGCTATAAAAGCATACTCGAGATACATGGAGGGCTATAATTTTCAGACGAGCAAGTACTAAACCTGAATTTTCAATTCTAGTCAATAAATTTCGTTTTACTTGAAATTTGTGAAAACGTGATGAAAACAAAAACGAAAATGCACTTTTTGGCTGGTTTTTGTTTGAAAATGGTCGAATTTATGCCATTTTTTTTTATTTTCGTCACGTCTTCACAAATTTCAAGTTAAACAAAATTTATTGACTAGAATTTAAAATTCAGGTTTAGCACTTGCTCGTCTGAAAATTATAGCCCTCCATGTATCTCGAGTATGCTTTTATAGCTTCTCAAACAGATCTCTTTTGTATGAAAAATCTTGCAATATTCTTAGACCGTATTGACGTATGTATTTTGTGGATTGAATCTCATGAGGTATGGCATTCTTAAAGTGTTACAAAGGTTTATAAAAAAAAAAAATCAATACTAGGCCTGGAAAATGCTAGATGATGCTATAATGGATTCGCTCTTGACCACAATCTAGATCAAGGGTGAAGCTGTGATCGAGTATATAGCAAGCTCACCCAGAAAAGCCTATTCACTCGGGTTTCAAAAAGATTCGGGTACTATAACTCGCATACTACTTATAAGAATTTCTTTTACTTTCTTTCATACATAAATTTTATCACATGTCGTCTATAGACTTCCATATAGACTATATTATAAATTCCATATTATAATGCGAAACTCTATCTGTGCCTGTCTGTCTGTTTATTACGTTTTCATGACTAAACTATGTACCCAACAAATTTTGAAGAAATTTCGTGTGTATATCGGAGGGCCGCAAATCAGGTTACCACACGAGTGCACTCTGTGCTGTTGTGATAAAACCGGTCTGGCAATGAAAATGGAGTACCCTGATGCGCTGGATTCTGTACAAGGCTGCTAGCGTTGGTAGGGACATAGATATACTGATGACGATAATGATATAGTTTAAAGTAGGTACCAGAATGGACATAGGCTACATCTGATCTTGAAATGTTAAAGAGTTTCTACAGGGGCACGATATTACCGAATTTCATGCGGGCGGTGCGGTTATTCATCTCTCTTCTTCTCCTTTTCAGGTACATATCTCCGTCCCGCTCAGACGTGACAGTCCAGCGGTCGGTCTCGTACCCAACACGCTCGAACACAAGGAGAGCGGTTAGAAGAAAACGCAACGCTGAACTAGTAAAGGCTGCAGCAAAGCGGCCTCTTAGCGGTGCTGAGGCTTTGAGGATAGCTCTGGGCCTCGCTAGGTATGTTAGTTACTTACTTTTAGCAAGACCGATTTAAAAAAATCTAATATGTACATGCACTATCAGTATTTGGTGCCAAAATGATTAAAAATAAATGTTAGGGTGCTTCAATTAATTACTCGCCAAACTAAACAGTGTGACAGCAAAAAGCGCTCTGAGTAATGAAAATGAAAAACCCTACCACTAATTACCACTGTGGGCCTGCTCCACGAGGCGTGATCAGTGTGTTCCTCAGATTTCACTTAATAAGACTTACATTTAATTTAGGATTTTGCCATAAAAGGTGAATTTTAGAGGGTGCTTCGTTCCATGAAAGTTAACGACTTTCCCCAAGATTCTAATATTTTAACCTCTCATAGTGCGGCGTAATCAGATTTTTTTTCTTAGGGAAAGATTCTCGCGCATCTTCTTGTAAAATTATTTATGTAATTTTATTCTTATTTTTCTTAGACTATCGCTGATAAAAATATTGGATGGCCTTTAATTAATAAAATAAGTCACCCCATATATGATTTTCTTGGTAATGCCTGAAAATAATCACCATTTTTTTATCAGCCTATGTACACATCCCCACCAAGGGGCCCGGGCATGGGCCTATCTTCGAAACACGAAGGGAGGTCCGAATCACTTAACAAAAAAATCCTCTTCTCTTATTCCAGTGCAGAGACATCAGCGGAGCGCCCTCGCCGGCAGACAGGGGTGACCCAAGAGCTCTGCAGCACCAGAACTGAATTTATCACCCCCCGGGCCGCGCTCAACAACAGGGGGGAGTGGCGGTTTGTTGTCAACATGCCTGATAACATGACACAGCTGGTTCGAGCCGAGTTGTGCTTGTAAGTTTTTTTTAAGCTGTTGGGCAAAGGTCTAACTTGCGACCCTTTATTTATTTTAGCCCGCGAGGTACAAAGAAGGGTGTTATAAGTTTGACTTGTGTTTTGTGTCATGATATCATCGTAGCTCCTAACTGAATAGACTGATTTAAATACGTTTTTCAACCCCTGGAAAAAAGGTTTTTTAAGATTGACGTGTGTATCTGTGTGCCTTTGAATCTCTGTCTGTGTATCTGTGGGTCTGTTTGTGGCATCGTAGCTTCTAAACGAATGGATCTATTACGATGCGATTTCTTGTTTCAAAGCTGACGAAATTGAGACGGTTCTTAGCTATGTTTGTTCTAAATTGGTTCAGCCGTTTAAAATTTATATACAGTCAAATGTCAAGTGATACAATTTTTTTTATTTTGTGCTTATAGTTTAAGAGTAACATTGAATTTTTGTTTTTCACCACTTTATTTTCAATTGCAACGCCATCTATGTTGCTATGTGAGAACCTAGTGCTTTGTAGAGCAAATTACACAATCGTTTTTTATTAACTTCTCAAGCACCGAAAAATTTTCGCGAAAATTTCTGTTTTTCCCGGAAAATTTGGAACGAAATTTGTCCAACCATCTCTTCTTCTATTCACATCCCGTTTTTTGTTTTAAAATTTGTACGAAATGTATCTAATCAGAGCCGGCGTTGCTCAACGGAAAAACGGCGCGGTGGCTCCTATAGGAGCCAACGATTATATTAGTAAGGATTGTTTTTGTTTTCAGAAGAAACGGAGGTCAGCAGGAATGCAACGGCATCTGCGCGCTACCTCTCGGATACACGTCGAGGTGCGAGCAGAAGTACATACAGAAACGATTGGTGGCCCTCGAAGCAACTGGCGACAAACTATACACTGATCTGTTCTGGATACCAAGTTGTTGTCAGTGTGTTATTGCTAACACTGATCAATAGGAAAACTTGTCTTTTTTACCAGCCCATATACGTCCCTACTTAGGGGCATACCGGCCTCCCTTCGAAACTTCTCTCTTCTTTGACCTGCCCATATTATACGTCCCCACCAAGGGACACGGGCCTTCCTTCGAAACACGAATTACAAATAAATAAATAAATAAAATAGCGGTGACAGCCCAGTTGGTAATGATCCAGATTTATAATCCGAAGGTCGCGGGCTCAAATCCTGGTGCGGGCCTGTACCACTAAATTCGTCTTTTCAGATTTATGTACGGATTTCTAATTATCACTTGCTTAACGGTGAAGGAAAACATGGTGATGAAACCCGCCCGTTCAAGAAAATTAATTTTCGAAAGACGAGCGGTCCACCAACCCACATTGGGCCAGCGTGGTGGACTATGGCCTAAATCCCCTTCGTGTTTTCGAAGGGAGGGTAAGAAGAAGAAGAAATAAAATAACGCTATATGATCGAAATATAAAGTAATGTCTAAAAGGTCGTCACAAGTCCAAACTTCTCTTGAAGCCGACCCAGTAAGCAATAATAACGCCACGCACTGAAAGGTCAACACTAAGGTTTCCTTTGTGTAAGGGAAATTACACAAAGATAGAGACGATCACCCATAATCTGAGAACAAACATCGGCGTTTATGGCAAATATTTACCCTGACCGGGAATCGAATACGGGACCAGTCGATAGAGGCAGCATCATTGGAACTCGACCAAACAGGCCAACTTGCTTTATTTTCGACCATATCTTCTCCCCTGTGCTAGACCAAGGCCAAGGTGTACCAAGGTACTCTGACACAAAGGATAGTCAAGTTCGCCACATACTTGACTATACATAACGATAAGAATGAAAATTACGAACTCATAAGGAGGAAATCGCTGTCTAAGCATGAGTGCAGAGAATTTGGACTTTTTGTGAGAGTGAAAAAAATAAAAGCTACCTATAGAATATACACATCCAGATATCACATCTAGAGATATCACACGATTTTTCATACAAGAGATCTGTTTGAGAAACTATAATAGCATACTCGAAATACATGGAGAGCTATAATTTTCAGACGAGCAAGTGCTAAACCTGAATTTTCAATTCTAGTCAACAAATTTTATTTTACTTAAAATTTGTGAAAACGTGACAAAAATAAAAAATAAAATTGCGAAAATTCGACCGTTTTCATACAAAAAGCAGGCAAAAAGTGTATTTTCGTTTTCGTTTCCGTCACGTTTTCACAAATTTCAAGTAAAACAAAATTTATTGACTAGAATTCAAAATTCAGGCTTAGCACTTGCTTGTGTGAAAATTATAGCTCTCCATGTATCTCGAGTATGATTTTATAGCTTCTCAAACAGGCCTCTTTTGTATGAAAAATACCTAGACCGTGTTGATGTGTATATTTAGCACCTAATACATACAAAGTAGACTAGATGGCGCTGTGCAAACAAGAACGTTGTTTTAAATGTTGGAACTGAAAAAAATATTGACTTGTGTTTAACATTGCTGTAAAATGCATAGATTCTATATTTTTATGAAAGCTGTGAAAACTATTTAAGCGTTCGTTTATCAGCGATAAGAAAAAGTTAAACGTACAAAGTTCCGCTACTCGCCAAAAGATGGCGCTAGTACATACTTTTTGTAGCTACGAAACTACGACAGCTTTCTTATCTTTTACAAAAAGAATAACAAAGTAAATAATAATCACTGCCACATCCTAAGCGATGCTTTTTAAAAGTCATGACATTAAATGTTTTTTTTTTTAATTGTACAGGAAAACTTAGTTTTAAATTAAAAGAAAACTTCGCGCTAAGCGACGTTGTCCTAAAGGCAGAGTATTATAATTATAAATAATATTATAATGTTCTTTAGTTTTCTCGTAAATTTAACCAAGTATTATAGTGAAATGTTTAGTATTTAGAAAATTGTAAATATTAGCTTAGAAACTATTAATTTCTTTTATAATCTTTGTCTCAATAGTTGTTTGTATTTTAACATTCTTACTTGTTTAAATGTATTTTATTATTTTTTAAGTACCTATCTACCTAGCTACTTTCGTGGTATTTTTTTTATCCTTTGTTCTTTATATATTTGTATAAATTATTGAATTATCTTTTGTAATATTTTTTCTATCTAAATTAATTAATAAAGATTGAGCAAAAAAATTTTGCGTTATTTCCCTGGGTCCTGGTCAAAGCTTATTCTATACAATCGTTACAACTATGTCGTACGCATTTAATTTGTTATTCACCTTTCCAGCTCGAAAAGAGAGCTTTTGCTTGTCAAAATTAGAGAGAGCTTTTGCTTGGATTTTTTGAGCGAGAGAAACAGTGATTTGAATTTGGAAAACTATTTTTGAAATGAGTTGGCGCGGCGAATTGTTCTGAAACTAATTTAGGTTTATCAAATCACGAACTTTTATATTATTTTTTGAAATCAAAAATACAAAAATGTGTTAAATATTGGTCGTTTAAGGAAATATAAAGTTATTTAATATAAATTCTAATAAACAATGTAGTTTTCTAAAAAAATAGTTTTAATTTTGTAAAAATGTTACGAAGTGCAATTTCTGAACGCAAACTATAATCCTGCCCACTTTAAAAAAAAATGTTGCTTTCGTTATTTTTTTTGTTTCTTAATCTTTTCTCATTGTAGAGGTGAAAAGTTATGTGTTTAAAACAAGAGGGCAAGTTTTTTTGATCTCGTGACTTTAAATCACTCGCTAGGCTCAGTAGTCTAGTTCAGAATAACTCGCTACGCTCGTGATTCAACTGTAGACTACTTCACTAGCTCATGATTTAAAGATTGCACTCGGGTAGCAAAAACAGACTTTGCTCTCTTGTTGAACAAATAAGTATTTACGTAAAATTAATCTAAATAGTTTACAAATTATTACTTTTGTTTTGTTGTTAAAGAGTGTTTGTTTTTTGACTAACACGTAAGATCGACATGGATTATTTACAATTGTATTAGGTCTGAAGTTAATTTGCGTCTATAAGATAAAAATACTTTTACGTATAGTTTTTCTGGGTAAATAATAAAATCTTTTTTTTTAAATATAGGTGCAATAGATGTTTAACACTATTAAGTTTAGATAATATTATTTTCGAAGTCTCGCAATAAGTGTATCGCAATAATTCTAATAAAAAAATATATTTCAGTCTTTGTTATAATTGATGACATTGAAATTTATTTTGATATTCAATGCAAGTAATTGTAAATTATATTTATTGTCTTTTTGAACTAAAAATAAAATAAAATGAAATTGCTGCTAAGAGTTGTGAGCCGAATTTCTTTAAAAAATCACAGGATCTACCAGTTTTGCTAACTTACTAAAACTTTTATAAAAAACAACGCAATTTAAAAATCCCTGCCAGCCAGTTACGGAAACGAAAAACCAATTTTTCTTTTTTTTTCGGCATCTCATAAATCATTCCTAGTGGAACAACATATTTTCCTGTTTATTGAGTTACGGGGGGCGCTCCTCGGGCCTCGAGAGCAAATCGCCACGTCAAGGGATAAACCCTTATTCCCTTCCCAAACCTACCTTAACATTCTTCCCCTTAAGAGCCTTTACAACCATGTATTTATCAATCTACGCTTCCCTTTGAAGATTTAAGCAAACAGAATTGAAATCTAAAACTCTTGTGTTTTTATTTATTCATAGGTAGGTAATTAGTATTTGATTTCTTAAAGTGCTACAGGAATTCTTGTAGTCTAACTAACTACAAAGTGCATAAACTTTTTTGTTTTAGATTTCATTGTTCTAAATTTGAAATCATTCTAAATTTAAAATCTATGAAAAAAAGCAAAAAGCAATTCCATTTCTAAAGCTGCCAGTATCTTCAAAACAAAACCTACACCACTTTCATCAAACGCTAAGACTCGCGCTTTTAAAAATAAAAAATTGAAGCATAAAGTCGCTCAGCACGCGTAAAAATAAAGAGGAAGCGGGGAAAAAATCAATGCTCGCGTTTTATGTTCTGTGCGTGTGACAGATCGGTAGCCATGGCGACGGAGGGCGCGAACGCGGGAACGAAACGACGTAACTCCATCTTGGAAAAATAAAATGACGCGTATTCTTGGCGCGCAAAAGTCGCGCTTGGCCGCTGCGTTTGCGTAGCAGCTTTTTGTTTCATCGTGCTGAAGTGTGCGTTGTGTGAGAGAGACAGAAAGAGGGTAAGGGAGCAGTAATCGATATTACGCACTTTTGTAGCAATGAAATTGGCGGCCGATGCAAGGATCTTTGCAAGCGTTGCATTTATTCAATATTTATTAGTAAGGATTGATGTATGAACTTTTTTTATTTTATTTAGTTTACCGTAGAATGAAAAGGAATTTTTTTGAAAACATCACTTTCAAAACGATGTATAAATACCTAATGAGATGAAATAGGAACTAATCTCTGAATTCCTAAAACTCAGTAACTCTACCTACAGGTTACCATAAAATAAAGATTTTTTTAAATGGCAACACGAATCATTAATTCGAGCTCTCTTATTCCCCAGAATGTTTCTATTAAATTATTAACAATATCAAAATCGATTATACAATACTTAATGAACACGCCAGATGGATCAAAACTCAGCATGATGAATATCAGAAAATATAGCATTTGATCAGAAAATGAGTAATTTTATTGTGTGAGCGGTAAAATCCTGATGACTCACTCTTGTAACGGAGGGTGAGTTTATTTGGATGAAATTGCCGCCAAATATTTCGGTTTCTTGGAAAACTGGCGCGGTTTCTCCGAACTCTGACTCATTTTGACCCTAGAGAGATTTGTGTACAACAACATTCTACGAAGTGACGACGCGATGGGCAGGACTAACTGAAGTTTATAAGCTGTAGTAGGTAAGTAAATGATCTTTGTGACTTAGCAAAGTTAACTACAAATTAATGTCTCATTTGAGGACTTACAATTATATAAGTATGTAACTAGCGACCCATCCCGGCGTCGTCGCACTGTTTGTTAGGATTCGATGTATACTTAATAACAATAAAACATATGAACCTTCAGGAAAAAGTAATCTAGGTACACTCAACGGCACATCAGGTTACCACAAACTGTCAAATTTCCCCAATGGATAGTAAACTCTAATGCTTGGAGATAATATTGAAAATCGATTGAAGAAATTTGACAGTTTTTGATAGCATGATGTGCTGTTGTCCCTGTACATGATGGTGAAAACCATTTGGAAGAGTTTATTTCAGAAGGATTAAGTAAATAAATAGACAGACAGACACGAAGCACGACTTTCTTTTATACTATGTATACCACACATATTATAATAGGTGATGAAAAATATGAAGATGTCTAGTAACACTTATATTTTATGAATTTTTGTGTTAAGTACATAGGTTTGTGCGTTTCAAAGCTTTGTGCTTTTCTTGTTCTCACGTGGTTTGAGTACATCTTATTTTGAGTCTTAGTTACAGTTACATTCGTAATATGGTAAATTGTTGGAACATAATACATTTTTTTGTGTTTTTTAACAGTTAACAGTTAATTATGCATCCACTGACATTAAAAAAATTAACGGGTTCCGTCAAATAACATTATTGAGTAAACTTTTGCGATTTGAACACATAATAAAACGGTAAAAATATTATATATATATATATATTAAAATTAAAATTATATACGGCCGGTTTGGTCGAGTGGTAGTGACGCTGCCTCTCGATCGGTGGGTCCTGGGTTCGATTCCCAGTCGGGGCAAATATTTGTGTAAAAAGCAGATGTTTGTTCTCGGGTCATGGGTGTTTGTGTCCGTCTTTGTGTGTTCCAAGGGACCCACGACACAAGGGAAAACCTTAATGTGGGCCTTTGAGTGTGAAGCGTTTTTTTTTTTTAAATATATATATGCGAATTTGGACCCGTTTCAGTGTAAAATTATGATTGTGTATTTTTTTTATGCAAGTAATTGAATCAATCAAACAATCAAATCATTTATTCGCTTAAAACACGGTATAAATAGATGTCATAAAAAATATAAAAGTACAGTCATGTTTTGCCATTTAGAATCAGCATGCGAATGTCATTATATGAAACAAGATTTTTAAATTAAATTTATACATTTTTTAAAGTAGTCAAATCAATTAAATGTCATGAAAAATATATTTTCCTTATGGAAAATTATATGAATCTATCTGAAACATAACTGAATGTTCTTTAACTTAAAATTATTTTCTCTACGAGTATAACAATAAAAACCCGAGCTAAAAGACATAACATGAAGAGTTTGAACTTTTTGTGTAGTAACCTATTAGGAGTATCTTTTAACCACGACAAAAAATGAGGGTGTTTTAAGTTTGACGTGTGAATCTATGTGTCTGTCGGCGTGGCGTTACAGCTAATAAAAGATTTGCTAGGTGCATTTTTTTGTTTTAAACCTAACGTGATCGAGATGTTTCTTATGTATATTCTTGGTAACCTAATAAATAAAATAAGCTACATTTGATCAAAATTGGTTTAGCCGTATAAGAGTTATAATAAGCAATGAAACTATTATAAACTTTTAATTTCAGAGTTATCCCATACAAGCAAAACATTACTTTTTTAAAGTTAATTTTTGAATGGCCGCCATTTGTTTTGTGGATACGTTTTTTTGGTATTTTTTATTTGTAATGTAATTAATGCCGGTTTGGTCGAGAGGTAGTGACACTGTTTCTTGATCGTTGGGTCCTGGGGTCAATTCTCGATCGGAGCAAATATTTGTGTAATAAGTAAATGTTTGTTTTCGGTTCCTAGATGTTCGTGCCTGTCTTTGTGTACCTATGTCCCAAGGGACCCACGACTCAAGGGATAACTAGTGTGGGCATTTGAGCATGTAGCGTTAATTATTATTATTGACCTCAAGTGAAATTTGGACCTGTGACCTGTGGCCTTTTAGAATTTTTTTTAATAATAAGATGAGTTAACTCTTGACCCCAATCTTGACCAAGGTCATAGATGAGGTCGACGATGGAGCGAGTTAACCCAGAAAATGCCTATAAGGCACTGGTACTCCTACGCACCGACGGAACACAGCAAGCTGTTTGGCGTCGGACTTCGGTAGGAGGGTGGTCGCGAACCAGACGGCCCTTTACAGAGCCTACCACACCGCATGAGACCATAGGATGACACCTCAGATTCAGAAAAAACTGAGGTGTCGTTGCCTGAGATGAATTAATAGGAGGCAGGTCTCATTTGAGTTTCCTTAGTCGCCTCTTACGATACCCACGGAAAGAAATGGGGTGGTGTTATTCTCAACCGATCACCACACGGTGCATTGCTTTGATTTATATGTACTTTGATCGGTAAAGGAAGATTAAATAATGAGATAGATACACAGTTTCCGAACGTCAACTAATGCTTCTTTAAATATAAGCCGTCTTTGTTGACGTTAACATTTATTTTATTACTTCGCTCCCGTGGGAATTCGGGAAAATTATGTAGCCTATGTTACTCAGGGATAATGTAGCATCCTAATGGTGAAAGATTTTTTGAAATCGGTCCAGTGTTTTCGGAGCCTATTCGTTACGTACAAAAATACAAACATACAAAAATACAAATCTTTCCTCTTTATAATATTAGTATAGACTAGTATAGATAACATGAAGGAAAGTGAGAGTACGATTTTTTAAGGCGCAATAGTTCATTTAATATTTAATATTAATTATACTGACATGAAGACCGATCTCAGTGGCGTGCCATAGGAAAGGCCTATGTCCAGCAGTGGACTGATACAGGCTGATGATGAAGATGATACTGACATGTGCATTGTCGACTTGGGAACACAAAAAAGTAAATAATTTAAGCTTTAATGATCGTGTCTGAAGAATTTAATGTAAAATTTTGTGTAAAACATAAAAAAATATAGATAATTGGATCAGTACGCCGAGAAAACAGGTTAAACCAATAATAACCGGAAATACAGGGTGTTGTATTAATATAAGGGATAGCTCAAAAATGATTCCGTCAAGCGCCGACAGTGGATCGCATGTTGGATTGTTTGGGTTTTGGATTTGACTGGATCTTGGATTTTGGTCCAATTTTCTTCTATACACTCACGCCTGTAATCCCTTTTGGGGTAGGCAGAACGTCATGTAGTTCGAGAACCACTTGACGTCACATTTGACAATAATTCTGAGGGTTATTAGATGGAACATGTGTATGTATAGTGGTGATAGGTTGTCAGCCTTTCGCCCGCGATACAGCAAAACCCTCGCCTTTTTTTTTATAAGATGGGTTAACTCTTGACCTCAATCTTGACCATAAGGTCAAAGATGAGGTCGACGATGGAGCGAGTTAACCCAGAAAATGCCTATTAAGGCACTGGTACTCCCACGCACCGACGGAACACAGCAAGCTCCGTCAAGTGTCATATCTCATAACGACATGGGGAGTCCATGGGACACCTCAGATCAGAGATTTAGGCCGAGGGGAATAGTGCTCCCTATAGGTGGCTGTATGGGGTTCAAACCCTCTCGCACCTTACGTCCTGAACGCAAAACAATCGGAAACACCAACCTGTCGCTAAATGGGGAATTCCCCTCTTTGCTTATTGCTAAATAATTTGATTATTGCCAAATCTAACCTTTTTTGAAGCCTTCAATAATCTTTTATCTTCCTAACTCTAAAAATTACAAAAAAATAACGACTCTACATTTTCAAGATTGCTCAGTTTCTAAGCGGAATAGAAACAACACGATGTAAATTGTTGTGGCAACTAACGCAGCAGAATGACTCAAAAGTTGCGTGGATCGATAGCACGCCACGCGAAAGCTCCAAGTAAACAGATCGAAGTTGAAGCTTTGAGCGAATGTGCTTCGAATCGAATCCCGCCAAATGCAACGACAGCTGTGCGTAGCTCGTAGCGCGTAGCAGCCGCGGAGTAGAGGCGGCGCCACCGGCCGTATTATTATTATTTGTAAACAAGCGCGTGCGGGCGCGGGGGGCGGTCACGTGACCAGCCGGCGCCGCCATTGGCCGCCGCAGCAGCTGCGTCGCCGCGCGCGCCAGTCCGCCGCCGACCGCCGCCGCGTTCGCACGCGCGCTCTTACCACAAGCGACGCGATACGCACAACTGACGCGATCGCGAACTCCGATTCCCTTTTTGTTTATTTTTCGCGTGCGTCCTTCGGACCGTTTTGTGTTTCCGAGGCAGCGAGACGAAGAAAAAAAGAGGCGCGGATGGATCGAGCTACCAGAGAAGGTACAGAGTTCGCGGTCTGAATTCCAAAAGTTTTGTGCGAGCTTTCGAGTTGTGGAAGTGTTTTGGAGTGGAGCTTTTTGTGGATGGTATTTATTAGAGTAGAGGTGGTAGTTGCGGAGGCAGTGGAGCGTGAAGCGAGGTCCGGTGCGCGTTCGCGTGCTTCCGCTGGAGCTTTCGTTGTTTGGAGCTTTTGCGAATAGATTCTTATTCATGCATGTTTCGATTGCACAATATTTGTTTCAATCATGTTATTACCAAAGGCATCTCATTATAGATATATACCCTCTTTTAGTTCCTGTAAAGTTCTAATTGCATTTACGTAGTATTTAAACTTGGTCATTAATTCAATGGGAAGCGTCACTTATAAAACTTAGTAAGTTAAACACAACAGAGCATTTCAATTGGATGTTGTCGATGCATTGATTGAAGTTACTAGGGAAGCAGGAACTTCCATTGACGCCATGAAAGAAATTGCACAATGCATGGTGACGCATCATTGTCACACATGACGTCACGCAATCTAGCTCTTAATTGTGGATATAAATTAAAAGTATCAAGAATGTCTAGTCCATTTCTTCGACAGACTTACAAAAACCCTGTAAGACTGAATTCGTCTAGCGTCTTTGGCAATTATCTCTTCGTCCAAATTCTTAGCGCTAGCAGTTTTTATTTCTTTTCTTTTTCTCTGTCTTGGATTCGGAAGCTAGATTGCTTTGTTGTCTGTTTCTTTTACTTTATTTATTAAATTATATAGACATTCTATCCAGCTTCCTGAATTCTCATTACCATTATAATCATTGCCGGTTTCATTTGAATGGTTACCATTTCCATGAATCTCCTACACTACAAACTCACGCCTATAATCCCTTCCGGGGAAGGCAGAACGTCGTTAGGTTCTGGAACCACATTTAACATTCATTCTGAGGGGCATATTATACAGAATATGAGCATAGTGGTGATAGGTTGTCAGCCTTTCGCCCACAGTACAGAAAAACCTCACGTCCCACTTACTGGCTTCTACAGCATGCCTGGGAAGAGGTGGCAGTTTGCACATTCTAAGTGTTTCTTTCACACCCAGTCCAGCATAGAAGAAAAACTTTGTACTTACATGAATCTTGTTAGTGATTAAGTTTATATTTTCCTGTGTATGTACAAGAAATGATGTGTTCCCTAGAAAATTTTAGAAGTATCCATAAAAGATCTTGCATTTACGATATGCTCAAGATCATTTGCACGTTCATTTGAATTTCAATTAGGAAGAATTCGTTTGCATCGCTGAACATAAAAACGGACTTCTCAATTTCACTTGAAAAGACGGTGTAGAATAATCACAGCTCTGATCTTGATTAAAAACAACCAATGAAGTGATTCAAATGACAATAAACCAATCAGAATGAATTCGAAAATTCAAATCACACGTTTATCTGTAATTTTTGCTGTATCAACAATTTTTTTTGCTGTAATATTTATTTTCTAATTCACAGTTAATATACCTACCCGCATGAGCGCTACCAAAACAGAATTCAAACACATAAAGCTTAATATGTACTCATCAATCACTTACGTTAATTTCGTCGCAATTTTAGTTGATATTAACCAACTTATAGTTAAAACGCATGCTAATAGATTAATAATTGCATTACTTGAAGATGAATTTAAAAAATATATAATATTACGTTGTTTTCAAAAATGATATTAATGATACATCCATACAAAGCATTTGGGAGCCTAAGACTAACACTCAGTTGCAGACACGTTAATTAAAGTCAAAACTTCTTTAAATGTAATGCCGTCCTTGTTTACCTCAACAAGATGGAAAGTGATAGCATGATATTTAAAGTAACATTGTCTGATGATATTTAAACTAGCATTTGGGTTGCACTCGGTGGTACCATTTTAGAAAACTATATACCTACGACTGCTAAAGACAATTCGCGGTCCCACGGATAATCGAATGAATAAATCGCCTTCCTCTCGTGAATGCGATAATGGGGAGTCAAGTTCAGAGAGTCAATGAAAACAAATAAACAAATTGGTCAATTTCGCTCCAACTAACCGCGGTTCAGAACGAGAGCAACACGGATTGTGCAATGCCATATGCTTCCTTTTTAGTTGAAACGAGTTATGTTTCCTCTGTCTAGTTAGGACTGTTTCCTAAATCCTTTCAACGGCTTTTTGGAAACTGTTGGGATGGACATCTTGAAAAAGCAGTTGCATTTCTTTCGCAAAGCTTCATTTTCATATACAAATAAAGATCAGGGCGCTGAAGGTGATTCTGTAGTCACACAGCCTTAACTATACTCGTCCTTCGACCTATTGACTATTTATCCATTTTCGTATTTACTCTTTTACTCCTCTTTATCGTGTATGTGGCGAATTTGACTAGCACTGGTGATAGTCCTCAAACTACCAATTGCCTGTGACTTGGTTTGACAATTGTAGGCAAAAGACAATCGCTAGGACCGACATGGAAACGCTCGCGTTGTTCACTCATTAGGTACACTGCCCCTGTGTACATTGCTTTACCTCACTGATCACATTGCTGCACATTGCTGATACATTGCTTTACTCAACTAGCTCCATTGGGTTAAGCGCTTCATATTTACCAAGTTGTTGGAATACTAAGATGCTTTGAGGCACCAGACTCCATTTGAGCAATATTATGGGCAGTAACTAGGAATAAAAATAAAATCATCGAAATAAATATTGAAAAACATATTGCAACATACTTTATGAATCTAACAGAGCTTTTTAAGATTTAACATTGCTAACCGAAGTTTCCCAAAAGAAATATATTGCGAAGCTGTTGAAAAATCAATGTTGTCTTAAAGTCTCAACCTTGAGATCAAAAGTTTTATCCGTCTATACTTTCCAATATCCCTATTATTGCCACAAGTAATATCTTAAGTTGATTCAGACTTTCTCAGAGAGATAATCCGCTTCTTATTGCTTTCGTGCAAACTCAAAAGGCGGGATTTCATAAAGTCTATACTTGTGTGAATGCTTGTACTTTGATCATAGACTTTTAAACGCAACTGTATGGCGTACGGCAAAGTTCCGCTGGAGAAGTAATTGTTGAGAATATTTTATTTGTGGGGAACAGTCTCGCCGGTGAACGTTCGCGGCTGATTTTGCGATGTAACTTCTACGCGTCTTCAATATTGGTTTTTCGCTTGAACCGAGGAAATTGTATTAAATTTAGTTACTGGTAATTTTCTATCGAAGAAACTTGTTGCTGACAATTCCAACACAAGAGCATAGTACGCATACGTGAGATATATCCATGAAACAGAGTTGTTACAATCAAAAGGAAACAATACTAAATCATACAATCAGCGTCATACACATGTGACTTCCTTCATACAATTCTATGTCATAGGTGCTAGGAGAAAAAACTCTCAATTTCCGATGTCGCATCCGATAGCACAGACAGACGCGCACAAAAAATCTTTACAAAACTATATCGACCACTATAAACATACAGTTGAATTTGACAACTTTATAACTTAACAAACCTTTGTTGTAGCTGAATAAGGTTGAGAATTGTTCGAACGTGGCGAGTGAAAGTGCAATGATACGGTTGTGGAGGTATTAAGGCATCAGAAAAAGTGGTAGTGTGGGAAAGATGGTGGTAAAAAACGCCACATCTGCGGCGCTATTCAACTCTCTTTGAGTGCTTGAATGGGATGGGACGTAACTCTATATCAGGAGATTCTCGCGAGACTTCGATATTCTAATACGATGAGATTCTAATCAACCTTTGTTTTTTGTATCCCAATCTTGGTTGCAAGTATGAACTTCCTTGTCTTGTTCATACGAATTGAGTTTTATTTGTTTTTTCTTTCGATGTTGAAGTTTTTTATTTTGCTCTTTATCTTAGTGATTGTCTGCTTGTTATTCTTCTTATAGTACTTTATTTTTTACATCGTATTTGTAAATTTTTCGTTCGTGCATTCCTTGTTGGGTTCGTGTAATTTTCTGGAACATAAGTATTTTTAATTCGCAACATTTTTTATGAAAATTCCCAACATTCCTTTGCGTAATTTTAAGTTCTAAGCGCTCTTGTTTATAAATTGCAGACTTAAAAATACACATTTCTTTTTTTCTACTCAGCTATAATTTCTTTCTATTTAGTCTAGATTACACACAGGTTTTGAAAGACTATAAGTGTATATTTGTTATAACGTTACTGACAATCAGGGTGATGTGCGTATCCTGCGCACAATATTATTACTGTAGATTATAGTATGTAGGTTACTGTTGTGTGAGAAACTTGTCAGTCAAATTGCTGCTTTGTTTGATATTTCAATGCGGAATTTGCTTTTGTGCTTTTTTATTAAACATCTCTGAATCATTCTGTGCCTTATTTTCGTTCTACATAGTACATTTTTATTTTTATTCATTAAGAAAACCAACAGCTACCATTTTTAAACAACATTTTTAATTTAACGCCTATTTACGATAGTTCTTTTAATTTTTTATAAACTAATGGGTTCGCTCTTGACCGCAATCTAGCGTAGAAAGCTCACCCAGAAGATGCTTACAATACAATACAATTTACTTTATTGCACTCCAATACATTTTAATACAAAATAGTTATGTCAGGGTACAAGTATTCATTCTAAAAGTATTTTACTTTCAGAAAATATGTTAAGTTCAATTTCTTGTGTTTTTTTTAAGTTAAAATATTCCCTTTTTTTCTCTTAATTCCATGTCTGAAGATATCTTATAAAAAACTTTGTTATAAGTTACTCTGCCGGTACTTATGCTTCGACGTTGTCTCCGTTTTAATCAAGTTATTAGTTTTCCTCACTAAGCTTCTTGTCTTCTTCTATAACCTTCTTTGTGACTGATTTGAAATAAGCTGGTCTATTAGTTTCAATACAGAACTCTCTATAAATATACAGGGTGGAATTTTGTAATGCCACCTGAAGGGAAAGTACTCTTAATAGTGTAGATAGAAAATTGTACTCAAAGAAAACATTCCTTTATTTTTGAAAAGAAAGAAAACTGCATTCAAGGATTTTCGAAAATTCGCTTGCCTCACCCGGGAACCGACTAAAATCTGTAAGAATCACACCCTGTACTTTTATTACATCGATCGTTAGGGTCAATTATAAGGATGAAATCTCTATAACAAACTTGGTAAATTAAATGAAAGGAAAACTATGAAATCTTAAACAAAACCATTGAATTTAGCATGTTGTTATTGACCTATTGAATTTATAAGTCCGGATTTCATGGTTTTCCTTATAATTGGCCTTTGAACATGTGACGTTGAATGTGGCATTTAGTGGTTCTGGAACCACTGTTGCTCTACCTACCCCTTTAGGGATTTAGAAACTAATGAGAGAAAATGTCAAAAATAAGGAGTAAAAAAATTTCGTCAAATCTGTGGTTAGCTTTTTTTTTAATTATAAGATGGGTTAACTCTTGACCCCAATCTTGACCAAGGTTATAGATGAGGTCGACAATGGAGCGAGTTAACCCAGAAAATGCCCATAAGGCACTGGGACTCGTACGCACAGACGGAACACAGCTAGCTGTAGTATTTTTTTCTATGTTTACCAATTTCTCCGCGAATTATGGAGCGATTTTCAAAATTATTTTTTTGTTTGAAATAGTATACTCCAGAGGTGGTCCCATATAAATTTTATCGAAAATGATCCAGCGTTAAAAAAAATCAACAAACACAAAAAATAATACAAACCAGAACATCATCTAAATAAATGAGTGAAATTTTCGTTTGTGGTTATCTGCTAATAAGCATTGTAGTCTGCAAAAAATATTAGTTATCTACTTTGTGCGAACTGTTGTTGGGATTGAAGTCGGTGACTCATACGTTTTTGACGTGGAAAATTATTTTAAAATTTAAAGTTATATACTTAGTTAATAATACATATAATTATATTTTTGAAGACAAGATTTCGAATAAAAATTTGAAATCTTCTCTTTACTTTCAATACGTTGTAGCAGGCACGAGCAAAATCCATAAAGATAGCAAAATGGTTTTTAAAATAGCTCTTATAGCACTATATTGTGTTTATCGGTGATAAGGATCACTTTATAACGTGATACGCCTTCCGGTGCAGGTTAACCGGATGTCATACAGCTGGTGGTAAAAAAAAAATTGATCAAATAAGTACTTTGGATGAAGATATCAGAGGGATTTGGATTACGTTGTTAAGGTAATAGGAAAGATTTTGTAAAAAATAACACTTAATCTTTGAATATCGTTATTGGCTCTGGTGACGTAACCAATCATTTAGGGAAAGCAACATGTATTAAACGTCGGTTGTGATGGGATGCCAATAAGCCATTCCAATGACAGTTTAGAAATCGGAGTCATGAACCTCGAAGGACATGACAAAATGTTAGTAAACGAATAAGTAAAACAATGAGATCAGTAATAAAATAACAAGGCTAAGCACTACAAAGTAAGCACTGGAAACTCATAAAATACTGGCAAACATTGCAACTTTGTTCGTAACGTTAAAATTTGCAATGCACCATACGCCGTCGAGGAATCCAGTCCAATCCGTGGCTCCGAGCGGCTCAAGCAAGGATTTTCGAACTTCGAACCGCATCGCGTCGCAGAACTACAAAAAAGCGACAACATCCGACCCTAAAAATAGGCCGTATAATTACAGCGCAAAGCTGAAAACGCAGTGCTTTCGCTGCAAGCGGTTGTACGGTTGCCCTTGACAACGCAAACCCAGATACTATCGTGGCGCACACAGCTGCAGCACTCACACACACGAGCGCCGAAAGCGCTTAAAGTGCACACACACAAGTTGCGTTGAGCTTTATATTCTTTTTTTGAGGAACGTTCTTTGTGGCCAGTACAAAGAGTTGTGCTTGGATTGCTTCGCGTTCGGATGTGATGACGCAATGATGGAATCATTTCAATTTTAGCGTTTAAAGAAGTCTGGAGCCGATCTGACTTTATTTATTGAGACATCGAGAATGAGGACGCACTTTACACTTAATTTTGTTGGACATTTTCAATTTATTGAGAAAAAATGTGTTCAGACTTATGTCAAGATGTAGATTACAATAATATGTTGTAAGTCAAAGTCATAAATTGGGATTTAGACTAAAAAAAAATAGGCTGTTACAGATAGAGCAAGCGTCGAGAATGCTTATAAAATAAAAACTTAAAAAAAAATTGAAATTTTTATAATTTAAGATTAGGGTATTCACACATTAAGTTGGCATATGGACAAACCATCTGCCAACTTAGTAATATCTCCATCATCAAATTTACTTTCCTCCCTCATTGCGTAGTTAAATAATCAAGCGAACTTGACTTATCCTGGTGTCAGATTTGAAAAGAGAGTCCATATTACATTATGTTTTAAAATCCGAAACTAATAATAAACAAAAAGTAAAACGTAACCCCCAAAACACGCAAAAATCATAATGCAGTTTTATAAATACCTTTCTCTCAAACGTTTTTAAAATCATCCTTAAAAAAAATTCCTTAACTTACATTATTAGATTATGTTACAAGAGCACTCCCTTTATGTAATGTTAAATACTTGTGTTGGGAGGCTCTGCTGTTCCATAAATAAGTAGGAAATTCTTACAATAAAATAAAATAGTTAAGACAAAGAAAAAACAGATTTCAAAATATTAGTGAAGTAGTGATGTGACTAAGAGTATAGGTAGGTATAAATTAATATAAGAGCGCGTTTATGTGTGTGCGTGTGTGTGTGTGTGGGGGGAGCAGAGTAAACGTAGGGGGGCAGAGCAAACGTGTTGCAATTCACTCCCTTTTGTAGACAAAAGAGGTTGCTTTGAAGCCTCCAAAACTGCGGGATGTACAGACATGACATGATGAGTGGATATCCGAAGTGCTATGTCTCGGTTTGTTGTGAAAATTTTTAGTTCAGTGAGTTGGTACAGGAGGCTCACTATGATCTCTTGTTACGAATAATTTTTGGGAGCTTTGCCTTAATACTATCATTACGTCATCTTAGCAATCCATAGACATACTGAAATAGAAATTAGTAGGTACTTCATTATACGTATTTTTAAAAGTCTGTAAAATCTGGGTTTTGCTGTGTATGTGTCGCGTGTTTTAATTTAAAAAAAAATTTATTTTTACATTTGTATATTATTGTATATGTATTTTTGAATATTTTTCGGGAGTGTGAAATCCAAATTTAACAATAATTTACGGAAAAATTTGGACAACATTCGGCTAATTAACGCCGGATTTAATTTACTGAAGGTTCCAATTGAAAAAGTATAGAGCGATTGTGTATTTGAGCCTGGTGATCAGTTAAAAACCCAAAGTAAAAATGAACAAATTATACTCAAATTCTCCATGTTATGTTATGTTTATCGGTCGTTTTCCGCACTTAGCCTCTCGATTGGGCCATTGTACGTGATATTGTTTGAGCTAGCTAGTAAAATGCCACGGGCCCCGAAAAGCCAAACAGAAAAACCATATTTTTTGAAGTGAAAACTTCTTTAGCGGCGTTGAGCACTTTTAGTTTGGAGAAAAAATGTTAAACTCGCGATGAACTCGCGTCAGATCGTCAGATGTCACGTGACTTTTTTTGAAGTGAAAACTTCTTTAACAGCGTTGTGTACTTTGAAGTATGGGTGGAAACTAAACAAATACTTAGTAGTATTTAATACTACATACTCAAAGGTGGAAACCTGGACGGATGACAGCCCTATGGTAAAATTATCTCTGTGACAGATGTCAACGATTATTCGCACATAGTGCGCAAATACTGATAGACTATTTTACTAAATTGAAAGTAGACAGTTTGGTCGAGTGGAAAAGTGGCCAGATTGTAAGCAACAGGTCGAGGGTTCGAATCCTGAGAGACTTACGGACTCTTTTTGTGTATTTTTTTTTATTTCCATATTAATGCACAACGTTAATGTTCAAGACGATATTATTGCACAACGTTAATGTTCAAGACGAGTTAAGTTTTCACTTCTGCCGGCACTCCAGGAGTGCAACCCGTTTTTTTTTTCTTAATAATATGTTTTATAATAACAGCTTAAAATCAATTGGTTAGTCACAACTAAAGACCAAATATACCTATAAATTTAATTAAATAATTAAGATTTAAAAACATTCGTTAGAAAAGGATGTCGATTGATTTAATAACGCACCCATTATTTGCATATTTTTTTACTTTTTTTTTAATATTGTTAGAAATTTTTTTTAACTATTTTTTTTACCCTCATCCAATGAATTTGCCACGGGCCTCGGATGATAAATTTAGGCACTGCATATTCGACTGAATCGACTTTTCCAACAACCGTCGTCGTTACAAACCTGCAGTATACTCTTCGTATACTATTTCTAGACACAATGCAATTTTTCCTATCCCTTTTATGCTAACAAACGTGAGGCCTTCCGTATTCGCAGTATTAATAGCCATAGAGTCCATTGATTCCCTTTGACGTCATGAATGTAGTATGTACTGCCCACGCGGACTCATGTGTGAGCACGTTGAGTGGCCACGTCACGAACAAGTTGTACTTGGCCTCTCTCATAGTGGATATTATCACGGAAAATAGATTTTAGTGTCAAATATACCTACCTATAGGCGTCTATTTCACTAATAAATGGGTCTTTTTAACCGACTTCAAAAAAGGAGGAGGTTTCTCAGTTCGACCGTATATTTTTTTATGTATGTCCGCGGATAACTTCGTCGTTTATGAACCGATTTTGATTATTCTTTTTTTGTTGGAAAGGGAGTATCCCAAGGGTGGACCCATGGTAACGAAACCAGGATCTGATGGTGGAATTCTGAAGAAATTGAGGGAATATCTCGAAAAACTTGTCTTTTTGGGATTGAAGTCGGTGACTCTTACGTTTTTGACGTGGAAAATTATTATAATTCGAAAACGCCACGGCAAAATGGTATTACCGTTGCCTCCTATTAGTAATACTAGAAGCTGAGAACATAGGGGGCAATGGTAATTCAAATTTCGAAGTGCCGTGCCGTGCCGTTCGAATTATAAAAAGGCCCAATGGCTGCTCAATGGCGATTGAATGACAATGGTGACCATTGTTCATCTGTTCAGATGATTAGTGTTCAGGTTGATTACTGTATAATGCGCACCTAATATTGTCTATAGTCAAACAGTTTCACTGATAAAAATTATGCGCAGCGCACAAATTACGCCAAAAAATAAGTACGAAAATACAAAATACAAAATTTTATTTCAAAAAATGATTACAATACAAGGAAGATATGTCGACAGTTTTTACTATTTTATTTCTGACACTTTGTAAATTAAATATTAAGCTAAGTTTCGCTAGCTTTAGAGATAAGTAGGTACTTTTGTCCGTTTACTTTTTAATACTTCAATATACAACGTAGCTCATAAATACCCAATAAAAATAAAATCCAAAATCAATAAAATTAGATGAATACGCGTTTTTTTTTAAATGGGAAGCATGTCACATTAATAAATATAAAACTTTCATTTTGAAAGATGCTAAACCATAGAATTGGTAAAGTTGGTTATTTTTGGGCTGTCTTTTTATTGGGTTTTTATGAAACACGTTGAATATTCTACACATTAAAGGTCAGTATAGATATAGAAACTATTTCCCATTTTAGAATAAAAGGTGACCTCCCAACGGACATTCTATGATTGGACGTTTTATATTTAGAACTGTATTTTCTTTTATTTAGAACATGACATTTCCTTTATTCTGTTCAAAGGTTGTATACTTATTTATACATTATTCATTTTGTTTTGACCAATCTTTGAGTGGTCTTTTATCCAGAAGTCTTTTATTTATTAATGCTAGAATTGCTAGTTTTCTGCTCACGATTTCAACCGAAATTACTTATTAACCCCCGAAGAAAAAAGAGGGTTTTTGTAAGTTTGACGTGTGTATATGTGTCCGTGCATTGTAGATTCGTGGCTCGAAAATAAATGGACTGATTTTGATGCGGGTTTCTTGTTTAAAAGGTGTCGTGATCGAATTGGTTGTTAGTTTATTTTATCAAAATTGCCTCATCCGTTAAAAAATTCTAGATAAGCTATGAACGTTTAGGTTGATACATTTTTTTTTAAAATTTTAAAGTTTTTCTCTTAAAAAGTATTGGTTAGTTAGGCAATGATCTTAAATATTAATTCAGTTTTGACGAGTTTATTGTGTAATTCCTTGCTCAAAATCAAAACTATTTAAATAAAGTTCAGTTAAACCTAGAGACAATGATTAGATATTTAAAAAAAGTTAAAAATACGTGTCTGTTTTTTTTCGACATATTTTGCTATGAAATTTATTCTCGACACTTGGCACAAAGTTTAATTCCATTTGGAAAATAAATAAAAAACTGCAAAGAAGAAACACTAGTGCGGGAAATTTTACTTTCAAGACATGTTACAGCCTCTAAATTTTTCTGGTAATTGTTATACTTATATCTTAATTATTCATATAATATATGTACTTATTCGTTTTAATTTTATATTTGACAAAAACATTATTCTTTGACATTTTTGACTACTATTGTAATTATGAAATTGATAATGTTGGAATAAATGATATATAATCTAATTTCAAAACACGACTTTTCAGTTACTGCGTTCTAAAAAGTATCTTTTTCTTACTATGGCATTTTTCCAGTTCTAAAATTAAAATATCCCAAAAATACGGTTCTTATCTCGTTACTATCGGAGGCGAGCTCAAAAATTGTATCGTTCGAAAATAGTAGCCCTTAAAATAGTGTGGTTGAAATAGAGCGTAGCCTAGAACGTATGGCTAAATATAGAACTTGTTTACTACCGATATCATGCCATGTGTCGATTGTAGGAAACTTCCTTTTGTTAGGCTTGTAAAGTAACTAAGTTTGTACGGAAACTTTTTTTTTTATTTTTTATTATAAGATGAGTTAACTCTTGACCTCAATCTTGACCATAAAGGTCAAAGATGAGGTCGACGATGGAGCGAGTTAACCCAGAGAATGCCTATAAAGGCACTGGAACACAGCAAGCTGTTTGGCGTCCGACTTCGGTAGGAGGGTGGTCGCGAACCAGACGGCCCTTTACAGAGCCTACCACACCGCATGATAGCATAGGACGACACCTCAGATTCAGAAAAAAAATGAAGTGTCGTTGCCTGGGATGGATTACTAGGAGGCAGGTCTCATTTGTGTTTCCTTAGTCGCCTCTTACGACACCCACGGAAAGAGATGGGGTGGTGTTATTCTCAACCGATCACCTTTTTTGAACATCACAAATGAGTAGTACTCTTGCTCATATAGCTCTAAAATTAAAATTTGTGTATAACCCACCTTATTACTCTTAAAGAACGAGTGAGGTAAAGCAACGTACACAGAGGCAGGGAACCTGATGGGTGACCAAAGTAGCAATTTATCACGAGCGTTTCCGTGCTTCGGAGGGCACGTTAAGCTGTCGGTCCCGGCTTTTGTCGATTGACTACAGTCGTTAAAACCAAGTCGGAGGCCATTGTGCGGTTTGAAGACTCTGACACCAGGGTCAGCCAAGTTCGCCACACACTTGACTATACCTACACGATAAGAAGAAGACTATTAAATTACTAAACCAATTTTGATCAAATGTAGCTAAGAACCATGTATGTATGTTTAGTTTTAGTTTAGTTTCATTTATTTCACAATATAGATAACATTTACAATATGTAAATATGTAGTGTCACTCCATATTATGATCGTCATAAAGAAGAATAATAATGTAGGTATATACTTAGTAAATCGAAGAAAGACAAAAAACAATAATATGTATGTATGTATTTATTCTTTATTGTACATGAGCAAAAGTTACACAAGACACATTATAAGAAAAACAGTATAAAGGCAGACTTATCCCACAGGAGAATTCTTCCCGTCAACCCATTGAGTAACCATTTCGATTAGGTCAGATTTCAAACAAAAAAAAACGCATCGAAATTGGTGTATTCGCGTTACCTACTTAAAATAAAATAAAAAGTTACTTAAATCATCTGGAAATCCTAAAAATTGCATCTTTTCAAAAGATTTTAAAAAGTATTACCAAAACCTTAATATTCGGCGTCATTCACAAGTAGAAACTTTGATACAGAAATTCAACAGTTAATAAATTTTACACCTTAGTACATAATAATGTACTTACCTGCAGAACACTCCGTACAATACATTTCTTATAGTTATAAGACTAGAGTTCCGTAGACAAGTGACGCAACTTTCTATCGCGTAGATTGAGTTATTATAGGAGCAATACGTATCGGAAAACTTGTTCTGAAGAAGTGGAACAACTTCTATACTTATTGCGAACATAGACGATACTCGGGGCTATTATGATCCATTTATTGGGCTGAATCGAATGGTTTTAACTGATAGTATTTATTTCGTCTTTATCTGTGAAACAAGACAGTTTCAGAATAAAAAAGAATATTTAATTGCATAAAAATAATTTATAAATAAATTATCAATTGATCACTGATTCACCATTAAGATTTCTTCAAATAACAATTGAGATTGCAAGTAACTTGGAGTTCGCGCCATCGATTCGCGGCCTATTCAAAACATTGCATCGCGCATGCGCCAAATGACGGCTGTAAACATGTCCGCCAAGCGCCGACAACTTCCGAATTTCTTCGCTTCTTATTTCAAATTTATTTTACCGCGCCACGTGAAATAGGCCGCGGCATTTCAATTTTCGAAGGCGCGTAATTTCGTGCCAGTATAATTTTATTAGCAGCCAGTGTGTTACATAACTCTTAATATAAAATCTATTTGCAAAGATTTTTCACTTCAAAATAAGACAAAGTTTTTCGTAGAAAAAATCTAACTCTTAATTTATTTATTCAAATCAAAAGAAGCCGTTAATTACCAAACCCAAATGGTAATAAACTCCATATTTGACACTGCTGAAATATGATACTTCCATACGCTGTTATATTCTACTACTATCTATTGAATAATGACCACCTCGACAGGCATTGTTCATCTAACAAAGGTGACATAAGAATAATAGTGTTTTGGTGCCTCTGCCATCATCAAGTTGTACCCTGAATATTGCGTTTATTTGTTAAATTATTAATATTGTACTGATTCCAAATGTGAAATCTTGAAATTGACCTTGTGTAACGGATTTTAGGTACTCACTTACTTTTTAAAATAATACCTATTAGTAAATTGTTAAAGCAAAACTTTTTAAAACAAACTTTCATTTAAGAAAATGTTTACTTTTCGTATTTTTCTTAGAAAACCATAATTTGATACCCATAACATTGGATTGCAAAATAAAATAGTTATGTTACATAGTTATGTAGTCCGCCATTTTGGATTTAGATGACGTCACTTTAGTACCTAACTAAAAATGTAAGAAAAATTTTAGCTCATTCGGTTGACGGTAATTGCATTAGAATTTAGTTGAAAGATTTGAGCAGAATATACAGTCCAATTAAAAAATACATTTTATTTAGAGTCTAAACCCTAAGGGTACGAGATATATTTTTTTCGCATATTTTTTTCTTCCTAATTTACTTTGGCATAATAAATGTAGTTTTATTGTCATAAAGAAACTTTTGTATAATCGTTTTTTGGCAAAATGATTTTTAAACTCAACGGTCTATGTTTAGGTTATGTTAGGTTAAGTTAAGGTTTTATGCTAGTAAAAAAATTGCGAAAACAGTTATGCTTTTACATGTTATGGTAAAATATCATTAGTCCTAAAACGTTATTTGTTCCACAAATTGGATTTCTCACGACGCCAGGTGCGTATGGCTACTCGTTTGGTTTTCCCAAAACACCGCACAACTGCATTTCGTGGCAGCTTTCGGTATGCTGCCACGAGGTGTTGGAACAATATCCCGCCTCCCATACGGAACTGCGTTAGTTTAGGTATATTTAAATTAAAGTATAAGGAACATCTCATTAATGTCCAAAAATCAATTTCAAATATTTCGCCAACAGTTTAAAATAAAATAAAAATTAAGTTTTTGATTGTGTTGTGTGGCTAGTCTAAATCCATTAGTTTAATTGTTATTGTTTCTTGAAAAAATAATTTATGTCTTTGTTTTAGTTTTAGATGCTGTTTTTTAGATTCACTATTTTTGTGCTCTGTGCTCATTGTAAGTAGGTACTTAATTTGTATTCCTTCCTACGTGTGATCTGACTGCGCGTAAGTAGCGCTCTCTGGGTTTCCACGGAAGACCAGCGTTGTGGATTCTTCCGAAACCACAACTATGCTGAGTTGGAGGCCCATTGGGGTCATTAGATCTTAATTAGAATATAATTACTTTTAATTTTGTCTACCAATGTATAATGACGTCAATAAACATTTTTTCTTTCTTTCTTTCTTTCTTTCTTTCTTTATGCCTAATTATGACAAAAGTTGTTATGCGACTTAATATAGATCCTAAAGGGCACCTACTACTCAAAGGATTTTGCCGTGTGGTGATCGGTTGGGAATAACACCACCTCATCTCTTTCCGAGGCGACTAAGGAAACACAAATGAGACCTGCCTCCTAGTAATCCATCCCAGGCAACGACACTTCATTTTTTTCTTAATCTGAGGTAAAGCTCTGTAAAGGGCCGTCTAGTCCGCGACCCTCCTACCGAAGTCCGACGCCAAACAGCTTGCTGTGTTCTGTCGGTGCGTGCCTTTATAGGAATTTTCTGGGTTAACTCGCTCCATCGTCGACCTCATCTTTGACCTTTACGGTCAAGATTGAAGTCAAGAGTTAACCCATATTATAATTTAAAAAAAAACTAAAACAAACGGAGCCCTGTTATTCTCACAACGAAGTCTCTCTGCCTAGCCCCATCCATCTATTGTCTTTAAACGGTAGCGCGAATTTTAAGTTATTTCATGTAGAAAAATTATACTGTTCTTGAAAGTACCAAAAGCCAACCCTTCTTTGTTAGCTTTCAAAACTTTTTTCCTACAATTTGATAAAGAAGTGAATACTTAACACACCGTGAAACGATATAAGCTTTCAAATTCAAATAATAAAAATAAACGCCACACACTCAAAGGCCCACATTAAGGTTTTCCCTTGTGTCGTGGGTCCTCGGAACACACATAAAGACAGACACAAACATCCATGACCCGAGAACAAATATCTGCTTTTTACACAAATATTTGCTCCGACTGGGAATTGAACCCAGGTCCCATCGATCAAGAAGCAGCGCCGCTACCACTCGACCAAACTTGATGTTATCTCGCTATCTGAATTTTGTAGTGCAAAATTACTACAATTACAATTACTATTATTACTGGTGTGCTGCTGTCTGTACATAACTCAGAAAAAGAGTCATCGGGAATCGAACTCGTTACCTCTAACTTACTAGTAAGACCACTGACGCTCTAATCCTAACTAATATTATAAACGCGAAAGTTTGTATGTATGGATGTTAGTTACTTACTCTCTCACGCTCAAACGGCTGGACCAATTTTGATAAAACTTAGTATGAACGTAGCTGACACCCTGGATTAACACATAAGCTACATAATAATTCCAAATTCCCACGGGAAAACTAATCTACACTTACATTATAAAGAGGAAAGATTTGATTGTTGTTTGTTTGCATTGAATACCGAAACTACTGGAACGATTTTTTTTATTTTTTTTGCTACACACTCAAAGGCCCACACTAAGGTTTTCCCTTGTGTCGTGGGTCCCTCGGAACACACATAAAGACAAACACAAACACCCATGACCCGAGAACAAACATCTGCTTTTCACACAAATGTTTGCCCCGACTGGGGATCGAACCCAGGACCCGCCGATCAAGAGGCAGCGTCACTACCACTCGACCAAACCGGCCGTCAAATTATTTCACTATTAGAAAGCTACATTATCCCCGATGGACATAGGCTACATAGTTTTCCCGAATTCCCACGGGAACGAAGTCCCAGGTGAAATGCTAGTCTTAAATAAAATATTTAGTCTTGAATGAAATCTTCAATGCAACCGCCAAAAAAAAAAAGAAAAACAAAACTGAAACGCCAAATCGCGTGCGCCATTACCGATAAAGAAGTTGCGATAATCACGTTGTCATGTGCCGCCGACATTTCCCGCCTTGTGACGTCACTCACCCCTGCCATCCCATCGACGCACCTCACCCCCCCTGACCCCGTTAGTCGTGCGTGCACCTCTAAGCTTTTGTGCAAGTTGAAGCTAGAGGTATTCTATAAGATTTCGTCATACATTGCTTTTGTATAAAGTTTTCTCAAATGAAAATTACTTCGTACGAAGCAATATATAATAAAGTGATCAATCGTAAAAATTAATTACTTTTAATTCCTTTTTCTTTTTTAAAGTGTAAATATGCTTTTCCGGTCAGTTATTAAAGACAATTCATCATCATCATCATCATATCAGCCTATTGCAGTTCACTGCTGAACATAGGCCTCCTCCAAGGTGCGCCACTTTGCACGATCCTCCGCTGTTTTCATCCAGCCACTACCCGCTATCTTCTTTGGGTCATCTGACCATCTGGCTGGGGGGCGTCCTTCACTACGTTTGCCAAGACGTGGTCTCCATTCGAGAACCTGTCTACTCCAACTCTCGTCGGTTCTGCGACAGACATGGCCAGCCCACTGCCACTTCAGCTTGCTACACTTTTAAAGTCAAAAATCGGAATAAAATATGGCCACACCTTTTTAACCGACTTTTAAAAAAAGGGGAGATGCTCAATTCGACTGCATATTTTTTGTATGATTGTTACGCGATAACTTCGCCATTTGTGCCCAATTTTCATCACTATTTTTTCTCTATAAGAATTTTATCGAAGTTGATTCAACGCTTTTAAAAAAAATTACCAATCAAAAAATATCTACACATTATATTTGGATGACGTTTTAGTTTGTGGTTATTTGCTAATAGGCATTGCCTACAATGTATGAACGCCATACGACAAATAAATAGGGATTGTTGGGATTCAAGTCGGTTGATTCATACGTTTTTAACGTGGATAGTAAAGCATGGCTTTATTTTTCAAAACACATCACTTCAAAAAAAAAAATTTGACCTTCCATACAAAATGCGCTACATGCTGATGAAGTTTATATGGGAACTTAACCTTTTTTTTTTTCGTATTTTGACCTATGTTCCTTGGGAAAAGTTGCTCAATGCAGTAGCCGAGGAAACGAAACTAAAAAAAATGTTGTCAAAAACTTACATCGTATGGTATATCCAAAGTTCTTAAAAGATAGTATTTCCAATCAAAATTCACTGAAAACGTGTTACAATTTAACAATGTGCACTAATATTTAACGATTAATTACAAAACATTAAGGAATTAGCATTTTTATAACACAAAAATGATTTTGTTGAACAAATAATTTCAAATGGCGGGCAAAACAATGGAGAGCAAAATATTTTTCCACAATTATGAGGCAAAGGCTAAGTAAATAAAATGCCAATTGCGACTACAAAAATTATTAAATAGATCAATTATTTGTTAAAAAAATCAGATGTTTTATTGGAAAAGTAAAATAAATAATTTACTTTTATATTTTATTTTACTGAAAATCAAGATTTTCGTCAGAAATAATTATTTTGTCAGGCATAAAAACTCTTTGTTGTCATTCTATAAAGCCAGTGTGAAGCTTTATGAAAAAGGTAATACTCTCACTGGTTAAAAGGGTCACTGAATTATCAATTCCGCTACTCTTTATTGCGTCATAAGTTTTTGTCAGTATTTTATTCACTTTTTTCTTACTTTTTATGCATCATTTAATGAAAAAAATAACTTTACTGGATCACAGAATAGCCAATGAAGTAAAATTTTTGTATATGAATAATGGTTTATTTCTTCATTAGTTCAAATATTTTTTTCTTTTTAAAACCTTCTTCTCATTTCAAAATTACATAACATGACATGTGTTTTATGGGGTACGTAAACGTACACTCCGTGGCCATGTTACGGGGCCATTTCCGAGCAACTGCATTGTAAAGATAGTACATGCCCCATACTTTGTACAGATCCACAGAAATCTAATGTAGTGTATGTTTGTCCACAGACTGGTGCCGGCCGCCGGAGTGACGCCGCGCCACCGCCGCCATCAACTCAACAACCAAAGCCGCCAGTCATATCTTTCGTTCCCAAAACTAAATAAAAACCACTATTTTTTAACCTTTTAACGATAAAACAAATCGTAAATAGTATACGGTAACTCCTAAACAGTACAAATTAATTTAAGTCTGAGTGATCGGTATTTATATAACGAAGCCTTCAAGCGATAAGCAACCAATCAACGACCAGTATTTTAACGTTCCAAAATAATAGAAATCGTTAAACGAGTGCACAAAATATTTTATCGACCGTTAACATTTTAAACGAACCAATCCTCGAAGCATTTTCTAGAAAAAAAAACAGCCAAAGATTTTATTAAAAAAAAAACCTTAGATAATAAGACTAAGTTAAACTGCCTCTACATTAAGGATTTTTTAAATTATTTAATTGTTAGTGATCAAACGAAGATATTGTGATTAGTGTAGTGTAAACCAGTGTGCCGTATAACCGTAACGTAAGTGCTATTAATCAGACTCAAACAAATTGATTTTAAAGTACAAATCCGTAAGTTCCGCGTAGTTCCGAGTGTTCAGTACAAGATAGACTTAGTAGAGCTTATATTTGTATAAGAGGATTTTTATAATAAGTGAAGAGTGATAATTGAGGCACGATGCGCGAGCGCCGTGCGAGGACGTCATGAGCGAGGCGCTCCGCAGCGAGGCGGGGGATAGCGCGCACTTGCCGCCATTTTCCACGTTCGTCGCAGAGATGGCGGAGAACGAGCAGCGCATCCTGACCGCCGACACAAGGCTGCTGGAGTCCGGGTGGGAGTTCTACGAGCGAACCGGTGATACCGTCAGCGTCATCGCCAGCCAGCCACAGTACCGCCCCTGGGAATCCATGCCCATCACCGTCAGCGCGAAAGACGCCATCCTTCGAGCCGGCTTCGCGTCCCCACTAGAATACCAATCCGTAACGCTACAGCCTATACCCAACAAGCTGCCTTCATTCCAAAGCCAATTCCAAACGTTCCCAGAAACGACAGTCATTCCAGAAACAGGGTTGCCTAGTGTCACGCCTGTGCCGGTGACGGCGAGTCCCACGCCCAGCGCGAGTCCTAGTCAGTTAACCCAGCTCACGCAGCTCACCACGCCGTCTTCTCCTGCTCACTTGACGACCTTAGCGCAAGTGACGCCTCTATCCACAACCTTGACGACTCTATCGCCAGTCAACGCCACTACATTCCACACCCTCACAGCTGTTAACGCTAGAAGCTACCCAATAGTCCCTGCTCCCTTGCAAGCGCGGGAGCTACCACCTGGAACCCAAACTTACATCGATGACCGTCACATACAACTTTACCAACCAAACATAGCTACTATCAACGCTTTTCCTACACAAAATGGAATTTTACACCAGAATGGAACACTTTTACATCAAAATGGGAGCTTAATACAGAATATCCAGAGTCCAACAGTGGTCCATGTTTTGAAAAACGAGCCCTTTGACGTAAAATCTCTTCAGGACAAGTACACGCCGAACGGACTTCATCACACTGGCTTCCAGAATCCAATGTTGATCGACAATAGTTACGAGAAGAAAACAAATGGGTTTGGGAGTGGTTCGTCACCGACTAGGTCGGACTTTAGGAAAAAAGAGAGGCGGAAAATTAGGGCAAACAGTTCAGAATCGGATTGTTCTAATATGGAAGTAGGGTCAGAAAGTAGTGGTCAGGTGGCTGCCGTGTCTTCGACGGCTGGCTTCAAATCCCCGATGCACGGAGTCCCACCTATGACAACCGGACCAATGGAACTCGACGACATCTCGAGCGAGAAACAGGTGAGAATCTCATCAATACTTTCGAGACAAGGTCGTTGCGAGGCTATTGACTTTTAAGCTAAATTTAATTAAGATCGCAACGGCGATGTCTTGACTTCAAATATTTACTCCGTCCGGTTAACTTTGCAGAGATTTTCGATTTGTTTTGTAAACTTTTACTGTTACTTTCTTGGAATAGGTCCAAATATGGTTTAACCACATAAAAGGTACTTTAAATGTTCTTTTAAAAATATGATTATAATGCGTGGTCCTTGCTAACGTTTAGAGCGCCGTACTCTAAGTAGTACTGATTAAGATCAAATTACTATTTCCTTAAGAATAACAGTCGAGAAGAAAACATTTTTTTTCAGCAATGCGAAACTAAGTGACAATGACGGCCGGTTTGGTCGAGTGGTAGTACCGCTGCCTCTTGATCGGCGGGTTCTGGGTTCGTTCCCCAGTCGGGGCAAACATTTGTGTAAAAAGCAGATTTTTGTTCTCGGGTCTTGGGTGTTTGTGTTTGCCTTTATGTGTGTTCCAAGGGACCCACGACACAAGGGAAAACCTTAGTGTGGGCCTTTGAGTGTGTAGCGTTTATTTATAAAAAAAAATGAGAACAAATAAGATTTAATTAATCGAAATACGTAACACAATAAAGTCAGAGAGACACCTAATCTGTATCCTCGAACGGCAAATTGCGTGAATAAGGCACACGGGAATACTCGTAGCCGAAATCTGACTGAATATTCTGCAAAAGATATGAAAATTCCCAGAATTTCGTCCCACAGTAAGTGGATTTCCGAGAAATCCTGAAAAAGAGAAACTTTCGTCGTAATTTCACCTTTTATTATTCGAGGAGCAGTTTTTATTCGCGGAGTTTCAAAATGGCCGAACTCTCTGTCTTCGTGGCTATAAATTTAATAGTTAGCCGATTCTCTTCCTCGGCCGATAAATTAACTTCCTTCTCGTTTAAACACAAATTAAAGTGGAGCGATTTACGCGTGTCCTGCTTAGAACATTTTATGACTTTCGTCCAAATTTAACGACTTTGCAATTAGGCGGCTTGTTCGGGAATCCTTTCAAACTTGACAGCCGGTTTGGTTTAGTGGTAGTGGCGCTGCATCTTGATCGACGGGTTTGATTCCCGGTCGGGGGGGGGGAATATTTGTGTAAAAGGCCGATGTTTGTCTTAGGTTATGTGTGTTCGTGTTTGTCTCTGTGTATATTCTAAGGGACCCACGACTCAAGGGACAACCTTACCGTGGGCCTTTGAGTGTGTACTGTTTCTTTTTATCTGAGTGGTGACAGATTGTATTCTAATCTACTAGCATGAAACATAAAAATTACAAAAAAGTTAATTTAAAAAAAAAGGGAAAAAGAAAAATGACATGGTAGACATTTCAAACTTTTAACTTCGCTTTTCTTTAGGATTCCTTGAATTTTTGAAGTACTTACGATCCGATGATCTATTATAATAGGTTTATATGATTCAATTTTCATCTTCTACCCATTTCAATAGAAATGTGTTAAACTATATACTTAAAGTGCACATTAAATTAACAGACACAAACGCCTAATCAACAGAATTTAAAGAATGCGGTTTCTAATTACACAAATTTAACCTAACCTAACATCTTACGGGACAAAAAGGTTTAGAAAAAAAATTATAATTAGTCACTTAGATATAAGCGCAGGTGGATAAAAGGTGTTCGTTATATAGCAATAGGAAGCGCTGACATTTTCTGGAATGTCGCTCGGACCTGGACCTTTCCTAGCTGTATCTAATAGCTTTTTGCATCACGCTATACACAGTCTCAATTACAATGAATTGCAAGAAAAATTCCTTGATAGCTACTTATAGTACAACACACTGTATTTGCACTCAGAAAACAACAATCTACCAATCTAAGAAAACAACAGAAAGGCCCATATTGCAAAAAGAGACCCCATATTACAAAAAGAGTCTTGTTCTATACTTAAGTATTGATTTTCTCTTTCTCTCACTATCAAAATGACAAAGACGACTGCTACTTAAGTAAATTTATAGGAGTGACTTTAAATTGGCTAGCGAAACATTAGGGGGTGTACAATGTACATATTACTATACGTTATTTGTTTACTATAATATAAAACACGGTCCCCCGCCATATCTGTCTATCTATCTGAATGGTACTGAACGGACTTTTATACGATTTTCACCAATAGACTCAATGATTGAAGAGGAAGGTTTATTCCAGAAATTACCACGGGAACAAAGTCCCGGGCGGTGCTAGTGAAAAATAACTCAAAAACGTGCAAAAGTTTTTGTTTATCTAACACAGTTATGAATTTTTAAATGTTTCCAGTTCTAATTAAAAGTAGTAACAATTATTTGACAAGCAAATAAAATAACTGATACTATCAAATTACTCATTAACCGCACGACATGCTAATGGCGAAAATGTAATTTTGGCCAAAAATATCATCGTTTTATCAAACGCAAAATTTTGACATGCAACCGTGTTCTTAGAAAATTCATTTTAAAGAGTGAATCGAGGTATAGGAATAGAGGTTCCGTATGTAAATAAAACTAAGGTACAGTTTGTTGAAGTTACAGTTAAAGTACAGCAAATACAAAGATTCAAGTTTATTTTTAAAGATGTTCCTTTATAACGCTCTAATTCTAATTAAAATTTACTTTATTTGTTAACAACGATCTTTTTTAAAAGTATAAATATGTAAAAAAATATTATTTACTGTTTTCTTCCATTCATGCCGGTCGTGTTGTAAAATATTTATTTTTCATTGTCATTCACATAATTTAAGAATGACACCCCCAAATTATGTTTGTTATTGTTTTTAAAAATATGTCTTATAAACATTAATACAATGAAAATAAATAAAAAAGTTTCATAACTTTGGCTACGGAACCCAAAGCTATTACCAAAGTGAAAATGTTAAAAAACATTCACAAAACAACCGTTGATTGTCAGTTTAATTTTAATAATACTAAACGACGAAAAACGTTTGCATGATCAGTAAAATATTACTTATATTAATATACCTTCTTATTTAACATAATAACATTTTTTAAATAGCGTGTCTTTTGACAAACAAATAAATAAGCTGTCAAACTTTGAGACTCTAAAAGTACTTATTTAAATACTTTTAACCATTTTTTCAGTACAGAAATTAAATAAGTATTTTTATCAGCCCATGTAGGTCCCCACCGAGGGGCTCGGGCCTCACTTCGAAACACGAAGGGGATTGAGGCTATAGTCCACCACGCACGCTGGCCCAATGCGGGTTGGTGGACCGCGCCTTTCGAAAACGAATTTTCTTAGACGTGCGGGTTTCATCACGATATTTTCCTTCGCCGCTGAACAAGTGATAATTAATGAAAATTCCGTATATAAATCCGAAAATTCAAATTCAGTGGTACAGGTCCGCACCAGGATTTTAACCCGCAACCTTCCGGTTATAAATCTGGCTCATTACCAGCAGGTATTTTTTTCATTATTTAAAAAAAAACAGAATTCAAAAGTCAATCATGTGGGAAGCACATAAGATTTTTTAATAAAATGTCTATATATTTAAAACAATAACATAAAATATAAAAACTGCAGTTTTTTTATGGAAATTCCTTCTATTGGTGGTCTAAATGTTAACTCAATTAAATTTTAAACCTAAAAATAGTAAGCATAAAGTTCATTTTGCACAAATTGTTGAGTCATAGAAAGAGTGACTAAAGGGGAAAATCCATAGCAAAAGTTCTTAGAACTAATCGTAAGGAAAGGAAAGCGTTGGATGAGACGTTTTTTTACAAGATTTATAGACGAGGAGTAGACACAACTTACTGAATAAATAATAAAGTCTACCTGCCTTATTTATTACTACTTTCTTAAGTTGGGACGTGAAATAGATTTTTATTTAAAGTGAAATATATTCAAAACTGTTTTTTAAGTGTTTTGATAACAAGTTGCATATTTTATCTGCAGCTCTAGCACGATAACGACAAACTCGCACTCGGCTCACGCTGAAACTTCACTTTAATTGCGCGAGGGTCCCGCGCAAAGGCTTGCTCGCCCTATGGCGTTGTCAATGTTGACATTTTGACATAGGACCGCGGTGTTGTCGCGGCGCTGTTACTATCATACTCGGCCTGCTGCCATACTTACCTACTACAACTATAAATGACGATCGAATGTCAACTGTTTTCTTGAATTCAATTCATTGAAAATTGGCGTCTACGGTCAAAATCAAAATATAGAATTGCAAATTAAAGAAACCATTTACGGGTTGTAGTATTCAGAACCTCGTCCGTTGATTAGCAGGGTGTACCCTAGCAGGTCAGGATGACGATTACGGAGCACTAAGATGTTATGACCCCCACCCTTTTTTTAAATGAACTATTTTGACATGTATTCCTATTAGGTATATAGGTACATCCTGCTGGTCAACGGATGATATATATATGTATGTAAGTATCACATTACGTATAAAGGTAAATATGTTGATTATTTTGCTCATTCCTTGCACAATCTAGCCCCTTTTCAAATTACCTATACTACTTGGTTTGGGTTGGCTGGATGGAAGAGATCTCTTTATAGGGAGCGAGATAAGCTCGTCTTTGTAAACCACCATTGTGACAATTTTAAAACTTATAATGTGTGCAATATAGAATATACATAGTTTTTGACAATTAATATCCGAATTATTTACAAAGTAAGTATACAAAGTACATTTTGTTGCATAAAATAAGTTCGCATTTAGCAAAGTTGAATTAAATCTTTTGTACGCTGTATTAATTAATTTTATAATTATATGTATTTTTTTTCTTTGCGAGCCTGAGAATAATAATAATGAAATAATAAAATAATTTATTGTCAGAGGGATCTAGGCCCATAAATAAATACCTTACAGACTAATATACATATGAAATATAATTAAATTAAAATAAAACTAATTAACACTGTTTCCTGTTTGTTTTTCCGGGGTTATAATGCTTTGGTTAATAATAAAAATAAACATAAAACGTATAAAACATGTTTGTAACATGTCTCGATTATTGTCAACGATCCCGCATGGAATTGTAGCTGACAACTCTAACTCGATCACTATCAAGTTATTTCTAGATAATTCTTGTAGCATGTCATTTGTTTAATTAATCAAACTAACACCTGCCCGATACTATGATTAGAATGACATAAAAATGCATTTGCTGTCGACGCCATCTTACGAATGTCTCTATTTGAAAAATGCAACTTTTGTACATTTCACGTATGTATAATTATTATGTTTAAATAAAATTTTTGTGGACAATAAAGTATAATAAAGTAAAGTAATTAGACTGTAATTCTTCGTGTAAATAAAGAATTTTGAAAATTGGACCAAAAATGGCGGAGAAACCGGTAAACATACTTACAGAAAAAAAAACATACAGTCGAATATAGAACCTCCTCTTTTTTTGAAGTCGGTTAAAATATAACGTATTGGGTATCTTAAAATTAGTCAGCGAAATCATTTGAATTAGCCCACTAAATACCTACTGAACAACTTTCCCCAAGGAACACAGGACAAAATATGATTACAATCTTCGATTCTATGTATAACTTGATCGATCAGCGATTGTGTATGAGAAGTCCTAATTTTTTTAAAGAATTTAATTGGGTTTCTTCGGGATAGTTGGTCAGTTTTAACACAAAAATAAACTCAGGCTTGAGTCCTATCAGGATTGGCAGAGACCACAACTCACTAAACAAACCTTTTTCACATTTAGTTTTTCCCTTTTGTAGCGAGTTCCTTCGGGCACAATCTCTCTGACCCAAACTTCTGCTTTTTACACAAATTTTGGCCTCGAATGGGAATCGAACCCAGGGACTCGATTCACAGACAGCGCTACTAACCACTTATCCAAACCAGTCGTCGTTTTTAAGCGATGAAAAAGGAATAATTTTCTGTTACTCTCTTACCAATTAAATTAATGCTCACTTAAAATTAAAGTAAGTACTTAAGTATAAAACAAAACTAAAGTATAGGTTCGGTACGTTGAGCATTGAACCATCCAATCAAGTCGTAGTAAAACGATGTTCCATTTTTGAAATTCCGTCAGCTGTGTTACGGGAACAATCGGGTGATTCCGATCGTAGCCGATGATAGCCGAACTGCAAATAAAATTACTTCGGAAAATGGATGCCGCTGACCAGCTGTCATGTTTTTTTTTTACTCTGTTACATTAATTCAATGTAGAAATGCTATTTACATGTAACAATGTCGTATTATTTAATTGGTAGGTATTTCTTTGTGGTATGGTAGCGCGCATTTTTTTTAGTTGTCTTTAGCAATTTTCCCGTTCTTTTCAATCGCGCTTTCTAATGACAAAATATGATGTCTAGATATAAGTATTGTTTCCTTCTACTACAGTGGAATGTTGTGTATAAATAAAATAAATTTATTGAATAGGTAAACGTCTTCCTTCTATTTAAACTTTTGTGAAGCTTCTACTTACAGCATTTTTTATAAATAAAAAAATATTAAGAATTAAAGAAATCTGGACGGAGTAAAACTAAAGTCACTGATAAACTCTTAAAGCAATTTTATGATAAAATTCAAATTACGTATAAACAGAGTGACTTTTTATTGCATGATCACCTAATAGTAAATGTGTATCAGGTTTTGATAGTTCGGAAATTCGCCACCTGAACGGATGAAATGGTCACCATTATATTCAACCGCCATTGGTTAGTGGAATCTAATTTTTACAACGCTACCACTCGCCCACACAAAGTTCTTATCCTCCCCCCCCCCCATCAGCAGCTCGTAGCTTGAGCATGATGCGCGACAAACTCGCGCGGCAAGCCACTCGGCTGACGGTGAAACTTTACTTTGATTGCGCGAAGGCCCCGAGCAAAGGCTTTCTCGCCCTCTGGCGTTGTCAATGTTGACATTTTGACCTAGGTCCGCGGTGCTCAAGTTGCTAAGACCCATTCCCACCCGCCCATAGAGAAGCAAAATAACCAACCGCAGTATTACCCACAGACGAAAAAGAAGCGCAAGCGCTGCGGCGAGTGCATCGGCTGCCAGCGCAAAGACAACTGCGGCGACTGCGCACCCTGCCGCAACGACAAGTCGCACCAGATCTGCAAGCAGCGACGATGCGAGAAACTCACCGAGAAGAAGGTTAGTTCATTAATTAGTAGAAATAAACGTGTTATTATGATTAAATATATAAAATCTAGATTGCCACTGCCACTAGATCGTCCAATAAGGCTTCAAAATAGTGAATTTAAGTATAAAACAAAAACATATTATATTGTATTCTAGTATTATATTGTATCGTTTTGTATTCTATAAAAGCGTAGATAAAATAAGCATTTTATTATTTATTTAAACTTAGGAAAACTTACAGCCTTTTACAACAAAATTGTATATAATAGTAGTAAAACTAGCGCCAAAGGGCCAATTATAGAGTTTTATAAACTTGGTGTGAAAGTAGACATAAATAAAATTCACATTTTATTAAAAGTACTAGAGGATATTAATAGATGCGTCAAGAGTGTTTTGTTATAATTTTCAAATAAAATGTTTTATCTGATCTAGAATTAAACAAATGTTATTCTTTGATTCCATGGTGAATTTTCTTAAGTAGTAAATTATTTCGATGATTTATTCCTGCGTTCCAATAATAGAATCGTCAACATACAAAAGTTTTTGAATAAGTTATATGACTCGTGTAAAGAATCAAAACACTTCCTGTTTTTAGCAAAAACTTTTTTATAAAGCACACTTGATAATTTAAAAGATTTCTTAAGGCCTTGACTTATACTATTCAGTCATGAAGAGTACATGCGCGGTGGACAACTGCGTTACATCAAAACAAGGTTTTGCATTAACACCTGATGTATTAAACATTTATTGGGTAAACATGGTACGTTGATACACATTTTACTTATTTCCGTAATGTGACGTAAATTGTATGTACCACGCATTGTAGATTACAGACTGAGAAAACTTGTAAGTTTCTTTTAAAATTTTAAACAAAGAAAAACATTTTTTTTTTAAGTAACAGGGTTTTTCCGGCAGTTTCCTTCTGTTTCATTGATAAATAATCATACGCCATCTTATTTTTGAGGGGTTTCATACTTAAAATATGGAAAAATTTGATGTAAGGTAAAAAAAAAAACATCTTCCGCTTAGGCGTTAACCCCCCGAGTGAATTTGCCACTGTGCTGTAGATAGCAAAAAATCGATCTGAACAACTTGTGGGAAGCCTATTTCCAAGTGTAGAAGTCTTTGAACTGATGTGACTATGTATATTAACTATGTACTTATGCAAAATCGCAGGCCAATTGTGTTTTTGAGACTAGAATGCTTATGTAGGAAGTTGATTTTTTTATATTAAAGACGAGGCTTGGGCATCTCCTATGAACTTATTATTTGAGCAGTCCAAAAGTAAATATTTAAAAATCGACCTCCCAGCATTTTATTAAAAAAGGTGTACGAGTATTAATTTTATTCAGGACAGTATAGGTAGCAGCATATTGATTTCATGACATTTATTAAGTCTTTATTCAAATACACATCCACCATCTTGTCATGTCAATTGACACCAAAATGGCGGAAGTAATGCCTCAAAATAAGTAGAACGAGAGTCATTTTATTCCTTGATATTCTTAAATTCAAATGAGCTGCATGCATTTATCATTGAAAACATGTGCCACTTGTTTAAAACTATGTAAAAATACTCGCAAAATTCATGTCAGTTTCATTTTGACGCCGTTTTAAAAAGGCTGGTAGCTGGGCAAGGTGCATCTAAATTCAATGATAGTAGAATGCTTGATTTTGTTCCAAGGTAACCAGTCATTTTGGGAAATCTTTAATTTTGGGAAAATAAAATTTGTTTCTTCTGGTGTCCGAGAAAAGTAATTGAACACAAAAAAATGAGGTAAATACTAGACACTCTTTTCAACTGTTATTTCTAAGTTTTCGAACACTAAATTAAACATACACAATTTTACTTTTCGGTTACCAAGTAAGTATTTAAGATGGGGTTGGTAATTAATTCGTGACTGATGATAATGTTAATGACACAACGAAGAATCTTCCTCAAATATTATTCAAAAATATTAAAACAGCCTCGCTTAGATTAATATAAAAAGTATCCTAATTCTCGAGTTGAAAAAGAGGAAGACAAATGATTACCATAAAAAAGATATAAAAAAACATAACAACAAAGTTAATAGCCCGTGAAAACATCGCTCTTTTTATTTTCTAGGTATGCGTACTTTTTTTATTATAGTTGTGTGATGAGGTCTTAAGTTGGATATTTTATAGACTAGACTAGGTTTCCTTTGTTATTTAGCTACTCTGGCGCTATGCAATGTACTGCTAAATAGGTAGTCGCGCACTGCGTAGTGGTTACTGATTCACATTGCTGGTTTTTGTCTTTTACGCTGTTATTATTGTTTTTATGAAGAAATAAGTATATTTAAATCAATTAGTTCATTGTACGACAATAAAAATTAAATCTTTCCTGGGAAAAATTAGGAATTTCAAATTCCACCGAAAAATCCTTTAGAATTCAAACACACAATGCGATTTGAACTTAAAAAAAAAGTTTACCCCAAAATGACACAGATAATAAACCAAGGAGAATGAGACGAGATAGGAGGATATGTGCTAATGGTTTTTTAAGAGGAAGAACGGGCTGATAAAGAAATAACGGTTCGATGATCACTTGGGGCATTCTGTATAAACTGCGAATATGATTTTTATACTGTAAGTAGAAGACATTGTTTTGAATTTAATTTTAAATTTTACTGTTATTATACAGGGCTCTAGGTAAATCGCTTTCAACCTCTCGGATGGTAAATCAGTCCATGAAACTGAACAACTTTCCCAAAGAACAAAGGTCAAAATAAGAAAAAAAAATGTCGACTTCCCATGCAAACTGCATCAGCTGATAGCGCATTTTGCATGGGAAGTCAACATTTACCTTTGTTCCTTGGGAAAGTTGTTTACCACCCGAGAGGTTGAAAGCGATTTACCTAAACCCCTGTATAGTATCGTTTAGAAAATGTGATGGTGTGGAACAAGCTCAGCTCAAATTCTTGAAGCATTGAAAAATTCTCATTCTGTTAGTTAATTCTCATCTAAATCGATAGCTGAAATGTACGGGTTGACATTGAATGATGACAACGTGACTTTTAATAGTGTCTGTCAATCCCATTTATTTTATAACTTTTGATTTTCTTTATCAGTAAAAGAGTGTGACTTTTTCTAAAAATACTTTTCTGCCTATCCACTCAAACTTTAATAAGTTTCGGTTTATAAAGTAATAGAAATAAGTACTGAGACAAGCAGAGAATTCTATTTTCCTTTTAAAAAATGTGGGCCTTTTTATAATTCGAACGGCACGGCATGGCACTCCAAAATTTTAATTACCATTGCCTACTATGTCCTCGGATTCTAGTATTGCTGTTACATAGGAGGCAACGGTATAAAATTTTACCGTGGCGTTTTCAAATTATAAAAAGGCCCTATGTGTGTCTTCTAAATCACCCAAAGAAGTAACATAGCTAAGTTACCGATGTAAAACTACCGGCCTTGAAAATACCTAGACCTTTTCGAAATTAGGCATTAAATAAAGACCCCCCTCCCCTCCCTCCCTAAAGCTTTACGGGGCTTGTTTTAAAACTAATTTGCTAAAGTTACTCTTCAGGCGCTAACTTATAATCGTAAATTAAGTCGAATACGTTTCTCCGCTCTACGAAAAGTTTTTCAGGTGGATTCGTAATTTCAGTTCAGTAAAAGTGCTTTCTACTTACTGTTCTTATTTTTTTGGAAACTAGTTTTTGTCTGCTACTCCAATTTGTCGTTCAAATAAATTATAATCACCCGCGATACTAAAATTTGCCTACTAAAACTATATGAAACTTTAAGGATCGCTGTTATGAAATTAGGATGAAGGATAGGTTAAGCTAGGTTAGGTCGCATGAATATTATAAAAAAGTCCGTCAATGTGAAAAAACATGGGGCAGTTCATAAAGTTCCGAGAGTTTGACAATATTAAGGTGACACATATAATTAAACCTTTATAGTTACTGCAATTTTCCGCGAAAATTTCTGTTTTTCGTGGAAAATTCAGGGCTTGAGCCCACCCTACTGCACCGGTTCAGAAAAAATGAATTTTAATCAACCGTTCCATCTTCTTATCATTTCGCGTTTTTTGTGTAAAAATTTTGTATGAATTTAATACAAAAATTTTGTAACTTTTTTCAGTTTTATGTGATTTTTTAAGTTATCTTGTACAAAAAATTATCTTATACTTCACCTGTCAGTGGGATGCTACAAAGACTTTGAGAAAAACGCAAGTCTCTTTAGAGTTCGAGTAAATAGGCTCAATATGAATGAGTACAATAGTTCATTTCCCTGTTCAATAGATTATGGACAAGAACAAATACATTTTTCATTTAAAAGGTGCCCATAAGTAAGGTCTCCATCTACCACTGTAATTAAATTATTACAGCTTGAAATTGATAAAGTGGCTCGATAAGGACACCATTAAGATAATTCAAAGACTAAAGTAGTTAAAAGGTTGACAGTCTTAATAACAACACGTGATCAAGTGTCAATCTATCTTCAACTGGTACTATCTGTATTTTAAAAATGTCAAGTGTACCTCTATAAATTCATGGAAAATACGTAAAAATTTAAAAATACACCAAGGAGTTTCTTATTTTCCGTCTTTGCTACGTACCGCGGCGCGGGACCGCGCCCGCATCACGCCGCTGTCAGAATGCGAGTTATCATTGTTTTACGGGAAAATTGAATATATTAAAATAAATAATTTAATTTTAAAGCAGAAAATATTTAAAACATATTCTTTTTAATTAAATTCATTAATTTAGAAAATGCTTAAACGAGTTCTAATTATTCTAACTTGTCTTTGTTCAGGGTTTTCTATTTTTGCTAAGCGGCCAATTACACCCTGTTTAAGAAAAAATAATTTCTATAAGGCAAACCAAGATGCAATTTTAAAAGATTAAAAACTACAATTTAAGTTAATACGTTCTTAACCTTAAACAAACCCAATGACGCCAATATCTATAAAACAGACATCTTGCATATACAACAGATCGACATACAAGATATCTAGATAGCATCTTAGTAAAGTCTAAGCCGCCTGTACTAAGTGTACAATTAATGTACTAGAGGTACAATTAATGTACTAGAAGTACTTATTTGACACCTGGCATCTTATCTGATATGTTATCAGATGTCAGTGTGTGTGAATATGTCCATTTGGTCTGCACATGTTATACTTTGCCAGTAACTAGCGCGTTTAGCTTTTTAGTTAAAAAAAGTTTAGCTAAAAGCTTCAATTTCTCAATCAAGAACTTGTACTTAGTAAGCGAAGACAGCGCCTTAAGCGAAGAAATTACGGGAGTAATTAAGAAACGACGGAACTTAGAAATAAATTCGAGTATTAGAGATCATAATAGTAAAAAAATCTCATTTTTTCTTTCAAAACAGTTTACCACTCATACACTCAGCCTAAACTTCCTGTTGGGGTAGGCAGAACGTCAATTCTAGAACCTCTTGATGCAATATTTGATACTCACTCATGAAAAATAAATATAGTGGTACATCAAAACCTCGCATCCCACTACTGGCTTCTACAGTTTGCCTGGAAAGAGTTGTCTGCTGACACTCCCATTCCAGCGTGGAATTATAGAACATAATGAAACTCATAGTGTGCAAAAACAAAAGCAAAAATAAAAGGCAAGGAAGGTTTTTATAATTAACCTTTGATTAATTATAATAAGTCTAAAAATCAGTGATGCTTCCCAAGTCCCAACTTAGTTAAAAGACAAATTAGCTTCTGGGATTGTTTTAGTTCTATTGTCAATGTTTGTTTGTATCAGTATACTCTCACGTATTGTTTTTCGTACCGCTCAAGATGTTACATTATTTTCTTCTAACACCTTTGTCGATACCGCCTACAAGGCCAGCTGCCGCAGCCTATACAACCGTCATGGTACATTTTTGAACAAAACTGGCATTATTTATACAAGTTCATATGTCGCTCATATTATCCTATTCTAGGGCTGCTAGCTGTATGTATGTATGTATGTAAATTCTTTATTGCTCAAAAACAGTGTCATATAATACGAGTACATTTCAAAGGTAATTTAGTAGCAAAGGCGGACTTATCCCTGAAGGGATCTCTTCCAGTCTACCTTAGAGTAGTTGATAGAGGAGACACAGGTGTTGCAGGTTGCAATGCAATAAAATAATAATAATAGTCTCAATTACTAATTATTATAATTATATATCATACTTAGTAAAAAGCGGAACAAAACAAGTAAATAGTAACATAATATTTGTTATTAATCAAGATAAATACAATAAATAATGTGTACAATTACGCTACAACACACGACCGAATGTATAAGTCTATCTATACATATTATAAAGAGGAAAGATTTGATTGTTTGTTTGTTTGTTAGTTTGCATCGAATAGGCTCCGAAACTACTGGACCGATTTAAAAAATTCTTTCACCATTAGAATCCTACATTATCCGGGATGGACATAGGGTACATGATTTTCCCGAATTTCCACGGGAACGAAGTCCCGCGCGGGAAGCTAGTCTACAATAATATTATAAAGAGGAAAGATTTGAATTTTTGTATTTTGTATGTAACGAATAAACTTAAAAACTACTGGACCGATTTTAAACATTCTTTCACCATTAGAATGCTACATTATTCCTGAGTAACATAGATCACATAATTTTTCCGCGTGGACAAAGTCCCGAGCGGAATGCTAGTCAACAATAAATTGACACAATTATTGTAAGGTGACCGAAGATCGAATTTGAAAAGTCTTCCCTTATTTCTTACCTACGTTATAAAAGAAGCCCTCGTGCCAAATTTTAGTTTTCTAGGTCCAAGAGTTAGGGCTGGGCGTTGATAAGTCAGTGAGTCAGGACTTCCAATTATATAAATCTAGATTATTTACACCGAAGATGAATCAGAAAGATCTTATCATGACAAAAAAACCTATTTAATTACACCACCTCGTTTACATCAACCAGGAGCTACGATGCCATAGACAGACACACAGATACACACGTCAAACTTATACCACCCCTCTTTTTGCGTCAAGGGTTTAAAAATTACAGATCTTTTGCTAAAAGCTGAGCTAAAACTACATTTTTGGAATATTGTTTCGCTAAAAGCCTGTTTTAGTAAAGGTGTATCGCGAGTTGAAGCGACAAGGAAAGAAAAACTAGACGGCTGTATATTAGAATGAAATACACTAAACATTTGAATTTTTTAACTTCCGATAGCTCCTAAATGGATGAATGAATTTCGATGTAGTACTTTTACTGGGTGGACTGGAAGAAATCCCCTCGTGGAATAAGTCCGCCCTGGTAAACTTCCTATTACTGTAAACTTGTTGTCCTCTATATTATCATTGTACAATAAAGAATAAATACATACATACATACATACATGTAATCGAGATGGTTTTCAGCTAGATTTAATCAAAATTAGTTCAGCTGTTTAAGAGGTACAAGATATGAATGTTGGGAGTGATATAATTTTTCTAATTTTAAAGTTTAAAGTTGTCAATAAGTTTTAAAACGAGGGCAAAATCTTATTCAAAGTATTTCAAAAACATATCTATATAAAAACAGCAAAATTCACTGCAATTTAGCATCGGTTGTCAGCCCTGAGTTGCGCACACGACGAGCAATGTGTGCGGCAGCTGCGCGTGCGCGGCGAGCTCCAATCGCGTCGCGCCATTTGAAATTGGAACGCCTCTACGTTATCATAGATCTGATTGTACTTGTACCTACCTATTGTTAGTAAAGGCGCTGCGATGACGTTTGATTGATCGAAGTATCATTTTGATAGGGATTTTTTAATAATTATATTTTTTAAAGTCTCTGTTTTCTCTTGAGAGCTTACTGTGTAGACTTAAGTGTAGAAGAAGTAACTGTGTTTTAAAATTTAAACACTATTATGGTACAGGGACAACAGCACATCATGCTATCCAAAACTGTCAAATTTCTTCAATGGTTTTTCAATTTTATCTCCAAGCATTAGAGTTTACTATCCATTGGGGAAATTGACAGTTTGTGCTAACCTGATGTGCCGTTGACTCTACCTAGATTTACTTTGATTGCTCAGTTGCAGAAACTTTCATTACAGTTATCTAATGGTATTTATATAGCATACTGTCAATTCTTCTTGTTGACGTAAGCTTAAACTTGACTGAGCGAATGTCACATTCTTTTAAAGATAAAGAAAAATGTACATACATATGGGATTGACAAACACAATAGAAAATTCACATGGTCAGTCCATGTCAATCCCATACATTTCAGAACTATATCTTAGTAATCGCTAACAGATTATGACTATGACTAGGACTCCATAGGGCTCTCTGTAAAACAAAACTCTGGTATTTAAATAAATAACTACACACTCAAAGGCCCACACTAAGGTTTTCCCTTGTGTCGTGGGTCGCTCGGAACACACATAAAGACAGACACAAACATCCATGACCCCAAAAACAAACATCTGCATTTGACTCAAATATTTGCCCCGACTGGGATTCGAACCCAGGACCCGTCGATCAAGAGGCAGCGCCACTGCCACTCGACCAAACCGGCCATAAATAGTATGTACTTTGAACTGCCCAAGCTCCAAAAAAATCTATGCGATCTCCTATGGAAATAGTGTTTTGCCTAGTCATAGCTCAGAAACTTCCAAAAATAAAAATAAAAACTTCGTCAGGAAATTCCAAATGAATCACAGACCTTAGTATTACTAGCACTTTAATCTGAAGGATGAATTTATTGTAATTTGAGCCTTATATGTCGTAAATAAGGACATGCCCATAAAATACTGAGAAAACTAAAGTAATGTGAACACTTCTGCAGAATCTCTTGAGTTACAACGCTAAATGAAATAAAGTGGATACAAGTTACACAGAAAACGAATTAACTATGATAAATAAAATACCATTATCGTGGAAAAGTCTCTCTACATTGGTGCCTAAACATTCCTTTTCTAGAGTTGTTATTATAGAATCAATAGATTTGGAATTAGTCGTTAAATCACTTACAAATCATAGTCCTGCCACTAGTGATTAAAAATCCGGTGTTTTTCTAATTGTCGAGTTGAAATTTCAGATTTTAATGAAGCTGAAATTTTGTTTACAGATTTTCTTGCGTTTGAGATACAGTCAGAAGATATTTGTAAACTCTTTACTTTGAAACGTTTAACATAATTTTTTTGGGATTTTTCATTTTATTATATAAGGAGTTTATAATTATAACAGCTTTAAAATTATGTGGACTACGATAACTTTATACAAATTCTAGTTGCATGAAGAAAACTTTAAACTTACTCTTGTACCGACAAGTCTGTTTACTTCAACTATTATCTTTTCCGTCCAGTTTCTTAATTGGAAAGTCTCTTCTAAGAATTCTAGACTTTATAATACCTTTGCAAACTACTTATTACTAAAATACATTGCCAAAATTAAACTCATCGAGTGGAAATAATAACAATATTTCAATTTGATAATGACGGTTCAACGCTTTCATTTCATGCAAAATATCGTATCGAGTGTTTCGATAATAGCACCCCTTGGGCACGAGACGTAAAATCGACGCCAAAATTGTCTCGAAAAAAGGAATAAATGTGTTTTTCTTGGAAACAAACAATCGCAATAACATTACTGAGAACTTTCACATAAATCTCTTACTTTTATCGCACATTTTAATGTCAACTTGTTTTTCCAAATATTCATACCTTCTGTTCTAATCGAAGTTTTTTTTCTTGGATTAATTCCACAGATAATAAATATGTCGCCGTAGTGGAATTAAAAAGAATTTATTGCGGCAAAAGCAATTTGGCGAGCTGGAATGTCTATAAGTCAATGAAATTACTTTTTAAGCGTTTATTGTATTATTTACATCTCGAAGAATATTTGTTTCTCGAAACGGTAAATCTAATCTGTAAACTTTTTTGTAGGTCTGTTATTAAAACTCAGCTGATAAAAAAAAAGACAAGATGCTATGCGCTACCGAAAATTTTGCAAAAAATTTGCGTTCGATCTTCGAACGAGGTTTAAAAATGCCACGTGAGTCCACCCACTGGGGCAAGCCGATTATAACGGTCGGCCGGCGGGAGTTTACACTTTTGATTTTTTTTTCTTTTTTTTTTAAATGCCGTAGCACGCGCCGTGGGCCGGTGATTCACGGCCTCTCGGCCGGCAGATGTTAGGTCGAGCTTTTTGTGCTATCAGCTGACGTAACGGGCGGGATCGACTTATTAATGATGCATCTTGCATGCATGACTTCCAACTATTACGTATAACTGGAATCGATGTTGCGTAATTGTTTTTTTTCTTATTTTACAGTCGGCGTTTTGTTTCTTGAAGTCATTATACAAAGTGTTGAATTTCATGTTGAATTTTATCGAGTAATTTCTTAAGACCACACTGTGTTAATGGTCTCAGAAACGCAATAAAACAAATAAGATCAGTGAGATAAAGTCGTCATTACTTCATTATTGAAATCGTATGATAATTACCGACTTTTATTTCTTCTGATAGCAATCTGAATGTCATAAAAGGAGCACATAAGCCTCGAAAATTATTGCTCACATTTGGGCGGCCAAGTATTGTCAACAGCGAATTATTTTAGTCCGCCATATACAAAAACAAACAGGATGCAACTCAGACGCTTGTTTATGATGGTGTTTATCTTCATAAACGTTACTGTTTGGTGGTTTTACGGCAAATATTATGAACTTTTAAATTAAAAATTAAAAACTTTTTATTGTCAGAAGACCTGTAAAATAGGGTGAACTTTTTCTAGTTTAGTATTTTAAATTCTAACAGAAAGTATTGTTTCACAAAAAAGTCTTTTCATCCGCTATGGTTTATTTTTGTTTGTCAAGTTCTTTGTGTCAATTATTTTATTAGCTGACTATGTCGTTCACTTTTTGTGAAATATTCCCACTGTGCATTATTAAAACCGCTCCTACAAATGAGGAGTTTCTACTTCTAAATATTTTAATGTATTTTTCTCATTATCTCAGTAAATTAGAACATTATACACAGTTCGTCTATTTTGTCTGCATTAGCGTTTTTTTGAAACGGATTAAGACAACAGCTGCGTAACGCGTTTTTTGTCGCTTCCTTCGAATTTTTTTCCTCGATGTACTTTTAAAGTCTTTCTGAAGCGAAAATAAAGAAAAAAATCATTCATTCAATGACCATAAAAATTTTAAAATTCGAAATACCTGTTTTATAATAAAACATGGCGGACAAAATGGCTGTTGCATTAAAAAGAAAAGCTCTTTTGTGTGACGAGATATTTAAATATAGAAATAAATTCTTCATTCAAACAGCGTGACGGTTAACCGCTGTAAACTGGTTTGATGTCAGTTCGAATCTATTAACTGCTTAAATACTTAGTTCTATAGAATACCGTATAGAATATACACATGTGAAACTCTGTAGATTATGAATATAATGTTAATGTATCTATCTTCCGAAATCTATGCACCTGCCACTAAATAAATTCAATCAAAAATCCTACAGAAAATGTATATTTCAAACAAGCGAATTTATTTTGAACAGTTGCGTGCTGGTCGCGAATTTTGAAAAATTCGGCCGTATTACCTGAAATAGAACCTTAGTACAAAATTTCAGCCTTCTAGGTCCAACAGTAAGCCTATTTAAAATTCTAATTATTAAAACTAGACTTCGTTATGTGAGAATTCTAACATTTAAAGAAATCTTTATGCAAAATTTCAGCTTTCAGGTCTAAGGGTTTGGGCTGGGCGTTGATTAATCAGTGAATCAAGACTTTCAGTTTTATATTATTTAGATTGTTTAAAAAAAAATATTGAAGAAAACATTCCAATCACTCTGCATTCGCAGCAGTACAAAACTGCTCTAAGCGAGTAACAAATCAATACTTTTTCCTGAGACTACCCCAATGCACGCAACTAATTCATACAACCTAGAACAGTGCGCTATAAATAACTCTATCTATATACGACTTCTTTCTAGCACGCACACATTCATCCGACATTTCGACCAATCAGAGACGAGCTTCGGTCTATGAGATGAGAATTTATCCATGTGTTAGTGTTCTAGTGCGTGAAGGGTGCGTAGATGCACCCTTGCTATGCAACCAACACGAAACGCATGCATTTTATTTTATTATTACCATTAAATAGGATCTTGGATTATGTCCGAGACAGATCTCGTAATTTATTGCAGGTTTTATGAGATTCGTCCATTAGAATTGTTTGATATAAATTTTATTCAGCTACTCTATAAAATTGAATTTGGTTATAGTGTTGTATTATTAGTTTTGAATAGCAGAAAACTAGGCCTTGATTCAAGGCAAAAGGGAATAATCGATGGCAATATTTTGAATTGTAATCTTAGAAGAATCAGATTTTTTAAATACATACTCAAAAAAACTCTATCACAACAGGAAAGACTTGTGTATTATTTATTTGCTATAGGAGAGGCCTATGTCCAGCAGTGGACTGACACAGGCTGATGATGATTATTTTAGTAAGAATAAAAAAGGTCCGAGTTAAAAGTATGAATTGATATTCCTAAAAGAGAACGACATTTCTTATCACTAGTAATTTTCTATTAAATATCACAAAAATAACAGTGACTAAACTCCCTTAGTGATCTTACAAAAACTAATGGTTTTTCTGCAGAAATATTTCTTCAACTTAAACTATGTCCTAGTTTGTCTAGTCGCGAGCCCACTGTGTGCACAGAGGCATCGGGCGCGAAATCGCGCGTGTCCACGCATGAGATGCGCTCGGTTAGAGACAAGAGGGGAGGCAGCCATCGCGTCGATATTTTACAAAATCGTTAGAGATTTTAAAAATCGTTAGAAATTTTGAAAATCGTTAGAGATTTAAATTCTTCCATGCTGGTCTGGGAGTCAAAGGAAAACTTAGTTGCCAACTCTTCTTACAGTAGAAATCTGTAAGTGGGATAAGAATTTTTTTCTGTATAATGGGCGAAAGGCTGACCACCTCTCATGCACCATTATAAAACTTGTTCCATCTTCACAATTTATGTCAAACGTGGCATCAATCCAGTAGTTCGCTAGAACTACTGATGCTCTGTCTACCCCGTTAGGGGTTATAGGCGTGTGCGTATGTATGTAGATTTTCAACTATCAAAGTTTTTGAAAATTTACTTTTGTGTTGATTTTGTGATAAATCAACACAAAAGATTTAAAAATACCAGCTTTTGAAAGTAAAGAATCAATATAATTCGTTTTAATTCGTAATTAATAATTCGTCAGTCGGACTTGTGAACTCATAAGTGTAACACGTTTTTAATTTTAATTTGTTTTAAATAGTAAAAGGATACTGGAATAACAATTTTTCAGAAAAAACGCTACTATTTCTCACCGTCTCTATCTCTACTCTAGAACAGCATCAGTAGTGCTAACAATATCCCCTTATTGTCTCAATTTGGCGCGTACGGAACCACGGTGCGTGTCCCACGTGCCTACGCATAGCCCACTGTGCGGTGAACGATGGCAACACTCATTTACTTCCTAGCTCCACTTTGCATGTAGGGTGGTTAGGAAAACTGTTTTAAGTTACGGCAAAATGAGGTCATTTACATACAGTTGTTTTTCTATAAAAAGCATCCAACATTTTTTCTTCTTCGCTTTTTAACCCTAGACAAAAAAGAGAGGTGTTAAAAGTTTGGCGTGTGTATCGGTATGTTTGAGTTCTTTCTAATAACCCTCAGTATTAATGTTAAATGTGGTTTCAAAACCACATCACGCTCTGACTGCCCTGAAAGAAATGATAGGCGTGTGTGTATACATATATATATAAATCTGTAATTTATTTTTCTAGTATTTTTTTTTTCGATATAAGTAGTAAACATTTTCAATTTATATTTTTTACCAGTCCATATACGTCCCCACCGAGGGGCACGAGCCTCCCTTCGAAACACGAAGGGGATTAAGGCCATGTCCACCACGCTGGCCCAATGCGGGTTGGTGGACCGCTCGTCTTTCGAAAATGAATTTTCTTGGACAGACGGGTTTCATCACGATGTTTTCCTTCACCGTTAAGCAAGTGATAATTAGAAATCCGTACATAAATCCGAAAAGACGAATTTAATGGTACTGGCCCGCACCAGGATTTGAATCCGCGACCTTCCGATTACAAGTCTGGCTCATTACCAACTGGGCTATCACCGCTGCATTTCTATAAACATTTTCTATAAAATAATCCAAACCTCATTTTATCCTTTTAATCATCTATAAGATATAATATAAACTCACAAAACAAAACTAAAAAAAAACAAACACATTGTAAAAAAAACAGACCTATAAAACAAAAGCAAACGAGAGTATAAAGTTCAAACAAAATAAAAATAGGTACAAGTCAGTGATCTATATAGGCATTTCCACTAGTGCCTAGTTCATACAGTTCATTAGAGCCCACTCCGTACGCGCGTGCATTGTGAACACCCCCTATAAGTGGAGGGGGGACACTCTGTAAGGTGGAACACCTTTTATACGTCATAGATCTAATTCTGCCCTTTAGCATTACAGAAACTGAAGTGATTTTTTGCAGAATAATGTAGGTTTTCTTTTTTTCTGAGCGAAATGGTCTTGGTTTTTTGATGAATAAGTACTGCTATTCTACTGGTATACTTTGTCGTCTTGTTATTTTTCCTGAAAAGAAAGAAAGAAAATTTGGAAACGTAAAGAATACTTTTTCCTTTCGAATAGCACGAGGTGAGAAAATCAAAGGTGCAGGATAATACTACGTTAAAGTCGATTATGAAATTCCTGTGTTATGTAAAACATGAAAGAATCTGAGTATATGTAGTCCAGTTTGCGAAAAAAATTGCTTATACACAATTTATACACGATCAGGGTTTGAAATTATCAAGATAATTACGCTTCTTGATAATTATCGGATAATTATCTGATAATTATCGGATAGTTGTCGAATTATCACCGGTGTAAAAAATTCATTTGTATGTATGTATGTATGTATTTATTCTTTATTGTACAATGATAATACAGAGGATAACAAGTTTACAGTAATAGGAAGTTTACAAAGGCGGACTTATCCCACGAGGGGATTTCTTCCAGTCAACCTAGTAAGAGTATTTAAGAGAACACAGTACTACTCGGCGTAATGACAAATTAAATATTTTTGTACACAAGAAAAAAAAAAAAAAAAACAAAGAAAAAAAAGAAGAAAAACATATCAGTCAGTAAGTAGGTAGGTACTTATTTAAAATTATATTATTATTATAAAAACGAATATTATATTATGTATAAGTTTATACTATAATGAAAATATACTACAAATACATATAAATAACATATATGCTACAATATATAATTATAAATATACATATATATACATATAAACATAATTAAGAGAGATGCCTTTAAAATTCAGCTCAGGGCTTCAGCGTTGAAGCCAAAATGCTTTTTCAGTCTCAGTTTGAAGCTATCCGGTGACGGGGACTGACGAACTGATACTGGCAGATTATTCCAGAGCCTCACAGCGTGCACCGTAAACGATCTGCCATAAGTACGAGTTGTATGTGGTGGCATAGTAAGAGCGGAGTTAAGGCCAGAGCGCAAACGATTGCCGCTGATGTCGGCTTTGAGTTGAAAACTTTCCCGTAGATATGAGGGAGCCGAAGATGAGTGGAGGACATTAAATAGGAGGGAAAGAATATGCAAGTCCCTGCGCAAGCGGATGGGGAGCCAGTTTAATCTTGATCGAAACTCCGAAACGTGGTCAAACTTGCGCAGCCCGAAGACAAACCGAATGCACACGTTCTGGAGTCTCTCAAGCTTGTTCACCAATTCCTCAGTGGCATCGAGAAAGACAATGTCGGCGTAATCAATTAAAGGAAGCAACAGTGACCTGGCGAGTAAAGCCTTCGTCTCCAGGGGAAGAAAACCCTGCAACCGGCGTAGTGAATGAAGGGAGCCGAATATCTTACGGCTCACTTCATTTATATGTGGAGCCCAAGACAGGGTCTCATCCATAGTGACCCCCAAATTCCTGACAGTTCGAGAAAGAGGAATTGCTGAATTGTTGAAAAGTATTTGGGGAACCACCATAGCTTTCAATCTAGAGACGAAGGACTGACCACCAATCACAATGGCTTGAGATTTTGCCGCATTTACTACCAGACCGAATTCGCGAGACCACTGAGAAATTGCGACAAGGTCGCGGTTGATTTGATCAAATGCAAGTTTTATGTTATCCAACGTGGCCGATGCATAAATTTGCAAGTCATCTGCGTACAAGTGAAAAGAGGAAGTAAGAGAAGAGGAAATACTATTTATAAATATAGAAAATAAAATAGGGGACAAGACACCACCTTGTGGGACACCGGAGGCCAGGTCACACCAGTCGGAGTGCCTGTCACCGATCCTCACAAGTTGTCGTCGATTAAAAAGGTAGGATCTAAACCACGATATAGCCAAGGGAGGCAAGTTTAATGTTTTCAGCATTGCCAACAGTACGTCGAAATCTACGGTGTTAAAGGCGCTACTAAAATCAAGGAGCACCAAACACGTCAGCTTCCTGTTTTCAATGTTCCAGCGGATGTCTTCTGTAACCTTGACCAAGGCTGTAACAGTACTGTGTCCTGGCCTGAATCCTGACTGATACGGGCTGAGGAGGTTATTGAAAAGCAGATGGTGGGAAAGCCGATCGTGAACATAGTGCTCAATGATTTTAGAGAGTAGAGGAAGAATAGAGATGGGACGAAATTGGGAAAAAGTAAGAGGATTAGGAGTTTTAGGGAGTGGGATGACATGTGCGCGCTTCCAAATGGAGGGAAAAGTGCCAGAAGATAGAGAGAAGTTAATAATGTAGGAAAGAATAGGAGCAATAGAATTAGAAATCGGTTTTAACATACTAAGGCCAATCTCGTCGTCACCAAGGGCCTTCGTCTTAATTTTATTCAGAATTTTGGTAACTGTGTCGGGGGTAATGGTGCCAAATTCGAAGGGTTGAATGTTGGGATTAATAGAACGTTCCAAGAGCGAGATAGAGTTCATTTTGGTGATAGGATCTATTGTACTCGACGACCTGCAAAAGTGCGCATTGAGAGCATCAATGTCTATATTACCTGGATCGGATGCTTGCTTCCCAATGCCAAGGGACTTTAAATAGTTCCAGAGTTTGTTAGAGGGGCAACGACGAATGGAAGAATGAATGTGTGCGCGTTTAGCAGTACGGCAGAGCCGATTACACTTCGTGCGTAAAGCGACATACTTGTTTTGATTCACCTCACTTGGGTCATGGCGGAAACGAATGTGAGCCCTATCACGTTTGGCCATAATGCGTTTGAGGTCTTCCGTAAGCCACGGTGCTGGAAAATGCTTAACTCTGGTGGGTTTAAGAGGAGCATGCCTATCATAAATAACAAGAATGATCCTATTAAACGCACCAACCATGCTATCAATATCCGCGGCTTGCAAGACTGAATCCCAATCCGCTGCACTGAGATCTCGCTGAAGAGCGGCAGTATCCACATCCTTAAGGTTACGAAGCCAGAGAATCTTATGCCTGCGCTTAGGTGGTCTAATTTTGTAAGAGACGTAGATAAGGTCGTGTCTACTAAACCCAGCCGCATTAAATTGACCATGTTTAGCTGAAAAATCCGGGGAAGAAGTAATAATCAGATCAAGTAGAGAGGGAGAACCATTATGGGGAAAGTGAGTGGGACCAGAAGGAAGACAGTATAAATCCAGAGAACCAAGGAGAGAAAGAAGTTTTTTAGAGCGATGGTCATTTTTAATGAGGCAGGTATTAAAGTCGCCCATCAAGATCATATGATCATAATTCGGGCGCAGGTCAGCAAGCACCGCATCAAGAGTGTTAAAATAATTTATGTGGAGATTAGGGCTGTAAAATACACCCAACATTACCTTTTTATGATGCAAAGTAACTTCCAAAAAAAGGTACTCTGGTCGATTGAGGTCCGGAGGTGACTGGGCGATTATTTGACATGGGATATCATTGCGCAGATAAATGGCAACTCCACCACAACCAACTGTCCTCATAGTACCAGTGTTCCCTTTTGGTTTTGAACACGTCCGATCGTTCCTAATCAGACGGAAGCCAGGCAGTGGATATAAAGTAGAGGGCAAAGATGGTTTCAGAAATGTTTCTGACACTAAAACAGCGTGTACAAATGGGTTGGAAAAAGCGGCAAGCATATCGGCATAGCTAGATGCAATGCTTTGGGCATTAATATGGACCACATTGAAGTTCTTTTTATAAGATGAGAAGGTGTTCATTAAATTTTCTCCTAACGAGGGCATATCCATCTCATCACTATGAGCACTGAAAAGGCTGTCCGAAGACGAGCTGAGTGAGAAGTATTCACTATCAGAGCTATCATTTAAAACATCAGACATAATATCATAAATATAATAATATAATATATATATATACCTAATATATATCAGTAAAAAAAAATATGAAATATATACTTAGTAGGTGACTATTAAACTAAGAGCTAGGTACTTCTAAGCTAAACCAATTTTTTATTCTCTTGAATACTCACTAGGGAACATAAAATACAGTGAATGCGAGGAAAACTATAAATTAACCAATTATACGTTCACTAGGATAGCAATAAAAAAAAAATTCGATAAAAAAATAAAAATAAAAACATTTAGAAAACAAGTTAGTTATTAGACTGCAAAGTAAATTATTAACAATAACACCTGCCTGAATAGGAAAACAAAATGCTTCCTAAATTAATATGGAAGGATAAAAGGATGCAACACCTAACCTTAACCAGTAACAACATCGGCCAAAATAGCGGTATCAAAGCAAGAAAAATCAAATAAAAGTGATTAATGTTGCAACGAAACACGTACTAGAAGTGTGAACGAAACGCAATTCGAGTAATTATGACATATTTGATAACTGAGTGACATTGACATATTGTGAATTTGTGAGGTTAGAAACAAGATTCTATTTTATAGAATACTATTTTAAGAAAATTAAACGGTATACAAATATAAATTACCAAAATGTAAACATACAACTGATACAACCGACATACAAAATCAAAGGATAGAAAGACTACGTTTCGTGACTTACCTACCGCATAAATAGCCAAAAGGAGTTTAAAGGAATGCTAAAATGAAAATGTTACTTCAGCTTGTTAGTTCGCACAGCGCGAGGCTTAGTGGTTCGCCCGGTATTCCCTGCGGCATTTGAACCCTCGGGCGCAGGTCCGGTGCCTCGTGATCCCGCTGTAGACTGAGTAGTAGACGGGTCAATTGCGTTCAGCTCAGCCATAGTTGTTATCTTGTGGCGTGCACCGTCGGCGCTCACCACGATTATCTTTCCATCTGCGGTCCAGGACTGTTTAACTCCGAATCTCTTGCGAGCAGCAACGAAGACGGCATGGCGGGGACTCGTTAAGAACTCTGAAAACGTTAGCCCACTACCTTTAAGGTTCTTCTTTGTTGACCACACCAAGTTGCGTAGCTTTGTGTCAAAAAACCTGATTAAAATGGGACGGGGTCTACTAGTGTCCTTGCCCAATCTGACACACGTCACGAAAGACTCCGGAGAGACATCTTGCAACATTAACTTATCTCGTACAATACGCACTACAGCTTCAGATGCATTCTCCTTCTCGGACTCCGGCAAACCATGTAGTAGCAGGACATTTTTCCGTGACCGCATTTCATTTGAGTCTAAATAGTTAAAAACAATTTCCATTTGCTGCTTGAGACAGGTTACAGCCCTGTAGATGAACGATTTAAACTCATGGAACTCCGTTGCTAAACCAGGTTGTGGTTTCACAGCTGGGGAAGCCAGGGACTGCTGCATGAGGGTCATCTTGTCTTCAAACATCTTAGTCATCTCGTCCATTTGTTGTCGAAGAGCTGTGATTGCTTCCATAGTGATAGTTATGAAAACTCACAAGTGTATTGTTTCTATGTGAACTGTGTTTTAGGTGAAGAAATAGTGATTTCCCAGTAAGTATTCAATAATTACACTTCACTAATGCATAACTAAGTTGTTATAAGTGCATAAATAAATTTATAACTAGAAATTAAACTTGAAATTTCACAGACAGTACAAAAACGCGTCTAGATAGTTTCACGCCTACCGCCGAAAAAAAAAAACAAAAAAAAAAAAAAAAAACAAAAAAAAAAAAAAAAAAAAAAAAAAAAAAAAAGATTGTTATATTGGTTTATAACAAATTGTAACAAACCATTATTAAAAACAAATAAATTTTGTTTTTTTTATTAAATATCGAACACAAATCAAGTAATCAACATGAATCAAAGGTATATTAAGGTAGATTAAGTTAAAATCAGTTTTCGTCAGATTAGACATCCTTCTAATATCTTAAAAGCCAAAGGAATATCTTCATCCGATGATGATTCTATTTCCATTGGCTTTGTTGCTTGTTATTATCAATCGATAATTATCCATCTGTTATTATCACGGATAATTATCATGATAATTATCCGTGATAATTATTCTTTCGAACCCTGTACACGCTATAGGTGAAGTAATTTTTTTCTTAATTTCGTTTTATTCATATATATTGTCTCGAATAAATAGAAAATCACAATATAATATTTCATAAGTATATGTTTTCAGAGGCATCGTTATCCGCTATCCCATAGCGAGGAGGGGGGAATTAATTCTAAAGATGATTTAACAAAATAGTCTTGCGTAAACTACTCGTATCTTTAAAATTGGCTTTTTAAAGCTCACCTTACGACTAACGAGCAAGGGCTATGTACAGAGGCCAGCGCATCAGGTTACTCCATTTTCATTGCAAAACCGCTCTTATCACAACAGAACAGAGTGCACGCGTGTGGTAACCTGAGTTGCGGCCGTCCGTACACAACTGCCCTACATCCCCTATTTACCTATCCAGCCTGAAATAAGACCTATTTTACCCTCCCCATGCGTTCAGTAGGTTACGCGTGCACCCCCTACCGTACTATATGCTTTTCATTGCGTTACCACGTAAGGTATATAGCGTGAAGCAGGAAAACTCTAGAGTGGTGCCAAGGCGGAAATGAGAAAAATGTGCTGTCTGAATAAGTTAAAGTTGAGAGGGATATTTCCACGATATAGTCGCTTTTTGTTGTCACACCAACACTATGTCGAAGCTTGTGATTGGCTGTTAAATGTACTTGTTTTCTATATGCCCAAAATTATTGAAAGCCCCTCAAATAGAATAAAATATAGGATACCCTTCAAAAAGAATAATGTTAGTAAGAACCCGTTACATTATTTTTCGTTTTTTTTTTAATAATAATCATTTATATCCTAACCACTGCACTATAATATTTTAACTCTAGCTATTTCCCGCGGCTTTGCTCACTCAAAGAACTCTTTTAGTCACCCATTTCATATTTGCCCCTTAGGGTATGATTTTCGAAAACTCGCGAAACACGTGTCCGTTTATTTGCTTTAAGGTATATCTTGACGAAGTTTCACAAAATTTACAAAAAAATGCTTTCTCCATACAAACTTTCAGCTTTCTAGGTCTAAGGGTTTAGGCTGGGCCTGAACCCAGGACCTCAAATTTTATATGTTAGAAAATTCAATATTTTTGTGTTTAATTTTAAATTTACATCTGTGGCCCATTTTTTAATAAAAAAAAAAATTAAAACTATGTTAGTACTTAGTCTAATCTTAATCATAATATTACATTAAATTAAATGAATAAAACGTTAAAAGACTACTGGGTCCTGAATGAATTCCAGTCTCCCCTCACAATTATCGTTTAACAATTGCAAAAATTGCGAACCACATTATGTTCTGCCTACCCTATTGATTATAGGCGTGAAGGTATCGATGGAGTTAAGAAAATAATCGAAAAAATCATAAATAACATAAAATTAAAATATCTCTGCAATGCTAGCCTAGCATAGCCCTAGCCTACATTTTGTAGGTTAGTCAAGCAGTCAGAGGGTGCGACACTTCAAAGCACTCTCTGTGTAGGCTCTACTTATGTATAACACAAACGTAAGTATATATGCATGTATATGCAGCCTTATAGTTACGCACTGTTCCTGCGCCACGCAGCGTTGCTATGGGGGAAAACAAACTACTGGACCCACCTATTTATTTTTTATTTAAAACTAGCATTCCGCCTGCGTCTTCGTTCCTGTGGTAATTTTTCCGGTAGGTTTCCAAAATATTTCCCTGACAATTTTATAATGTCACAAAAAATGTATATGTATTTTTATACACAAAAAATATATATGTATTAGCTAAAATATTGGTCCAGACGTTCTCGAGGTTTGCAAACATTTATCATATCATTTTTATTTTTAAGATAAGTTCATCAACATCATACATATTGTTACAATCTTGTTACTCACATAAAAAAATCTTTTACAATTAAATAAAATATGATGTTACTGACACGAAGTATCTATAATTATAACTGAAAAATTAATAATTCATCAAGTTTTGGAACGTCCTAGTTTTGAAGTGTTAAAATTCTTTGATGCTTTTGATGAACAACTTAATATAAATCCATAGGTTCTCGCCACACCTACGTATACAAATATTTTAATGTACTGACAGCCTTTCTGTCCTTGTCGTGTAGGTATAATCAAGTTATTAGCCAACTTCTCTTAGCCTGGTGTCCGAGTTTCCCGCCCCTTGTAAAATAGCCATCGGGGAAATTCGCTTCATAAAAAGGTATAGATATCAGATGAAGACCTCATTACCCACCTACAGGGCTTAAGAAGGGTATTGTTTTACCCTTCTATTTACATACGCAAGTGCATTCATGCACTTATCGAACAATTGCAGAGGCTAACGACCTCTCTCCACGCTTACCCCTCAATACCACCCATACTTGACCCCTGATTCTACCCCTTTCACGCAAACACGTACTAGCATTAACAAGCATTTGAAGCATCAGAGATCAAGATATGTTGGTTAGTGCACCTTTGAGAAGGATCCCTGATAGGCAAATTGCAACTTTTTATGCAATTTCTGAAGCGGAAAATGGAAAGATAAAGTTATTGGGATGAATCAACGAAGTTGGTGACAGAAGTAAGGCGAAGTCGACATTTAAGTAAGACGATGCAAATATTACAGGTTTTTGAAAAATAAAAAGTTTTTAGAAGTGTGAAATTGGTTCGCTCTTAATCGCAGAGGCAAATATATAGCTGAGGATGTAATAGCAAGCTTAACCATAAGATGCCGGTTCAATGTACAGTTGAACTACAAAGAAACGTAAAATGAAAAAAATACGTAATATTTGATAATACAGACGCCGTTGAAAATTCCTATCAAAGTCGTTCTGAAGTCAGGTTTTTTTGTAATTTAGAGCAACAGTTTATCATAGTAACAAGCGCAATGTGGTAAGACTGAGATGTTTAACATCCTGTTCAACCACCTTTTAAGGCTTCGCTTGTTTTAGAGCCTCTTCCTTTGGTTATTTGTTTGCCTTATTTTAAACTCTTAATTAATTTAAGCTGATTTGTTGGTAGATGGCTTTTTCCAGAAATATAATTAACTGTTGATATTCATTAAGTTTTATTAAAAGCTATAAAAATCCCAGACTAAAGACAGCGCTGTTAGGTACAAAAATAATATACAAAATAGATTAGTAACTAAAAGAAACAAAAAAAACAATATGGAAGGTGCCAAACTTTTGATTGCACAGTTCATAAAAATAATTCGGCAACTCAAAAAACCGTTAATCCCATTGAGATCGTAATCGCTGTAACTTCATTAACGAATTTGGTCGTAAACTGGTTCACTCATCGATAACGCAATCGTCATCGATTCAGACACGTCGACGACAACGCTAAATGAACTTATTTCGATAACCGTAATATTCGTAATTATGTGACAACTGGTTGAAACTGGATCCCGTCGGGAACTGTACACTGTAATTTACGATTTAGCTCCGGTTTTTTTGAACGGAGCTTCCGTTGTGAGAGTTTAGTGATGTGGGACGTGATGCATATCATTTGAGTCATGTTCTGTAACGGTAGAGTCGGGTGAAGTGTACATTTATTTTTCGTGTAGATAGCTTTATAAATCAATAGAATTGGTCACCAAATTTTTAAAGTGTGTTTTGTTTTAGACATTTCAATTATATTACAATATTTTTTTCAATTGAACCAACCAGATTTATTGAAGCGCTTTTTCACACGAATACACATCTTTTTTCCTTAACACACTAATTTTTCAGTGTAAAATACTCATAAATACTTACATAAAGCTAGATTTATGTCTAAATGTGAAATAGCGTCGCAACGAGGCAAGGTGCACAGGAGACTGGTGGCATTTCCCCGCTGTAAAGATACATAAATTCTTAGATATAAAAAGTCTCCAGCTCTCGAGTCAATTATTCAATACTTTAATATTAAATGTATATAAATTTAGCACTCCATGACTGACTAGTATATCTTCTAACATCTCACTGAGTTTCGTGTCCCATCACTACTTCCGTTGAGCTTAAACATTGTAACGCAATACACAGCCACCTTTATTTGATTTATGCCTTTATTTTTTATATTTTTTATAGAAACTGCCATGGGAACACTCGGTGACAGCCATTTGAAACATGAGTTACTTATTTCTTCAATAAGTATAATTGTATTGAGGGTAGGGATGTCATTAGTATTTCAAGTATTGATTGGGAATGTTGATAAGTTTTTTAAGCTGTTTTTTAGTTCGAACAATTACGTTACCTTTTATATTAATTGAGTTTAAATCAACACAAAAACATATTAAAATGATCCCGGGACAGCGTTTACCGACTTAAAAAAATACCTTATATGAAAATTACCAATTGTACAGTCAAGAGCAGGTCACGCTTTACACTACCAGTTTAAGCTGAGCTCTGATTTATACTGTGCGCCCTACAATGCTGGGACGGTCAAAAGTCCAAAGTGTCAAGCTTGACGTGCTCTTGAGTGTACCCCTTAATAGTTACTTAAACTATTTCAGACAAAACAAAGATAAGAGAATTAATCTCTTTTAAATATTTCATTAACAAATACCAACACAGAGAAACATTCAATTTTTATAAACTAGTCAACAGCTCGAGCACGATGGCGAGAAACTTGCGCGGCACGGCGGCTGACACTGAAACATCACTTTGATTGCGCGAGGGCCCTGCGCAAAGGCCTGCTCGCTCTCTGGCGTTGTCAATGTTGACATTTTGACAAAGGACCGCGGCGCATTACGCGCACTACCACTATCGTACTCGAGCTGCCGTCTCCGAAAAACGAAAATGACTGAATTTCGAACTTAAATACTTGTTTCGTTTTCAATTGTCAACAATCCGTTTTTGTCTGTCAACTGTCTGCAACTGACAAACTTCTGTCAACTATCCGTGTTTAACGACCAATTTTGTTAAGTGACACTATATTATGACGTTGCATTTTAGTCGGTGGTTTTATAATAGCTTGATTTCGGGGGTTCATTTTCAGGTCTTGGGGTGTTTTCTTATGTTTTAGTCAAAAGTCAAAAGTGTTTATTTCATTGAACATATAAAATGATACTTGAACACGTCAATATTATGAATTACATTAGCACTTTTGACTTTGCGCCTATTCGCAAAGGTGCAGTCTTCCTCAGGAGAAGAATAGGCAAGAAACTCTGAGGGTCGCTCTTTTTAAGTCAATCATATAAATTTTCTTACTTTTAATTTTAATTGACTTAATATCTGAATAACTCTGGAGCTGAGCAATTTATTCCCAGTGTATGGTTAAAACTCACGATACATAAGAAAAATCTTTTGAACTGACAAAGAACAAACTGTAATGTAATTCAGTAATTGATATATTTTAAGTAAAATTGATCGGGGGGCTGTTGTTCTATAAAATGAAATCCTTTTCCTATCTTTTTTTGATCCTTATGTGATACTGTAAGTGTATCATATAATTCATTTATCAATTTCTGCAAGTTAGTAAAAAGTTTGCATTCCACAAACTTTTTACTAACTTGCAATGCAATGTATGTTTATATGTTTTTTGATTATTATGAGATGGGTTAACTCAACTCATGGAGCAAGTTAACCCAGAAAATGCCTATAAAGGCACTGGTACTCCCACGCACCGACGGAACACAGCAAGCTGTTTGGCGTCGGACTTCGGTAGGAGGATGGTCGCGAACCAGACGGCCCTTTACAGAGCCTACCACACCGCTTGAGACCATAGGACGACACCTCAGATTCAAAAAAAAAATGAACTGTCGTTGCCTGGGATGGATTACTAGGAGGCAGGTCTTATTGTGTTTCCTTAGTCGCCTCTTACGACACCCACGGAAAGAGATGGGGTGGTGTTATTCTCAACCGATCACCACACGGTTGCTGTTTGTTCGGGCCAAATCTTACAACTGTATTTTAATGCAGTTATCTGCAACTGTTTGAGCTGAAATTTTGCATACAAGTTCATGAAGTGACGTCATTATAAATCCATTAGATGGCGAACTTATTTAAATTATATTGTGAAATTTGTTAAAAAAAAAGAAAGAGTTTGCTGGTTAAATATATAAAATAAAATAAAAGATTGTTTTTAAAAGTATTATTTTATAACAATTATAACTTATTCTGTCGCAGCCGATCCACATCCATATGTTAACAAAATGCGAAAAAAAATGAATGAATTAAATGTGTAATTTCATTCATTCACTCATTTTTCAATTAGCTGCCTTTGAACCGCGTCTAATGAACCGGCGTAAATAATAAGTAATGGCGGACAACAGTGGCTGGTTGCAATGGTTGTAGTTTATAACCATAACCATATATGACCAGTTTTTATTATATTTGACACGCATCTGTTCGGTTTCGTCAGTCGCATTGACAGTTGGTGCATAACATATCATATTTTACGAGTAACCATTACTTGAATACTAGCATTCCGCCCTCGGCCCGCCCGCGTGGATTTCAGGTTATATCATGACCAGCAGTGGGATAAAATGTAACTTATATCCTTTTTCATGGTCTTATCTATCTCTGTACCAAATTTCTTCAAAATCGGTTGAATAGTTTAGGCGTGAAAGCGTAACAGACAGACGAACAGAGTTACTTTCGCATTTATAATATTAGTAGGGTTTTTCCTTTAGGTACACTTATTTAGGTTTACCTACCTGTTGCTTAACTTCCCTAATTGATCGCATTAGATTTCTTACCTATCAAATATGTTTTATCTTTTTTGTTTTTTGTAATTTAGGTAACTTTTAAGTAAGCAAAACTGCATGCGGTGATTCTCCCCATAAAAATGAGAAACTTTCCTTTAGGAACTTTTCTGAAATTCTTAAAAAAATTGACTTTTCTTACTAAGGCAAATAAGATGATATGATAACACAAGTTGTATAAAGAGGCGATTTTATTACATTTTATATTTTGACGTATGTTCCTTGGGGAAAGTTTTGATAACTTATTTTGTCATCAGCCCTCTCTTTGAAACACGAAGGGGTTTTAGGCCATAGTCCACCACGCTGGCCCAATGCGGGTTGGTGGACCGCTCGTCTTTCGAAAATGAATTTTCTTGGACAGGCGGGTTTCATCACGATGTTTTCCTTCACCGTTAAGCAAGTGTTACTTAGAAATCCGTACATAAATCCGAAAAGACGAATTTAGTGGTACAGGCCCGCACCAGGATTTGAACCGGCGATCTTCCGATCACAAGTCTGGCTCATTACCAACTGAGCTATCACTGTTTTAACTTATTTTAAATCAGCCGATTTATAATGTTACATAACTAGGACTAATATAATACATAAATTAGGGCGATTAAGAACGATTAGGGGTGGGTTATTTGACTATTGGATTTAATATAATTTTGTTTATTATTATAAGTTGATTATTGTATCTGATTTAATTAACCCTTTTAGCGCCAAGAGTTTTCGTTAAAAACGCCCACCACACGCCACGACATCAAAATTTTTTTTTTAAAATAATATGGCGTATGGCGAACTCTTGGTGAACGATATTAAAGTAAATTTTGTCTGATATATCAGACTTTGGCGGCGAGGGCACGAAACTTAAACGTCTGATATATCAGACTTTGGCTGTGAAAAGGTTACATTAATACATAAATAAGCAATATAATATTTGCTACATATATAACAGGGCTTTAGGTAAATCACTTTCAACCTCTCGGGTGATTAATCAGTCCATGAAACTGAACAACTTTCCCAAGGAACACAGGTCAAAATACGAAAAAAAAATTTGATCTCCCATACAAAATGCGCTATAGGCTGATGAAGTTTGTATGGAAACTCAAACTTTTTTTTTCGTATTTTGACCTATGTTCCTTGGGAAAAGTTGTTCAGTTTTGTGGACTGATTAACCACTCAAGAGGTTGAAAGAGATTTACCTTAAACCCTGTACATATCAGTTTTTCTAGTTACTTGTTGAAGGGTAGGTAGATAATAAAATATTAGACACACCTGCCATACTTATTTAATTTATTAGTCAAGTCATTACTTACCATTCGTTTAACATTGAACCATCAATTTAATTTAAACGGCTTATCGTGACAGGAAAATAGGAAAATTGCTGTTGAATCGATGTATTTTTTATTACAAATAACTAATAAACATTGGGCCTTTTTATAATTCAAAAACGGCACGGCAAAATTGTATTACCACTGCCTCCTAAGTAATAGTAATACTAGAAGCTGAGAACATAGGGGGCAATGTAATTCAAATTTCGAAGTGCCGTGCCGTGCCGTTCGAATTATAAAAAGGCCCAATGAGTGTTACTCATAATTCATAATTTAATATAGGTTCGAAACTGTCGACCTGATGCCGACTTTAAGAAACATGAGTAAAACATTGTGAATTAATATGCATTTACTTACTGTTTTCTAAGTATTTCAGTTGCAATCGTATTAAAATCATTCAGAGATAGAGATCTTGCATTGCAATAACTGTTACTATCCAATATTACTGTCAAAAACTAAGAAATAATTAAAAAATAATAATATTGAAAAATATAAGAATAATTGATTCAATTCAAATCCTTACTTTCTTTTTTTTATATTATAAATGCGAAAGTAACTCAGTCTGTCTGTCTGTCCGTCTTTCACTCCTAAACTACTCAACTGATTTTGATGAAATGTGGTACAGAGATAGATTAAAGCCTGAGAAAGACATAGGCTACATTGTATCCCGCAGTTGGGCACGATATAACCTGTAGTCCACGCGGGCGGAACCGCGGGCGGAAAAATAGTTCATAATAAATGCATTTTTTCTTATCTTTATTTTTTTATATATTAAATTGTAAGTCCTGACTTACTGACTCATGAACATCCAGCCTTAGACCTAAAATGTTGTTTGGCACCAAGGTTCCTTATACCTATTGCGTAAGCAAGGAATACCGAGGATTTTACCAAATTCCCACGGGAATGAAGTCTTGTGCATCTTCTAGGTGATTTATAAACTAGTAACACCGTGAAATATCTTAAAATCTTCAACCTTTGTTAACATTTATTTAACTTATTCAAAAGCACAAAAAATTATCGAGCTGCATATAAAATGAACGAAATGCAACCAATTCATCATTCAAAAACTGGCTTGCATTTATTAATTTTTGACATAAAAGTCCGCCATCTTGAATTCGGCAGCTGTTGCGCAGAGTTCGTTGACCTCGTTTTTATGGCAAACCCAGGTATAAAGTCTATGGGTCGACCTTAGTTCGATGTTGCACATGGCGTTACGGGAAAGTTCAATTTTGATTTAAAGTTTAAGCTTATATTATTAAAGCTCTCGTGTAGTTTAAACCACCTTATATTTTATCTATGTATTTATAGTCAAAGTCAAAATATCTTCATTTCATAGAAAATTCAGGATGTCAAAATACCCCTATTCGCAAAGTTGCAGTCTTCCTACAATTATTGTCCATGTTAAAAACGTATGAATCGCCGACTTCAATCTCAACAATGCATATTAGCAGATAGCCACAACAAGTATTTTTTGTTTTCTTTTTAAATGCTGAATAAATTCTGTTAAAATTAACATGGGATCACCTCAGGAGTTTACTCTTTTGAACAAAAAATAATTTTGAAAATCGATCTCGTTATAAAAAAATAAAAATAAAAATACTTATACAGTCGAATAAAAATAGAGAGTAAAAATAGAAACGTCAGAAAAGTACAGATGGTTTTCTATACTTGTCATGTCCTGAAAATTTTAAAATGAAAAAAAAATGGATGGATGTTTCTTACTCTTTCACACAATAAACGTTAAATAGATTTCGATGAAACATTAGAATGACAATTAAGGCTTTTATACCTCAAAATCACTGATGAAAAAGCTAGTTGTTTATAAAGTGAAAACTTAGAATGATGTTTATGACTAATAATATTGCGATTAGACCTCAGGCAATCTAGCAGTTTATAGCCACTATACTTCCTCAAAATTTTGAAAAATTTTAGCCGTGTGAGTCCCCGGCAGAGTAGAATAGGACCACCCTCTTTCTTGCCGAGGTCTCGTACAAGGCGACTTAGGTAAATATGCAAGCAAGTTCATCTGCACACAGAGAAGGAAAACTCATATCAAAACCCTCGCCAACCCGTCTACCAAGCGTGGTGAGTATGGCATTTACCCCTCATGTTATCGAGGGAGGCCCGTGCCCCAGCAGTGGGGACGTATATGGGCTGAGGAAGATACTTCCTCAAAATTTGAACGAATTGGCTTTTCACTAACATAAGTATAGAACAACTTAAATAACTAATAATTTTGTTGAAATTGTAATTTATTTTTCTTATTCTTATCAATATTCACATGTCTTTAATAGCAGCGCAGTTTTTATAAATACAACAGCATTTCAAACAACACGCCATCTTGAAAATGTCGTCAAACGGTAAATTGATCACTATTTCAAAATTATAAACACATTGGTTTTAATTCTAGTTGATTAAACATTGCACCTTACTGTGATAATTACAACTGGAATAGACTTAATAGCTTATAATTAAGCTTAAACACAAGCTGTTGACAGTAAGCTTGAGGTATTTAGCTTGAAACCAACTCTTCTGACCTTAGAAGAATCCCACGTATCTGGGCTGGAATAACGGGAAAATAATAAAGTTTTTAGCGGAGGAATTTCTTTAATATAAAGAATACTCTTCGACGATGGCAGACTCTGTCTTTGTATTATTTTCTTTGTAAAAGATATGCAGGACCTATTTTTCTTAAAGAATATAAATAAAATTAAAAAAATGTTTCAAGTTTCGAGACAATACAACAGTAAACTTTTGGTTAAGTATCTACTTAACCACAGAATAGCAATATTTCCACTAAAAGAAATGTTAAAAATTGCTAAATATTTTTTAATCCTTACTAATATTATAAATGCGAAAGTAACTCTGTCTGTCTGTCTGTCCGTCTTTCACCCCTAAACTACTAAACCGATTTTGATGAAATTTGGTACAGAGATAGATTAAAGCCTAGGAAAGGACATAGGCTACATTTTATGCCACAGTTGGGCACGATATAACATGCAGTCCACGCGGGCGGAGCCGCGGTTGGAAAGCTAGTCAGATAATAATAATAATAATAAAATCATTTATTTTCAGGCAACTCGGCCCATAGATAAATACCTTACAGACTAACATTACAGACTACATGTAAAATATAATTTAGCAAAATTAAAAGTACATTAACACCATTTTCCGGTTGTTTTTCCGGGGGTGTCTATAACCGGGAATCTCCCTCAAAAACGGCGGAACACCACGCCCTCCGGCCAAAAGCTCTCCTTCATGGCAGTTTCCAGCATAAACGTCGGGAACCGCACCATAAATGCTTTTAAAATAGCATGGTAAAATGCGATTCCAACGGATATAATAATAATATCCACCTTGTTTCTAGTACGCAGTCATAAGATCTAAATCAGAATAAAATTAGGCGCCTAATTAGAGACAGGTACTTACAGAATACACACTCTTAACTCATTTTCTTACACAGATTAAAATGTTTTTTTGCCGTGTGGTGATCGGTTGAGAATAACACCACACAATCTCTTTCCGTGGGTGTCGTAAGAGGCGACTAAGGAAACACAAATGAGACCTGCCTCCTAGTAATCCATCCCAGGCAACGACACTTCATTTTTTTCTGAATCTGAGGTGTCGTCCTATGGTGTCATGCAGTGTGGTAGGCTCTGTAAAGGGCTGTCTGGTTCGCGACCACCCTCCTACCGAAGTCCGACGCCAAACAGCTTGCTGTGTTCCGTCGGAGCGTGGGAGTACCAGTGCCTGTATAGGCATTTTCTGGGTTAACTCGCTCCATCGTCGACCTCATCTTTGCTATTTATGGTCAAGATTGAGGTCAATAGTTAACCCATCTTATAATAAAATATAATAAAAAATAGATTAAAATATGTAGTTATTTGTGATGGTTTTTTATACACATAAAGCTACACTATCTTCAACATATTGGGTGTCTTTAAAATAGCTAGCGAAAATTAAGGATGTGAATCAGCCCACGACGAAATATAAAAAAAATTGTCGCCTCATCTTGCAACTTCAGCAGTCAGCTAATTGTCTTATAGTATGACAAGTCGAACCATTTTTTTAATGGAAGGTATTTAATGTCATGGGAGAGAACCGCCCCCTAAAAATTCGCTAAAAAATTTAAAGTATCCAGGCCCCTTTTCTGTAGCGCCAATCATCACGGTGCTTAGCCAACCTCATCTATCAAGATTCCGTCGATTTGACGATATCGTCTGACCATCGGTCTGACACTGGCCTTGTCGCTCCCCTTGGCCAACATTCTTTGATAACGCCACTGTCCGTCATTACTCCTAGGCTCAAATGAGCAATATCTCTGGATATGATGTTTAGATCTAGATACATAGTACACAGCCAAAAAAATAAGATCCAAACTAGCAGCGGTACTTAGCCTGTCGCCACAGTATGCGCCGCGCACGCGCCGAAGCAGCTGCCGGCGCAGGTAAGTCGGAAGTCCACCATATGTCCCACAGCTGCTCGTTGGATTTATCGCATTGTGCCATTATCCCAGATCACTCAGTGTGATTATTTCAACTTACTTGTAAGCTGTAAATTGTAAACTTAAATATCTGAGAAAAACTTACGTCAATATATATACAGTCAAACCTGGATAAGTGAGAGCTCAAGGGAACGCGATCTCTTTTTCTCTTTTCTTACTAACCTGAGTTTCTAGCTTACAGAGTTACAGGAGGGGTCTATCTTACATAGAGAGGTCTATAAAAATACGGTTAATAGTGACAATAATAGACGGCACGTACATTTAGCTTTTTGAATAGAATATGAGTTCCTCGAACGTATAATAAAACAATAACAGACGCACATTTGGTAAATCGAATAGAATAAGAGTTCCTCGAAATTTAAGAATGAGTCATAAATAGCAAATGTTAAATAGGTTTAACTGTCGCTTATAGAGGTAGAGGCAAGTAACAATCTCACTTATAGAGGTTCGTGCGTGACAAATTAGACTCACTTATACAGGTTTATGTTTCTCACTTACAGAGATTTTAGGAGGGCAAAATGACAGGACCTGGCAAATACTCTTTTTTTTATTATAATATGGGTTAACTCTTGACCTCAATCTTAACCATAAGGTCAAAGATGAGGTCGACGATGGAGCGAGTTAACCCAGAAAATGCCTATAAAGGCACTGGTACTCCTACGCACCGACGGAACACAGCAAGCTGTTTGGCGTCGATCTTCGGTAGGAGGGTGGTCGCGAACCAGACGGTCCTTTACAGAGCCTACCACACCGCATGAGACCATAGGACGACACCTCAGATCCAGAAAAAAATGAAGTGTCGTTGCCTGGGATGAATTACTAGGAGGCAGGTCTCATTTGTGTTTCCTTAGTCGCCTCTTACGACACCCACGGAAAGAGATGGGGTGGTGTTATTCTCAACCGATCACCACACGGTTTAAAATCTCATTAATAGAGTTTTAATAGAGTTTTCTTCCTTACCCAGTTCTCAAAGGGGTTTGCTCCTGACCACAATCTATCTCAGGGCATAGATGCGGTCGAGGATAAAGCAAGCTAACCCAGAATATTCGGGTTGTATGAGCTCGGAAATACATACACCGGTGGTAGATAATTCCATTCCTTGGTAGTGCGTAATATAAAAGACCAGCTTTTCGAGAGATTCATTGGGGGTGGCCTTTACTCAGCTAGTACTGTTCGCTATTTTTTCTTTTCTGAAAGAAACTATACGTGGTGATTCTCTGCATTGAAAGTGAACAACTTTCCAAAGAATCATACATAAAAAAACATGTCATACAAAGGCAATAATCAATCAGCTAATCCGCACATTGGTTTTTCATTTTCTTTGAGGAAACGTTCAGTCACAAAATACTTTCACATTTCTAAGTTTTTAATATTATTCATTTAAAAAATCTCTTTTCCCACAGGTAAGTTCCAAAGTCCATTGCAGAACCAACAGACATGCGGAGATGGCGACCAACGATAAGGTAAAATGTAGACGAAGTAGAATCAATAGATGTAGAACTAGAGCTTTAGTTAGACACTGACGAACTGAAAAAGAAGGAAATACTGTGGATATAAAAAAAAAAACAGATAAATAAATTTTTTTTTTAAATCAGAAAGTACCTAAATTTACAATTTTAAATCACCAGTTCTTAATAAATACTTAATGAAAATAGAAAATTTTAATAAAACGTCAAAATTAATTTTAAGTTTCGTATATTTGGACTATTCACGGCCCGATCGATTTCGCAATAACATTTATACTACAATTTAACTCTGCAATAAAATCCTTTTTAATTTTGCAATAAAATGTATTATTATATTGTGTTCATCAGTATATGACTGCTGTAACTTAGTATTTGTAGGTGTAGATAGAGTTCTAAAAACTTCAAAATGTGACTAAAAGAGATGAAAACTCGATCATATAAGTTCTTGTGAAAAAATTCGAAAAATATTAGGATATATACCGATAACATTAAGAAAATTTTTTATTGAAACGTCATTGACATATACATATAAATATTTTAAATTAGTTAGCGAAACTTTAGGGGTTGATTCGTTCTATGAATCTGAACAACTTTTCCCAAGGAACCCAGCCGGGGGGGAATCTGCTGGTCGTTCAAGTTATACAGGGCTTTAGGTATCTCTCTTTCAACCTCTCGGGTGGTTACTCACTCCATGTAACTGAACAACTCTCCAAGGAACATAGGTCAGAATACGAAAAAAAAATTTGTGTTCCCATGCAAACGTCATCAGCTTATAGCGCATTTTGTATGGGAGATCAAAAAAATTTTTTCGTATTTTGACCTATGTTCCTTGGGGAAGTTGTTCAGTTTCATGGACTGATTAACCACCCGACAGGTTGAAAGAGAGATACCTAAAGCCCTGTATAGAGGCAATTTTTTTTCATATTTCGTACTATGTTTCTTAGGGAAAGCTGTTTAGTTTCATAGGCTGATAACATCCTAAATTGTCGCTTACTAATTTAACCCCCAATAGAGAAATAGGAATCAAAACTGTTATAAAATTATCAAACTTTTTATGCGCTACATAAAAAGTTTTGTTATAGGTATACTAACCTTATCAAGAGAAAAGTACAAATGAAACCAGATAAAAACTAATGATAGACAGGCAAAAATCAAACCTAATTAGAAGTGTGGCAACAGGGTGTTTTGATCAAACATTACATAAATCAGAAAGGCAATAGCTTAACATCGATTCCCTTAGTAAGATTTCTTACAAGTTTCTTGCTAGCTATTAATAAATGTCTAACTTTATAATAGGTCTTTACCTATGAAATTGCCGATTTTTTCTCAAGCTTTATTTTATTCATAATTTATTTGATTGAACAGCTATTACTAAAATTGTTTTTTATTTAAAACCTTGGCCATATAACGGAGATATTGAGTCAAATTAATACATATTGACTTTAGATCTATTTGCTGAAAAAGAAGCTCAAATATAGCTCGTTTCATCCGTTGCCCGTTTCATTGCTTATTTTTGCTGTACCGTTGTTACAGTTACAACTTTCAATAAAGTAAGTATGATGAAAATTAACTTAATCTTGTCCAAACCTTCACACAAAATATTGCTAAATTTGGATTTCGCATTCCCGAGAAAAATCCAAAAACGTTACTATGGAAAATTCAGTTTTCCAAAAATATTGTATGAAAAACGGCAATTTCATAGGTAAAGACCTATTATTAAAGAACTACTTAATACGTGGTAGGTATTTCATCCCCTAGCTAGCGTAAAAAGCTCCTAGTTTCTCGGATCATTGATTTTCCAAATGCATACAAAGACAATTTTCTCGCCTTTAATAATTTGAATACAAAACTACATACGAGTACCTTATTGTTGTTCCGTTTTAATTTTCGTTTGTTATTTATTAGATCAGTGTTTTAAATTAAAAATTACTTACTTTGTTGTTGTTTTGTCATAATTTCCCGTGTGGTGATCGGTTGAGAATAACACCACCCCATCTCTTTCCGTGGGTGTCGTAAGAGGCGACTAAGGAAACACAAATGAGACCTGCCTCCTAGTAATCCATCCCAGGCAAGGACACTTTATTTATTTTTTGAATCTGAGGTGTCGTCCTATCGTCTCATGCGGTGTGGTAGGCTCTGTAAAGGGCCGTCTGGTTCGCGACCACCCTCCTACCGAAGTCCGACGCCAAACAGCTTGCTGTGTTCCGTCGGTGCGTGGGAGTACCAGTGCCTTTATAGGCATTTTCTGGGTTAACCCGCTCCATCGTCGACCTCATTTTTGACCTTATGGTCAAGATTGAGGTCAAGAGGTAACCCATCTTATAATTAAAAAAATTTAAAAAATCCAAAACACGAACATTGCCTAGAGATGAGATCAAGTGACTAGATAAGTGACTCTTTGTTGTTTTGTTGTCTTCTTGTTCTTCTGTTTTGGAAATTATGACAAAACAACAACAAACTTAGTAATTTTTAATTTAAAACACTGATCTAATAAATAACACACTTAAAAATTAAAACGGAAGGTTAATCAACCTAATAATATCATTACTTTAGTATATTTCGACTCTGTGAAGGTTCCCTACTGTAAGCCAATTCCCAAAAAAGGGAAAGTGAGAAATGAAAATGCAACGTCGCGTTTCACCCCCTCCCCTTGTACCCCCTTATACCCCTTCCAACCTCGTAGCCTGCGTGACTCATTCAACCTTTTGGGAGCTACATTTGTGGGGTACTTTGCGAATATTTGGTACAGTAACGGTCAATTGTGACCCTATCTCGCAATTTTCTTTAAGAGGTTTATAAAGCGGGAAGAGGCTGACATATAATTTTTACAGTTTTCTTTAGCTGTTAAATTTAATAAAATAACTTAATACAAAATGGTGAAAAATAATTCGTGTCATAATGTTCTATCTGTTGCTTGAAATGAAATGAAATGTCTTTATTTGCACGGATAATGGTAATTACAATGATCTAACCTAAAATAAATGTGTCTCATAATCCACCAATAGTATGGCATGCAAATGTTTTAAATCGTTCAATAAAATAAATATTCAATCAAATAAAATTAAAAATTATACTCGTTGGAAACTATCTTTGAAATCATTCCACCCAGATTTTAATCATACAATATATAAAAAAACAGGCAAAAATGTCAAGATATTAAATAATATTATGTGTAGGTACAATATGTCAAGTTAAATTCAATAAATGTCAAAGAATGTCAAATTAAAATAAATGTCAAACTATATTATAATCAAAATATTCTGCAAGATTATAAAAGTTTGTTTCGCTCAACCATTTCCTTAATCTAACGCTGAAATACCTCGCCGGAAGTTCCCTTATATCTAACGGTATTCGATTATAAATCCTTATATTCATAATGTGACAGTTTTTCTCGCAGAGCGTTGTTCTGCATAGTGGTATCAGCAAAGCTTGTGGGTCCCTTGCACGCAATCTTGGATTATTAAAAGGTTTACTGTAAAGGTCTTTATGTTTCTTAACAAAATTTCCTACTTCGAGAATATACAAAGAAGTCAATGTAAGTACATTTAACCTTTTAAAAAGAGGTCGACAGGAATCAAGTGGAGCGGCGCCGCATATTGCCCTGATGCACTTTTTTTGTACAATAAAGACATCTTTTATGTCTGTACTGTTGCCCCAGATTATCAATCCATATCTGAGGACAGATACCACGTAACCATAATACGCAGTAAGCGCAGTTTTTTCGCTAGCCACTCGTCTTAAGCGCCGCAGTGCGAATACAAATTTTTCCAGTTTGGAGCATACTTGCTCGATGTGACTTTTCCAATTTAAATATTTATCGAACTGAATTCCCATAAACTTTGTGTTGTGTGTTTCAAATATATTATTTCCGTTATATACAACATGTAAATCTGTACGTATTGTCTTATAGTTAGAAAATTGTATAAAATTGGTTTTGTCAATATTTACATGTAGATTATTTTTATTTAACCAGTCTCCTATTAATGAAATTGCATTATTTATTATTATGTCAAAGTTAATTTTTCTATCAGTATGAGGAATAATTACTGAAATGTCGTCCGCGTACAAAATAGTCTTATAATCAGTGGCACTGGGCATGTCATTAATGTAGATGAGGAATAAGAGAGGTCCCAATATACTGCCCTGAGGCACACCAGACTTGTTGTGCTTGAACGAAGACCTAAAGTGTGTAACTTCATTTAATTTGATCAGTTTACTTATTTCTACACACTGCTGCCTTTCATAAAGATAACTTTCCAACCAAGCGAGTGTCGGACCTCTAATTCCGTATTTTTGGCATTTGCTCAGTAGTATTCCGTGGTCAACATAATCAAATGCCTTGGTCATATCAAAAAATACTGTGACTACCGGGATCTTGTTGTCAATTTTTTCTACAACAGTTTTAACTAATGTGTTACATGCCAAGGCAGTAGACTTATTTTTCCGAAAACCGTTCTGATCCGGAACAATAAGGAAGTAAAATCGGATAAAAAATTCAATTTACGTACGTGTTTTTATTAGAATTATTTTCAGTGTCTCAAAATTACTAATTACTAAATTTCTTGCGTCTCTCCCTAAGAATTAAACTAAATTTTCTTCGTAATATAGTTCTGCAGATGAATTCGTATTCGAATGCGAAGTGAGCTGCGAAGTGATGGTGGAATTCCCTTACCGAATACCGATTCATATGTCATCTCATACATTAAACGTCAAAATCTCGGAACTGATTTAGTTCAACTCGCCGCCGCTCTCACAGGGGTGTCGCTAGTGTACCTTCGATTGATCTCCGAATTTATAGAATGCCGATTTAGAAACTCACGTAGGATTCAGATTCGAGTTTTGACATTTAGCTTTACAGAATTGCACTGCTGGCAACATCGATTTAACTTATTATAAATCTGTTAGCTTTTCGCGCGGCATCTAGATCCCGCGGAAATTCAGGAAAATTATGTAATTATGTAATGTGTAATTCTGATTTCTAAGCTACATTGCTGCAAAGTTATATAAAAATCGGTCGTGTAGTTTGTGCGTGAAGGAATAACAAACATCCATCCATCAATCCTTACTAACTTTCACATTTATTACATTAACAGGATATAAGTAGGGTTTTCCTATCAACTTTTAGTTTATAGTTAGTTTATTGACACTATTAGCAAAGTTTATTACATACGAAAAAAAAAATACTGAAGTTAGGTGACCTAATATACCAGAAGGACTTGGATTAGCATTTAATACCAGCTAAAAATTAACAGGGGCCGTGTGTTAAATCACTCTGTTATATACCATACTCAAAAATATCTAGCAAATAATAAGAATAATGAAACAAAAGTATCTTCTGAATACAAGAACTGCAAAAATTTAATAGATTCGCTATCACCAGGTGCAATCTTCGCATAGTAAATTAGCAAATAATTTATCAGACGTCTCGTCTCGCTAGCTTGCACAAAATCGCAGCTTTTGTTGCGTTTGCGCAAGAGAATTGCCAACACAAAGACGCTTTACCTGAACCTTTTTCTCTTTTCTTTTTTTTTCTTGCAAAAACTTTAACAAAGAGATTTTATTCGTTTTTATGGCTGTCGCCGTCAAATGTCAACATGGATAAAGTTTATATTATTATGCCCTTTATTTTGATAGTGTTAGAGGTTATAGTTTAGGATTGCAGATGTGCCGCACAAAGGCATGCCCTTTTGTTGTTTAAAAGTTTTCTCACTGTTCGTAGACAAAAGATTCCTTAAGTACAAAGTAAATTGTAAGCCGTAATTAGATTGTTAAGCTTCGGTACTTTTTAAAATATTAAACAAATTTGGCATGTCTTCTAAAATTGCCATAATTGACACGCATGGCGGACATATTGTCGATCGCCATTTTCGTCAGGGTAAGCGGAAAACCACATGCCTAGCGAACGCCTTGAGATGGAATTCTCTGTTGCTCTTTCAGTGTTCCTTAAGTATACCTTCCCAACATCACAGAAACAATGAAACAAATACAGAATTGAAAATGAAATGAAAAAATGAAAATGAAAATTTATTTATTTCTAGAAGTAATTTTTACATTTTCACTTGAAGCCAGCCCAGTAAGTATTGGAAATATGAACACATTTTAAAACTAAAATTGTAAAAAAAACTGTAGCTTTACCGTATAAAATCGATTGGCCGAGGTTGTAGCCAGGCTGCGCAGGAGTTGGGTTACAGGATGCGAGCGCCGGACGCCGCCATCTTGCTTTACGGATGTCCTTTTGTGCCATGAGTGCACGAGCCCACTTTACCTTTTTTAAACTTTTAATTTCAAATGGCCGTATAGTTTTTTCTAGATGCATTTATTTTGGGTAGTTTAAAAGTATTTTGGACAAAAGGCTGATAACCTCTCACCACCTTTATTACATCGAATTCATCTTATAACCCTATGAATTTATGTCAAACGTGGCATCAAGAGAGGGAGGCAATGGTTGAGCGAGTAAACTCAACCTTAGGTCTTGTCTCTCAATGGGGTGACATGAACCTGGTGAGTTTCAACGCCACCAAAACCCAAGCGTGCCTGTTCTCCGCTAAAAGGAGTCCATTCAACTTGACTCCTACTTTCCGGAGTGCATCTTTATCTATAACCGATGAGCTAGAACTCCTCGGCATGAAGTTGTCTGCCAACCTTAACTTCGGCACCTCCATCGAGTCTAAGGCTCAAACTGCAGCCAAAAAGCTGGGCATCCTTAACAAGGTTAAGCGATACTTCACGCCAGATCAACTTCTTACCCTTTATAAGGCGCAGGTCCGATCGTGCATGGAGTATTGTAGCTACCTTTGGGATGGTTCGGCCAAATACCAGCTTGCCGCTCTGGACTCGGTGGATCGCAGAGCCAGGAGGCTTATTGGTGATAAAAAGCTGGCTAAGGACAAGCTTCAAAGCCTAGCTCATAGACGCAAAGTAGCTTGCCTATGTGTTTTTTATAGGATGTACTTCGGAGAGTGTGCTCGCTCAGAGGCTGCATGAGCTCATTCCGCCTGCCCCTTCTTTCCATCGGACGTCCAGACGCACTGTGGGGTATCGAGATCCCTCGGATACGTACTGAGCGCTATTCTTCATCTTTTATATTGCGCACTGCCAAGGAGTGGAATTCCCTGCCGGCGTCTGTATTTCCGAGTTCATATAACCCAAATATCTTTAAAGTACGAGTGAATAGGCTTCTTCTGGGTGAGCTCGCTACATCCTCGACCACATCTTTGCCCTAAACTAGATTGTGGTCAAGAGCGAACCCATTTTTAATAAAAAAAAGTGGTTTTAAAGGCCTACCCCAATAGGGATTATAAATGTGAGCGTATGTCTATAGAGTATTTTTATTGCTACCTAATTCGTTTGTTCATTATAAACTTTTAGCATTTCTAGTCCAAATGGCGCTTAATTCCTTAGAAAATTAAGAAGAAACATTGATTTAAATAATTTTCCACGTCAAAAACAAAAGAGTCACCGACTTCAATCCCAAATAATTTTGTTACAGAGATCCCATACTCCTAAACCATTCATCATCAGCTTCATCATCAGCTCAGCAACATCAGATGGTGACCATTAGATGCAAAAATCTACATAGATTAAGATAATTTCTGATAAACAGTGTATATGCCTACAAAATTTGAGGGTTTCCCTCGATTTCCCCAGGATCTCATCATCAGATCCTGACCTGGTGACAATGGGACCACCTTTGACGTATGACCTACCAAATAAAAAAAGAATTATTCAAATCGGTTTATAATTGCCGGAGTAATCGCGTAACAAATATACAAAAAAAAAAAACAGTCGAATTGAGAACCTCCTCCTTTTTTTGAAGTCGGTTAAAAATTACCTACATAAGACAAGCGCTCGTAGCCCAGTGGCGCTCGTTGATCTCAGTTGATCAGTGAGGTCAAGCAACACACACAGGAGCAGGGAACCTGAAAGGTGACCGAAGTGGCAATTTATCACGATCGATTTCATGCTTCGGAGGGCACGTTAAGCTGTCGATCCTGGCTGTTGTCGATTGACTACAGTTGTTAAAACCAAGTCACTCTGACACCAGGGTTAATCAAGTTTGCCGCATACTTGACTTTACCTATACGACGAGAAGAAGATAAAAGAAATCTTCCTGATTTTGTTGAAAACAATCTGCCGGTCTAACATGGTCGCGTGAGATAATTTTGTCATATCTATTACGTGCCGATACTACGCGACAGAACGAGAGCGTGAATCGACATATATGACCTCATCATAAGCAGTTCGTCTGAAGTATTTCATAAGTAAATCATTTTATTCAAACAAAAATTCAATTCCTCATTCATTCTCAAACTGCGTAGTTATTTTCGACCTTACGTTATCTAAAATTATTCCATAAATTCGCTCCATTCAACCGAACAGCATTAATTCTATTTCCTATATCACTGGAATAACGTAGAACGTAAGTGCTTCTAAACAAGGTCGTAGAATAATTTACGATTTACAAAAAAACTTCGTCTAAAATTCAGATAAGACCATTTGACGCAGTTATTGCGCCTAGCGCTTTGTCCCATTCTGTACTTCCTTATAGTGTAAGTATAATCAAGTATGTAGTGAACTAGACTAACTCTGGTATCTGAGTTTTCAATCCGCCATAAATGACCTTCCATGCTGGATTGGGAGTGAAAGAAAAACTTAGAATGTGCCAGCTAATGGCCAGCTACCAACTCCCAGGTATACAGTAAAGTCTGTAAGTGGGATTCCATGGTTTTTCTGTATAATGGGCGAAAGGCTGACCACCTCTCACCATTATACAACTTGTTCCATCTGATAACCCTCATAATGTGTCAAACGTGGCATCTAGTAGTTCTAAAAACACTACTAATGCTCTGCCTACCCCGCTAGGGATTATAGGTGTGAGCGTATGTATACATAAATGGCCTTTGACTTTGATTTAACGACTAAGTCGATCGACAACAGTCGGGACCACGCTTTGATAACATACCCCCCGAAGCACTGCAATTTCGTGATAAACTGCAATTTTGGCCACCCATCAGATTCCCTACTTCTGTGTTCGTTGCTTAACTTATTGATTGAGCTTTCAAAGCCGAATTTCACTCTCATCTGTACAGGCTATAGCGCATATTGACAAATACACACTAACACTTTCTATGGATATTATATTACACGATTTTTCTTACAAAACAGGTATATTTCAGTGAAGCTATAAAAGAAAACTAGAGACACATCATGTTTTCTTAAATTTCAAGCGAAATAAAATGCAGGTGTACTATACTTCCTATTCTGAAAATTTTATCCCTCCGTGTGTCTCGAGCATGCTTTTATAGGTTCTGAAACAGACCTCTTTAGTATGAAAAAAGTGCAATAGATATCCCTAGTATATTCCTAATTCTTTATTCCAACATTTGGTCCTTCAATTTACCCTATTTCTTTATATTCAGTACCTCCGAGATAAGCAAAAGTAGACATCAAATACTGAACACAAACGCCACACACCCATTTTTGCCACAATAAAAATTCCACATTTGTCAACCGACCCGTCACTTTCAATTTCCACTTTACGCGCGCAGAATTAACAAAACTGTAAAGTAAAATGTACTAAAAATATTCAAAACGCGTCCCTCAGTCGATAGTAGTTAGACAGAGAGAGATGTATACATCTGTACTATTCGCACCAGTGCAGTGATGAGACTTCCGAGAATCGTCTGAGCTTTTGAAATATTTCAAATGCCCCACACACAGTACCGTTAGTTTACTACTTTTGGTTTTTTTCTACCTTCTTTTGTTATCTTCCCCCTTTTACTATCTGTGCGAATTTGCAAAAAACTTTTGCGCTAATAGCTCTATAAGAGAGCACAATTTTGTGTTAAGAGGATCCATGTTGAGTGTCTATTGTAAAAGTAGAATAGGGATAGTTAAACTATTGAAGCAAGGAGATAAGATATTCCACTATCTACATATAGAAATAAATAACTATGTAGTAATGTATAAAAGTTTATCTTTTCTAATCCATGCCTGAATTGAACTGAAAACCTTTCGAAACTAAGTATGTAAGATTTCATACAGTTTTTTTTAATAGTCATGTTCTGCAGAACTTAACTTTAAACAAGAACAAATCGGATTGAATTGTCAAATTGCGATTTTTCCACTTAGCATACTAGAAATAAGCTTAATGTTTTCATAACAAAAACTCTTTACATATAGCCTCAAAATCACAACTAAAAAAAAAGCGATACCGCGAAAACGACGTTCTAAATTTCAAAGCATGCTTCCAAGTTTAAAAACCGAGAGTACTGTTTGAAACTAGCATGCACCCACCCCAAATGTCGACGAACGGGGAGGACGCGCGACGTTGCCATTGCCAAAACGGAAAGTGAAATTTCGTCACACTCTCCCTCTCATTCACTCACACACACACACTAACACCCACAGCGGATAGTTCATTCGGCGAGTTTGACTTTTGAGTGTGCGTGTATTTCGGCAGACGAGAATTGCATCTGTGTGGGTTTGTTTTGATGAATATAGCAGTGTAAATGTGTGCGTGTTGCAGTATACTTGTATAAGCTAAGCTAAAGTACATGGTTCCGCGTTCGATCGACTTCTGTAGACAGAATTCGTCGCGGTCGTGATTCGGAACAATTAGAGTTATTAAACGAATGGAAAGGAAAAATTCTTTTGTGAAAATTCTATGTAGAGTTTTAAGCTTTTGAGCACTAAATTGCTGCGTTTAAATTTAATTTTCTTTTAGCCTTTATGGTGATTCGTTGAAAGTTTTAATGGTCTGTCTATTCCCAATGTTGGACAGTGAAGATAAAGTTATAAAACGTTATTTTGCGTAGCCACTATAGATCTTTTTACTTTAAGAAAAAATCTCCTAGTTTCAGTTGTTCAGTTTTTAATTATTTTTTTTAAGTAAAGTTAGTCACTCAAAGAAACTCTCCGCCTACAACATACAGTTAAAAAGAAAATGTGACATAAAGTATATACATATAATCAATAAAAATAAAAAAGTGCGAAAAAATAAATTAAAATTATTGCTATGCTTAACTAATCCTCTACATAACATACTTCCTATTACTATCTTGTTGTCATAAGGGTAGTAACACCTCTATTTTGTTATTATCGATTGAAAATTAAATAGAACGTTTAATGCAAACGTAAAATTGATCCCTTTCGGGAAATGCAAAGGTATTTAAAAGTTCATACAGCCATGTCTTCAGTTCATTTGTCTTTATTTTTTCTTCAATTTTTTTCCGTAACTCGATAGTATTTTGTTTACAAGGAAATTACGGCGAAAAGCACAGAAGGTTATCCTGTTTAACGTTAGTTTACTGGACACTTCACTATCACTATTATACATTAAACAACTTTTTCATATAAAAAACAAAAACTCTATTAGCATAGCAATCACCTATGGCGAATTCCCACCAAAAACCTGCACACTTAGATACACACATACATACGCTCACACCTATAATCCCATACGGGGTAGGCAGAGCATCAGTGGTTCAGAACCACTTGATGCCACGGTTGACATAAATTCTGAAGGTTGTTAGATGAAACATGATGTATAATGGTGAGAGGTTGTCAGCCTTTCACCCGCAATACCTACAGCAAAACCCTCGCGTCCCTATAACTGACTTTTACAGTATGCCTGGAAAAAGTTGGCAGCTAATACAAAGTCAAAGTCAAAGTCAAAAGTGTTTATTTCATTGAACATATAAAATGATACTTGAACACGTCAATATTATGAATTACATTAGCACTTTTGATTTTGCGCCTATTCGCAAAGGTGCAGTCTTCCTCAGGAGAAGAATAGGCAAGAAACTCCGAGGGTCGCTCTTTTTAAGTGAATCATATAAATTTTCTTACTTTTAATTTTAATTGACTTAATATCTGAATAACTCTGGAGCTGAGCGATTTATTCCCATGGTTGCTTGTCTAACAGATAATCCGAAATTCTAAGTTTTTCTTTCACTACCAGTCCAGCATGGAAGATGCACAATTACAAGTTAAAATCTTGGTTAAAATGTAGTAACACTGAATAAAGCTGTTAACCTTCGCACTCTCTGTGGAGGCGCGAAAATCCGATAACTTTCACCCCCGCCCTTCCCGACACCCCTACCCCCCCTTTAATGGCATAAAAAATCAATTTCCCGCCTAAATTACGCCGAGTCGACAAATTGCGATCGCGTCTAGGCTATAATCGAGTGTATCGACTAAAGGTTTTAGTGATGTATACTGCACTAGGTTTAGTAGAAAAAAGCACGTGTTACTTGTCTGGCAACTACCTTTTTAGTAACTGTAATTTCGTATCAAAACAATAATTACTCAAAATTACTTTTAAAATTGTTTGTATTTTCCTATGTGTACAATAAAGTATCTATATTTTATTGTATTAACCGGAAAGATAATACTGCTTCATAACAATATGGCCACCTTTTGTTCCCTGACCATAGTATCTTTTTATTAAATTCTAGCATTCCACCCGGGACTTAGTTCCCGTGTGAATTCGGAAAATTTGTGTAGCCTATGTTCATCAGGGATAATTTAGAATTCTAATGGTGAAAGAATTTTTCAAATCGGTCTCTTAGTTTCGGAGCCTATTCAATGCAAACAAACAATCAAATCTTTCCTCTTTATAATATTAGCATAGATACACTGGGCGTCAAAAATAAGTAGTACAGTTTTAAAATTGCGATTTCTCCCAAACTATAAAACTTAGACCTTTGAAACAAAAAAGGTTAAAAAGAAAATTTAATCTTATTCAATAAAAACTTCATGCATTATAAGAACTTATAATGCTTGACTTTAAAAAAAACGAATAAATAAAAACACTTTTTTTAAACTGTTGAAAGGTGTTGTCTTACTTAGGATTTTTGTGTTTGACACATTCGCTGCTGATAAAGCAATTGTAATTGAAAAGCATAGGTATCTTCAGAGAGTAAATTTGACTAATCATGCCTCTTTCACCAGAAGAATGTGCAAGAATCTTAGCTTTTCTCGAAGTGGGCATCAGTATGCGTCGTACTGCAAGGAGGGTGGGTGTAACTTTAAGAACGGTTCAGCGAGTAAAGCAAAGGTACGAAGAGACTGGAAACCATCTAAGGAGACGAGGTAATGGCAGACCCAGGTGCACAAGTACCCGAGAAGATCGCTTTATTGTTTCCACTGTGTTAAGAAATCGACACCTTAATGCAGTTGAGGTTCAGCAACAGCTTCTTCGGACCCGAACAGACTACATCAGTGAGAGTACAGTGAGAAGAAGACTTGCTGAAGCTAACCTGAAGCCTCTAAGACCAGCAAATGGCCCCAAACTTGAGACAGAGCATCGCGTAGCAAGACTACGCTACGCCCGTCAACACGTACAATGGGGCGAAGAAGAATGGGCTAGAGTTTTATTCACAGATGAGTCTCGATTCTCTTTATACACTTCAGATGGACGGCGGAGAGTCTACAGACGACCCGGTGAGCGATACATTCAAGCTTGTATCTCGGAAAGAGTCCAATATGGCGGGGGCTCTGTACACGTATGGGCTGGTATCTCTTCAGAGAGTCGCACAGAGCTTGTGGTAATAGAAAATGGGACTTTGACTGGTGAAAGATATGCCTCGGAGATCCTCAACGAGTATGCAGGGCCATATTTAATAAATATGGGTGATGGAGCCATCCTAATGCATGATAACGCCCGGCCACACACTGCTCACCACGTACAAGAGTACATTCAGGAGGTTGGCATCAACTTGATGGCTTGGCCATCGAGAAGCCCAGATCTCAACCCGATTGAACACGCCTGGGATGAGCTTGGGAGGCTAGTCAGAAGGCGCAGTCCACCTCCTGCCACACTCAGGGCTCTAAAACATGCGCTGATAGAAGAATGGGAAAATATTCCCCAACACCGCCTCCGAAACTTAGTGTTCAGCATGCCAAACCGGATCCAAGCTGTAATTAGAGCCCGAGGCGGCAACACAAGTTATTAAATTGTGAAAAAGTTCCAAAACGTGAAAATTAAGTGGTTGACATATCGTTAAAAATTGATACTTTTTAGTATTTATCTTAATTTTAAGTTTGAAACTTTATTCATGCCAAATAAAATATAACTTTAATAAACTTCGTTAAGTTTACTATAAACTGCTTTTTATTTCATAAGTGTAACTACTATAGTTTAGGAGTAATTGCAATTTGAAAAGTGTACTACTTATTTTTGACGCCCAGTGTATATAATATTAAATAAAAATGAGGAGCTGTCCAATGAATTAAATTTTACACTAGAGCAAAAAACTGAACTAGGTATATATATGCATATGGGCTGAAATTAGTCCTTTTTTGAAAGAAATCATGATTTTTACAATTTTTTCTATCAGATCAGACCGCTTTTGATACAAAATACTCCGGGGGTCTTTACATATGAGCTTAAAGAGTGCAAAAAAACAAAAAAACGAAAATCGGGTACAGTGGACAAGTCCGCCTTTGTTCCCCAGCTCCTCAAATGCAGTTCTGATAAATAACTCACTGATAATCATCATCAACGCGCAGTTCAAACCTTTAGACCTACAAAGCTAAGATTTTGTACAGAGGTTCCTGTCCAAACAAGGAATAAGAAAGGATTTTGCAAATTCCTACAGATTGTATTCCCGGGTATCCTCTACTTGTACTACATGTATAATTATAGCTTTCATTTTGTACCTTGAAAATGTGTTAACGTGCTATAAAGTCCTTTTGTTTGTATTCGGGCTTTATTTATTCTATTGCATTTTTATGATTTACTAGCTTTTCCCCGCGGCTTCGCTCGCGAAAAGAACTCTTTTAGTCACCCGTTTCATTCTTGACCCTTTAGGGGATGATTTTTGAAAAATAGCGAAACACGTGTCCGTTTATTTGCTTCGGGTATATCTTGACGAAGTTTTGAATCAAAATGTGCAAAAAAAATGTTTTCTCCATACAAACTTTGAACCCCCATTTCACCCCCTTAGGGGTAGAATTTAAAAAAATCCTTTCTTAGTGCTGTAAAGTTCATCGTCATTTTGATGATTCCTAACGAAACAAATAAAAGTTGAGATCTTATACACTTGACATTGATAGGTATTACATAAAAAGCTGCAGAAAGGTATACATAGAATACAATGGTGCTGTAAAAATACAACTTTTTGATTTTAATTACTTACTAAAGACGTAAGCTGAATAGAATAATCATGTTTGTTACATAGATAAAAACAACTTTAAACAGACGAATATTTGCTAATCCAGAGTAATCTGTATTTGGCTGTGGTTATTACCTAAGATATTAAATTTAAATCTTTCAATTAAGTTATGAATAAATAAATGTTTGAAACCTAAAATAGCATATAGGTAGCCTTATTGAATTATTTATCTTATACGAAGAGAGTATTCTAATTGCTTGAAATGCTCTGAGCACATATGCAATGTGCATCTAAGGTCCGTATTATAGAACGCGACTCAGACTGATCTATACTTAAGCAGCAGTCGTCTTTGTCATTTTGATAGTTAAAGAAAGAGACAATCAATACTTAAGTATATATCAAGCTTGGTAATTTAGGTAATACGGACCTAAATTACCAGTAGAGGGAATGTCCACCGAGACTGGAAAAGCAGTCTGCATTGCTGTCATACAGCATACACATCTGTAGATATTGATTGATTTTATAACATATTATTAAACTTTCTGAAGTTTTTTTTTTTCATTTCTTGATATTGACTCCCCGCCCGTACGGCCCGTACCCCAGTGACGCCTGCATCGCATAAGGTGTTGCCTAGCTAGCTAGCTGAGCAGGATGAGCGGCGACCACGAAACTTTTTCTAATACTTACATTTTTAAACTCATGATATCTTTTGAATGGAATGTCCGAATTGCATAATTCAAAAAGTTGTATAAAGATATTAAAGCAGTCTTGAAGTTATTTATTTTGATAAGGATTAATACCATGATACAAATAAAGAGCATTTTATAGCGGGCGGCATTTCAATTATTTTTTTAAATAAAAGAACACATATTGTGGCATAACTACAATAGTTATACATATGCTGTCGCGACATTTTTTGTAAATATTTATATGTTCTGCAAAGTCGTAGTACATTATTTTATTCTACCATCAATAGTTTACGCAGCGCACGCTATGTAAAGAATATTTTAGGTAATTTTTTTACACCTTAGGTTACATTATTTGAGTTTCAGTAAGGATCCCTAATTTTTTTGAAAATATAATATAGCCTATGTCCATCGGGGATAATGTAGCTTTCTAATGGTGAAAGAATTTTTCAAATCGGTCCAGTAGTTTCGGAGCCTATTCAATGCAAACAAACAAACAAACAAACAAACAATCAAATCTTTCCTCTTTATAATATTATAGTATAGAAAAATTAAGTGGCCAATTTGGGCGCGGAGGTTAGGACTTAAAGCCTAACGCTATTCATTAAAAAAACTATGTAAGATCAATTCTGATGGATTAAAATGAAATTAAACTCAATTTACTGCGCTTCTTTTTTTTTAAGTTAAAAAAAAAGTTAAGCGCCGTAAATTGAGTTTAATTTTATTAAATGTCAAAGACATCGATGTATCGATGTATTAAAAAGCATCATACATTAATCATCTCATTGCCCAAAACTAAAATATCTTTATTTTATATGAAATAAACCCTCCTACTGAAGTCCGACGCCAAACAGCTTGCTGTGTTCCGTCGGTGCGTGGGAGTACCAGTGCCTTTATAGGCATTTTCTGGGTTAACTCGCTCCATCGTCGACCTCATCTTTGACCTTATAGTAAAGATTGTGGTCAAGAGTTAACCCATCTTATAATAAAAAATAAAAAAAGACAGTTTTACAGCACACATTGAAAAATTATTTTCCATCAATACCTACTGTAAAAACACTTTTACTCACCTTGGATAACATCCCTAATCTAACTACCAAACCCTATGTTCTATAACCATAGACATAAACCCCAAACTAACAAAACGTGGGCCAAAATGTCTTCTGAATCACCCTAAAATACCTAGCGCCTGACTGCAGACACCCGAAACGCACTTACACACACTCACACACATAGCACACAGTGTCACGTGACTCTATTAGTGTCCATGTGTGCGTGACCTTGGTATGAGGGTGAAAGTCCTCCCCTCCCTCTCTCCCCCCCTCGTTTCGCACGTGTCTTCCGCGATCTATTTGGAGTTGATAATACCTAGGTTTTGGTTTTTTGGACGACCAAATCCTACTTAAATTATAAATGCGGAAGTTTGTAAAAATGTATGGATGTTTGTGACTCTTTCACACTCTAACGGCTGGACCAAATTTGATAAAACTTGGTATGGAGGCAGCTGACAGCTTGAATTAACCCATAGGCTACATAATTTTCCCAAATTCCCAAGGGAACAAAGTCCCGGGCGGAAAGCTAGTTCTTTCTAAATGAAAAATGTGTTTATTTGTTTATCTTTCCTTTACTGAAGATGGACATAAGCTTCTTTTCTATAGGAACGAAGTCGTGAGCGGAAAGCTAGTGTCATTACAAATGACGTGATCCATATTAATGCTTATTTCATTTTCATAAAGATTAAAAAAAATTAAGACCGTGTCTTTTTATTTTTTTAAACCTATATTTGGTTAAGTAAATTAACGCCCAACCCAAACCCTTGCACCTAGAAAGCTGAAATTTGGCACAAGAGTTTACTTTATAACGTAGGCAAAATTCCCATGGGAACTTAGTCCCGGGCATTTTCTAATTCTAGTATATGAACAATTCCAATGCAAAACTCAAAATTGTAATACCATTTAAAATTTGAACTCTTTCTGAATCAAAAAGTTATTCAGGAAAAGTGAATTATCAACTCTTAAATTATAGCCTACAACAATTCAAAGATAGGTAGAACTACATAGCCTTTCGTAGCGCAACCTTTCAGAAGGTCTACATCGTAGCGTCGTAGCAAAGAGCTACGCAGCTACGATCATTAGCGCTTTCTGAAGAAAAATATATTTTATTTTGTCTTGAGTTTGCCGGTATCTTGGCACGACATAAAAGATATTTCTTTTAAAGAAAAGAATAGACGACAGGAATAGGTTGTTAAGGAAGGTTTTCTTGGGAGAATATATTTTTGTCTGAAGATGTCTTATTCTGAAATATTGCTGTTTATTTTTCTTATCTAAGTTCTAAATAAAAGGACAGTAACCCAAGCTATAAAAAGGTACTTCTATGAGAATAGTCATTATAGTTAAGAATGTACAGACAGCAGCACATCAGGTTACCTATTTGCACTATGAAAACCGGCGCTTTTCCGAGCGAGGTAAAAGTCTGTTTAGCCGCCGTGTGTACTATAATACGCTATGTAAAAAGCTGTTGTTGACCAACCCAAAGTGGTACTTTTTACTGAGTAATTGATTTTTTACATTCATAAATGAAATCATATTATATTTTTTTAAATTATTAATTAATAAAAAATTTAAGTAGTATAAGTGTGCAATTAGACGTAATATACTCTATAAGCGATCGCAGTATACTTTGGTCGGTAAAAGTGTAAGTTTCATCCTTATTCGCTGGGAATAAGAATGCTACGAAGTCCAGAGTGTAAAGTTTGGTGTAATAAACTGTACAATTACAAATAAATTGGAAGCGTTTTAGTCAGTAGTTCCCGTCTTGATGGATCAACGGACTAACATGATTTTTTACAATTAAACGACATACACTCAATTGCAAAAAACTTTTAATATTATTTAGTCACTTACCGTCTTGTTGACGTCAACGAGGACGGTATTACATTTAAAAAAACTTTAACTTTAGATAAAAGGAAGAAAGAAAATACTTTTTTTTTCCAATTCCGTAGCACAGTACATTAATATAGATGATTTAATAAATGTTTCTGTAACTGATTGCTTAGCTATTTTTTGACTCAAACAATTCCAATGACCCAAAGTTAGACAACGGTAAATTTACGTTCAAACACACAAATCCGTAACCACGTGAGTATCACGGCGTAACGTAAACATGACCTTGCCGGGTCGCAGGCCTGAGGGACGATAGACAACATTAATCTGATGCAGACGCGGCCCAGACGGAGGGACCGGGCCTCACAGGCCCATTTATTGCGAAGGGTTAACGGGGTACTGTACTGGGTTTTGATTTACGTGTACGTATATGTATGGTTTTTAAAATTGTTCAGAATCTGTGTACATATTGCGCTACGTTGCAAAAACACATACGCATTCCCATTTGTGATTTTTTTAACTCTACCATAACCTATATTACCTCTATGCTGAACTGGGAATTAAAGGAAAACCAAGAATGTGCCAGCTACTTGCTCTTCCCAGGATACAGTAAAAATCTGTAAGTGGGATGCGAGGGGTTTGCTGTATAATGGGCGAACGGCTGACCACCATTATGCAACTTGTTCGATCCGATAACCATCACTATTTGTGTCAATTGTAGTATTCTAGAGCCACTGCATTCTCTGCCTACCCCGTTAGGGATTATGGGCGTGAGCATATATGTGTGTATATATTGAGTGACTTTAAATTAGTTATCAAAAATTAAGGATGTGACGCAACCCACTCATACTCATCCCAAAAATTAAGGGTATGACGCAACCCACTCATACTCATCACAAAAATTAAGGGTATGACGCAACCCACTCATACTCATCCCAAAAATTAAGGATGTGACGCAACCCACTCATACTCATCCCAAAAATTTAGGATGTGACTCAACCCACTCATACTCATCCCAAAAATGAAGGATGTGACGCAACCCACTCACACTCATCCCAAAAATTAAGGATGTGACGCAACCCACTCATACTCATCCCAAAAATTAAGGATGTGACGCAACCCACTCATACTCATCCCAAAAATTAAGGATGTGACGCAACCCACTCATACTCATCCCAAAAATTAAGGATGTGACCAACCCACTCATACTCATCCCAAAAATTAAGGATGTGACGCAACCCACTCATACTCATCCCAAAAATTAAGAATGTGACGCAACCCTTTCAACTGGAAAACTTTCTCCGAGAGACGTAATAGGTTGAAATATAAATAAAAGAAAACAAATGTTGAGAGGCTTTCATATGGGTTCCTAAAGTTTCGCTAATTAATTAATAATTTTTACTCACGTTCTTCTTCTTATCGTGTAGGTGTAGTCAAGTGTGTGGCGAACTTTACTAACCCTGGTGTCAGAGTTTTCAAACAGCACAATGGCCTCTGACTTGGTTTTAACGACTGTAGTCAATCGACAACAGCCCGACAAGTTAACGTGCCCTCCGAAGCACGGCTACGCTCGTGATAAATTGCCACTTTGGTCACCCATCAGGTTCCCTGCCTCTGTGTACGTTGCTTAACCTCACTAATCGGTTGAGATCAGCGAGCGCCACTGGGCTACGAGTGACTCACGTTACTATAAAACGGCGTCATTCCGTCTATTAGTCAACAATAGACGGAATTAGTATTAGACAAACAAACGCGGCAGAGGACATTGTTTTATAATATAGTATGAAAATTAAAATCAGTTTACACCATACACTTGATAAGCGATAATTTTCGCTCTTACGCATACGGAATAAGAACAAAACAAGCTCAAAAGTGTCAAGTTTTAGGTGATTTTGCGTGTATGACTTCTTTTTTTTACCGACTTTAAAGGAGGAGGTTCTATGTTCGACTGTATGTTTTTTTTTAATGTATGTTCACCGATTTCTCCACTAATTATTCTCCACTAGGACCGACTTTCAAAATATTTTTTTTATTCGAAAGAGTATATACTCCAGAGGTGGTCCCATATAAATTTTATCGAAAATGATTCAGCGCTTTAAAAAAAATCAAAAAAACAAAAAAATATTACAAACCAGAACATCATCTAAATAAATGAGAGACATTTTCGTTTGTGGTTATCTGCTAATAGGCATTGTAGTCTAAAAAAATTACTAGCTATCTACTTTGTGCGAATTGTTGTTGGGATTGAAGTGGGTGACTCATACGTTTTTAACGTGGAAAATTATTATTAACAAGGAATGCGCTCTTGACCACAATTGAGCATAAGGGCGAAGATGCTGTAGAGGATGTAGCAAGCTCACCCAGAAGAAGCCTTTGCACTCGAACTTTAAAGAAATTCGGGTTATAATGAGCTGGGAAATACAGACGCAGGCAGGGAATTCCAATTCTTCGGTGAAAATATTTTTTCTCGGATTTCATATTTTTTAGTATTTTAAAATGTTTACCCGCGTGGGGGATATTCACAAATAATTTTTAGGGAAAGAAAAATATTCGGCGCGAATGGGACTTGAACCCACGACCCCAAGATCGCACGATAGCTCAGTTGGTTAGAGCACCAGGAGATCTGATCCTGGGGTCGTGGGTTCAAGTCCCATTCGCGCCGAATATTTTTCTTTCCCTAAAAAATATTTGTTTCATATTTTTGTTAATAATTACGAAATTATATTCCCAAACAAAAACATCTAACCATCCAGTACAAATTATGTAAATGGAAACCAAGAATCCAGTAGCTTAGAAACTTTCTTAAATAAATAAACATGATGAAAAACTGCCTAAAGTTTGACAATTAACCGTACAACTCTGTTACAATGCGAATCCTAGCTTCGGACGACCATTGTAAAGTTGTAGCATTATCCTATTGTAAAAGTTAGCTTGTGTCGAAATGGACTTTGTGTTAGAAAGTTAGTTTAATTTTACGTTTTATTGCTTCATGTCAAATTGTAAGAAAAGTTTGTTTTTATATTTATCGGGGCAATTTTTTTTCTAACTTTTTTGAAATTATTTGTTTTGGTATAAAAAACGTGAGTAACAATTTCAATTACATTTATTTATGCTTACATTACAACTTGAATATGTATATACTTATGGACATTTTAAGTTAACATAGACTTAATAGTAGATTAAGCAACAAGGGGATAAAACAGTGTATTATGTCACGGGCAGCATATTGAATTCTGAGCGAAATGAAGGATTCTGTAGTTAATTCCCGAACGTAGTGAGGGAATCTGTGAGATTAAATAAAAAATAAATTATAAATTCATCCCATCAATAATGTTTTGAGCCTCCGTTTCTATTTCAGAGTCGCTGGAATTACATACTGAACTCTTTTTTTTAGATTTATTTAAAAAACTTACCACAAAACAATTTAGTAATTCGCGGTAAAAATCACAGATCCAAAATCACCGACGACGTTTTCTTTATAATATTTAGTTCCGTAGGCAAAGGAAAGTCAATAGCTAAGACATACAGCCAAGTTTTTATACTAAATATTTTTAATAAAAGTAAAATCTCTTTGATGTGTCAAATTTTATAGTTAAAATCTACTTGGACCAAGGAAGTTAAGCCTTCAACAGCCTTGTTTTTTTTTCGAAATTATTTTTGATAGAAGTTTTTGTTGAAATTTTGGCGTTCCATATTTAAATGTCATTAATGCCCAAGGGAAGTTCCATACAATTTTATTTCCCTTAAGCTTTAATGACTTACTTTTAAATATAGAATACTTGACGTATAATACGTGCTCCAGATGCAGGTGGTGTATATAAATTACTTCACTGAAGTGTGGAATATACACATAACTATGATCTAGCCGATCAAATATTTTTTTACGGAAACTTCGAGTTAAAAAGTTTTCGTTATTTACCTATTTAGGCGCTACGCAATGAACCGCGAAACCACGCTGTCAGAATGCGATTTACACATGCGATTACGTTTTTTATTAGATAAGTAATTTAATTTTAAAGCAGAAAACATAAAAAGGTGAAAATTTAAAAAAAATGCAATACCCAATGGGCCTTTTTATAATTCAAACGGCACGGAACGCCACTTTAAAATTTGAATTACCATTGCCCCCTATGTTTTTAGCTTCTAGTATTACTGTTACATAGGAGGCAATGGTAATACATTTTTATCGTGCCGTTTTTGAATTATAAAAAGGCCCATTGGAAAAATCTTTCAGAATGATGGTCAAAGTTCAAAGTTTCAGTTGTTTCTAACCTGTCTCTTACACCCAATATTTAAAAAGTGTTGTGTAAAGAGAGAACGCAACTCAGCATTCCAAAATCTCGATGGAGAGTAGTTTTGGCGCTCCTCTTGCTTGATTAAAACGGCATATTGAAAAGTTCAAAAACTGCGACAAGGCACAAAGTACGTACATTACAGGTATATCTCTTATATCTCTCCCTACAGGTAGTGTGTGCTGTTTGCTTTATTAAAAACTCTCTCGCAAATCCTACTGTGCGAATTATTCTTAAAAACACTCTGAAAAAGAAAAATGGAGAATTTTTTCTTGTGTACGAACCTACACGGTTTGTAAAAAGATGTGTAAGACGAGTTTTTGGAGAGCTAGAATTGTCTAAGCAAAAGCTGCTATCTCAAAAACTACCTTACCTTGTCAAAATATAAAATAGCTTTATTTCATAGAAAATTCAGAATGTTACTTAAAATAAGTCATAGTACTCGAAGTAAATTACAGTAGCATTTTTAACTTTGCACCTATTCGCAAAGGTGCAGTCTTCCTCAGAGAAAAATCGGTAAGAAACTCCGATGGTTGCTCTTTTTAACTCAATCATTCAAATTTCCTTTTTTTCTAATTTTAGTTGAATTAATATCTAAATAACTATGGAGCTGATGAATTATTTCCCATGGTTGCTTTTCTAATAGAAAATCAGAAGTTCTGTAACAGCCCATTACTAAGTTTTGTTAAAATGACTTAGTGCTAAAATGCCTCATCTATTCCTCTATGTATATCTATGATTGTTTAATTTTTCAAAAAAAACATACGTTTTAACACTTTTACTAATAATATTATAACTCAAAAATAAAGTATTAACCCGACATTCATTATAATATAACTATTAAACGGCTTTACTAATGTTAATAAGATAAATCTCGATGACACAGTTTACACTCGTCAAACTTATAACACCATATATGTATTTTGCGTCGGGCGTAATGTAATGAACACAAATTTACGTGATTTTTCATTTTAGCGTTTCACTCTTGATAAGTTGTAAGCATACTTTATAAGTACTGTGTACTTGAGGAGTCATGATAAAATATTCTACACTAGCTGATGCCCGCAACTTCGTTTGCGTGTTAATTTTATCTTTTAAACAGATTACACTTTATTGACGGTCCATTAATGGACCTTCATTTAGTTTATTAAATATAGATTAAGTTTAAGATTTAGATTTTTACATATAAAAGTTTTTTCCCGCTAACTCCCGTTCCCGTGGGAATTTTGCAATATCCTGTTGCAACTAAGCTTTAAGTTACTAAGTTTACTAAGATTTAGATTTTTACATATAAAAGTTTTTTCCCGCTAACTCCCGTTCCCGTGGGAATTTTGCAATATCCTGTTGCAACTAAGCTTTAAGTTTACTAAGGTACCTGCAAGCCTTTCAAGCGTCTAACTTAAGCGGTTTAGATTTTTTATACAAAAGGATTTTCCCGATAATTCCCGTTCCCGTGGGAATTTCAGGAATTCCTTTCTTAGTGCACCTCTACGGTATCTAAGCTAGTCCCTTCCAAATTTCAAGTGCCTACGTTTAGCCGTTTAGGCTGTGCGTTGATATGTCAGTCAGTTAGTCAGTCAGTCAGTCAGTTTCTTCTTTTATATATTTAAGAAGATTTCTGTATAAGACTTCAGTGATAAGATAGATATGAAAAGAAAATGACTGTATTTCTATTTTCACGAAAAAAAGGGAAAATCTTGACTAAAGTGATTCGAGTTGGGAATAGATTGACACCGAGTGATGGTAGCATAGAATTGCGAGGAGTTAGATCTGTCAGAGAATTTTCAACAACATGTGACATGGCGGAAGGCGTGTAAACATAAAGATTAGTTTTATTTAACTACCAACTCTTTTCAGGCATATTATAACAGTTATTTTTTTAATAAACGCTACTAAGGTTTTCCCTTGTGTCGTGGGTCCCTCCCTTGTAACACTTGTAACATTACAAAGATAGACACGAACATCTGCTTTTTACACAAGAAAGATAGATAGATAGATAAACTTTATTGCTTCTTAATAATTTGTAACATTGTACAATGTTCCTATACAATTAAAAATAGGTTAGCGAAATATGTGATGTAGATTGTAGAAGCAAATAGGACACAGAACTCAGCATACTTGCTGTCTATGACAGACAACAAACTGATTTTCAGCTGTGCCTAGAGATTTTTTTTTTCGCGCGTATCTGGGGTAAAAATAATAATATAATGAAGTAACTTATCAGAAATGTGTACCAGTGTGTATTTGTATTTGTCTCGACTGGTAATCGAACCCAGAATCCGTCGACCAAGAGGTAGTGCCACTACTACTCAACCAAACAGCTATTATATTTTGTTAAATGTCCAAATTTCAAGTAGGCAACACCTCTTAGGCAACTATTACCTTTTTCCTTCAAGACTCCATGGCACAGCTAAATTCAAAGCTTTAAAAACTAGAACGTAATGACTCCAATTAAATCTAGTATTGCAGTTTAATTTTAGGCGTTTAGGGACCACTGCTTCATTTGTCTTCTTCTAGATTTACCATCCAGCTTTTAATTTCATACATTCGTCACTTTCCGAGGTGGCGACAATTTGTGCTTTCACCCTATCCATTATTGTTCGAGTTCTTTCCTTGGTCTTTATGTCCTTGTGATAAGAAACATTTTATGACCCGAGATTGTAGCGTGCAGAGTAAATGAGCCAAATCAGGGCGGAGTAGAAGTTGTTATGCTAATTCATAAGTTTTGGGCAGTATTACTTCCAGTTGGGTTTTATTTTTTGATGCATAAATTTCCTTTGATTCTTAAAAAAAACTCTTTTTTTCGTACATTCATTCAAGAATAGTTACCTCTATAATTTGTTTATCGACTAACATTGGATTTAGTAGTAGTTATTAGGATCTCGTGTCATTTTTACACAGACAGACATGCTTTTTTATACTTTTTTGAATGTTACATATTTGCATTTTACTCAAATGTCCGCGCTGATACGAGAGGAAAGCCTCTCTGACATTGTAAATACGGGCAGACTGGGTGCAAACTCCTTTTTTAATAATAATCAACTAATAATAATAAAATCTATACATATTATAAAGAGGAAAGATTTGATTGTTTGTTTGCTCCGAAACTACTGGACCTATTTGAAAAATTCTTTCACCATTAGAAAGCTTTATTATCTCCGATGGACATAGGCTACATAATTTTCCCGAATTCCCACGGGAACGAAGTCCCAGGCGGAATGCTAGTTCTTTATATTCAGGCAACTAGGCCCATAGAAATACACATACCTTACAAATTAACATACGCGCAGGACTACGGAAAAATTTCGCCGCTTGACTTGAAGGCACGATAGCTCAGTTATTAGTTATTAATTATTATTATTATTATTAGAGCATCAGGAGATCTAACCCTTGGGTCGTAGGTTCAAGTTTAAATTTTTTTTCCTAAAATTCTGTGTAACATAACATATAAAATACCAACTCTCCGCCGGGACTTTGTTCCCGTGGGAATTTGGGATAATTATGTAGCCTATAATCCACGGTGTCAGCTACCTCCATACAAAATTTTATCAAAATTGGTCCAGCCGTTTGAGCATGAAAGAGTAACAAACATCCATACATACATCCATATACATTCGCGCTTATAATATTAGTAATAATAATGTAACAAAATTTAAACGTCAAAAATTACGACTTACGTAGGGACTTATCTTTGCTTTTGCCTCCCCGTAGCTTCGGAACGCCATCCCCTCGGGCTAGAAGTCCATGTATACAAAAAATAAACAAAAAAGTTTGCCAAATTTTTGTAAAACTCACATGTCTATAGGAAACCCGTAAAGTCCCAAGGTCCCATCGAAATGACCTCTCCCGGCGTATCCCGACTCTGTTAGAGGTCCGCAATCCCGTCTGGGACCCGTCTAGCCGATCCGGACGATATCCCCGGACGCGCTGTAATCCCGGACCCGGAAAAGGGACTCTTTATGGACTTTTGGGATCGGTCGTCGTAAGGTTAATGTTTGAGTGAAGGTTTGTGACGGTTAAAGCAACGCATTGAATAAGAAATCTATTTTGTCAATGAATAGAGAAGTCAGCTCACTGATCTGAATATCTATCAGTGTGGTTAAGAAACTGGAGCGAACCTGATGAGTGACCAAAAGTGACACATTAAAGCGTCGGTCCTGGTTGTTTTTAATTGACTACAGTCGTTAAATCGGAGGCGAATCGGCTGGGTTTTTATCCAATCTTTACCGACTAAGCTATTGTATAATGAAGTTATTTCAAGTAATTGTTCTGCATAATATGTATTTCCTACAAAGACATTCGATATTGCATAATTTGAATATGTAATATTAAGCTAATTAATACGCTTATTGAAATCCATAAATGTGTCAATGAAAGAATATATTTGAGCTAAGTTTTCAGTGAATAAATCCAAAATGAGAATGAATTAATTTTATTCAAAATCTCAGTATTATGGCTAAGTTTTCAAATAATAAAAAACAATTTTTGCAATACCTTTTCAATTAAAGAAAATTGTAAAATCTATAGTTTGAATTATATAATATTTTCGATGAATATACACACATCAACTCGGTCTAGGGATATTGCACGATTTTTCATACAAAAGAGGTCTGTTTGAGAAGCTATAAAAGCATACTCGAGGTACAGTAGCGTTCTTTAATGGAGTCATAGTTAAACTACTTAGCGCGTTGCAATAGGGACTATGTTCCTATGAACATAGTTCAAACGATTTCTCACGCACACAAGCTTGTAGCCTCCTCTAAGAACATTATTTTGCTAAGCGACATCTCTTGGCTCCTCGGTGAAGTTTTTGTAGGACGCATTCACCCGACATTGCACTGTCCTCCACTCACCGATGCTGTTGAGTCATATCAAACAATCGGTAATGTAAACATGACGTAGTGTATCTTTATTTTGTCGATCTTACTATCGTTATGTTTGGTCCAGTGGATAAGCACTGTCCTAGCAAGGAGAAAGGTTCACGGGTTCTAATCCCAGCCGAGTAATTTCTTTTTGTAATTTATTTTTGTTTATTAAAGCATTAACAACTATTTTCACACATAATATTACATTAATAATAATAATGTTACATTATTGTATCAGTGATAAAGTATTTGAATAAAACAAATATGAAATTCGACTAGGTAATTTTATTTCCTACTAACAAAATCACATTTTTTTTCTGCAACTTGATCACTTACAGTTTTATTAAGGTTATAGCTTAAGAATTCGTTTTCGTGAAGAAAAGAGTATTGAAGCTAAACCTCAACAAAAATTAATATTCAACTTGCACTACAAGGCAGTAGATATATAGTTTATAATAACAAAAGAATAAGTTATAGATAAATATCACAATTTTACACATAACAATATTTAATTAAACTTGTTAAGCCTTAGAATCGATGAACTCCATTTATCTTCCGTATAAATCCATTATTTTTATACATTTGCACCACACGTTGATTCATTGATAACCCGCGATCGTCCACTGCGCGGCCGAGATTACACGTTACCCTCATTCCGTAATGATTCACCCATCCTTCACTAAAACCAAAATAACAAGATTAATATATTAAGGAACAAAAACTATGCACCACTAATAAAATGTATGACAATAGTTAAGCTTATCATTTAGATGATAAGTTTACGTTCTCAAAATAAATTATAAATTTAAAAACAGTGTTAATATTAAGTAAACATTAGAATACTCACTGTAAGACCTGTCTCATTTGCAATTTGGGATATATTATATCCTATATTGTGCAGCGCAACAATACACTGCCTCTTCTGCAAACTTATTATGTATTTGTATGCATGTCGAAAAAAGAAATCACAGTAAACTGCCGATACGGTAAGAACACACGAGCACCTTCGCTTATGATCTAGCAATGACAAACAGGTTGCTCATGAACACCGAACCGAATGAATCTAAACTAACTTCATTGCATTCAATTTTTGTATGGTATGGTCTATGACTATAAAAATGTTTGAAAACTAAAACATATCTAACAAAACTTCGAAGCTGCTATTAGGCGACAGTTGGGCTCGAACCCGCGCCTTGCTACAGCAGGCAGACAGTGTTTCCGCTGCGCCACCAAGGCTTATGATTTGGCTCGTGAAATTATGCTTATTATCAGAGCAACAAGCGTAGTGGGGTATGCAGTATACGTCATTTGTGTCCATGTGTGAGTACACGAGCGGCCGCAAGCGACTTGTTTTCTGCGTTTTATATTGACTATGCCTCCATATATGAACGTGATAGTACATAGAGGGCCATAATTTTCAGACGAGCAAGTGCCAAACCTGAATTTTAAATTCTAGTCAATAAATTTTCATTTACTTAAAATTAATGAAAACGTGACGGAAACGAAAACGAAAATGCACTTTTTGCCTGCTTTTTGTATGAAAATGATCGAATTTATGCAATTTTTTTTTCATTTTCGTCACGTTTTCACAAATATCAAGTAAAACAAAATTTACTGTCTAGAATTGAAAATTCAGGTTTAGCACTTGCTTGTCTGAAAATTATAGCCCTCCATGTAACTCGAGTATGCTATTATAGCTTCTCAAACAGACCTCTTTTGTATGAAAAATCGTGCAATATCCCTAGACCGTGTTGATATGTATATTATAAATATGTGTTTCTGTTTAGTCTCTCACCTCCATGGAAGTATGCACCTGCTATGATCCTCTACTAATCACCCTAAGGTTGACTGGTAAATGCCTTTAGGCATTAAGTCCGCCATTGTACATTTGTTTATTAAGTTACATACATAAATAGAAATAAATAAGTTACTTGGAAAAAATCGGTTATTTCGCATTACTTTAGCCAAAATGACAGTTGTAAAGGCATTTATAGAGGTTGTAAACATGATCCCAAATAAGGGTCTACAAGGAAAACGGGCGGGGGCGGGCAGGGCTCACAAAACGCGACCCTTGACCGGCGCCCTCAGACACATAATAAAACGTGTGTTTTGGGGTAGGTCAGGGTTTCAGGAGTGTGAAACTCTTTCAGTTCAATGTAATTCTATTTTAGTACAGAGGGCCGCGCATCAGGTTAACCACACGCGTGAACTTTGTGATGTTGCGATGAAAGCGGTTTTACAATGAAAATGGAGTAACCTGATGGCCTTGGCTTCTGTACTTTTAAACAGGCGTTTTACGGAAATTGGGCAAATAAAAAAAGATTAAGAATCAAACAACAAAGAAACAGACTTAATACTTAACCATAGATGATTCACTTATTCACGCCGGTTATCTCTTACAAAGGCGACAAACAGTAATATTTTTAGAATAAATTAATGAGATATTGTCTGCTTTTCCACCGTAACAAGTAATCCTCGCATCCTACTTACTACAGTAAGCCTGGAAATAGTTGCCAACTGCTATGTTCTTTGACGTCCAGTCTAACGTAGAAAGAATAAATCTGCCTTAAAGTTTCGTTAACTATTCAAGTTACAGTCACTTTAAAAACAAGCAGAGGTTCTTTCAGCAGCTCTAGCACGATAACGACAAACTCGCGCTCGGCTCACGCTGAAACTTCACTTCGATTGCGCGAGGGTCCCGCGCAAAGGCTAGCTCGCCCTATAGCGTCGTCAATGTTGACATTTTGACATAGGACCGCGCTGTTGTCGCGGCGTTGTCACTATCGTACTCGGCCTGCTGGTGCTATAAAGAGATCTTTAAAAAAAGAATAAAAATTTAACCTCAATTTAATTTAAAAAACAGCAACATCTCTTTGTCCAAATGTTTAATGGCGTGTATTTTATTGTTTTTGTTCGCAAATCGCACCTAATTCCATGTTTGAATGTGAGTCAGCGATTGGACAATGTACGCGGCTGACTCATCCACCAATCAGAGCTTTTCGTGAGAATTCCAGATTTAAATTAAAACTGATTTGACTGACGGCTCTTTGTAGTTCCGCATTTTGATGATTTGTTTTTTTTTCTGGAGATTGGAGAAAAAATATTTTTACACCATTCCTTCTTTATTTTTTGTTATAAATCGAAAAACATTGAAACATTTCGATGTTATATTTTGTGTCACTTATGTAAGTCTTGCCAAATTGGGTAAAGTATCTTTCTTGTTACCGAAAAGTTGAGGGTTTAGACTGACTGCACCTTTGCGAACAGACATTGAGTTTAAAAAAGAATTGTAATTTAGTAGCTTGATAAAATTTAGTATTCTTTAAAACGCTTAACGCTTGACTTGGTTAGAGCACCAGGAGATCTTATCCTGAGGTCGTGGGTTCATCTCCCATTCGCGCCAAACATTTTTCTTACCCTAAAATCATTTGTGAATTTGATAAATGATAAGTAGACAAAATCCTATATGTAATATCCTTATCCTTACTAATATTATAAACGCGAAAGTTTGTATGTATGTATGGATGTATGGATGTTTGTTACTCTTTCACACTCAAACGGCTGGACCAATTTTGATAAAATTTGGTATGGAGGTAGCTGACACTCTGGATAAACACATAGGCTACGTAATTTTCCCAAATTCCCACGGGAATGAAGTCCCGGGCAGAAAACTAGTATAAAATAAAGCCTTATTTTTGACTATCTTTTACTTCCGGTCCTTACTCACTGATTCATCAATGTCTAGTTAAAACCGTTGGACCAAAATGTTGAAATTTGTCACAAAGGTTCCTCTTATAACACAGGCAAGAGACAAAGAAGGATTTTGAGAAATTCCCACGGGAACGAAGACCCGGGTATCCTATAGTTCTACTTTTTTTACCATTGAGAGTTCTGTTCTTTTTCTAGGTGCGTTGTTGAAACTGATTTAAGAAATAGAGGTCTAATAGATTAAATAAATAACATAAAGATTTCTGCGAAATAAAAATTGTTTTGACATAGTTTTATGAGAGAATGCTGACAGAGGCATTATCAACTTTTTTTTTATCTTTGTCAAACTCTGTTCCGCAATATAATTGATTTGAATGAGCATTTCTAGTCCTTCTAATTAAATGTGAAAGTTTGTGTGGGGATGTATGAATGTATGGGTGTATGTATGAATGTTTGTTACTGTTTCACGCTCAAACGGCTGGACCAATTTTGATTAAATTTGATATGGAGGTAGCTGTCACAATGGATTAACACATAGGCTACATATTTTTTACAAATTCCCACGGAAACGAAGTCTCGGGTGGAAAGCTAGTAAAACTATTTAAATAATTTATCTATTTTCACATCGGCAACATGCGCAGGAGCATACGTCAGTTCCAACTGCCGCCATGATGATATCCGCCACTTATACAACGGAAGGCGGCACAATTTGTACAATTACACTCGCGCACGGATTCGAACGATCGACTGCTTTGTTTTATCGCTCCGTTCCAGAATAGGTATCTTAATACATACATACATGCGCTCACATCTATAATTTCTAACGGGGAAGGCAGAGCATCAGTGGTTCTAGCGAACTACTTGATACCACGTTTCACACAAATTGTGAGGGTTATCAGATGGAAAAAGTTGTGTAATGGTGAGAGGGGTCAGCCTTTCACCCTTTATACAGCAAAGCCTCGTATCCCAGTTACAGATTTTTACTGTATGAAGAGTAGGCAGCTGGCACATTCAAAATTTTTCTTTCACTTCCAGTCCAGCATAGAAGTACGAATCTTTAACTAAAGGTGTTAAATAAATCTTGTGAACCGCCAAAAGAAAGAGGGCTTTTGTAAGTTTGACGTGTGTATCTGTGTACTGGTGTGTCGGGAGTATTCAATTTTTGGGTTATCTACACTAATCTATGTGAGATTTTTATGTTTGTAACGAATAAAACTTGATCTTATTAATCGTGCGAGATGATGGTTCTTTGCTATGAAAAACAGAATAAAAAATGTGAAGGCAATTTTTGATTAATATTTATTTAAAAATAGATTGCTTCTATGAAAATGTTTGTAAACGCAAAAAAAAACAATATTCCGCTCCAGAGAGCCTAAAGTTTAGGTCAGAACCTAAAGTGTTAATCAATATCCTGCTATCTAACATAAGCTATCTAACGTGATTACGAAAAAAAACAACAATAAAAACTTTCAAGTTCAAAACTACCGCTACTCGCCGCTAGATGGTAGCACTTCCTTCGCAGAACCTTTAGCGTCAGCCCAAACGAGTGTGCGTGCCCGTCATTGGCACTGATTGCGCTGATTCGAGCTTCCGCTGACTGCTGGTGATGGATAAAATAAAACTCGGCCTCGCATTAAACAATAGACCGGGACAGACTCGTTCTTATTGAGCTTATTGGTTCATCGGCTTCATCGCGCTGCGAGTAGTATGGAAGACAGGCAAATCATTACACGAACAATAATTTAAATTTGATGTAATTTCAAATTATTTTCACAATTATAATTTAAGAGAAAGAAAAATGTTCAGTGTGAAAACCCCTCACGCGGGTAGCGTTTTAAAAATACAAAATTAAATTATTGTGTTTGAATTTTACTGAGAACTAACATGCTTTTACACAAAATTTGCCCACTACCACATCACCGGCCCTCAGAACTGGCTAATAAAATAAATCCCATTAAAAGAATAACTAATTGCTTATAATTCTTAAACAGGTAAATGAATGCGTATCAAAAACCCTGACGTCAGCCTTCAAACAAAAAAACGCATGGAAATCGGTCCATTTTTTATGAGCTACGGTGCCACGGACAGACGCACATGTTTGTCTGTGGCATCGTATAGAGGCACATGTCAAAAGAAAAATCTAAAACCAAAACGCGACATTGAAATATAAGCTTCGTATACATTATCCGTATCGATTGCCATCGCCAAGGTTACAGGTGCCATCGGGACGACCTAGGGCGACAGGGAAGAGAGGGGACAGGGAATCGGGGGGCAGGGAACCGACACCGAGGGTCAGGGGATGATGGCGCAAATTGGGCAGAAACCCTCACCCCGATTGGGTGTTTACATTAGGGTACATGCTAAATGTGTCAAGTGCAATGATCTATTTGTTCATTAATGGAGTGAAGCTGTCCTTTTGATGAAGTGGCTGCTGTACAGGAACGTAGCCGTGGTATCGTCCGATTTATAAATTAATGTTCTTTTGTGTGAACAAAGAAATAATTAAACACATTTAAGATAATTAAACAAAAACAAAAACTTTGTAGAAAGGGTTTTTTATAAAATTTCCGATTATCTACTTGGCAAGCAACCATGGGTTTAAAATTGATCAGGAGGTTTACCGATGATCGCTTAGCGCGATCCAATTTAGGACCTAAACAAGTCTGCAACGCTTATTCGTACCATGATGGCTTATAAGCGATTCAATTTTGGCGCTGTTGCGATTCAAAGGCAGACCAGCGACAATTTATGTAGACATTTAAAATGGACCATAGACAACCGAGCAGTCTAAAGGCAGCGCCATCATGGTACCATTTTAAAAAACATTCCAATTGCGAAGCAGTTCAAAGTTGGATCCTAAACAGAAATGCTTTTAAACGATCGTGGTAGGTACCCAGCTCCAGAGCAATTCAGATATTTAGTCAATTAAAATTTTAAAATAAAAAAAGGAAATTTGTGTGATTGAATTAAAAAGAGCGACCCTTGGAATTTCTTGCCTATTCTTCTCCTGAGGAAGACTGCACCTTTGCGAATAGGCGCAAAGTTAAAAATGCTAATCTGATTCACTACTTTAGCTTATTTTACGTAACCTTCTGAATGTTCAAACCGTGTGGTGATCGGTTGAGAATAACACCACCCCATCTCTTTCCGTGGGTGTCGTAAGAGGCGACTAAGGGAACACAAATGAGATCTGCCTCCTAGTAATCCATCCCAGGCAACAACACTTCATTTTTTTCTGGATCTGAGGTGTCGTCCTATGGTCTCATGCGGTGTGGTAGGCTCTGTAAAGGGCCGTCTGGTTCGCGACCACCCTCCTACCGAAGTCCGACGCCAAACAGCTTGCTGTGTTCCGTCGGTGCGTAGGAGTACCAGTGCCTTTATAGGCATTTTCTGGGTTAACTCGCTCCATCGTCGACCTCATCTTTGACTTTATGGTCAAGATTGAGGTCAAGAGTTAACCCATCTTATAATAATAAAAAAATGTTCTATAAAATAAAGCTAATAAATAAATAAATCGGCGGCAAGCTAGTTTAGCAAGGTATATGGCATAGGTATAACAGTTACAATAAAATACAAAGCAAATACTTATCTTTGATTAAAAAGTATTCACGTGTAAAATTAGCTCTTAACTTCTGAGCAGTAAAGTTATTTATTGCGTAACTTCGTGACGTTGTTTATGTTACCCTAAGACTTATTTTAGTACTTAATTGAATCTCTTGGAGTTTATGGTTTTTTGTATAATTTTTACAAGCTAACCTTTGAAACTTAAACGTAAATGAGCAAGTGTTGTAACAGCCCATGCATCTCGATATTTTAACTCAGTTTCAAACAAGGACATATACGCAATTTTCTTAATAAAACAACATTAGTTTCAAAACAACGTGGTACTTACCTTCTTTGATATTAAAAATATATATATTCTACAAAATTTTTTTCTATGAGGTGACTTTAATGGCCTTAGGGGATGGTTCTCCCTATGAAACTGAACAACTTTCCACATGGGACCTACATGAAAATCTTAAAAAAACTTTTCGACTTCCCGTAAAAGACAAATCAGTTGATCGTACTAGTCACAGTCTTCTCTATTGTCTTAGAAGGCTGTGTACTAGTATTTTTACCACCCCATATACGTCCCCACCGAGGGGTACGAGCATCCCTTCGAAACACGAAGGGGATTTAGGCCATAGTCCACGCTGGCCCAATGCGGGTTGGTGGACCGCTCGTCTTTCGAAAATGAATTTTCTTGTACGGGCGGGTCTCATCACGATGTTTTCCTTCACCGTTGAGCAAGTGATAATTAGAAATCTGTACATAAATCCGAACAGACGAATTCAGTGGTAAAGGTTTAAACCCGCGACCTTCGGATTACAAGTCCGGCTCATTACCAACTGGGCTATTTTGTCCTATGTTTTAATGGGGAAAGTTGTTCAGTTTCGTGATACACATACCTACTTAATTTTCGTTTTCTAATTTGAAGTCACTCGTTACATCACATCACTTTATTACCCATTCTCAAAGATGGGTAAAGTTGTATTAGAAACTGTGAATTTTTAATATTAAGGCGACTACAGCACCCGATAAAGGTAGCACACATAGGAATAGTGTCATCTCCGTTTCTCAACAGGCCTGGGCCGGCAGTGCGAACAGTGTCGATACACGAAGTTTACGGACTATGAAAGCGTGCGTTCGTAAAAACATGTTCGAAAGTTAGAAAAATGAGATTTATGGAAAGGTAACAGCTTAAATCGAAAAATGCGTTAACTACTTATCGAGAGTGTTTAATCACGAACATTTTGATAGCAAATTCAAGTTCCTGTGTGCATTTTACTATCATTTTTACAGCTTAAAAGATACACAATATTGGTATTTAGAGGTGACTTTGTGAGCTTTTTCTATCGAATCAAAAGTGCTGAATCATGTTTTCAGCCATGCTTCATGTTTTCAGCCATGCAGTGCTGAATCATGTTTTCAGTTTGTGAGCTTTTTCTATCGAATCAAAAGTGCTGAATCATGTTTTCAACTACTTATCTAGTTTATGTCCTGAATATTGCCGTAGTATTTTTTTCTTCGATTTAATGCAGTGCGTCTTGCCTATCTACGCATCATAAAATCGTAATTTAGGTGCTGTAGTCGCCTTAAGATCATATGTACACGCGGCAGCACATCAGTCTATACATGTTGACCTTGATGTCGCCCTTAACTCCCTCGTAATAGCGTCGGCTTTCGTAGTGCAAATGGGTAACCTGACAAGCTTCTATACATACAATTCTGTACATACAATTCTAAATAAATGAATTGAATTATTTCTAAAATATCCTCCAAAATATGACTCGACTAGACAGCATATTTCTCGGTCGATAAAGTCTGTGACGTTTCGACAAATCGCATTTCGGTTAACTGACACCTGGCAGACTTGACGACGACACAATCAATTGACACTTTCACCCCTCCTGAAGGGGTTTCAAGGCATGAAATAAAAAACCCAAAGAAAAATCATATTTGAAGTTAGTATCGGTTGAAATTGAAAAAACGAAATTTTCATTCTATGTGCCCATATTTTCGCAAAAAAAAACAGAATTTCTACCATTCTGATAGTTTTGAAGCCTTAGTTCTTGTTTTCCTAACATTTTCTTGTTTAAATTACCAAGTAGGTAAGTATTCAATACATATTTGAAATTAAAAAAGTTTTTGAAGAACATGACATAAACGACTGAATTTACAATTGAAAAACGATGTCTAAGTGCAGGTTATTTAACACGATACAAAATAAAAAGAGTAAGGCAAAAAACGATAACATGCAAAAATAATAAATTGCACATTGCACACGAGCGTAGTTCCGGAACACTGCACGCCATCTGTCGCCGAATAGCGGAACTAAATTGATGCCCTAATTCGCCAACCCCCACTTCCCGTTATGTTCCAATGAACTGCTTGTTAAATTAAAGTTGCTTTTTTATCTTTTCATTTGTATTTCGCATTTTGTATCTGTTTTTCATTTTTTTAAATGTACTATTTATAAAATTAAAAATATAGGTATCGAAATACCGGAAGTCATGAAATTCTCACTAAATAAAATATGGCTCCTAATAAATTAAACTATATTAATAAATAAGTTTTACTATTTTTCTTGCATATACCTACATATTATAACTCCTAAAATAAACTTTCGCTTAATAAACCTCCGTCCACTTGAATTCATGGAATGAATCCATTGAGAAGTATATCATTTTAAGTAAAATAATTAATAAGTGATATCTAATTGAATAAAAAGTAATTTCAAACAAACAAAACATAAAACATTAAAATTAGAAGGATTATTTAAAAAATAATACAAAATTATAAATATTCTTGGATAGTTCACACAATGCCATCTAACCCAAAACTAAGCAAGGCGTGGTAATAGGTCTTTATCTATGAAATTGCCGTTTTTCATACAATATTTTTGGAAAACTGAATTTTCCATATTAACGTTTTTGGATTTTTCTCGAGAATGCGAAATCCAAATTTAGCAAAATTTTGTGGGAAGGACTTATCGGGCTAGTTAAGTAAGTTCTCATTACAGACTAATTGACAACAAAATTCCCTAAATTCTTTCCCAAAAAAAATCTACATAAAATTCACTAACGGCCCGCGAAAACGGTGAACCAATTAACCTCTTTAGTTTTTATATGTATGTATTTATATTTACAACTCTGTCCGTCTGTCCAGATTAACGGACGATGTTATCTGTCTATTGTGCACCTGCCGAATAACGTCGGTTTGTCTGTCTCGAGTTTGCCGTTTTATGTATATGTACACCATCATTATATAGAAATTAAACCCAAATTGCGGAAATTAGATTTTTTTATTGATGGTTGGAGATGACTATCTATGTAATCTTTGTTATAAATTATGGTTTTGTTGATAAGCAATTTATAGGTAATACAAATAATAAATAGCATTAATTTTATTGCTAAAATTATCCCTTAGCCGTTGAAAAGTAAAGGTAGCAGATTAAAATCACTTCCAGATTTATTTATACATTATACCTATTGATTTTCTTTGTGGTTTGATTAGGAAATGTATGATTTAGGTCATTTGTTATATATTAATGAAAAAGTCTTAAAATGTTTTCCTAAACAACATACTTAACACATGCAAGCTGCCAATCTTTCAAAGAACACTAGCTTTCCGCCTGGGACTACGTTCCCGTGGGAATTCGGGAAAATGATGTAGCCTATGTGTTAATCCAGTGTGTCAGCTACCTTCACACCAAATTTTATTAGAATTGGTCCAGCCCTTTGAGCGTGAAAAAGTAACAGACACACACACACACACTCACAAACTTTAGCCTTTGTAATATTAGTGTGTTAATTACACCTACATCATCATTGTTTGAAAAGCACAGAAGAAATAATTTTGACTGTCAAATTTTTAACATTTTAACCAATTATCTACTAAAAAAGATTTATAATATCGTAAGACTCATAAATGGATTAGATTTAAAGAAAATAATACCTCAAACTCGTTAAAAAAGTAAACGAAATGACATAGCGGGTGTTTCAGTTCATCAATGAAGTTGCGTGCTGCCGCGACCTACCTCAAACGCTCGCACCCACGCACAAGCACACACTGCGTGGGCTTAATCGTACGTTGATAGCTCAAAATGTCTCGTCATTCACAATTATATCCGGGGAATGTGCTCACACATGGCAACGAAAGTGTTAAGGTATCTTGTACGTCCTCAAGCATCATCAAATGTCCTTTTTTGGATAGGAAACTAAGAGAAAATGGCGAGAAGATGTGTCATTTAAACAAACATGTATCGAATATTACACTTACTTACTTAATTTTTATTTTTTACTATCTGTCCCGGCGAACTTCGTAATGCCTTAGCAGCTGACCCGGCGAACTTCGTGACGCCTTTTTTCCATATTTTCTCACCTTTTAAACCTTCCCTGGTTTTCCACTAATATTTCAAGACTAAAATTAGCCAAATCGGTTCAGCCGTTCTCGAGTTTTAGCGAGACTAACGAACAGCAATTCATTTTTATATATATATATAGAAGATTAATGTTCCCTAAAAGTAATTTTAAAACAAATAGGCAGAAAAAATCTCCGCTAATTTTAAAAAGGGGAACGATTTGTATTTTTGTAACGAATAAACTCAAGCTAGCAGCCTCACTAAGAAGCTCGAATATCTTTTTAAATACAGTAGCACTATTTATATCCTTTTGTCACTATTTATCACTATTTAGGAACTATTCTTTGACATAGCCAAAACCATCAAAATCGTCTCTGAGCCTGCTAACTATACGCACTCACGAAGTCCCGGGCGAAAAGCTAGTCTGTTTATATAAAAGAAGAAACTGCCTGGCTGACTGACTTACTGATGGATTAATGTAGAGCCGAAATCGCTTAGACAAGAAGTGAGATATTTGGTATGTGTTGTTCATGAAGTAACGGGGGCGAGCCCTAATAAAGGATTTCCAAAATTCCTTTGGGAACCCGAGATTTTACGTGTAGGTACGAGGTAGCGGGTGCAAAGCTATTCAATAATAACACACATTCAACATTCAAAGTCAGTTTTCTATAATTTACATTTTATGATTCCAACCTTGAAAATTTTATTCAACGCTCAACTGAAACATTAGTGTAGATTAATTTATAGTGCGGTTATCATAAAAGTGACTGCTCGCCGCTGTTTTATCTTTATGTTACTTGTAAAGTAACCAGTATAACAATAGTTAAACAGCTGTCTGTACTAGTTTAATGTGCGTTAATATATGTTTAACTAGCTGATGCCCGCAACTTCGTTTGCGTGTTAATTTTTTTTTGTACAGAGTACACAGATTGAAAAGATCTATCTTACGTGGTTTAGATTTTTACATACAAAAGTTTTTTCCCGCTAACTCCCGTTCCCGTAGGAATTTTGCAATATCATGTTGCAACTAAGCTTTAAGTTTACTAAGGTACCTGCATGCCAAATTTCAAGCGTCTAACTTAAGCGGTTTAGATTTTTCATACAAAAGGATTTTGCCGCTAATTCCCGTTCCCGTGGGAATTTCGGGAATTCCTTTCTTAGTGCACCTCTACGGTACCTAAGCTACGTCCCTTCCAAATTTCAAGTGCCTACGTTTAGCCGTATAGGCTGTGCGTTGATATGTCAGTCAGTCAGTCAGTCAGTTTCTCCTTTTATATATTTAGATAACACTGAAAAAGTTTTAGATATTTATCTAAGGCGTCTATTCCACTAATCGATGTCGTCTCAATGGCGATTGAGTGACAGTAGTGACCATTTTACCCGTTCAGGTGGTGAAATTGAGAACTAACGAAACCTCATAAAGATGTCAACCACCCTGACTAGCAGCGCCATTGCCAACCGAACGTTATGCTGCAAACTCTTAGCAACTTGACGTTCAGTTGGCAATGGCGCTGCCAGTCAGAACAGCCGTCATCAAATGTATGGAATTTGGATAGTTCTCAATTTCGCCACTTAAACGAATATAAAATGGCGACCATTCCATCGACACACAACTGAATAGAATAAGTCACTGGTGACTTTAGTTTATTTATATCAGTATGATTTTTTAACTTCTGAAAGTCTAACTTTTGCCAATGTTTCGAAAATGCCTTAATGCCTGTACTTAAAATATATGGTATGACTTAGATTCTTCACTTAAAAAACGAAATATATATTATGATACATTTTATTACTTCTTCTTCTTCTTATCGTGTAGGTCTGTACAGTCAAGTGTGTGGCGAACTTGACTTCTCATGGTGTCAGAGTTTTCAAACCGCCAAATGACCTCAGACTTAATTAATTTGCATACAAGAATATAAAAATCAACAATTAAGTTTTCAAAGTGATTTTCTTACACAAACATTTTAGTAATTTCCACTAAAACATCAAACAATCAGAAAATCATATAACAATTAAAACAGGAATAGATGACACTAGACAGAGATAGAAACGCATGTGTTAGAAAGAGACAGCAACAGGACAAATGTCGTTCTAAACACAAAAACAGGAGTAACGAACTACAACACCAGGTGTGAAGCCGCCATGTGCTCGCTTATACATGAGGTTACTTTTTTTAAACCAATTAAATTTGGTAGATTAATATGACTAATATTGAATAATAGTTAAATATTAATAAACATAAAGTCAAAGTCAAAAGTCTAAAATAGCTTTATTTCTTAGAACATACAGAATGTTGCTTAAAAACGTCAAAATAGTAAATAATATTCGCAAAGGTGCAGTCTTCCTCTGGAGAAGAATAGAAAAGAAACTCCGAGGCAACTATTTAACTGACGAAACTTATGTGGATTTTAAATTTTTTATTTCTGTTTTTATTTATTTGTCTATTAAATGGTTTAAATATATTAAAATATAATAAGGTAAACATTATATAATAACAGAATCCGAAATGAAATTTGAAATTGGTCGATAAATAAAAACCTTATTAGTAGCCAATCCAACATGTTTCCATCTCTTTCTTTTACAAAACGAATTTTTTTTTGGAATTTAAATTTTGTATAATACGAATATGAACGTTCATATATTTTTAGGTAGTTCCGAAACTACATGAAGTTCTACTTACCCCGGAAGGGATTGTAGGCGTGAGTGTATAGACCATGTTATTTCAGTAATCTAATGACATGGTCATGGTCTCTGTGGAAAGGCAATAACAAACATAATTTTAGACGATGAAGAAAATGAATTAAATAGTATTTATTAATAAATGCCCAAGCCTATAACTGTCTTATAAAGTCTTTCTGATAAAAATTCAACATCCTGTATAAAGTCTAATACTTCACATAGAACTAAACATTAATTAGCTTTAGAAAAAACAGCTCGTTAGAATCGATGCGAATGACAGCTGTCACAAAAATTACATTCGGTCACGCTGCCTTTTATTCTCACATTTCTCTTGTAGGGCAGGCAATGACATGAAACTAGGACACTTAAACGTACTTTTTTACATTTTGTCTTATGATAACCAAACGAAATTGACTGCTATTCGTTTTAAGTGTACAAAGTTACTCACATTAACCGCAAGTTAGTAAAACCAACTTGTCTCTACTGGCGAAGTTTCAATTTTCATGCTACTAGCGCCATGACGCCATCTACGGAAAAAAACATTTTACTGCCACCTAGCGTCGAGTAGCTAAACTAAAATTAACCTCACCTAGCTCGTAAGACAGCGCCCTCGCAAATTCTCTCCAGCTCCCACAGATGGCGCTGATACCGCCGTTAGGAAAATGAAGAGTAAGGAAATAGGAATTCAGGAATTTAATCAATTTCGTTGTTTTGAATAATTATCATCAATAACATTTCATACTAAACCACTAATCAAGTCGCCATCTTACCTTGTGCATGTCTTTTTAACTTTAATTTCTCCCTTTTGTGTTAACTTTCAATTTTCATTTTGTTTACTTACTTTTATTTCGCTTTGTGTTAAGTATGTGCTATATGTGTTGTTTTAGCTTATATTGGCACCGGATGGGACCCTCCAGACGGTCAAGAGCGAGTCGAGGCGAGGCCGAGGCCGCGGCAGAGCTCCTACCACGCCTGTGAGTACTCACCTTTATTTTCTTTCTTTTCTTTTTTTCTGTTTCTTTTATCCTATTTCATGTTTTATGTTTTGGTGACTAATTGTGACTAATTATTAACATTGACATTAACATGGAAAAAAAGTTGTACTTATTTTCAGCTTTATAACGATCAATATGAATATCCCTACTAATATTATAAATGCGAAAGTAACTCTGTCTGTCTGTCTGTCTGTCTGTTACCTTTTCACGCCTAAACCGCTGAACCGATTTTGATGAATTTTGGTACAGAGATAGATTAGAGCCTGGGAAAGGACATAGGCTACATTTTATCCCACAGTTGGGCACGATATAACCTGTAGTCCACGCGGGCGGAGCCGCGGGCGGAAAGCTAGTTACAAATAAAGAACTAAGAAAATACAAATAGAACATAATGTATGGTTCGCGATTTAGATACTTAAATTAATAAAATGATCAGTATATGGGGTGTTGACTTTGAACTTTACTACGTCAGTACTATTATTTATTCTGTGACTTTACAGAGTTATTTCGCCCATGAAACTGAAGAACTTACCCCAAACTACATTGAATTACGGATTTTTTAAAAGACATTTCTCAAAGGTTGCTTGGAAAACGTTGTTCAGTTCCTATACTAATTCAAAGTCCCATATTATATCTGAAAAAAATATAGAGCAGACAATTTGAGACATAGAAACATTTTTGTAAAAAAAATGGGCTCACGGTTGACCACGACAAGAGTGATATTAACACTACAACAACGCTTTCAGGGCTAAACAATGGTACCGATTTTCATAAAATTTGATACAGAGATAGATTTTACCTTGGGAAAGGACATAGGCTACATATTATCCCACAGTTAGGCACGATGTATAGTGCAGTAAGCCAAGTGACTTTGACAACCTGTGGCCAGCCGAACCTATTTAATAAAACACATAAATCCACTGACCTCAATAAAAACGAAAACGAACAAAATCGGGGCACTCTCGTTTTCATACATTCGAATAAAGCGACGCGACATGTCCGGTCATGGCCGCGGTAAATACACCCATTCACACAGATTAATGCACTTTTACACGCGGAAATACCAACACTTTTCACTACAATACCGCTCCTGTAAGCACCATTGTCATAAAGAACTGAAAAGTCCATACAAAAGCTACAGTGTACAAGTTACAGCGCTGAAATATCGATCTGTATGCGATTCGGAGATTAACACTGTACTGTTTTGCGAAGTTAATTTCCAATTCATAACAGTTTTTGTCTCTTTAGCTTACAGCTTAATACTAAGCCAGTAATGGTTAGGGTGTCTTGCGATAGTTTCGGTCGTTTTGTTCTTGTAAACCTAGTTACCATGAGTGTTTTTTTTAATTATTAATTGAATGGACAAAAATGTATTTAATAGCAACAAGCCCATGATATTAATGTTTGTATGTTTGTCCTCTATGCACTCATAAACTATTCATATTATGATGAAACTTTGGTGAATTGTTCTACATACGCCCGCTAAAAAAACCGGGGATTCAGCTAATAGGTTAAAATATCACGCAACAGACATAGTAAGAAGCTGGAGACATATTTTTGAAACAGTAGAATTCCAATTCGCATACGAATTGACAAGATTTGTATGCGATTCTCATGCGAATCTTGTCAATTCGTATGCGAATTTGAATTCTATCGTTTCAAAAAGACGTCTTCTGGTCTAGCGATCATTGATCGGAATCTACACAATAAGCGTGGTTAAGCATCCTCCGGCTTGATCGACTTCAATACAAAACTACTTCGTGGCAACAAAATAAGCGTGTTCCCACAAAACAGGAATGTAGAAACATAATTAAATACATATATCAAAACGTACAGTGTAGGCACAAAACTATTTGTGACTGTTTAGTAAAAGGTACAACTTTCGTGGTAGTCAATAAGAGCTATTTATAATAGCTCGTCACACTAATTGTGAACCTTAACGACTATCATCATATCAGCCTATTGCAGTCCACTGCTGAACATAGGCATCCCCAAGGTGCGCCACTTTGCACGATCCTCCGCTGTTTTCATCCAGCCACTACCCGCTATCTTCTTTAGGTCATCTGACCATCTGGCTGGGGGGCGTCCTACACTACGTTTGCCAAGACGTGGTCTCCATTCGAGAACCTGTCTACTCCAACGCTCGTCGCTTCTGCGACAGACATGGCCAGCCCACTGCCACTTCAGCTTGCTACACTTTTGGATAATATCCATCACTCCATTTTTCTGTCGGATGACCTTGTTTCGGATTCTATCCCTTAGCGAGATCCCGAGCATGGAGCGTTCCATAGCTCGCTAAGCGACGTGCAATCGGTGGGCCAAATTAATGTCATGTTCCACGTTTCGGCTCCGTAGGTCATGACTATCACATGTTAACGACTATCACCACAGAATAAATTACTAACGTACTATCACATTTTATAAATACCTAACAGTGTATATGGGGTGACTTTGTAATACTTAGCGAAATTTTAAGGGGGGATTCTCCTCATTTCCCCAAGGAACTTATATAAACAATTAATTCTCATAAAATAATCGACCTCATCGCCAAAATTTTATGAAATTTGAACTTAAATACTGTCATATTTCATATTCATATATTTATATTTCATATTTTCATAATATTTAATTTTGTCTCACACCTACAACATAATTTAGTTACACCTAATTAAGTTTTCCTTACTTAGTCCTTCGTACTTAGTCACTTAGTCCTAATTACAACGTTGTGTGGGTGAGCAGAGGTGCCTAAAAAAGGGTTAAATAACCTGTTGCCAGGATCCAACCTCACGAAGTACCTAACAAAAATTTACCTTTTTTTATCTCAAACTAATAATAATAAAGTTTGCTTATTTCTTGCCACGATTAGCCGCCCCTAAAATTTTGCCGCCCTAGGCCTGGGCCCACTAGGCCTTAGGGTAAACCCGGTTCATCGACTACCATTGAAGATAGTCGACGAACGATTCCGTCTGAAAGATGAAGTACACAAAGCGGTACATCAGGCTAACATGTTGACCTTGATGTCACCCGTATCTCGCTTATAAAAACATGATGTGCTGCTGTCTGTACATTGCTGTAGCTTTAGGCTTACTCAGCTTTTAAAAACCACACTACCACCCTCTTAGTCTTATAAAACTCTACAAAGAGTAGTATATAACTGTTATAAGAGTGTAAAAAGAGTATGCAAAGGTTCCATATGGAAATTGGGTTTGGAGCAGCTTTGACCGAGAGCTTTTACATTCTAGATAAAAATAAAAAGCTGGGGAGTTTAAAATGTTGCCTTTCTGTGGCTTATGAAGCTAGTAAGATATTTTTTGTATACAGGGCTTTAGGTATCTGTCTTTCAACCTCTCGGGTGGTTAATCAGTCCATGAAACTGAACAACTTCCCCAAGGAACATAGGTCACAATACGAAAAAAAAAATTTGAGTTCCCATACAAACTTCATCAGCATATGGCGCATTTTGTATGGGAGATCAAATTTTTTTGTTTTCGTATTTTGACCTAGTTCCTTGGGGAAGTTGTTCAGTTTCATGGACTGATTAACCCCCCGAGAGGTTGAAAGAGAGATACCTAAAGCCCTGTATTGTATAATCAGGATTTATGTTTCCGTTAAGGACTTAATTAAAAATTTATGTTTAACTTAAATCAGCAATATTATTGTATTTTCTTGAAACGCGCATGTAAGCTAAATAATGATAAACTTATAGATATATATATTTTTAATTTATCACTAAATTAATTTAAGAAAGCCTTAATTAAAAAGTTATGTTTAACTTAAATCAGCAATATTTTTGTATTTTCTTGAGCAACTGCTTCTATTAACTGTTATTATTAACCGTAATTAACTGTTAACGTACTTAATACTTTATGAGAGCTATAGGTCATTAAGTAAACAGATAAGTGTAAGTGTTAGTATAAGACTGTTTGTTCTACAATATAAACAAATAAAAAATAAAATAAAAATACTTTAAATCAGATTGCGATACTTTAGGACAGGGGTGGCCAACCGGTCGATCGCGATCGACCGGTCGATCGCGACTGTTAGTCCAGTCGATCGTGGCAAGGCAAAAAAATAAAAAAAACATTTCACATTTAAGTTTTTTCTCTTAATATAATAAAAAAAATACTGTTTCATTTAAGATTTCAAGAAGTATGTAATTGGTAGATCGCACAGGGTTTCGTTAGTAAACAGGAGATCTTGGGTATAATTAAGTTGGCCACCCCTGCTTTAGGGGATAGTTCTTACCATAAAACTTAACTACTTTCCCAAGGAACCAATATGAATTTCTCAAAAGACTATAAAATTAAAAATGTTTCACGATATTCGATTGCTTATAACTTTTAAACGGCTGAACCAATTTTGATCAAGTACAGCTAAGTATCATCTCTACTATGTCAGCTTTTACACAAAAAAACCGCATCGAAAACGGTCCATTCGTTTAAGAGCTGCAATGCCACAGATACACAGAAACAGCCCTCTTGTTCCGTCGGGGCTTAGTATAGAAGACAAAATTTGTTTTACTAGATTTTAACAAACTTCGGTTTTGTTTCAAGAACTTCATTAGCTAAGTTCTATATTCAAATAAATCCTCACCAACAAAGAATTTGTCTTCTCAAAGTCTAGACCCAAACTAGGAGCACTAAAACGTCTGCCCGTAAATACGAAGCCTGAAACTCTGTAACTAGATGCGACTGCATTTCCTCTACACAAGTTTTCGAAAGCCGTTTGTTTGTCAGACAATCTCGCAGTTTTTAGACAGAAACACAGTATTTTTTATTCCCTATAAAATGTTTCACTTTTAATATTTCCGACCTTCGACATTCGTCGTTTATTACTCCTGAGCCGATTTTGATAAAATATTGTTAAAGGACCATCTCGATTACATCAGCTTTCAAAAAAAATCTCATCGAAATCGTTAAGGAGCTACTTACAATGCCACAAACTGATATGCATGTCCAATTTATAATTTTATTAACCGACTTCAAAAAAAAGGAGGAAGTTCTCAATTCGGGTAAAGTATTTTTTTTATTTTTTTTATGGTTGTTACCTCAAAACTCGGTCATTTATAAACCGATTGTAAAAAAAATTTCATCATACCAATTTCTACATTGTCTATTACCGCCTTTCTAAAAAAATCCTTATGTTCCGTTACAAAGTGAAAAACAGGCAACCAAACAACTATTAATATTTACCAAAAGGAACTTTCTCTCAAAAATCAAAACTAAAATAAACAAAATCTAATCAGAACATTGAATTGAGAAAATAAATTGAAATCCAACATAATGAAGACGACGCTCGCTTGCAGACGTACTAATTTCAGGCAGCCATCTTGCCGTTGCCATGGCAACCAGACTGCCACCCCCCTTGCACCCCTGCACTTGCATTTCCTAAAGGCTAGACTAAAATAGGTACGTTCTAGTCTAGGTACGTACGGTACGTTCTGTAGCAATGATTAGCCATTTTGACGCTATTTTGAATTGCTAGTACGAGATTTGCATGTATTTTGGTGGTTATAAATAGGTTGTGGATTATTTAAGAACTATTTTACGAGAGAAAATTAATAAAACCTGAAAATTTTTATTTAGATAGCCAAGACAAATTGAAAAAGGAATCGAGACACAAAAGAATCAAAAGCGAATTCACTCTCTATTCAAAACAATATTGCCAACTTTCAAAGTTGCATTTTTAAAACAAGCACTACAAGTATTACTAACTGTTTCCGTTAAACTTTTTTTTTTGCGATACTTTAATAAATAGTCTACTTTCCGGAAAGAAAATTTCAATAGAAAAGCAAAGTGAATTGCAGGAAAACAACAAAAGTTACATAATTCTTTGGAGATGATTTATTGTTTGTACACTTCGTGCCTCCCTTACCTATAAATAAAAAATATATAATTCAACAAACATACATCAAAACTTTCTAATTGATATTTATTTATCGAACACATCTAACTTCTTCAACAAAAACACACGAATATTTCGAAAATGGCGCAACTAACTTAAATTTATAGAAGACAGAATTTTGTCTCTCTCTCTTTTACTCCTGCACTGTGTTCGTAGGAAAATGAACGTTAAAGCCTTCCTCCGAATTATGAACTCGAGCGAAATTTGCACAGAACACTTTGTAATTGCAAATTTTGTTTCGACGCATGCGCAAAGCGTCGATCAATACGGGATGACTTTATTATTGTTTTTTCTCTATACAATATTCGCTTTGCCCGCCAAAACGTCAGTGGAGCCAACTTAACTAAACTTTTGTCCAAACTTTTTAATTTGACGTTATTTGGAAGATGGCTGGTTTTTTCTTTTTAATTTCCTGAAAGCACAGACTTCCCCCTCTAGGGTGCCTAGTGGGAGGTGCTTCGCCTGCTCCTATTGGATAGTTACTCTAAACTATTGCCTGAAACTTTCATTAATGCATTCTATTGCTTCGTTATGCATTTTCGGTCCGTTAACCAAATTGAATACCTATTTCAGACGTTGAGATATTTTCTTCCTTAACTTTTTCTTATTTTATACGAAGCTTATCGTTTTATTACATTTTAGTAAGGTTCATTGAAATGTATTTAGTTACTCCATTTCAGATTTGGTACAAGTTTTATTGCGATGGTTGGAAGTTTCATTTTATAAAACTGTCATACATAATAAACCTTAGTTCTAGTATCTTCGTTTGTAGTTCATTAAACACACACACACACACACACAATTTTTTTAATTTTTTTTGTATGTGTTTGTGTTAACAGACACATACAAATATTTTAAAATCTAGCCAATTTCTTAGCAAATGAATAAAGAAATTCGTTTTGCGTTTTGCATTTTTTGACCTCTGCTTCTTGGATAAATATGTCCTGATTAATTGCGTATTGTGTAAATGTGAAAGTTAACCCATTTGTAAAACAAATGCCGTTTAATGGAACCACACCACTGAAAACCTCAACTTTACTTTGTTAAAATTTTTCGTCAAAAACTAGCAGATTTATCTTAAAGCTCCGTCAAGCAATATGATACTTTCATATTAAATTTATGTGCAGCCATAATATTCCCGTGTTGGAGAATTTCATAACTTTTCAGACGATCTTAAAGGCGTCGTTAAATATTTTATTCGTAACGCCTTCCCTCCCTGATTACGTTTCAAACGGTTGCCTTACAATTGATTCTGTAAATATGTAATTTGGTTGTGAAAGTAAAGCGTTTTGTGCTTCGAATCTTTGTACATTTTTGGATGCCTTTTTGAATAAATTTTACCTTTTTAATAATATTGAGTTTAGCTTTTCATGCATGTGCAATCTTTCTTTCTAATTAAATTCCTAATCTATACTCAGTTACTCAGTATGGCTTCATGGTCAGTCAGTTTATTGAAAAATCATAACGGTACTTAACTGTACTTACCGAGTGACGACGATGAGCATTCATGAAGATATCTACCATACTGTAATATTTATGACACAAAATTTAGTTTCAATTACCTGAAGTACGTACTATAAAGTTCCTATTAATTAGATATTCTCTATTTAGGCATGCAAAGTATAGATATATGTAGTTTTTCGGAAATAATCATAGCTATTTCGCTGAATGCGAACAGGGCTAATAAATGTATTGTATACCAAGATGCTTGTCGAGGCCTATGTCCAACTTTAGACGCGTTCCGGCTTATTTGATGAAGTTCCGGTAAAAAAGTTATTTAAACCCAAAACCTAATTAGTTGTATTTGTTTCATTTCCTTGCAGGCAATCGACTGCAAGAACGTTTTCTCCAGCTAATTCAAAATTTGAATTTGGAATATTTGGCAAGCAAATCAAATATTTCCTTTACAATACTGCCAACTTTGAACTACGTAAAAATTCTAAATTCAAACAATACCCCATTGTGACCGCCGTCTGGACTCACACACGTGCTGATACGCACACTGTGACGTCACTTGCGTTCGGATATGCATGTCTTGTAGATGTAAGTAGATAGTACAGTAACCAGGTACACAAATGTGCTGTATGCTGTTACGATAAGGAAGGTTTTGCAACGAATATGGGGTAACCTGATGCGCCGGCCTCAGTATACTCGTATGGTTTGATATGCCCGTGTCTGTATTTTCGACCGGTGTGATAGCCAATATCCTGACGTAGGCAGTTTCGTCGAGGTGCTTAGCTTTTAAGAGTATGTTGACAAATTGATTATTTTTAATGTAAGTTGCTGTTTTTAGATCTAGATTTTAGTAGGTACACTCAGTCAGTATAATAGTTATTTATAAGAAATTATGTTATAGCTGGTAGGTAATTTATGAGACAAAAACCTCCGTTCAGTTGAACGTTCCGTTCATTCGTTCCGTTCGTTATTGATAATAAATACATCACAGCTGTACTACAGATTACATACCTGCTAGGCTCTGCTAGTAAAAGGAAGGCGTGATCAAAATCGGATACAACAATATTTATTTTTCTTGGCACTAAAAAAATAAATATTTCTATTATGTTGGCACTAAATAGGTCCCCAAACCTTTTTTTGTTATTTCTCACATACGCCATTCCACTTCAATTTATCTAACAAGAAAGAAACGTAAAATGTTTGAAACGATCTCCTGAATTGGAAAAATCCAATAGAATATGCTATTACACGTTTAAGGAGTGAATCTGCTTGCAATCCGGTTAGAATGAGATATAAGATGACGTACTATAACAGAACGGAACGGAATGATTTTTCTTTTTTAATTTATCGCTTCAACGCATAGAAGCGAGGTAGCGGACGTCAATTAAAATTTAAAAAATGCCTGCCATGTCAAATTCTTTATTTGAAAATTCAAAAATGTGTATATTTAAATCTTAGTTCTAGAGAGGCGCTCCCAAAAAGAAAACCAACATAGTTGATCGAAGACCAACACCATTTAATCGATTTTACAACGATTTATATTAGGAACTTAACTATTGAAATCGATTTTGCTCCTCATTAAGCCTAAAATCTGTATTTTTTTAGAAATTGATACCTATCGCTTAGAGCTAAATATTTTTACAAAAAAGAAAATATATTATTTAATAGTTTACTGGTTTAATCATATGAGTAGAATACTAAAAGAAAGTCTTCTTGAGCTACTGTCAAATTAAAGCTAATGAAATTAAAATAAATTAATTGAAACGGCGGGAAACCGAGCGGAATATTGTGTGCGCACAACAGAGACGGAGTTAGGAGTAATTACATTTATATCTATAAAGCATTTACTTACAGAATGTATATAGGGTGTTAGGAATAGCTTAGCAAAAATTGAAATCCTAAATTCAGACTATTCTTTTTAATAATTTTCCAGTGGTATTTTGCTCCGAAAAAAAAAAGTTTTTTGAAAATATTTTGAATTTTTTTTTCAATACACAGAAAAAGACACATTTACAATTCCGTATACAATATCAAAGGAGTGACTTTAAACCTTCGCGTGAGATTTGTATCGCACGCGGCGTAAAGCACGCGATGGATTAAATTAATTAGCGAAAAATTAGGGGGTGATATCACCCATGAAACTGAGCAACTTTCCCCAAAGAATCCATATGAAATTCTTAAAAAAAATCGGCTTCCCAAACTCTCATACAAAGGCAAAACAACTGACCGCACAAGTTGTATGGAGATTGCACATCCTTAATTTTCGCTAACTAAATTAAAGTTACCCAATTTATATTTTTTTGGTTCTCTAAGTTTAAAAGCTGCTTAAAGTCAGTTGCGACAAGAGGAAAAAATAAATAGCCTTTCACAGGATCAAAATAATTTACAATTTTAATAAAATACAAGTCCTCGTGATATCTATGCAGATAAAATATTTTCTGAAAAATAAAACACGTCTAAAAAAATATTGAAAGTTTGATTATACGACGAGAAAAAATAATTTTAAAAAAAGCAGCCCAGCTTTTTAAAAAAAATATTTGAGTCTCGTTAATAGCCCGAACAAAAGACTGTCGCGATAAGTTTTTTAAATAGAGACAGCTTGTTTATAAACTTTTGGTTTAATTTAAAAACTAATCTAGAGTCTTATATTTTTGTTAAAAAGTAAATATTTGAGTTGGAAGTCCCTTGGCTTTATTTATTTAAGATTTGAAACTATTTATTTATTTTTCGTCCATGGCTGAGGTACTAAAAATATTTGTAAAATTTAAAAAAAAATGAAAATTACATACATACATAAGCTCACACTTTTGTCCAATTGGGGTAGGCAGAAAACACAAATTACCATTTGGTAAGATCCAATTATGAAGGTAGAGGAAACATATAATAAATAATTATAATGTCCTATATTTAAATAAAGTAATATTTGAATAATTAAAATACACATTTACCACTTTAAAACAAAATGAAAAGCCCCAGCCTCGGTAGGAATAGAAAGTGAAATTCCCGTGGGCAAACCGGGAATCTTTGTAGGTATGTGACAAGACATTCACACGAGGCTGCTGCACTTGCCATGCCAACCCCGGGACGGATCTAGGGTGGGAATGGAGGCCCTAATAGTTTATTTTATAATATTATTAGCTTTTCGCCCGGGACTTTGTTCCCGTGGGAATTTTTTCGTCAATATAAGAGTTTTTAGACATATACAACAAATCAAAAACCATGAAAATCGGCTCCGCCGTTCTCGAGTTATAAGTATTCGAACAAATCCGACTTTGTTTTATTAAGATGTCAGAAAAAATACAAAATATATATGTCGTCATTTGTTTCCAAAAGCAGTTTAGGTCATTAGACTCATTAGGCGATAAGGTTATACATTTTTTATTTATTTACGAAAACTTTTTAAAATCTACTTGCATTCTTACTGAATGATCGCTATCGACAGAGCGTTTCTCACTTTTTTCATTAATACTAATTTTCCAAACCACATAGTCTCTGTTGCCTGGTAATAATTGCTTTCTAGCAATGAAGCCGACGCATCATACACTTCAGTTTCGTATTATCTACCTCTGTAACTGTTATACTCAAAGCAGTAAAGAGTAGACTAACCAGATTACCTGTGGACCCGTTTTGACCCCCTCCTGTGACCCACTGCATTGCCGTGTCGTAAAAGAATCGGCAACAAGTGGGGGATAAATTGTCGCGACACGCTAACCCGCCCTGACAACTTATGTGGCGTAGCCTCTGCTACTGGTCTACCACGGAGTTATGACGTCAGGTCTCGCTTTTGTTCCTTTTTTAAAATATGTTTCAGCACGATGTTCCATTTTCAAATCTTTATTTTCTACATGTGGCCAGTGTGTATCAAGATCATTTCCATAGAGTAACTATTTTTTAAATTGAAGTTGGAACTCATTTGTTGGATAAGCACCAAGATTATTGAAATAGGGCGATTTTCTGTAAACTTTGTTTTCCCCTCAGAATAAAGGAAATGAATTAAAAAAACAAGTTGATTTAAGTACGGTACGGCGTTGATCACATAGTCACATTTATATTTCGTAATTAACCTTTAAATTTTATAATACGTCCACTCATTCACGCTTACAATCCACAGGGTTAGGAAGAGCATGGAGTGGGTTCTAGAACCACTAGATGCCACGGTAACGTACATTATTAGTTGAGTGGTGAGAGGTTCGCTTACGATTTACAACATTAGCCCTTGATTTCCACTTACTGACTTCTACAGTATACCAGAGACGAGTTGGCAGCTAGCTCACTATAAGTTTTTCTTTTATCCCCAGTCTAGCGTGGTCAATTTGTTTTTTAGTTTAACATGATTTTTAATTTTTAATTCTTTACTTATTTAAAATAGAATAGAATAGAAAATAGGTTTATTTCCAAGTAAAATAAGTTTAAAAGTACCTACCTCACATTTAACATTATTTGTGGAGGGCTGGTGCCTAAACAAGGTAATCAAACCTGTACTAAAGGTCACCAGGCCTTCCCCTGGAAGCTATACAATCAACAAAAAGTAAGCATAGAGATAGTAGGTTGGGGGTCATCCACATATTACGTCACAGCGTATGGGGGTGGGGGGGCATACCAAATGTGACAGTACATGTTAAAGGGAAACCAAAAAAGCGTGACATTTTTTGGTATCCCTTTAACAGTACATATTAAAGGGATACCAAAAAATTTATATTGACAAAAAATGACAAAAAGTTGACATTTTGTGTGACGTAATATGTGGACGGGCCCTTGGTTGATGTAGTATAAACATCGAGTATAAACAATAGCAAATAGAGAGAGAAATAACTGTGTGCGTGTGTATTTTACCCAATTCTTTGCCACATTTATAGCAATGACCCCCCACCAATACTATTCCTAATTACCTACCTGTCTAATTACGAAAACTCTACATAATTACCTAAATAAACCATCAAATAGTGCAGAAGCAGGCAAAACTGCTTCTTGCCGTAATAAACCATGCATTATGTATAAAGGTCATGAATTATTCACAGGCAGTGTCAATACAGAAACTTTCTAGGGATCATTTACATTTTATCTAGTTCGGAAAAAGCTTACATTATACTTATTTCATCTCTAAAGATATATAATTTTCCACGTTAAAAACGTATGAGTCACCGACTTCAATCCTAACAGTTCGCACAAAGTAGATATCTAGTATTTTTTTGTGGACTACAATGCTTATTAGCAGATAACTACAAGCAGAAATGTCATTCATTTATTTAGATGATGTTCTAGTTTGTAGTATTTTTTGTTTTTGTTGTTTTTTTTTAAAGCGCTGAATCATTTTTGATAAAATTTATATGGGACCTCTTCAGGAGTGTTTTTTGAAGTCGGTTGAAAAAGAGAAACTGACTGACTGACTGACTGACATATCAACGCACAGCCTAAACGGCTAAACGTAGGCACTTGAAATTTAGAAGGGACGTAGCTTAGGTACCGTAGAGGTGCACTAAGAAAGGAATTCCCGAAATTCCCACGGGACCGTGAATTAGCGGGAAAATCCTTTTATATGAAAAATCTAAACCGCTTAAGTTAGGCGCTTGAAATTTGGCGTGCAGATACCTTAGTAAACTTAAAGCTTAGTTGCAACAGGATATTGCAAAATTCCCACGGGAACGGGAGTTAGCGGGAAAAAACTTTTGTATGTAAAAATCTAAATTAACACGCAAACGAAGTTGCGGGCATCAGCTAGTTAAATTATATTAGCCTAGGTTAGTGATTAAACTATTTGGAAAGGGTTATTTACATAATTTTCCACGTTAAAAACGTATGAGTCACCGACTTCAATCCCAACAACAGTTCGCACAAAGTAGATATCTAGTTTTTTGCGGACTACAATGCCTATTAGCAAATAACTACAAACAGAAATGTCATTCATTTATTTAGATGATGTTCTAGTTTGTAGTACATTTTGTTATTGTTGATTTTTTTTAAAAGCGCTGAATCATTTTCGATAAAATTTATATGGGACCTTTTCAGGAGTATACTCTTTCGAACAAATAAAGAATTTTGAAAATCGGACAACAGTTGCCGGAGTAATCGCGTAACAAATATACAAAAAAAAATACAGTCGAATTGAGAACCTCCTCCTTTTTTGAAGTCGGTTGAAAATGGGTTATTGTTTATGACCGGTCGGTTTGGTCGCGTGGTAGTGACGCTGCCTCTTGATCGGCGGTCCTGGGTTCGATCCCCAGTCGGGGCAAACCTTTGTGTAAAAAGCAGATGTTTGTTCTCGGGTCATGGGTGTTTGTGTTTGTCTTTATGTGTTTTCCAAGGGACCCACGACACAAGGGAAAACCTTACTGTGTGCCTTTGAGTGTGTAGCGTTTATTTTTTTTATGTTCTTTGGGAAAACTTGTTCAGTTTCGTGGGCTGAATCACATTCTCAATTTTCGCTGACTTATTTAGTCACCCAATATGTCCCTTCCCCCCTCAAATTTAATACGACAAGAAATGGATGGAAAAGGCGCATAGGAGAGGGATCTGTGGAGGAAAGCGAGGGAGGCCTTTGCCCAGCAGTGGGACACACTAGACTAAATAAGTTTTTATTTATTTATTTTTTTATTATAAGATGGTTTAACTCTTGACCTCAATCTTGACCATAAAGTTCAAAGATGAGGTCGACGATGGAGCGAGTTAACCCAAAAAATGCCTAAAAAGGCACTGGTACCGCACCGACGGAACACAGCAAGCTATTTGGCGTCGGACTTCGGTAGGAGAGTGGTCGCGAACCAGACGGCCCTTTGCAGAGCCTACCACACCGCATGAGACCATAGGACGACACCTCAGATTCAGAAAAAAATGAAGTGTTGTTGCCTGGGATGGATTACTAGGAGGCAGGTCTCATTTGTGTTTCCTTAGTCGCCTCTTACGACACCCACGGAAAGAGATGGGGTGGTGTTATTCTCAACCGATCATCACACGGCAGAAAGTTAGAATAATGTCCGCGTAGATTTACGAGTAGGTACAGACAGCATCACTTCAGGTTTCCTATTTGTACTACAAATGTCGGCGCTATTACGAGCGAGATAAGGGTGACAACAAGGTCAACATGTATAGCCTAATGTGCTGCCGTGTGTACGTTCGTGTGTTTGTCGTACACATGAATGTTTACCTACTTAAGTTTTCACAAAAGCTGCTTTAAACGGAGACTTTTAATATACGTCGGCTTAACTCGGCTTTAGTCGAACTTCAATAGGTATTATGTATTATTACTTTCTAAACATTTTACATCCATGTATATTACATTTTAAACTATTTTAAGCAAGTTTTTTGTACTTTTTTGATTTTTTTTTTCCATAAAATCCTAAGATGTATAAGAGAAACTAGCTTTCCGCCCGCGGCTCCGCCCGCGTGGACTACAGGTTATATCGTGCCCAACTGTGGGATAAAATGTAGCCTATGTCCTTTCCCAGGCTCTAATCTATCTCTGTACCAAAATTCATCAAAATCGGTTCAGCGGTTTAGGCGTGAAAAGGTAACAGACAGACAGACAGACAGACAGAGTTACTTTCGCATTTATAATATTAGTAGGGACTAGTAGGGATAGTAGGGATAATAAATAAAGTTTTTTTTTACTGATATAAAAAACATATAATTTACATTAAAGACAAAAAAATAGCCGTAGAACATATAATTTTAATGAAATTGGTATACTAGATGTGACCTGTGTTTTAGGCAGTACACGGGCGGCGCAGATAATCAATTAAAATTTTCTTATATAATTTTTGCTTTAAATAATACTAGAGGAATTATATGCGTACGGCAAAAAAGATTTAAACGCCAATCTATTGATACATACAACAAAGTTCTTCATAAATGAAACAATATATTAAGGTGAAGTTATTTTATGACGAACTAACATCCCGCTCGGGACTTCGTTCCCGTGAGAATTCGGAAAAATTATGTAGCCTATGTTACTTAGGGATAATGTAGCATCCTAATGGTGAAAGAATTTTTTAAATCGGCCCAGTACTTTTTGGGCCTATTCATTACAAACATACAAAAATAGGTACAAATCTTTCCTCTTTATAATATTAGTGTAGACATAACATTTTCTATAATGGCTACAATCACACTAGACGTCAATCTATTAAGTAAAAGACCATGTGAGCATTTCACATCTAAACGTGTCTAAATAAGGCATATTTTTAAAAGTAAATCCTTAACATTAAATATAATCAATTTATAAACAAAAATGAGAAAACAATTCCTTTCAAGTGGTATCCCTAAACTCTTTTTCATTTTAAGAGTTTCAACTTTTTCTAGGCGCGCGGCAAATTTAATTTTCCCGCCAAATTGGCCTCCCCGGGCGAAGGAATCGAGTTTACGATAAAACTCATGTAAATAAAACGGTCTATTGTTTTTCACACAAGTCGATTGCTGTTTACGACGCGGAAATTTTCTTTTATGGTCGGTAAAAGAAAATATAGAAAAGATTTTGTGATGTTTTTTAGAGAATTGTTCCTGCTGTCTAGATTTAACCGATAAAATCTACGTCTTTGACATTGAAATGTCTTAGCATTGTAACTGTGATAATTGGCTGTATGGACATAGATTCCTTTGCCTTTCTCAAAAGGGATAAAATAACCAAAAAAAATATGATTAATATTTTATAGTATAAAAAAATAAGTTTCTCAAAATAAATGCATTGCATGGGAGAGTTTACGACGGAGTTACCTTTTATAACGGTAATTCAGTTAAAAAAGGTGTATATTATATTGCCATCAAATATTGCTTAAAATACGTATTTAACTCTATCTGTTCACAAACAGACAAGAAACTCAAGGGTTGCTCTTTTTAAACAATAATGCTATACAATTTTTCTTATTTGCTACTTTTAACTAGGTTTTTCTTGCTGTTTTTTTTTTCAAACATTGTGATAGATTCAAAACAATGCAACGGAAGTATTTTATTTACTGAACTCGATAATAACAACACTATGTGGAAGAATCAGGATAAAACAAAGCCACATTGCACAAAATAAACATTTTCAAAACCCTATTTGACAAAACCGTCTTCGAAATTCAAGCTCAAATTGCATACTATTGGCGCCAAGCTTTGGCGCCATTTATCATACAGTCAACAACATGAATCATGGAACGGAACGTAAATAACCACAGATAAACCAAACCAAGGGGGCTCTAGATGAAGTCGATTACGATTGAGGGATGTCAATTTTATGTACATAGCTGCGTTTGACTCACATCTCCACTAACCTCTAACAAAACTCACGTTGTACAGAAGCAATGTATGACGAGTTTGAAATAATCACCATTTGGATTAGGTTCGAAGTGCAAGCCGGGCATTATCGATAGCATAAATCAGTTAAAGATATTTTAATTAAACATCCTCGATATATCAGGGGGTGGTAGGGATAACAAGTTTACAGAGTGGCCAGAGAGACGTGCATACTTAGTTTGGCTAAATGTATGGTAATCGCATCTCCTTGCTCATAGTGCTTTGTCTCGTTCCACATTCGGGGTTAGCTAGAACAAGATCCAGGGTTTAGCAGGGTGGGTGATTACAGTTTAGCATTGTCATTTGACTATGTTGACCTCCTCCTTGGCTGTTGCCCAGAATATAATGTGTTAGGATACTTTAAATTACTAAGCAAAAAAGGACGTGAATTAGCTTATGAAACTGATCGATTTTCTCCAAGAAACATAGGTCGAAAGGCGAAAAATTACGCCTCTCTACAAGGTGTTTCAAAAAACCCAAAAAAAAAGAAATTCCAAAATTTAATTTCGCATTTGTAATATTAGTAGGGATTTTGATCGTAAGTAATGTTAAGCAAGCTCTACTCCATACAAACTAATAGTAAGCGTTCATAGAGTTTTATATCATTACTAGCTGATGCCCGCAACTTCGTTTGCGTGTTAATTTTTTTCTGTACAGAGTACACAGTTTTTTTTTTTAATTTATTCGTACAACGGTAAGTTACAGTTTGTTTTGTCTTAGTTACTCGCCAAACTAAACAGTTTGATGGCGAGACGCGCTCTTTTTATGCGTTATGAAAACCTACCATAAACATTTTGACTTATTTTAAGTAACATTCTGCACATTTTATGAAATAAAGCAACTTTTGACTTTAACTCTGAAATAATCCCTACTAATCCCTACTCCCTACTAATATATAATTATATAATATATAATATATAATTATATAATAATATTATAAATGCGAAAGTAACTCTGTCTGTCTGTCTGTCTGTCTGTTACCTTTTCACGCCTAAACCGCTGAACCGATTTTGATGAATTTTGGTACAGAGATAGATTAGAGCCTGGGAAAGGACATAGGCTACATTTTATCCCACAGTTGGGCACGATATAACCTGTAGTCCACGCGGGCGGAGCCGCGGGCGGAAAGCTAGTTATTACTAATTTTGAAAATGATAAAAATAATAACTAACTACTCGTACAACTAATTAAATTACCAGTGGACCCGCCACATCATTGAAAACATCTATCTTACGTGTTTTAAGATTTTTACATACAAAAGTTTTTTCCTGCTAACTTCCGTTCCCGTGGGAATGTTGCAATATCCTGTTGCAACTAAGCATTAAGTTTACTAAGGTACCTGCATGCCAAATTTCAAGCGTCTAACTTAAGCGGTTTAGATTTTTCATACAAAAGGATTTTCTCGCTAATTCCCGTTCCCGTGGGAATTTCAGGAATTCCTTTCTTAGTGCACCTCTACGGTACCTAAGCTACGTCCCTTCCAAATTTCAAGTGCCTACGTTTAGCCGTTTAGGCTGTGCGTTGATATGTCAGTCAGTCAGTCAGTCAGTTTCTCCTTTTATATATTTAGATTTTCGCAATTTTGTTTGTTACTTAAATACTAATGTTCGTATAATAACATGTATGGTGTTTTACTTACATTAAAAGTTAAAAATCATATTAATTACTTACATGATTACAAAACTAGGACTTACATCTTCTTCAATCAACTTCGTAAAATTTACCATAAAGTTTCAACACTAGCATCCCGTATAAGAAGACAAAGGGGGGAGTGGGAGGGGGTGGCACAAATATACGAGTTTCAAAGGCGGGGGTGGCGAATTAATTTAATTTTAACTTGATAATATATCACGAGGAACGTCGGCTAATAACGGAATTATGTTTGTTCCTCAGCATACATTTGCATTTATTTAAAATCGATCGATTTTCATTTGTGAATATTTTACCGAGATTTTGTTATGTTTCGTCTAAATGTATCTTTTCTTTCGCTGAAAGCATTTTTTACATTTGGACTTGGCCAGGACTTGGTTCCCATGGGAATTCCGTTAAATCCTTCCTTAGCTGTTGAGAATAACACCACCCCATTTCTTTCCGTGGGTGTCGTAAGAGGCCACTAAGGAAACACAAATGAGACCTGCCTCCTATTAATCCACCCCAGGCAACGACACCTCAATTTGTTCTGAATCTGAGGTGTCGTCCTATGGTCTCATGCGGTGTGGTAGGCTCTGTGAAGGGCCGTCTGGTTCGCGACCACCCTCCTACCGAAGTCCGACGCCAAACAAGCTTAATGTGTTCCGTCGGTGGTGGTCGGTGCATTGGAGTACCAGTGCCTTAATAGGCATTTTCTAGGTCAACTCGCTCCACCGTTGACCTCATCTATGACCTTGGTCCAGATTGAGGTCAAGAATCAACCCATCTCATAATAAAAAGGAAACCTTGTGCCAAATTTTAGCTTTCTAGGTCCAGGGATTGGGCTGGGCGTTGATGGATCAGTGAGTGAGTCAGGCTAAACCAAGTCAAAGACTATTTGAAGGTTTGAAATCTCTGACATCAGGGTTAGTACTTGATCAGTGATCATACCTATACGATAACGAAAGAAGATTTTATCACTTACTTAATCATATTTTCGAAAGCATATTATCATTATCGCACACCTACGTGTCTGTTTTTATTTATCCCAGAAAAACTAATAGCTTCCAAAGAACTTATCTGTCCCGTTTCATTGTTTTCAATCAGACAAAATATTATAAAGGCGAAAGTTTATGAATATGTGCCTGTGTATGTTTGTTGCTTCTTCACACTCTAACGGCTGAACCAATTTGGCTAAAATTTGGTATGGAGGTAGCTTACACCCTGGATTAATATATAAGGTCCTAATTTATTAGTCACTTTCCTTTTAACACGTTATTGTGTAGGTCAAAATATATCATTTGAGTCAAAAAACAAAAGCATAATATTAAATTTAAAAGGTCTTGAAAAATTTTGTTATGATATTTTTTCATTACTATGTTGAATAAACCCATCCATTCAAACGTAAATAATAATGGCAGTAGTAGAGCGGGCGAGCGGGGAGTGGACGGCTATAATCGAAAGAGAACCATTCCTTTATCTTTAAATGGAATTTTTATTTTTATTTTTTGTACAAAATTTAATTTTCAGATAATTAATTTTTATGTTGTTTTTTGGAATACTATCAACCTATACAATAACGCCTTAGAAGGTAAGTGACTAATAAATTAGGACCTTATATAGGCTATATAATTTTCCCGAATTTCCACAGTAACGAAGTCGCGGGCGGAAAGCGGAATGCTAGTTAATTATAAATTAAATCATTAGTAAATTATTGAATACTAACACTTTTCCAACAATAAAGTTTGGATCTTATTTTGAAATGCTTTATATAAGACACTACATATACCTACTTTATAAAAACACACAACCAACCAAATTATTTACACTAAAACCCAGCTAATACCAAAATACTGTAGCTATTAATGAGCGGAGGTGCAGGCTGGAACATCCAATTTGCGTGGCCAGACGTGCATCAACTTCATCTGGTCGCGTAATGCGTTTTCGTAGGCTTGATGGGCTCGGCCAGTGCAACGCTAGATATTTCATTCGACCTAGCCTCCTAGATTGCTATTCTAACCACCCAGAGGGGGAGGGGGCCACCCTGTCTGTGAGCTTAATTTCCGTACGGCCGTTAAAGTAAAATTGTGTTTGAATGTTTCAACATTGCTTATTGAATTAATTATTTTATTAGAAAGAAAAGAAAATACGTACTTTTTTCTCGTTCTATAGGACAGTGCACAGTATAGAGCTAAGATAAACATATTTTAATTCTCTGAAGAAAAATAAATACTATTCACAAATTTGTCAGTTGAGCGTCGGTAGTCTACAGGGTACCTACCACGATCGTTTAAAAGCATTTCTGTTTAGGATCCAACTTTGAACGCGAATGTTTTTTAAAATGGTACCATGATGGCGCTGCTTTTGAACTGCTGGGTTGTCTATGGTTCATTTTAAATGTCTACATAAATTGTCGCTGGTCTGCCTTTGAATTGCAACAGCGCCAAAATTGAATCGCTTATAAGCCATCGTGGTACGAAAAAGCGTTGCAGACTTGTTTAGGTCTTAAATTGGATCGCGCTAAGCGATCATGGTAAACCAAGCAGGTTCAGAGTTCAAACCGCACCATAACAATTACCGTTATCCAAGTTATTTACATTACATGTACACTAACCGATGCTCAACTTCGTGAGGAACCTGCGCATTTAGGTGACTGATTTTGTAACCATGATGCAATCCCGTCAGGTTCCCCTATTAACATAGTCATAGAGGTCAGATGATAGTCGCTCTACTGTAACGACTTGTCTTGTCAAATCTTGGATAATGTTCAAGCGAACCCTGAATGAGAAATAAAAGGATAATGCGCTAGGAAGAAGGATTACAAATCAGAACTGTTTCGGTCTTTGGAAGAAGTAAGTTTTGGAGAGAAATATTAATTTTCCGAACTAATTTCAGCTTTTCTAAGAATAATTATCGTTCTATTTTTCCAACCATTCATCTGTAGGTACTAATAATATTATAAAGAGGAAAGATTTGTATTTTTGTATGTAACGAATAAACTTAAAAACTACTGGACCGATTTCAAAAATTCTTTCACCATTAGGATGCTACATTATCCCTGATTATAGGCTACAAAATTTTCCCGAATTTCCACGGGAACGAAGTCCCGAGCGGGATGCTAGTATTCAACAAAGTAAAGAAAAGGAAGTCCGATAAATGAAAAGATGTGTAAGTAACAATTCTTTTACCAGCATAGAAATAGTTTCCCAGTATTTTTTAATTGAAACTTCCACAGCTAATAAATGTTATTTTAAAATAACAGCTAAGAAAAGGTCAGTAACATCTCTTGTACTTGTACCCCAACAAATCCCATTAAAACTCGGTATTATACCTAGCATTACCACTTCAAAGTCGCCGGACAAAAAGACGGGAAGTTGTTTATCTGAGGAAAAGTTTGGCGCCTTTTTTGCTTAGCGCCCTCTGGCGGGGAATTAACGTGACCATGATTAGCTATTTTCTACTAAATTAGTAGGATTTTATTTGATCACCTGTACATATTTTGTATTAAATGGTTACATTTATGTTTATTTAGAAAAAAAAAACATTTTCAACCGATTTCATAATGGATAAATCGGCTAAATTAAATAAAGTTCCTAAAGCTTACTTAAAAATTATGAAACCGAATATTTAAATATATTATTTATCATCGATATTTATGACGTCAACAGTAATCTTTGCTATCTATCATACAGTTTTTCCTTTAGAAGGGTAGATATAGAGATTATTTTAGAAACTACCATAATAGATGCTGTTTTTCAAACTTGTAGAAAAAAATCATTAACTCCGAGTAGAGAGCATTTTTTTCTACTTTTTGGTTCACCTAAATCTAAAAAAATTTGGTAAAAATTCAAACAAAGCCATGGCCACCCCGGAATTATGGCGGATTGCCGCTGTCACCGGCGCATTCCCGCCAACTTTTAATTACGACCATTGTGAGCAAAAGTTTAACTCGACGACACAAAAGAACTTTTTCTAATGAAACTTGTGCTTCTCTTTCTTTGCTGCTGTTGGTTCGGATTATTATTTTTTGTTTGGGAAACTGCGGTTGCGATCAAAGATATGACTGCCACTTTGGAGTTTTTCACTTAGTAGCTACTTTTCTATTTTTATAGGACCTTTTTATAATTTGAACGGAATTTCCAGGCACGGTATAGTATTACCATTGCCTCCTATATGTTCCTAACGTCTCTAGTATCACTAGAAACATAAGCAGTAATGTTAATACAAAGCCGTGCTGTTCTTTAAAAAAAGTCCATTGATTGCTTATAAAGTACAGTATTGAACATTCGTTTCAAAAGCTAGTTTAGCTAGGTCCAAATACTGAGGTTTAATTAACCTATTAAATATGGGAAATTACATTTATTTTTTATCGATGGGGCCAGTTACAAATGGCATACTTAAAATCAGTTCTTCATGTCAAAATATCATCCGCTAGTGTCTCGTTGTAAAAGGAATTTTAAAAATAATTTATTAAAAATGATTATTTTTGTTTTTTATAATTTGTTGTACACACAACAACACACATACATATAATGTGTATATAATATGAGATCGAAAAGATAACCTTATGACAAATGGACTTAGAGCCGTTCAACTAAGAATTCTCCGACAAAAGATACAAAATTCTGGATATTCAATCAATATTAGTAATTTAATAATTTTTTACCTAATCGATCCTGTCACATTTTCATTTACTTTATATAAAAACTGGATATGTTGAATACCTAGTGGTCAAGTACCTCATTTAATAAATCAGAAATCTGCCGTAAAAACTTGAAGTACCTAATCTACCGTTTGCCAGATTCATTTCCCGAGATTTTATTTTCCATCTCAATTATAAAGTTAGCGAACTAATTTCTAGTTAGTTGCATATTTCCGAACGCAAATTGAGCTCGTTCGCGATGTTTACACTGAAAACTGAGACGCGCGTCTGTATAAATTGCAAAGCTCTACATAATTAAAAATCAACATTTACATTCAATTCGATTCCCATCACTACGCTATCGTCTCCATTTTACTCTACATTTTAAAATTAGAACGTTATATTTTGTTCCACGAATGAATTGAGATGTAATTTCACTCTAATTATTTCGTTCAACCACCGTGTAATAACTTCTGTGTTATTTATGGTTTTTATTTGGAATTCTTGTGTACTGTGCTTCTGACATGATTTTGTTATTAAAATATCTATTTTTCTTTTTCGTTATTGTTTCATACTCAAGGTAAATTTTCAAAAATATATTGCAATTGAAAGATATTTAAATTTAGAGCATTTCTCATCAGTAGTAGTAATTTTCTTTTATTCATCACAACAGGCAAAGGACGGACCCATAGAGCCAAATCTTTTTAAAGTAATTTTCTTCCAAACAAAGTCATAAACAGGCAAATGAAAGCCAAATCTTTTATAGTATAGTTTAATCCCGATAAAATTTAAATAGATGAGACATTTAAATGCAATCGAACAGGCAAATGTTTTCTTTTTATGTCTACCAGAGTTCAAGGCTACATTACTTTCAGCCTCCTTACAATTTCAACCAGCAAGCCCCTTTAGGGTTTAATACATATTGATGGTGAATAGAAATGCATTCAACCTATGCATTTTACATGTGTCTTCTGTTCAACGCGTCGTAAATAAGCGTAGTTTTCGGTGATTCTATTTTCTTAACAATAAAGTACTTATTCTAAATTTACTACTCTAGAGGATAAATTTAAAAATTCACAGACAGAAATTTCTATGAGTTTGCACTTGGAAATTTGAAGTTGAAACACAATAATACCTTTTTTCTACACGACTTAAAAGTAATAATCATTCTTCCATTAGTTCTTTTCTAACTAGCCGGAATTATTTCTATCATTAACGAAGGTCACACAAAATTTTTAAGGTCAAAGATGAGGTCGACGATGGAGCGAGTTAACCCAGAAAATGCCTATAAAGGCACTGGTACTCCCACGCACCGACGGAAAACAGCAAGCTGTTTGGCGTCGGACTTCGGTAGGAGGGTGGTCGCGAACCAGACGGCCCTTTACAGAGCCTACCACACCGCATAAGACCATAGGACGACACCTCAGATTCAGAAAAAAATGAAGTGTCGTTGCCTGGGATGGATTACTAGGAGGCAGGTCTCATTTGTGTTTCCTTAGTCGCCTCTTACGACACCCACGGAAAAAGAGATGTTATTCTCAACCGATCACCACACGGTTAATAAGAACAACATAAAGTTTATGACACACTCTTAATATTTCCATCGCCTTACACAATACTTTACAAACAAACATTACTTCCGCAAAATAAAGCGGGAAAACTTTAACAAATCTATTTGTAGCAAAAGAAACGAATAAAGCTATAAAAGCGAAATAATAGTTATGGAAATAGTCTTTCATTTTCCTCGAAAGAGAACTTACGGAACAACCGACAGTATGAATGAAACTATAATATTAGAAAAGTTTTGTGCCGGGAAATGAGAAAACGTTGTACGAACTCGTTTCTCTAATACACGTAGTTATAAACTTGTTCAATATCATATCGAGAGCCGCCAGTGTTGCCAGATTAATTCTGTGATATTTCTACCAAATACTTTGTTAAAGAAAGGGAATCGGGAATGCGTTTGAATTTTGAAAACTTAAGTAATAACTTTTTAAAAGAACATTTTAAATCTATATATATAAAAATGGAACCCGATTTTCGTTGTCACGGCATCACGCGTGAACGGCTGGACCGATTTGGATGATTCTTTTTTTGTTGTGTTCCTTATTGTCAGGAGAACGTTCTTATGAAAGAAAAAACTAAAAAAGTGGCACGGGAACGAAGTCCCGGGCGGAAAGCTAGTTATCAATAAAGGACATGGAATAGGAACTATGGCTTTTAGACTAACTTTTTTATAGACTTATAGTTGTAGTGCTTAGAAATTATGATTCTTATGTCACCCAAAGTATTATTATACGCTATACGCAATAGTACGCTATACAGGGCTTTAGGTAAATCTCTTTCAACCTCTCGGGTGATTAACTGAACAACTTTCCCGCAATAATGGGTCAAAATACGAAAAAAAAATGTTGAGTTCCCATACAAACTTCATCAACATATAAATAGCGCATTTTGTATAGGAGATCAAAATTGTTTTTCGTATTTTGACCTATGCTCCTTGGGGAAAGTTGTTCAGTTTCATGGACTGATTTAGCACCTGAGAGGTTGAAAGAGATTTACCTAAAGCCCTGTATAGAACCCAAGCGCATCAGCTTTCTCTATTTTAGTTTTAAAAACGTCCTTATTTAACAGCCTATGAGGTGACTTTTACGGGATAATTCTGAAAAAAAATAGTTCCCTGTAATTTTTTTAAATATTTTAACCTATGTTTCTAGGGGAAAGTTGTTTAATTTTGTGGTCTGATTCACAACCTTAATTTTCTTTTATTTTCTTATTTTTTTCTTAATTTTAGTTTTCTTAATTTTTTTTTGGTAAAGACACCCAATAGAGTGCTCACTTGTAGTAACCTGATGTGCTGGTTTATTAAGAAGGCGATTTCAAAATTATAACTCTTAAGAAATCTCGATAGGTAAGACTTTTCAAATTAACCGTAGCAACACTAGATACTTCTTTCTCTCTCGCACTCGTGAAGCTGAAACTGCCCTCATTTGATTGCATATTCAGCTGAATAATGTACCCCTTCGTGTACATACATATAGTATACATAGATATGATGTTATTACACTCATATAGCGTATTCATTGTCTGTGGGTAACAGAGATTGACTATAGACTTGTATATTGGCTTAGTATTCTGTCAAGTTATATCTGAAACAAGCTTCCCGCCTGGGAATTCGTCTCCGTGGGAATTTGGGAAAATTATGTGCCTATATGTCAACCCAGGGTGCCAGTTACCTCCATATCAAATTAAAATAAAAATTGGTCAAATTTGATAGTACTTGGTCAAATTGGTCAAATTTGATGGACTTGTACTTGGATATTTTTTTGTTGATAAGACGAGGAAGGAAGACAGCTATATAACAAATAATATATAAAACTTATATACACAGGGCTTTAGGTATCTCTCTTTCAACCTCTCGGGTGGTTAATCAGTCCATGAAACTGAAACACTTTTCCAAGGAACATAGGTCAAAATACGAAAAAAAAATTGATCTCCCATACAAAATGCGCTATGCTGATGAATTTCTTTGCGAGTTCGCGACGTCTCAAAACTTTACTTTGCATGTTAAGAGCGAATTGGCCTTGAAACAGTAATACACAGCAAAGGGTTGCCATTTCTGTACATCTCTAGATCGATATAACCTTTTCCCGAAGTATTTCCTAAAGTAACCGTAACGTAACTGTTCTTTTACGCTCGCTTACGTTATCTTGAAGTCATAAAACAATATTATTGAGGCTGTATCGGGGAAACCTTTACATGTTTTTGACCCCGTGAATATATTAAGTCTTTACCAAAGAAATTGTCGTTTTTCCATAGAAAATTTCTGAAGAACTGTTTTCTTCCTACAAATATATTTTTCTTTTTTCTATCTTTAAAGTTAGAGTTAATAGACATCTTCTGGGTGAGCTTGCTACATCCTCGACCACAACTTCGCACCTGTGCTAGATTGTGGTCAAGAAAGAATCGCTTTAAGAAAATAAAAAAAATACATTTCTGGTTTTATATCGGGAATTCCAATTCCAATATACGGGGCTTTAGGTATTTCTCTTTCAACCTCTCCGGTGGTTAATCAGTCCATGAAACTGAACAACTTCCCCAAGGAACATAGGTCAAAATACGAAAAAAAAATTTTGATCTCCCAAACAAAATGCGCTATATGCTGATGAAGTTTGTATTGGAACTCAAAATTTTTTTTTTCGTATTTTGACCTATGTTCCTTGGGGAAGTTGTTCAGTTTCATGGACTGATTAACCACCCGAGAGGTTGAAAGAGATACCTAAAGCCCTGTATAATATTTAACAAAATTTTGTGGGAAGGCTTGGACAATATGAAACTAAGTAAGGTCAGACTCAGTTTATAAAAGCATATACTTAAGCTTTTTTTCGTATAAGCACGATGCGAAAAAAGAAATTTATTTCCATTTTCAAATCAGTTTTCAACGAGGCGCGATATTCCAATCTCACGTTGCGTCGTGCTGTAATCGATATATTTAAATCGATCTACTCGATTTAACTGTTTAAGATTTTCGTTTACTTCAGTCTTCAATTTGACAGTTTACTTTTAAATATTTTAAACTTTATATTTGTGAATAACTCATCCCAATATGATTAGCAGCTCATTTTAAATAAATAAATAAAAAAAAATCATTCCAGGTTTTGTAAACATTTAACATTATTGCCATATTAAAACGTGACATGGATTATTTTCAAGCACCTATTAAAATAAAGAAAATTAAAAACCATGAGTTCTACGATGTTGCCAGCATATACCCCATATGGTAATACCAGCCGCAATAAAGGCAAGACATGAAATATCGCGCCTCTTTGCATAAACGCCGCCGCGCTCGTAGCAGTTCGTAGCGCTACGGAACTCGTAGCCATTAATAGCTCATTCGAGGAAACCCACGACAAATAATAAGTCATAAATTATTTGATAAATTTGCTACGGTTTGTGGAATTTTGCTGATTGTAATTATTTTCATGTATTTTGTTTCAAAGCGTCGATATCAAACTATTAACCTACCAAGTTATTCTAAACTAATTTTGCAAACAAAAAACAACTAGCTGGAAAAACAACATGGTTTTACAAATTATTTTACTAAGGTAAAATTTTAAAACGTGAATTTTTCTAGTAAACTGAACCAGTTTCCTCAAGAAACCTATGTGAAATATTTTAAAAAAACATTACAACCCTTTCAATCAGCTGATCGCACAAGTTGTAGAGACAGGCGATATATTATTGTTATGTTTTTAATCTTAGTCGATATTTGTTCCTCGGGGAAAATTATTGTTCAGTTTAATGGGCTGATAAATTAAATTTTTTCTCTAACTAATGAAAAATCACAGAATTTTTCAGTATTTAGGTATACCTACATACAATTTTTGCTATCTCTTATCAGATTTTCCGAAAATATAATATTTTTATGATTTTTAAATCTAAGTTAAATTCTTTGACTCCATGTTGCAATGTTTTTCTCTTATTATTTCAATTGCAAATACCAACCTGTTTCACCTCTACTTCAATATATCTTCAAGTTTTAACCTCGTTTAAACTTGTAACTTCGATATACACACGTAATAACTTCAAACATATAGCAACACTGCTCATGCTATACTCTACCGATATGATAATACAAAGTTATCGGTCCAATGCAAGTCCCGTATGCAAGAAAAGGACAGGTGACTCAGGAAGTACTTTGGCTGCTTGAGGATAAGAAAGAGACCACGATAGTGCCCACGATGCAATGCATAGAATGTATTGTTCGGCCGCACTACGTATATTGAAAATGTAGAGAATCTATTTTAGACGCCGCGCTTTCCATTTTCAAAATGACGTTCTAAATTCTTACTTCATTTTTAAATTCAAAAAACTTGATTGAATTTGCAATGTTATTTTGCTGTGTATTTAAATATGGAATTACTAAAGTGTCGTTAATTAATCCAACTCCTCAAATTACTCAATTTATCCCAAAAACAATTAAATTTTCCATAAACTCATAATGAATGAGTTTGGGTAAAACAATTAAAAAGTTTCGGAACTCAAACAATGTTGATAAAGAGCCCTCGCGTACGTTAGAAAAGTCTAAAACAACATATTAAAGCTGGAGCTCTTCTTTTGTAATTTGTTTATCAAACGTCTGGTCTATGTATCTGTAGTATGTGGAGGAGAGGGGGGGTCGGTTGGTGTGTAGGGGGCGGGAGGGGGGCGGTAGTCGCCGCTCGTTCCGTCACACGGCCTCCAGTCACGTGCGACGACGCTCGGCTCGCCACGCGCCTTACGTGATAATCGATTCACGCTGCAATCGATTCCGCCGCCGATGCACATCACTATCAGCGTTCCCGCGCGAATTCACAAATTTTAAACTTTCGAGTTTCGAACCGCGTGTGCTGTGTCTGTTTTTTCTTTTATCAAATTCTGTGCAGAGACCTTGGATTTTGTAAGCAGCCTTGGAGTTTTAAGGTTGGTTGTTTTTTTTTAGCGCGGATGAATTAAAAATGGAACCGGTTGTATTGCGCTAAATTGCTTAAGCATAGAAAGGTCAATACTCTTGGTGGCACGCGAGTAAGACGCGATGGATGGACCGTGCTGGCTGGAAACAATTGTGCCGGCATGCCAGTGGATGGACGTCTGACAGCCAGCCACTATTTTAAAAATAATAAAATATAGGGTGGAGAGCCGAGTTTTCGTACCATAATAGAAAAATATTTTTAAGTAAACTTTTTTAACAATTCGTAAAGAGAAAATTTGTAACGTAATAATTTCCTTTAAGCTGTTAAAAAGACTTGAAAAATCGAAATACTTTTACTACTGACAAGTAATTGGTACCTAACTACTTATAGTTTTTTTTTTTAAATTACAACTACCTATAAGTAATTACTATTTACTCGAGCAGAAACACTATGTATTTGTAAAATTAAAATTGCTTCGATAAAAAACTCAACTACCCTTTCACTAGAATCAGTTCCAATTTTAAAATGAAGCCTGTTATTAAAGGTCATTGAGATATGGTCTCCTTATTATTTATGACCACCATTATGTCCGTCCGTTTTATTTTTAAAGCTCCATTAATGCAACGAGAAATAATATTGACGTTGGGAAATTAAAACAATATAATGCATAATTTAGACTTAAATAAGGATTACTGTAATCATTGGACGTTATTTTCATTTTTTACAAGGTAATAAGTATTTTAAATAAAAATATTGATTAAGTTGTCTTTTTAACGCTACACACGCTACACACTCAAAGGCCCACACTAAGGTTTTACCTTGTGTCGTGGGTCCCTTGGAAAACACATAAAAACAAATAGAAACACCCAAGACCCGAGAACAAACATCTGCTTTTTACACAAATGTTTGCCCCGACTGGGAATCGAACCGAGGACCCGCCGATCAAGAGGCAGCGTCACTACCACTCGACCAAACCGGCCGTTTTTGTTTAAAACATTTCCTTGGAAAAAAATGAAAATAATGTCCAATGATTACAGTAGACAATATGACATTGGAAGCAATGTAACTCTGTAGAAACTCTCAGTAGATTCAACTAAACTAGATTTCCGCAAACAACTTATAAGTAGTCAGTAGTAGTAAAGTGAGTAATTGTATTGTATTGTATTGTAGCCTATTTGACTCTTCAGCCCTCCCAAAAATTACGTCGATCCGTTGCTCCGTTTTGATGTGAAGGAAGGACCAACAATCAAACGCAATTTCACGTTTATAATTTGTGGAGCATTGGTAATTCTAGTGCCTCTATACCAGGGGTAGCCAACTTGGTTATACCCAAGATCTCCTGTTTACTAACGAAACCCTGTGCGATCTACCAATTACATACTTCTTGAAATCTTACATGAAACAGCATAGTTCAGTACACAATCATAATCTGAATTATGAAATGTTTTTTTATTTTTTTGCCTTGCCACGATCGACTGGACTAACAGTCGCGATCGACTGGTCGATCGCGATCTACCGGTTGGCCACCCCTGCTCTATACTATACCCTTCAGCTATTTTCTCTGAAAATTCATCCCACGGGTTAACCCGCGGTTAGAAGCTAATCAGACGATATGTCAAAAGTATGACCATGTCAAATTTTTTTTTTTTTTAAGTCTCATCCTCTCGTCACCTGCTAGTGGTGCACACGACGAGATTATGACGTAAAGGACGAGATTATGACGTATTACAACCTGTAAAGGATTTTTTTACTTGATATTGGTGACTTCGCCATTTTATATTCTACATACACATACATACATACGCTCACGCCTATAATCCCTAACGGGGTAGGCAGAGCATCAGTGGTTCTACAGGGCTTTAGGTAAATCTCTTTCAACCTCTCTGGTGCTAAATCTTCCCCAACTGAACAACTTTCCCCAAGGAACATAGGTCAAAATACGAAAAAAAAAATTTTAACCTCCTATACAAAATGCGCTATAAACTGATGAAGTTTGTATGGGAACTCAATTTTTTTTTTCGTGTTTTGAACTATGTTTCTTGGGGCAAGTTGTTCAGTTTCATGGACTGATTTACCACCCGAGAGGTTGCAAGAGAGATACCTAAAGCCCTGTTTATAAGATTTTTATTAAAATAGTCAGTCATTGGTAAAATCAAGACTGTGGTGTGTACGCCATTTGTTAACGAATTGAATGGAATCGTGTGTGAATTTTTGGTGAAAATGGCCCTGAATCTGCCCTTCTCTCTTCTTACCAGCCCATATACGTCCCCACCGAGGGGCACGGGCCTCCCTTCGAAACACGAAGGGGATTTATAGGCCATAGTCCACCACGCTGGCCCAATGCGGGTTGGTGGACCGCTCGTCTTTCGAAAATGAATTTTCTTGTACGGGCGGGTTTCATCACGATGTTTTCCTTCACCGTTAAGCAAGTGATAATTAAAAATCCGTACATAAATCCAAAAATAAGAATTTAGTGGTACAGGCCCGTACCAGGATTTGAACCCACGACCTTCGGATTGCAAGTTTGGCTCATTACCAACTGGGCTATCACTGCCCTTAATTAGCATAATGTTGTCCAAACCTTTGCATAGAGTTTTGTACCCTTTGGGTTTGACATTCCTGAAAAAATCGTGTCAAGAACGGCTTTTTCACATTAAAACGAAACATTAGGTGGATTATTAGTAACCATCAAAATATTTGTGATGTTTATTTCTACAGTTGAAATTCCAAGTGGCCTGATTCATGCATTTCTTATCTCTCCTTATCGAGATGTATAGTTTACATAACACAGTAAATTCAGATAACGTTATCTACAAAATGTCCTCGTTTCCAATTCAGTTACTTATTTTTAAACGCATTGATTTTTTATCGATTTAACTGATTAGAAAAAACCTGAGTACATTTTCTTGTAATTTCAAATTGAAAATTAAAACATAGCGATATTTATTTTCTAATAGGTACCATGATAAAGTAAATAAACGACTTAATCGGTTCCAAACTTGAAGATTTTTCGTTTGAACAGAGAAATTCGTGTTCTGTTTTTAAAACGAAATGACTGCAGCCAAACTGGTAAAAGCTTAAAAAACAAAAAACAAAAGCTGTCAAAAATCGAACGACTGGAAATCTAAATTTAAAAACCGCGCCGCGTGGGGTAAACTCACCAGTTATAGGCGGTGGCCAATGTTGCCACATGGTGCGGTGTGAGGCAGTACGCATGGCGAATAAAAATTTAGGTCACTCGCGTATTGCCCTCGATTCATTCAGCTCAATCGTGCGTTGCAGGTCGATGTATGATAGTGTTGTAAATAAAAACACGTGGTCAGTGATAGTACAAAAACCTGTTGCCAATTGTCGCGGATCTATTTATAAAACTTGTCTGTTTTACAATTGATTCTCATGCTTTACTCGTCAGTAAAATGTGATTCAGTTATGATTATGAGGGACATCATCTTTTATAAAAATACTACCAAAATATGTAATACTAGCTTCCCGCGCGGGACTTCGTTCCCGTGGGAATTCGGGAAAATCATGTACCCTATGATAATGTAGGATTCTAATGGTGAAATAATTTTTCAAATCGGTCCAGTAGTTTAGGAGCCTATTCGATGCAAACAAACAAACAATCAAATCTTTCCTCTTTATTATATTAGTATAGATATAATTATAACTATAAAATTAAAAATATTGTATAACCCCCCCCATTTTGATCAAATATCATCTCGATTACATCAGCTTTTAAGCAAAAAAAACCGCATCGAAACCGATCTGTTCTCTTAGGAGCTACGATGCCACAGACAGACACACAGATACGCAGACAAACAGTTACACAGAGATACAGATACACAGATACAGACGTCAAACTTGTAACAACCCCTCTTTTTTCTTCGGGGATTAAAAGTAATAAAAGCTTACTCAATTTTCAACGCTGAAAAGAGGCGACGTTTTAAAAATGTTATCGTATGTAATCGCCGCCAATGATGAGTGACGTCCGAGCGGTTCGTTGGTATTTAAATAAAAATAAAAAAAATATTTAAAAAGCGAAGGGCTGTCTGGCGGCCAGCCGCTGCCGTCGGGCGGGAAACTCAATCGATATCGTCTGCTGGGCCGCGGTACCTAATTGGGAAATGGGAAATACGTTTTTGGTAATTTCACTTAATCTTAGACCCGTATAGCAGTACGCGACGCAGACTCTGATGTATACTTAAATCTCAGTTGTCTTTGTCACTTTGATAGTGAGAGAAAGAGATAATCAATACTTAAGTATAGATCAAGAATTGAGTCTTCTTCTATAATACAGGCCTTAGACAAAGATGTTGGACTTATTAATGTTTAGGGATATAAGAATATTTTTAAAAAGCTTACCCGCGTGAGGTATATTCACAAATAATTTTGCAATAGCTCATCACACTTATTGTGAACCTTAACGACTATCACGAAAGTTGTACTTTTCCATTTTCAGTTAAAGTTAAGGAATTATTAAATTTAAAAAAAAATAGGGTATAAAACAACAATGTTTTCAAAACGGTAAAAACGAAGCAAAAGCAACAATGGAAAAAATACTGCATTCTTAGTATAATTTTTTTTGAATACAATGACACTTGTATGCATAACCGCCGTGTGGTGAGCGCTTGAGAATAACACCACCCCATTTCTTTCCGTGGGTGTCGTAAGAGGCGACTAAGGAAACACAAATGAGACCTGCCTCCTATTAATCCACCCCAGGCAACGACACCTATTTTTTTTTTTAATCTGAGGTGGCGTCCTATGGTCTCATGCGGTGTGGTAGGCTCTGTGAAGGGCCGTCTGGTTCGCGATCCTCCTATCGAAGTCCGACGCCAAACAGCTTGCTGTGTTCCGTCGGTGCGTGGGAGTACCAGTGCCTTTATAGGCATTTTCTGGGTTAACTCGCTCCATCGTCGACCTCATCTATGACCTTGGTCAACATTGAGGCCTTGGTTAACCCATCTTATAATTTTAAAAAAATACGTGAAATAACGCCTAACAGCATACTTACATAACGCTCACGCTTTTAATCCCTATTGGGGTAGGCGGAGCATCAGTGGTTGATGCCACGTTTGACATAAATTCAGAGGGTAGTTAGATGAACTAAAAAGCTAAAAATTACCCAAACTTTAATAAAAGTGTGTACTGTAATAAAATGTCCGTATGAAGCTTTTACGTGTGCTGTAAATTTAAATTTACTACAGTTTACGCTGCTAAATTGGCTTTCCGAGTCATATCAACTGCAATTAGCGTCGTAACAGAATGGTTTTAAATTGTAAATATACGGGTAACTCGAAATTAGTTAGAGACACTTTAGCGGGTAATTCCCTTTATGCAACTGAACAACTTTCCCTGAGGAACGCATGTGAAGTTGTCAAACATTTTTAGGCTATGGCAATGGGCTGATGGTCCAAGTTGTATACAGGGCTTTAGGTAAATCTCTTTCAACCTCTCGGATGCTAAATCAGTCCATGAAACTGAACAACTTTACCCAAGGAACATAGGTCAAAATACGAAAAATAAATTTTGATCTCCCATACAAAATGCGTTATATGCTGATGAAGTTTGTATGGGAACTCAAAAATTTTTTTTCGTGTTTTGACCTATTATTGGGGGAAAGTTGTTCAGTTTTATGGACTGATTAACTACCCGAGAGTTTGAACGAGATTTACCAAGAGCCCTGTAGAGAGGTAATAATTTTTTTATTTTATTTAAACTTATGTTCCTTAGGTAAAGTTGTTCAGTTCAGTGAGTTGATGTTAATTTTCGCTAACATACATTACATCATGTTGCGGCGAGAAAATGAAAATTCTAATTTTGTGTGTAGTGTAAAGGTTAACGCACTTTGTCAACGTATCATTTTTTTTTAAAGTTTTTATGTTTTGAGTCCAAGATTTTTACATCTACACTACAATTCATACAACATAAGATTCTTGGGAAATAAAATTGCTTATAATGTCACAAAGACGATGGTTTATAAATCTATAATTTCACTGCAATTTAAAACATTAATTTCCTTCAAAATGTTAAATAAAACATGCAATTTTCTGTTTCTTAAGGCGACTACAGCACCTAAATTACGATTTTATGATGCGTAGATAAGCAAGACGCACTTCATTAAATCGAAGGAAAAAAAATACTACGGTAATATTCAGGACATAAACTAGATAAGTAGTTTGCTGAAAACATGATTCAGCACTTTTGGTTCGATAGAAAAAGCTCACAAAGTCACCTCTAAATATCCAATATTGTGATCTTTTAAGCTGTAAAAACGATAGTAAAATGCACACAGGAACTTGAATTTGCTATCAAAATGTCGTGATTGAACACTCTCGATAAGTAGTTAACGCATTTTTCGATTTAAGCTGGTACCTTTCCATAAATCTCATTTTTCTAACTTTCGGACATGTTTTTACGCACGCACGCTTTCATAGTCCGTAAACTTCGTATATCGACACTGTTCGCACTGCCGGCCCAGGCCTGTTGAGAGACGGAGATGGCACTATTCCTATGTGTGCTGCCTTCATCGGGTGCTGTAGTCGTATTAATATACAAAATATATTTACGATTAAAAGTTTAAAAGTCAGCATTTCTCTACAAAATCCTCAACATTTAATTAAATTATTTTGAAAAGAGAAATGAATAGTTGATTTTAATTAAAAAATACAGATATGGATGAACACTGTCACATTTACCTTACACTCGACGTAATTTGTTGAAAAATCAATCTTATACCACAGACTTAGAGTACAATTCATAGTAGAGATGGTGAGACAAAACCTTTTGCCAAGGGACTTGCGTTAAAATGTTATGTTTGTTAGCACTTTCACTCGACACTTTCTAAGGAATGAGGTGATATTTGCATTACGTGAAACATTGCGCGGAGTTTCAAATAAAATTTCTTTTAAGAGAAAAGAAAAGACAGAAGAATCCACACTTCTACTTTTGCGCTACTCCCGGTTTTCTTTCGCCTCGGGTTGCCTGGAAGAGATCGCTGTTTAGTGATAGGCCGCCCTTGCACACTTTTGGTTATTTTTTTCGTGTCAATGGCTTATTATTATTTTATATGGTATTGGCCCAAAAAGTGGCCACGGCGACTGCGTTTGGCTTTGCCTCATATCATATAAGTCACTCAGGGTGCAAGTGACTGGACAGCTAGAGCAAGATAGTAGGTGCCCCATTCTTTGTACAGATTCACAGACACACTCGTCACTGTCACTGAAGCCCCACTTTTTCCGGTTTTCCCCGGATCTTCCTACTCCCGTCTGGAGCCGGTTAAGGGACTTCCAGACGGCCCAGGGTAGCTGGTCTCCTGGCGCAAGGTGTTCTTTTTGGTTGTAAGTTTGTATTGTATGTTTTGTCTTACCTTTTGAAGTGTGCTATAAAGTATTTATCTATCTATCTAAGACTGATATCACTTTGACCTTGGCTGAGTGGTGACTAAGTAATGTAAAACTTTTATGGATACTAAATGGAATTACCGAAATAATTTGTTACAAAATAATGAATTACCGAAGGCATCCTCATAGATATCACATCATCACTAATCGTGATCCAAAGCCATCATCCAGATCTCTTAGAAACCTGTCGTTGAGCCCAGTAACTCTTTCAACCTAACTCTAAAAAAATGTACTTCTTTTTTTTTTTTACTTAATCTTTTTTTTTTGGGATTTTGTCTTTTCTTACGTTCAGCCATGATGGGGTTGACATGTCTAATGTCAACCCCATCATGGCTGAACGTAAGAAAATCACTCCTGAACTTCCGTAAGCTTATACATAGCTATAGCTATTTTAGATGAACGAATTTAATTTGAATAAGCTAGATGTCGGTCTTGTTCAAAGTTGTCTTTGTATTCCTACATCTAAAAAAATGTACTTCTGATATTCATCGCTTATAATTATAACTTTCAAACGGCTAAATTATTTTTTATTTACATCGCGTTTATATCAGCTTTCAAACAAAAAAAAACGCATCAAAATCGGTCCATCCGTTTAGGAGCTACGATGCCACAGACACACTCGTCCAACTTATTATTTTTTGTGAGGGGTTGACAAAACAACTGGGTACTTTAAATAAGCGAAAATTAAAGATGTGAAGCAACCCAAGAAACTGAATAACTGTCCCAGAAGAACTTAGGTTGAAATATAAAAAATAATTGTTGTCTCTCCATGCCACTTCAGGAATCAGCTGGGTACCTACCACGGTCGTTTAAAAGCATTTCTGTTTGGGATCCAACTTTGAACTGCTTCGCAATTGGAATGTTTTATAAAATGGTACCATGATGGCGCTGCTTTTCAACTGCTCGGTTGTCTATGGTCCATTTTAAATGTCTACTTAAATTATCGCTGGTCTGCCTTTGAATCGCAACAGCGCCAAAATTTAATCGCTTATAAGCCATCATGGTACGAATAAGCGATGCAGACTTGTTTAGGTCCTAAATTGGATCGCTCTAAGCGATCATGGTAAACCTCCTGAATAGAACTAGTGGGAAACAAAATCCCAAGACTTTTTAATATTGTAAGGCAAACATTGTCAAACATAACCTGAAAATAACCATTCCCGCGCCAAGATTTTAAAAATTCATTCAACCACACGTTTTCCTGGTCAGGGTAAACGTTCCATTTGTTGTCCACTCGTAACATAATAAAATCATGTCGAGAACGTCGCGATTAAGTGACGTGTCAGACCATTCCGCATCACACAGAATTAGACAAGCTGTGATCAATCTGTTAATGCTTACTGTTATATGTCATGATTTTCTGGATCTGCTTCAGTTTTTTTTTTAAATAAGGTAAATTGAAGCAAAGTTTCCCGTCGCGTCTGTCTGGCTGTCTGAACGCTATGAACTCAAAAACTAACTGATTGGTTTTTAAAACGGTTTCAACCAATGCACGGAGTGATTCAAGAGGAAGGTTTATGTGTATCTCAATTCCTCCCCGAAATTCCCATGGTAACGAAACTCCGGGCGGGAATTTAGTAACATAAGAAAAATTGTCTAGCTAAAAGTATGATGCCAGACCAAATAAAGCTATGGTACCGAGTGACTCCGAATACACGATATCTGTCGAATTGTCTACCTAGATAAGAAATATACGTGTGTATGAGCGTATGAATGAATGAGTTTGTTTAAGGTGACTACAGCACCCGATAAAGGCAGCACACATAGGAATAGTGCCATCTCCGTCTCTCAACAGGCCTGGGCCGGCAGTGCGAACAGTGTCGATACACGAAGTTTACGGACTATGAAAGCGTGCGTGCGTAAAAACATGTTCGAAAGTTAGCAAAATGATATTTATGGAAAGGTAACAGCTTAAATCGAAAAATGCATTAACCACTTATCGAGAGTGTTCAATCACGAACATTTTGATAGCAAATTCAAGTTCCTGTGTGCATTTTACTATCGTTTTTACAGCTTAAAAGATACACAATATTGGTATTTAGAGGTGACTTTGTGAGCTTTTTCTATCGAACCAAAAGTGCTGAATCATGTTTTCAGCAAACTACTTATCTAGTTTATGCCCTGTATATTACCGTAGTATTTTTTTCTTCGATTTAATGCAGTGCGTCATGCTTATCTACGCATCATAAAATCGTAATTTAGGTGCTGTAGTCGCCTTAAAGAGACATCTTGTTTTGGTAATATCAGATTTTACCAAAACAAGAGTAAGATTATGTATATGAAATGTACTAGATGGTAGTTTTGCGTTGAGCCACGAAATATCATAAGCGTTGTATTAATTTATTTAATAACCAACGTCATTCCTGTGAGAATTATAACCTATGTATTATTCTGATATCTAAGCTATATTACTTCAAAGCTAATATCTAAGCTATAAGAAAACCGCAGGAGAAACAAACGCCTATCTATCCATCCTCACAAACTTTTGCATCTATTATAATAATAGCAAATAGAATAGAATATAGTTAGGATGTAGTGTAATGTTATTTATCATATTATGTTAATATGCACAGTTATGTATGATTCAGACTTGGGACTCTACTCTGTACTATTTACGACCGAAATATCTAAGCGTCGAATCTAAGAACATCTCAATTCAATTTCTTGTTTATGGCTCTCCTTCTTTTGTAGAGTGAGTATATATATAAGGTCCTAATTTATTAGTCACTTTCCTTTTAATACGTTATTGTGTAGGTCAAAATATATCATTTGAGTCAAAAAACAAAAGCATAATATTAAATTTAAAAGGTCTTGAAAAATTTTGTTATGGTATTTTTTCATTACTATGTTGAATAAACCCATCCATTCAAACGTAAATAATAATGGCAGTAGTAGAGCGGACGAGCGGGGAGTGGACGGCTATAATCGAAAGAGAACCATTCCTTTATCTTTAAATGGAATTTTTTTTTTTAAATTTTTTACAAAATTTAATTTTCAGATAATTAATTTTTATTTGGTTTTTTGGAATACTATCAACCTATACAATAACGCCCTAGAAGGTAAGTGACTAATTAATTAGGACCTTATATTTTTCTTTCCTTGGGAGATTAAGAACATCTCTATCTCGCGCTGTAAGGATGACAGTGACAGGTAGTGTCAACTATCGGTCGTCCGTCGACCGTATTTTTTTTTTTTAAGATGGGTCAAAGATGAGGTCGACGATGGAGCGAGTTAACCCAGAAAATGCCAATAAAGGCACTGGCACTCCCACGCACCGACGGAACACAGCAAGCTGTTTGGCGTCAGACTTCGGTAGGAGGGTGGTCGCGAACCAGACGGCCCTTTACAGAGCCTACCACACCGCATGAGACCATAGGACGCCACCTCAGATTCAGAAAAAAATGAAGTGTCGTTGCCTGGGATGGATTACTAGGAGGCAGGTCTCATTTGAGTTTCCTTAGTCGCCTCTTACGACACCCGCGGAAAGAGATGGGGTGGTGTTATTCTAAACCGATCACCACACGGTTGATAGTACAGAGTAGGTAGCGCCCCTGCTATTACAATATGACTATTGTACAAAAGTAGCGCGTGGTTCAGTTCAGACGGCACGGCGCGGCCGGCACGCCTAGTACGTGTGACATGTTCACACTCGCTCCATTCATGCTATCACACCACGTGGGAAACAGTTTATTTTAGTGTTGCATAACTATCGATAGTTTGGCTACCGATAGTTGACCTTGAAAAACAGTAAGAATATCGATAGGACTATCATATTGATTCGAAACAATCAATAGTATCGATACTATTGAATTCTAGTACTATCGATAGGTACTATCGATAGTTTGGTCTGTCATCAATAGTATCGCAAACTATTGGCTATCGGTACTCTATCGATAGCCCTATCGATGTTTTTACTGTTTTTTAAGGTTACGATACTATCGATAGACTATCGATACTTTCTACTATTGGTTGCAACACTAGTTTATTTTATTCAGCGATAAAAAGGAAACGTAAGCACCTGTTGTTTATGTCTGGTGAAAGAAGTAACTAGGTATATTGTTTCTATTTGACTACTACGTTGATCAAGATTGTTCGTCCGTACTACGTAGTAGAGTTTTAGGAATATTTCTTGAAGGACATTTTTTTATACTGGCTACCAACACCAACCAATGTTTTCAAATACAATTCTAAATTTAAATTAGTAGAACTTTAGGGTTCTCCACATGAAATTGATCAACTTTCACCGAGGAACCTAAAGGTATAAGAAAATTCCAAAAAAGAGGTGACTTTCCATACAAAAGCAAATGAGCTGATCAGTGGCGTAGCTACCGGAGGGGCAGTGCTCCGGGGCCCACAAGCTCAGGGTGCCCCTCGGACTCTGACTTACAAACTATAAATTGAACTAGTGAAAATTTCTCCCAAATTCGGAATATATATAAACCAGATTCCAGGAACGCCACTTTGATAATAGCAACTTATTTTATTATGAAGTCGACTGTATTATGACGGCCGGTTTGGTCGAGTGGTAGTGACGCTGCCTCTTGATCGGCGGTCCTGGGTTCGATCCCCAGTCGGGGCAAACCTTTGTGTAAAAAGCAGATGTTTGTTCTCGGGTCATGTTTGTCTTTATGTGTTTTCCGAGGGACCCAAGACACAAGGGAAAACCTTACTGTGGGCCTTTGAATGTGTAGCGTTTATAAAAATAAAATAAAAATCTGGAGTACGACGAATCTGGATTGCAAAAACACATACTTATGTTATCATTTATATAAGAATTCATTTCATTATATACGTATATAATACACATAACACATATATACATATATTTTCTTCATTCCCGTCTAGCTACGTAAGTACACATACACTGATCTAAGGGGCTCAACTGAAAACCAGCGTTGTGGCCTCTGCTGCAACACATGCTGAGGTGAGTCCTGTTTGTCATCGCACTACATCACAACTCCATCCATTTTAATTTATATATTTTATTTTTATTTTTAATTTTACGTTTTATTTTCTGTGTTGTTATTCCTTATTTTACGTTGTTCGTTGTCCTTATGTAACGTTGTTGTTGTGTTGTATTGTGTATGTCAAATAAATAAAAAAAATCTTGAATCTTGGATTAAGACAAATCTAGAGTACGTCGAATTCTGAACACGACGAATACGGAACAAACGATTTTAAATAGTTTAGTTGGGGCCCTAGTTTATTTTTTGCCCCAGGGCCTTCGGTTACCTAGCTATAGCTACGCCACTGGAGCTGATTGCACTATTCCTTGTGGAAAGTTGTTCAGTTTAATACAAAAGGCACATCTACTTAACAAAAATTATAAATAAATAATTTTTGTTAAGTAATTTAAAGTCTTTTCCTACCATACAAAATATGAAAAAAATATTTTCGCCTCTTGAAATAACTTGTGCGATCAGCAGAATTCCATATCGGTTTTTTGAGGAAAATTGATCAACTTCATAGGGAGAAACACTCCCTAAAGTAACGCTAACTAATTTAACGTCACATCATATGTTAAATGTGTCGTACAAACAATACTTCACAGTTATCAATTATCAATCAATGACATATTTACTCCAATACGCCAAGCGATAGTGTTACGCAAAACAAAATCACTATGTTAAATCCACTATTGTTTACAAACAAACGAGAACGGATCCATTCACCCCGGGTCATATTTCGCCGCGCCCGCGGGACGGCGGCGGGTAGACAGGCGTAAAGAGATCCCGCACCATCCGATCCCGCCCTTGAACTTAGTCACAAACCCACAACAGGGACGTTTACCTTAGCCGAGATTTGCTTTATCTATTTTGAGTTGAGTATTTATTGAAGTCGCATTGGTTTTTAATCCCGAAAAGGAGGAGTGCGCCCTTGATCTTAGTCAGGGGCCCACAACAGGGACGATTACCTTATCCGAGATTTGCTTTATCTATTACTAGCTTTCCGCTCGGGACTTCGTTCCCGTGGGAATTCGGGAAAATCATGTACCCTATGTCCATCACAGATAATGGAAGATTCTAATGGTGAAAGAATTTTTCAAATCGGTCCAGTAGTTTCGGAGCCTATTCAATACAAACAAACAATCAAATCTTTCCTCTTTATAATATGCAGAGATTTATTGTATTGTAAAATCCTTTATTATAAATATAACATATGAATTCATTACAATATAAAATGTTATAAAAATGTCAACATTAATTATTTATTGAAATCGAATGTTTTTAAGACCTGACAAAAAAAGAGAGGTGTTATTGACGTGTGTATCTGTCTGTATGTCTTTGTATATGTGTCTGTGTATCCTTCTGTGGTATCGTAGCTCCTAAACGAATGAACTGATTGCGATGCTGTTTTACTTTTTTTTTGTGAGAATCTCTTACTTCCTTATGAAAAGTTGTTCAGTTTCATCGGGAGAATCGCTATCCTAGTTTCATTAACTTACTCAAAGTCTCCCCATACAGGTACAGGGACAACAGCACATCATGCTATCCAAAACTGTCAAATTTCTTCAATCGATTTTCAATTTTATCTCCGAGCATTAGAGCTTACTATCCATTGGGGAAATTTGAAAGTTTGTGGTTACCTGATGTGCCGTTGACGGTACATACATTCACGTCTATATGTATCTGAGAATAATGTGGTTATAATTATAAACTACTTGATGCCAACCAAAGTTATTCGATGGAACATGAGTATAGTTCCATCGATTAACTACGGTGCCACAGACTGACTTAATAGTGATAAAACTTGTAACACCCCTCTTTTTGCGTCGGGGATTAAAAATTAAAATAACACGCACATATAGGCTACGTATATTTTTTCTTTTAATAACAGGGAAACCTGTGTGGCGTGAAAACTATCTCAAGCCTGGGCCTGAATAAAAACTTCTTGCCGCTTTGTTTCAAAACAGTTCTTTCCCCACAAAAAAGAAAGAAAACTTCAACTTTTTTTTCGAAACTCCACAATCTCCACATGCTCGTATAAAGAATCTCGCGTTGCCCCCAGGGTGTAAACTGAACACGGATGAAATACCCGGGTATTGCAGACCCGCCGCAGACAGCCGTGAACTTTACCCGGGTACCTGGGAGATTTTAAATCTATGGGGAATTTTGTAATATCGTATTTCTGTGTGTATGTTAGCTCTGATTCAATAGTTTTTTTTTTAATCTTAATTTTGGCGAGGCTTGGGGCGTTCAATTAAATGACAAATATCTTATTACTAAACATTTTGAAGCTTTAAAATATAATGTCATCTAAATAGGCGCTGACTCAGCGTTCATGATACAGCTACTGCTATAGCGCTGATAGTCTATCAGTAGGCTCATGATAGTCTCATGGGACACTTCATATGTAAAATTGTACAAAGGTGACCTTATTGCAAAGCATTAATCTCTTCCAGGCAACCCAAACCAATGTGTGTGGTCGTATCATGTTAATAAAATAAGAAACTTGAATAAAACTGTTATTTAAAAAAAAACTATTACAGTAGGTACAGTTCTAACCGATTTCAAACAAAAATGTATGATTTATTTTATACTTACTATGATAAATTGTATGCCCACGTTACCAGATCATATTCACTTATCTCCACATGGCAACCCTGGGGTAAATCAGGGTTGGGTGTGGTTTTACAGCTGTCATTTAGCGAATGCTCCATCAAAGCACTCCGCATATAAATGACATGTCATAAAGTCATGAAATGATGATGATGTGATGACATTGTAAATCTCTGATGGCGGCCATCGAGAAAATGTCGTGTTTGGGCTTAATTTTAGTGATATACCTAACTCTAAAATTTAAAAAATATGTTTCCTCTAACATTCGATTGCTTATTATTTTTAAACGGCTTAACCAATTTTGATCAAATATAGCTAAAAACCATCTCAATTACGTCAGGTTTTTAACAAATAAAACTGCAACGAAATCAGTAAATTCGTTTTGGAGCTACTATGCCACAGACAGACACACAGTAGAAATCTGTTTTATCAACAAAAAAAACAGTAGGGTCTTCGTTTGTCCAGTTTCTCATTTGGGGTACGATAACTTGTTTTCGCATTTGCCTGTGATATGCCACTTCGAAAATATTGTGATAAAACAATTCTTCTAACAAAGTAGCTGATGGAAATATATTTTCAACTAGTATTTTTATAATTTGTAATCGTCTATTCCTCAAAATCTCTAAAACCATTAATCATGAATTAAATTTCCTTATAAACAACACTGACCTACCCCAAAACCGGGTATAACGGAACTTTTCATCCGGATACACCCGGTTACTTGCCCCACCGGTCGATAGCCCTCGGGACCTCTTGACAACATTTACCCCGGAAAGCCGGCTGGTTCATTGAGTTACCGATTTGTTTTCATGTTCAAGATTTCATTTCAATTTGCTTCGTTATGTTCCACTGAATTTTCCGGGATGTAGAGAATATTGTGCTCCTATTCCAGTTTATAACTTACTAGAGGATGCCTCAGATTTATTTCCCCTGGGAATTTCGTAGAATTTGTCTTTTCCTCGCCTTCTTTACAATAGGAACCTTTTTGTCGAATTTTACCTTTCTCGGTCCAAGCGTTTGGGCTGGGCGTTTATGAATCAGCGAGGCAGGACCTGCAATTTGATACACGTATCATAATCATTCTCAAATTTTAACCATTGTGTTTATCGGAGATAATTGCACAGAAAATTTTATTGGTTTCCTTTACCAATTTTTTTCCAACATGGACAGTCTGGAAGAGATCGCTGCTTAGAGAAAAGACAGCCGTTCCGAGTGTTAGTACGTTATTTTGACCATTTGTTTAAACGTCATTTTCTAAATAATTTTGTTCCATGCTGTGAAAGGAAGAATTATTTATACTCAAGATCTAAGATGTTTTTTTAATATTAAACAAAAACTTTATATTAAAAAAAAGTCAGCATATAGAAATATGTATCAATTTACTAATCATCTAATTCGGCTTGTAATCGATTTAATCAACAAACGCAATAACGCAAACACTAATTTGTTAATGAGTTAAATTTCGCCTTATTTCTAAACGTAGCTTAAAACGAAATGACAGTTGAGAGCCTCGTGGAAGCGATTAAAAATATTTCTTATTTCCTTATAAATAAGAAATGTTATTACACGCTCCTGTGACGCTCTTACTGTCACTTTTGAAAATTACGTTTATAAATGAGGTGGTTTGTAAAACATCTCTTTAAAAGTAAAATTAAATGAGGAAAAACATCGTGTTACAAAGATGAGTAACTGATATTCTTCCGAGAACTATCCATTGTTGTTGTTATCTCTTAGTCACATTTTGTAAGACGTAATATTGAGTCGTCAACAAAGTGTTACAAACCTATTTCTAAAGGCTATTCAGACAAATGTAAAGACTATCCCTGACCTATGCTAAAGGATTGTTCGTTCGCTCCCACGTACGAGGAATAAATCTACCCGGGTAAACTCGGATTTTATCTTATGCCCGGGGGAATGCCCTGGTCGACAACTTGTCCTTTCACCCTGTGGTTCACTTATCTACACTTATCGGCGTGTTTGGGGTCTTTATTTGTGTTTTGTCCGGATATATTTTTAAAGAGTTCCGCTTGCGACTTTACTGATTCATGAATGTACAGACAGCAGCACGTCAGTTTATCCATTTGCACGAACGAAAGCCGGCCTATTACGAACGAGATAAGGGCGACGTCAACTCGTATGGCCTGATCTGCTACCGTTTGTACTACGTAGTTTGTTGCATTCTTTAACGATGTTAAATTACTCGATTCTGTTAGTAACTACCTACACACGACAACACTTCAGATTACACATGCTGACCTTAGCTTTTATCTCGTTTTTAGTGGTCAAGGTCAACATATCTAGTCTGTTGTGCTATTGTGTGTACAATCATGGACTCTGTTTGGGCACAGCAATGGAGGAAAGAGATTTCATAGTTCATGTTTAGATTTTTTTTCTAGTTTACAAGATTCCATTGCTCCCCAAAGGCCTAAAAAAAAAATGTATCCAGTCATTTTTAAAGTGTGTTTGGTCACCTAAAATCTTAAAGATTTTTTTTGGTATGAAAGAGACAATCAATAATTAAGTACTTATAGAGATCAAGATTTGAGTCTCCATCTGTAATTCGGGATCTAGATATGAAGTGACTAGATTAACTTGACACTTAATTATCCTAGGGCTTAGTTAAGACCTAATTCACAAAAAACTAATTCCTGTCTGTCTGTTTCCAGGTCTTACAAGACATCAAGGTAAATATGAGTTTATGTCTCTTTCCTTCGTAGAATACTCACCTATTTCTGTTTCTTTCGCACTTGTTTCTTCTTTTGCACGTTTTATGCTCCTTTTGTCTTGTGACAGCTGTAGACAGTTTTTTTGTTTTAATTCCGGCTTCTTCTAACATATTCTTTTTATCAGGGTTTCAACACTTACTTAATTTTTTGTAGACTTGTAGAGCTATTAATTTATTGTCTAGATTCTAGCTTTGTTTGTTGAACTAACTAATTAGTGTAGTATTTTTAAAACCTTTAACCATGTGAGGGATATTCACAAATAATGAAAACCCACACGCATGACGTAATGTGCTTAATAACTAACGGAATGAGAAATTTCACTGACTTGAAGGATCTATAGCTCAGTTGGTTAGAGCACCAGGAGATGTAATCCTTGGGTCGTGGGTTCAAGTCCCATTCGCGCCGAACATTTTTCTTTTTTTAATTTTTTTTTAACTTATTTGTTTTCTTTCGTATGTTCACTTATGGCCTAAGGCAGTAACTTACAGACCACTGACTCCTATGTGTCAAAACAAGGACGTCAACCTTCAATGGTATTGACAACCATCAGATGATAGCTTTGGTTATTCGGTTCTTGGTATTTTTTTAATTTTAATCTTAGGTTTCTTGAAAAATTACGGCTAGGAAATGAAGCTTGGCAGTAAATATATCTATAGGGCTTTTTTTTTACCAGCCCATATTGGGCACGGGCCTCCCTTCGAAGCACGAAGGGGATTTAGGCCATACGTAGTCCACCACGCTGGCCCAATGCGGGTTGGTGGACCGCTCGTCTTTCGAAAATGATTTTTTCTTGGACGGGCGGGTTTCATCACAGTGTTTTTCTTCACCGTTGAGCAAGTGACTATTAGAAATCCGTAGTTACATAAATCCAAAAAGCCGAATTTAGTGGTACAAGCCCGCACCAGGATTTGTACCAACTGGGCTATAACCTACAGGGCTTTAAAAAATATAAATAAATATGTACTTAGTTAAAAATTTGCAGAGAAAGTAGCCTTTTCTGGCTCTATTATAACCTTGATTAAAATCTGTGTAATTAATATCCAAATAATTATCAGCAACATCAATACAACTATCCACCGTGTGGTGATCGGTTTAGAATAGCACCACCCCATCTCTTTCCGTGGGTGTCGTAAGAAGCGACTAAGGAAACACAAATGAGACCTGCCTCCTATTAATCCATCCCAGGCAACGACACCTCAATTTGTTCTGAATCTGAGGTATCGTCCTATGGTCTCATGCGGGGTGGTAGGCTCTGTGAAGGGCCGTCTGGTTCGCGACCACCCTCCTACCGAAGTCCGACGCCAAACAGCTTGCTGTGTTCCGTTGGTGCGTGGGAGTACCAGTGCCTGAATAGGCATTTTCTGGGTTAACTCGCTCCATCGTCGACCTCATCTATGACCTTGGTCAAGGTTGAGGTCAAGAGTTAACCCATCTTATCATAAAAAAACTATTTATTCAGTTTTTTTTCTAAATTATGAACTCAAGTATTGACCTTTTTATTCATCATTGGTTATGATCAGTAATCTATCACAATTTATAAAAGTGAAAACCGAGCGTTTTTGTGAAGCATTAAATCCTACCCATGTGCAATTTACATTACATACGCTCACGCCTGTAATCCCTAACGGGGTAGGCAGAGCATCAGTGGTTCAGAACCACTTGATGCCACGTTTGACATACTTTCTGAGGGTTATTAAATGATGTATGTGGTGAGAGGTTGTCAGCCTTTCGCCCACAATACGCCAAAACCCTCGCGTCCCTATTACTGACTTTTACAGTATGCCTGGGAAGAGTTGGCAGCTGGTACCTACTTACATTCTAAGTTTTTCTTTCACTCCCAGTCCAGCGTGGAAGAATGTTTTATTTCATTAACTTTAAGTCTCAAACAAATGACATCCACAATGACGTCTGAAATTCGTGAAATAACTAAGACACATCCGTGAAGGTTCGATACGTCGGGGTGGTCTAAGAGGGAGGGTGGGGGGAAACGGTCGATGGGTCACCGACCCCGGGGTTCCAACAGCCCCTCCCCACCTACTTACTTATTTATTAAAATTTCGTACTTTGTTGCATCGCAATTTGTAAGAAAGTTTAATTTTACAATTCTCCAGCTTTACCCGTCTTCAAGGGTGCTTTGCCAATTTCGTGGCAACTTTTTGGGGTAATTAGATTGTTAGTTCCGTTGCAGTCTTTGCTTTGGTAATTTGTTTGTTTTACTTATTCTTGAATTCTTTTGAGATATTATCATTATTTTTAGCAGAAATATAAAATTATGTTCGAATTATATCAAGGAACAAAAGAGGTTTGTGTGGTTTCTGCCAACCCCAATAGGAAATGACCTTATGTACTTACGTTACAATAGATAGATTGTGTTGAGGCATTACATTATGTAGTATAATAACGGGATAACTCTACTTAGTGTCGAAATTTCTAAAATGGCCACGTGGCCTTTCGTGACCAATTGTATTCACCTAGCCTGCCTGATCCCACTATTCCCACTGCTGGGCAAAAGATTTGAGATATACTGCAAACATAACGTTAAGGCGGATTCTGCTTTTACCAAAAATCTTGCTGATGTCTAACGAAAAGGTGATGCTATTCTATTCAAGAAAGGAAAATCCTATCTTAGTGGATTCCTTTAGAAGCTCTGAACCAACCTCTTTCAGAACGTTACAAAATGTAGTATATGTATATTTTTTGTGTTAGAAAACTCTTGGAAATTAGGAGTGCTCCTTGATTTCCAGGGCTTTTTCATTTTGTAAGTCTTCTACGAGGCTGTCATGTCATGATATACCTAATTGAACACCCCAAGCCTCACCAAAATCGAGATTTAAAAAATCATTGATGAATACAAATTTCGCGTCTCAACGACCAGGCTAGGCTTTAGAATAGAATAGAATATAATATAATAGAAAAATCTTTATTTTATAGGACATTCAGGATGTCACTTAAAACAAGTCAAGCGTTGTGGCTGTTTGACTTGACAGCCACAACAAAGACTTTTTTAAATGTATGTACCTACTTATAAATAGAATAATTACCAAATAAATACTCAATAAGAATAAGTAATTTTTATTGAGTTTCAAGTAAACTCTTCAAAAAATGTTATCTTTTAAACAATTTTCAAAGATTTCACGGTTTTACAAAACTTAATTGATCGGGCAATGCACTGATAACAATGTCTCAACGTAGCAACCGATAGGCGCAGTTATTTTCAACTTTACCAACAACCAATCGCACTCCTAAAACAAAGGTATAAAGTTCAAAATTGAACCAATTTTATGTTATCTAAAATCCCTTTCTTGCTCGTAAGTGCGTCCTTTTCCTACGACAATCGCCAACGGAGATTCTATTTACAAAACATTGGAGGCGACGTTGCCGCTGCGTCGGCGCAGATGACGTCACGCACGCATGCGCCGTATCGCTCCGTCTCTTTCTAAACATAGTTCCAATTATTGAAGGTCGGACTTTATAGTGGTTCGGGTTTGTGAAATATTTTGTTATTTCGAAAAGTAGAACTCTACTAAATGTCGAAGAAGTCTTTTAGTTCTATTTTACTCTTCGAGGAGTAAATTAGGTATAAATTCTTGGTAAGTAAATCAGATGAGGTAACGGCGGGGTTAACATTTGAAAAATCTATAAAATGTAGGTCCTGCCTGCCTGGCTCACTGACTTTGTCAGCCCAAACCTAGAAAGCTGAAAATTTGCACAAAGGTTCTTTTAATTTAAAGATAGTCAAGGAAGGAATAAGGAATATTTTTAACAAAATTCCTACAGAACGAAGTCCCGTGTTAGAAATAACACCAAGAGAAAATGACAGAGTAGGTACTAGGTATACAGACAGAAATATAGCAAGTTCTCTATAATTGCCAATTTTCTGAAAAAAGAATGAATTTGAGGGTAATTAATAAGAGCGATTAACAAACCTTATTGCAGTACAGAGGACCGCACTCATCAGGTAACCACATGCATGCACTCTGTGCTGTTACGATAAGAAATGTTTTGCAATGAAAATGGAGTAATTTAACCTAATGCGCTGGTCTCTGTACAATACTGTACATTCTAATCTAACCATGTGCGTCCTGAGTGGCCCCTTATAAGACACAGTCAGAAACATTCTGAAAAACATGTGTAGATATTGAATGTATTGTCATTCATTTTCCACAGATTCTTCAAAGTCCGAGAGAAATTCTTCTGGATGGCCTTGCTACATCCTCAACTAACATCTTTCCCTTGAGCTAGATTGTGGTCAAGAGCAAAGTTCTACAAAAAAAATCGGCAATACTCTCAAGTTTCTTAACTGACTCTTAAAGTATGCCAGAGGATCGCTTGCGTGGAAACAGTGACGTTTGATGGAAGGTTTCAATAAACTTCCATTACATTATCTATACAAATTCATATCATAATTATTAATATCTAGCCACGCGACAAAAACAATAACAAACCTTTAAAAAAACAATGTGTTTAAATTCTAGTTCATTCCACTTCCTTGTTTTGACTCGATTATTATTAAAATAAAACTGCGCCATCGCTTAATGGGTAGCGGGTTTATTTCGTAATCAAAGTACCGAGTTTAGCCCTGCCATGTCCCAATGACGCTTTTACGATAAAGGACACCTGTGAGCAAGCTTTACTCGCTTGCAGGAATAGCTCCACCTGTCTTAAGAAGTGATACCGCTTGTGCTACGGAACGCTTAAAGTCACTGGCCAGCACACATAATCAAAAATATCTCCACGTTTCAAAACAAAAATTACCTTAAAAAATCCATGTGAAGAATTCCGAAAACTGAATGGAGATCAACAATTTCATAGGTAAAGACCTAAACGATAATGACATCTTCAAATATCACCGAAATCAGAAAAGGGATCACCGAAAACTGAAGACTCTACTGTAATTAAATGAACTGCCAAATCCTGGGCATCTGCTCCACTAATCAATGTCATCTTAAAGGCGATCACGGTTGAACGACAATGGGGACCATTTTATCCGTTCAGGTGGTGAAATTCAGAACTATCGGAACCTCATAATTTTTTTGACAGCCACCCTGACCAGCAGCGCCACCGCCAAGCGAACGTTATATTGCAAACGACTTAGCAACTTGACATTCAGTTGGCGGTGGCGCCGTCAGTCAAAGCAGCCGTCTAAAATTTGTATGTTTATATGTCTGTTAATAGGCTCGCTGAACAAACCATATACCTATTTTAAGACGATTTCTGTGGCCGGTTTAGATTTAAAGACTCATTTCTTATTCATGGACCAAATGAGTCTTAAAATCTAAACCGACCATAGAAGTCATCTTAAAATAGGTATATGGTTTGTTCAGCGGGCCTTTTAATAGATATATTTTGGATAGTTCTTAATTTCGCCACCTGAATGAATAAAATGGCGACCATTGTCATTCCACCGCCATTGAGACCCCCAAAAGCGCTAGAAAGAAGGGACACTAGCTCACCTGACTGACTTGGCCTACCATCGCATCAAATGTTTGGATATAGCCGAGGAAGTTTCCAAAACACCAGGGAATTAATAGCTACTGTTGGTGCAATCATCAGTTGCTATTTAATAAACATGTACCTAATGTTATTGCACAGTAACATAACAATGGAAAAGTCATGTTATTAAATATTCGATTTGTCTGTCACTTGTATAGAGAGTGAAATTCGAACTTAGACACAGAATTCATTGATTGATTGATGAAATGAGAATTTCTAGGTATTACATTTTGGTTACTTTAAAATATCAAAAATTAGGGATATTGAATCGGGCAATATTCTGCGATATCCTAGTTGGTAATGAGCCAGATCTGTTACCGGAAGGTTGTGGGTTCATCCTGGTGCCATTCTGTATCACTAAATTCGTCTTTTCGGATTTATGTATGGATTTTTCATCAATTCTTACTTGCTAAGCGGTGAACCCGGACGTCTAAAAAATATTGTGTATTCGCTTGGCGCGCGGTCCACCAGCTCGCACTAGGCCAGCATGGTGGCCTATGGCCTAGAACCATTTCACGTCACATTTGACATTTATTCTGAGGGTTATTAGATGGAACATGAGTATAATGGTAATAGATTGTCAGTCTTTCGGCCTCGATACAACAAAACCATCGCGTCCCACTTACTAGCTTCTACAGTAATGCCTAGGAATAGTCTAGCATAGTTTTCTTTCACTCTCAGTCCAGCGTGGAAGTTGAAAGACATACATACATACGCTCGCGCCTGTAATCCCTAACAAGGTAGGCAGGGCCATGGACCAATAAACAATAGGGGCATATTAAGGCGACTGCTGCACCCGATAAAGGCAGCACACATAGGAATAGTGCCATCTCCGTCTCTCAACAGGCCTGGGCCGGCAGTGCGAACAGTGTCGATACAGGAAGTTTACGGACTATGAAAGCGTGCGTGCGTAAAAACATGTTCGAAAGTTAGAAAAATGAGATTTGTGGAAAGGTAACAGCTTAATTCGAAAAATGCGTTAACTACTTATCGAGAGTGTTCAATCACGAACATTTTGATAGCAAATTCAAGTTCCTGTGTGCATTTTACTATCGTTTTTACACCTTAAAAGATACACAATATTAGGTATTTAGAGGTGACTTTGTGAGCTTTTTCTATCGAACCAGAAGTGCTGAATCATGTTTTCAGCAAACTACTTATCTAGTTTATGTCCTGAATATTACCGTAGTATTTTTTTCTTCGATTTAATGCAGTGCGTCATGCTTATCTACGCATCATAAAATCGTAATTTAGGTGCTGTAGTCGCCTTAAGGCCTTAAAAAAATGTGAGAGTTATCAGATGGAACAATTTGTATAAAGAGATGTGGTCAGCCTTTCGCCCATGATACAGCCAAACCCTCACATCCCACTTACAAACTTTTACAGTATTATGTACCTGGGAAGAGCAAGGTAACTTTTTCTTTCACTCCTAGTCCAGCGAGGAAGTTGAAAGACATGCTAAATGAAAAGGAAGGCAAAACCCAATACCGTCGAAAAACCAATCACAAACCGTCCGGAAAATACCTGCAGCATAGTAATACAAGTAAAAAAACAAACAGAACGACGGAAGTAATCAATTCCGAACATAATAGATTCAGAGCGGGAAGGTTAAGGATCAATAGGGGTACAATGGCGGGCCTTCGCGTTTTGTTAGCTGTTGTGGCGTCTTAGAAGCATTGTACATACAATGTTATTGGAACATGTTATGCTAGGATTTTATTTTAGCTTTAAATTAAAACTTCATAATTTCTTCTTTCTTCTTAATCGACTTCTAAAACGGAGGGGGCTCTATGTTCGACTTTGTTTTTTTTTTACTTTTTCTTATTTACATGTGTCTGATTTGTGGAGCGATTTTAAAATTCTTTTTTTATTTGAAATAGGTTGTCCCATTGTCACCAAAATAAATCTACTCGTAGATCTGATGATGAAATTCCAGAGAAATCGAGGGCAGCCCATTGATTTAAAATAAGTACATTGTCATAAATAACAATATTATTTTCCTACACTAAAAATAGTTTAAAAAATCGACGTTTGGTAGGCCATACGTACCGCCCCGCACCGACTTCAAACAGATGAGTAGGTAACGCATATAGTAATAATCTAATAATGTCTTTATTTTTCGCTTTTTATTTTTGAAGTCGGTTTTTTTTTTCTCGTCTGTGTATTCGGAATAAGTTTGACCATGGTCCAGGTTTTGGCAAATGACCTTTAAAATCCTGATAAGAGGAAAACCTGACCGGATTGGACCATATATAGTTACACTATTACACATTTAGTCTCCGAAATGCTCAGGTTTTACTAACGATGTTTTCCCCGACTGATGTACATACGGCAGCACATAAGACTATAGATGTTATCCTTGGCGTCGCCCTTATGTCGTTCGTAATAGCGTCGGCTTTCGAAGTGCAAATATGTGATTATGAAGTGCCGCTGTCTGTATATACGCGGCTTAAAGGACAGAAATGCCACTATTCCCTAGATAATACCTTTTGGCTTTATCAAAATTTTCCCGTCTAGCTACAATTTTGAAAATTCTGTTTTCAACCAAAATACTTGTGGAATTTAGCTCTCGCCATTCATTATAATCTCACAATGGTGGGGAGGTAAAAATACTTTTGTGTCCATGTGAAAACATGGATTTTAACGAAAAATTCCGCCAGAGGGCGCTGACATGTAAACATCGGCTCTGTAGTGTTTTTGTTTTAAATAAAATCAAATGCGATTATTATAGACTTTTTCTATTAAAAAAACAATTTACCAGTGACAAATTACATCAGCGACTATAGTAGCGACAAAAATACGTGCGTTTAGTGGCTATAACTGTTACAATTAATTTGAACTACGTGCAAATAGCATCGAAATTAAACTGTGCGAAACAAACCTATAGTATAACATGTGATAGTGATAAATTAGTGAAAATCAATATGATACCTTGTTGGAATTAAGGATTTAAATCGCAAGTATAAGTAATATTAAGTTAATTTGTTATGTGTTAATTTATTCACAAAAAAATTTTACTTTTGTACCGACATTACATTAAAATTGGATCCTGACGCTTAAGAATAGCAAAAACACAGAACTAGATTGCTCGGTAACTTTTGACAGGAATATCAAAAATGTCTAATAAATGTGAAAAATGTAAGAAACTACTACCAAAAAAACAATTTGTTACGTGTTCAGCATGTAATAAAAGTTATGATATTGATTGTGCTGGATTAGAAAAGCTATTCTTTATAATGGGAGATGATGGTAAAAACAACTGGAAGTGTAGAATATGTTGGGAGAAAGCCGGTTTACCAAGTAAGGAAATAATTACATCTACGCCCACAGCAGAGCATGTAACTTACCGGAAAAAGTTCAAGATTAATATTCCTACGTCAAACTCTTATGAATCATTATCCGATAAAGAATCTGAAAGTGAAGATGAATTTTCTTCCTTTCATAACGATATGGATATTAATAAAAGTGCTCAAAGTGAAGACATTATTGAATTAAAGAAAATTGTATCAAGCTTACAAGAACAACTTATAGCTGCAGATAAAGAAATAGAAAAGTTGATTTCGGAAAATAGAACATTAAAAAATCAAATAACAGAGAATGACAACAAAAAAGAAAAGTTAACTCGAGTATGTGATTCCAGATCTAAAAAAACTGAGACTCAAAACAAAATCGACATAAATCAAACTCAGCCAAAAGAGGATACGGAGAAAACTAAAGAATTAAGAATGCAAAACGAATCAGAAATAAAACAACATTCCGAAGTAAATACAAATGAAACTAAATCAAAACCAACTATTTACATTTTAGGGGATCAACAAGTGAGAGGATTAGCCACATTAATGATAAAAACAAGGACTGGGAAGTGGAGCGATATCTACAACGTGTCGAGTATGATTAAAACGCATGCTACATCTGACAAGATATTATGTGAGGTCGAAACTCTTTCGAAGAAGTTGAGAAAAGATGATGTGGTAGTTCTATCTGTTGGTTCTTACGATAAAAACCCAAACCTTTGTTATTACCAACTCAGCAATGCATTATTTTTATTAAAAAATTGGTCAGTTTTTTTGTTAAGTGTAAAAACGAATCCATTCTTAAATACAAATTTACTAAATAATGGATTACATATGCTAACAAAGGCTTATGAAAATTGTAATTACATAAATATTTCTAAAAATTATAATGCTCTTAGATTTAATTCGGCGTTAAAAACTATTTGCTTGAAAGTTAACCAAGAAATTGATTATTTACAATATGAACAAAGATTTCTCATAAAAGGAAAGAAATCATCAGAAATTAAATTTAAGCAGAATATTATACAAGATAAAAATATAGCGAAAAAAGGGACAATTCCTTATTATTTTAAACCAGTACCAATTACATCCACGAACATAAACAAAGACAATCACGATAAGGAAAAAACTTGTTTTCGTCCCAATTGTAAATAAAACTAAGGAAAATATTATGACCCAGTCTAATTTGCATGGAAAACGTAACAACACATGTTTTAATATTGTTAACAAATTGACGATTTTTCATCAAAACATTGCCGGTGTATGTAAAAAGATTGATTTTCTTAATCTTAGCTTATTTGATCTAAAAACTAGTGGTACGGAGGTTGATATAGTGTGCCTTACTGAGATATTTATAAAGAGTGGTACGGAAGCAAATATTCAACTTAGTAACTATAAATTAGTAGCGTCTTACTGTCGAGGAAAAAGCAGAGGTGGAAGCTGCATTCTTGTAAATAAGGCGCTTCAATGTAAGTCATTAGAAACTTTAAGTAATTTAGCAGCAAACTTCTATTTCGAATGTTGCGGCATAGAAGTTGTAGGATTGAACCTTGTGGTTGTGAATATTTATAGGACGCCAAATCCAAAGAAGGCTCATGTAAAGGTCTTTCTGCACAAACTTGACAAACTTTTACACATTTTGAATGATAAATATAAGAAGAAAAAAATTGTCGTCTGTGGCGATTGGAACATAGATCTTCTTAAACAAAATTTTGCGTCCAGAGAGCTCTTATCTGTGCTTCACAATCATAATTTCAATGCACACATTGTAGTTCCAACTAGGAAAAAAGCATGCATTGATCAAATCGCAAGTAATTTAAAAGTTGTTGAGTCTGCTGTCCACCAGTTAAATCTTTCTGACCATGAAACAGCCCAAACGATTACTTTTAAAACTGAAAATAAGCAAAAATCTATTATAACATGGTTCGAATTCAAGCGCGACTTTAGCAACGACAATTTTAGGAAATTTATTAATTGTATATCTGCACTCTCATTTTCCGAGGTCTTCGAGTGCAAAGACGTTCAGGAAGCATTTAAGAAATTCTATCAAGTGATGTGCATGTTTTATAATTTATGTTTTCCACTAATTCGCGTAAAAATAAATAATAGATTTAATAAAATAAAGTGGTTATCCAAAGGTCTAAAGAGATCTTGCAAAACTAAACGTAAATTATATTTTAATAATGAACCTAAAGACTATGTTAAAAAATACTGTAAAATTTTAAAAAAGTGTATTGACGTATCGCATCGAATAATTAACAAGAAATATATAGATAAAAATGGACGTAACCCTAAAGCAGTATGGAACACTATTTCCACAAGTGTTTCTAATAATATCCATAATAATGACATTAATGCAATTAATTTAAACGATGTAAGTATCAATGACCCACAATTAATTTCTGACATTTTCAATAATTTTTTTATTCAATTGACTAATAATAATTTTGACATAAATAGAAACCGAATAAATTTAATACCCAATAGTAATAACACAATTTTTCTGAAACCCGTTGATGACAAAGAAATCTACAGAATTTTAATGTCATTAAATAACAGCAATTCTTGTGGTTTTGATGAATTAAGCACGAAAGCCTTAAAGCTATGCGCAATTTATATATCAGCCCCCTTAACGCATATTATAAACTTGTCTTTTATACAGGGACATTTTCCAGAGTCACTTAAGCTGTCTGTAGTTAAGCCGCTTTTTAAAAAAGGAGATAAATTAAATCCTAATAACTACAGACCTATTACACTAGTGCCAATCCTTTCTAAAATATTAGAGAAAGCTATGTTCAGCAGATTAATCAATTTTTTCACGAAACATAGCATACTGCGACCTGAACAATACGGATTTCGCAAAGGAAGATCTACGACATTAGCCTGCTTCAATCTGATAAAAATGGTAGCAGAGAGTATTAATAATAAAACTCGTATTATGTCGGTGTTTCTTGATATGAGTAAAGCATTTGATTTTGTTAACCATGATCTATTATTAAATAAGCTGGAAAGGTACGGGGTTAGAGGTAGAGCTCATGATTGGTTACTTAGTTATTTAAAAAATAGAAAGCAATACACAGAAATATCCCAGATTACTATGAATAATAATACTGCAGTAAAAAAGAAATTTAAATCTAACCATATGGTCAACAATAGCGGTGTCCCACAGGGGAGTGTCCTCGGCCCTTTACTTTTCCTTATCTATATTAATGATCTTCCCCTTGCTACCTCAGAAAAAACAATTTTATTTGCAGACGATACAACTCTCATTATAAAATGTGATAATAAAAATGTATATGAAGCTAAAATAAATAAGGCTTTATCAGACGTAATGAATTGGTTGTCTGATAATAATTTACAAATAAATATAGAGAAAACTAAAATTATGCAATACTTATCATACAACTCAAATGCTTTCCAATTACAAGTCCAATATAATAATAACTTGATACATCAATCGGATAAATTTAAATTTTTGGGAATACACATCGACAAACATCTGAACTGGAAAGGTCACATAGATTCTGTTTGCAGTAGGTTGGATCGATTCGTGTTTGCCTTAAAACGCGTCAGACAGACAGTTTCTAAACAGGCAGCACTGACAGCTTATCACGGATATGTTACATCTGTCCTGACTTATGGACTAATATTATGGGGTAATTCAGTTGAATTCAATAGGGCATTCGTTATGCAGAAGAAATGTATACGGGCTATAAGTAATTCCTGGTACCTAGATAGTTGTAAGCCACTTTTTATGAACCTGAGAATTCTTCCTCTACCTTGCTTATACATACGGGATCTGTGTTGCTTCGTAAAGTTGCATCCTGAATATTTTAAAAAAGTCACAGAAGTAAGTAACCGGCAAGTTAGGTCTATGTACAAACATAAGTTATATCAGCCCCCGAGCCACTCCTACATGTACCAGAAGAACGTATATAACATGTGCATTGTATTGTATAATAATATTCCTGACGAATTTAAAACTTTAGATAGTAAGATTTTTAAAAGGAAAATAACTAGTTGGCTGCAAGAGAAATGTTTTTATAGTATTAAAGAATTTTTAGAATATAAATAAAAATGTAGATACTCGTAGTTACTTAATTTATGACATTTGCACACCTGCCTGCAGGTTGGATACATGAGTCGAAATATTATCAACTCCATCTAGATCTTATAATCATTTACTGTGTTCATGCAAATAAATTGTTCTTCTTTATTTTAATATGAATATTTTCCCCTTATATTTCCTCTTTTCACGAATAAAATCATTCTAATGAGCGATTTTTATCGTCTCTGGCGCAGTTTTCATGAAATACTGCTTTTCCCAGCTCTTTTATTTGCATAAATATTCTCAATTCTTTCGTGTTTTAAAAGCTTAGGAGTTTTAATGGTCTCACACATATGGTTTAAAGAATTATGATCTGTATTTTAATGCGAAATCCCGTTATTTAAATAAGCAAAAAAAATTTACGGATAGAAAAATTTTCGGTGCGGATGAGGACTTGACCCACGACCCCAGGATTAAATCTCCTGGGGCTCTAGCCAACTGAACTACCGTGCCTTCAAGTCTCATTCCCTTACCAAGCAATTACGTTGTGCGAGGTTAGCGCCATCTGTGTCTCGTCGGAGAACTACATACTCATACCACATCATTCAAAGTGTATTGTGACAAGGGCGAAACCTATTTAACGATTTTTAATTCTGTGTTTTTAATACTTTCAGTCTTATTGACGTTAACAAGATCGGCATTATATTTAAAGAAGCTTTGGTTTTAATTAAAATTTTTGCATCTATGTGCAAGACTAGTATCGGATATTTTTAGATTTTTCAAGAACATTTTGAAAAATAATAAACGTAGTTTGAAAGATAGTAGGATACAGAAACTATGATTTGTGCTACCTATGGTTTTCGAGCCATATTCAAATATTGGCCCAATATATGGCAATATTTGAATATTTTCGTTTACTAATTCATTCGTTTTTGCCATGTTTTTGTCCCCCAAATAACATCACAATGACAAATATCTATCTATTGTACAATAATTTGTCGCAAGAACATGTTGTTTGTTACAATAACATGAAAGACAATTTAATTACTACACCACAAAAAAATACATTAAGGATGAGAATCAGCCCATAAAACTGAACAACTGTCCCCAAACAACATATACTATTTCTTAGTAGAAATAAGAAAAAAAATTTTGCCTCTCCTTACAATTTGGGCAATCAACATTTGCCTTTGTATGGGAAATCATATGTAGATAAACTTTATTGCTTCTTCAATTTGTAACATTGTACAATGTTCTCATAAAATTTTAAAAAAGTTAGCGAAATATGTGATGTAGAAGCAAATAGGGTACAGCACTCAGCATACTTGCTGTCTATGACAGACAACAAACTGATTTTCAGCTGTGATTTTCAGATTACATTTTTTTCGCGCGTACCTGCAGTTAAAGCAAAAATGTAATGAAGTAACTTATCAGAAATGTGTACCAGCTTTTGTGTGTGTTCAAGTGAAATTGTGTAAGTGCTTGTAAGTTGAGAATTTGTCACATAGGATAGTCTTTTTTGAGAATTTAATATGGATTCCTTGGGGAAAGTTGTTCAGTTTCATAGGGAAAACCACCCTCTCAAGTTTCGCTAACTAATATAAAGTCACCCCAGAAACATAACAGGAAAACTATCGATCGATGTAATTTTTGGGTGATTCTCGAATAGAACAGAAACTAAGGCAGTGACCTAATTAGATAGTATTATCAGATAGCTTGCCTTCCTTTAGGTGATTAATCAACACCATGGTGCTACGGTATCGTGGAGGGAAGTCGTATTATTGAGCTGATTTTCTTTTGTTTTTCGAAGTGAAAGTCTTTTATTTTTTTCTTTGTACCGATAGTATAGTTTCCTAATGTGATTTTTTACATCTTTATTAATTTGTCAAAGCTTGGATAATTTCAATTCCTTCCATGCTGGACTGGGAGTGGGAGTTCCAGCTACCGACTCTTCCCAGGTATACAGTAAAATTCTGTAAGACGGATGCGAGGGTTTTGCTGTATAATGGGCGAAAGGCTGACCAACTCTCTCTATTACACAACTTGTTCCATCTGGTGACCCTCACAATTTGTGTCAAACGTGGCATCAAGAACCACTGATGCTCTGCCTACCCTGTTAGGGATGGTGAGCGTGATTCACATCCTTAATTTTCGCTAATTTACAGTCACCCAATATGCGATACTTTCGCGGCTCTTTCAAGAAACACTGAAAGCGCCCTCTATTGATATATTTCCTCAATTAAACATTGGTATTATGATCTACTAGCTTTCCGTTCGGGTCTTCGATCCTAGGAATTTATGAAAATTATGTAGTCTAGTGTGTAAGGGTGTCAGCTACCTCTATACCAAATTTTATTAAAATTGGTCCAGTTGTTTAAGCGTTAAAGAGTAACACACATCCACTCATCCAACCATACATCCATCCATACATCCAACTAACAAACTTTCGTGTTTATAATATTAGTAAGGATGGCTGTCATTCTAAAAATCCTCTTGAAAGTCCCGGACCGTGGAATGGAGTCGTCCCATTTGAGCCGTTGCCAAAAGATCAAAAGAGGCGCGCCCTTGGCCGAAAGCTGCCAATAACCGAACGTGTGGGGAAACTGTATTGTTGCTAAGGTGATTTTTTATTAGTTCGATTTACTGTTTTAGAGAGTGACCGTCTTATTGATTGGAAGATGTCAAATTGTCCGCTGCTGGACTTTAGCCTCCTAAAAGATCCATATTGATCGGTATGTTTAGCGACTTTCCGTAATCTTTGACAATATTTTTGAAGGACATAATTGTGTTGGTCTTCTAAGCTTTCACTCCCAGAAAGAAACACTTACTATGTGCTAGCTGCCAACTCTTCCCAGGCTAAAAGCTAGTAATTGGCCACTTAGAGAGTTTTGTGTTGTGTGTGAAAGGCTGAAAACCTATCATCACTGTACTCACATGTTCCATATAATAACCCTCAGAATGTCAAATGGGGCGTCAAGTGGTTTTAGAAACACATGTCGTCCTGCCTACCCTGACAGGAATTATAGGCATGATGGAATCATGGTGGAATAACGGAATTATTCCACCATGATTCCATCATGCCTATAATTTCATAAAAAACGTGTTACTTACTTAAAATATTGTAAATGAGTAAATAACTGTTTTTGTCTATATTTCTGCTCGCAAAGGTGCAGTCTAGCAAATCTCCATTCGTATTTAATTAAACTCATAAATATTGGTAATAATTATTTAATTATATGTATGTATATTACAATTTTTCAATTCAATTCACGCTACCTGCTAATATAACACAACACTATAACATTCTCAAAACCAATTAAAACCCAAATGAAATGGATCATTAAAGTCTAATGAGCTATACAAGGCCAAAGCAAATGGGGACACTATAAAATAAACCCTATTACAAGTGAATAGTGACGTAAATGATTGAATATGGAACGAGTCGGTCCAGAAAAAAATTAATCAGGGCAATGGATACCTATGTAAGCAGATACTGTTTATTTTACTAACTAAAAGCGCTTTTTATACCCTCTTTTACTTTGACAAAGTTTGGGAAATACTGACATAATTGCCTCTTGGGTTTGAAGTTTGAGCGGATCCGATTTTGAAGTTGGGCGGCGAATTAGTGGTTTTGGCTATACATTTTGTGAGGATGGGATGGACGTTTGTTATTCTTTCACTCAATAGCTACTGTACGGATTTTGATGAAACTTTGCAGTAATTTATTTTTATTTATTTACTTTATTGCAAACTTCACAGCTTATACATGTTACATTACATAGCCCTTATATTAAAAATGTATACAGCCAATTAAGAAGTTAAACATATTATAAACTGTAGATTTAGATTAACGAGTAGCATAGATTTATGATTAACAAAACAAAATAAATTGGATGAGTAAAAGTAAGGACAGTGCATTTGTGTTATGTGTATGTGAGTGTGTGTGTGTATGTATGTGTATGTAAGCGTATGTAGTTATTCACATCTTATTAAAATATATGTTATGGACCAAGTGATTAATGCGGGCATTATGAATAATGCCCGGGCATTATTCATAATGTCTAGCTCTATCGGGCAAAGTGATTAATTACTATCTAAACTGCATTATTTATCATATTGCCCGGTCATTATTATATTGCTACGTGACAATTGGGCAATTTGATAATAAAGCTAAGTTTGACGCTGTCACAAAAAAGTTTAATTAATTTGTGGATTTTGCGTTATTCTAATTTGCTTCGCTAAATATAAAAACATTTAGAAACAATAAATCAGCTCAAGATAACAACGGATAGCTGAATGAACGGTATGTCCATTCCCGAGCGTCCGCCACCGATCTCATGTCCTAATCTTTCATGTAAAATACCAAGATAAGGAAATAACACTTTCTCTACATAACAGGCTTCATCTACTCTAGACGATGACATCTAATAAATGGGGCCAATTGCCCCCGAACAGTCTCCAAAACTACCCCTTACAGCTGTCCCTGACCATCAAATCTCTTTGCTTTACATAGAACTATGCCTTTCAATATTACATTGTTCCCGTTGGCGTGACACAAAAACACTTACCCATCACAATGGCTTAGTTAGATACGTTACCCAGCTAACGTATCTCTGTATTAGGTACTAGCACAAATAAAATGATTTGTAACTCACGATTAGTCTTTTGTTAGGGTCACTGGCATTACTCCAGCAAGCTTCCAGCCAAAGGCCCAGTAGTAGGTACCAACCATAGCAGCTACTTGCCGCCTCCTCGCTGATTGGTCACTCCGCGGCTCGTGCTGCCAACTTGAGTACGACGGAGTCTGTCATACTTGCGTTTCGTCCAACGTTGGCAATAAAATCGCGTCTGTCGCGAGACGCGATCTGCTTGAAGGGAAGTGAGGGAAAGAAAGCGGTGGGGGGAGGGAAGGGAACTATTCTTGGAATGAACACCCTCGAAAATCTATTAAACGACATCCATGACGGATTTTTACACAAGATGCAAGCCCGCCACCTTGGGTTTCAAAACGAATGTCGTATACGGAATCAGCAACCCCGAAAACCTATTAAACGACACCCATGACAGTTTTTTTCAAAAACTTAAACGTCCTCCATCTTGGATACTTATCAAAACGGATGACATTTTCGAAATCAGCATCCCCGAAAACCTGTTAAACGATACTCATGTCGGCATGCCCTGAAATTTAATATCCACAGCCTTCAGCCTCAGCCCACCTTTAGCATCTAAACCTTATGGCGGCCATCTTGAATTGAGGGGGTTGACGCTCCGGGCTTCGCCCTACGCGGAGTTCGGCCTCACCCTAAACGCAGCTCGCCTCGGCCGCGGCCTACGACCTCGCCTTACCTACAGAATCTAAACTTGTATGGCGGCCATCTTGGATTGAGGGGGTTGGCGCTCCGGACTTCGCCCTAAGCGTAGTTCGACCTCACCCTAAACGCAGCTCGCCTCGGCCTACGGCCTCGCCTTACCTACAGAATCCAAACTTGTATGGCGGCCATCTTGGATGGAGGGGGTTGACGCTCCGGGCTTCGCCCTACGCGGAGTTCGGCCTCACCCTTAGAATCTCAACTCGTATAGCAGCCATCTTGGATTGGGGGAGGGGGACGCTCCGTGCTTCACTCTATGCGGAGCGCGGCCTTAGGCCTCGCCTTTTACCTTGCTAATTAATCCAAATAATGAGTCTGATTACTTAATTGTTTAACATTTAGTTTATTTTAAGTTAAATGACAAAAATAATAATAAAAATAGCAATTAAATATGTTTTTATTACTCTGCCCAAAAGGTGTTGGACATTATGTATAATGCCCGGTCAATTTGATTATTTGAATAATGATTATCAAATTGCCCTCTCATATTGGGCATTATTCATAATGCCCGATTTATCACTTGGTCCATAACATATATATATTAATGTTGTGGTTAAATTATATAATTTAACCACAATATTACTATATAATTATAATATTATATAGTAATATAGCTTAGATAACAATAACACAAAGGCCACATAATTTTCTCAATAGAAATGAAGTTAATAGATAAATTAAATCATGTTAACTCAGGCTTTTGTCACAAAAAATAAACAAAAACTTAGACAATGTTTAAAACCGGCTCATGTAATTTTTTGTATAGAAAAAATGACATCAGCTGGTTTTAGACTTTGTCTAATTTGTGTTTTAATTTTTTATGGCAAAGCAGTAAATGTTTTATTATTAGTTTAATTTCAAGTTGATGGTTGCCAAAGGAATTTAAACAAAATTAAATACAAAATAGGAAATACTGAGGACAATTTAAATAGACATAAAGGCGGTTACACAAAGTTGGACAAAGGCAGAGTTTGGCCGGCCGTGAGCACAAAGCCTTTTGTCTCTATAATGGAGAAACAGCTTTGTCCAACGGCCAAATTCTAACTTATTGTGCAGTGTGTACATATCTTAAGAATTTACTACGCTTATTTACTGTTCAGATTATGTTATATGGCGGGTCATAGCTGTTCTAATTTCTATATTAGGTGAGTTTAAATTAGTTAGCGAAAATCAAGGAAGTGTATCAGCCCACAAAACTGAACAACTTCTCCCAATGAACATAGGTCGAATGATGGATTTTTTTTGCCTGGAATCGAAATTTTTATTTGAGAATTTCTTATAGGTTGTTTGGGGAAAGATGTTTAGTTTCATAACCTTAGTATGGGCCATTGGGTGTTTAGCATTTTATTTTTTTCTACGTTTTGGAATCAAAAGAAATAAAATCAAAGCTTTCCCCTCGCGTGGACTGCAGGTTATATCGTGCGCAGCTGTGGGATAAAATGTAGCCTATATGTCCTTTCCCAAGACCTAATCTATCTCTGTACCACATCATAATCGATTCAATAGTTTAGTCGTGAAAGCGTAACAGACAGACAGAGTTACTTTAGCATTTATAATATTAAGTAGGGATTTATCTCCGGAACTAAAAATTGTAAGTCTACCTCTCATATTTTGTACAATAAAAAATCTGCCGAAGTTTTTGAAGTGCGGTATACTTTACCTGCACAATAAGACCCGAAATGAAAGTTAATATTTTTTTATTACAATAACAGACATCATATTTCATAACTATAATGCTTTATAAACATCTGCATTGTGAAAAGGTAATTTAATTTAATACCAATTGAAATAAAAAATAAAATCTCAGACCCACTCGGGCGAAAAAAGGTTAACAAAAAAGTAATCCCTAAGATTTTTGAACTCAATTGTTAAAATCCATATTTTTTTGAGTTTTGTGATGCAAGAATAATTCGTTTTGAATGCATATTGGATGTTATGCAATTTGCAAGCCGTAAAGAAATGCAAGGTATACTTGTGTTAGACTGTACTTAGCGATCGTTGATCTTAATCTTTGTTGATTGTACAGTCGCGGAGAAAAATTTGTATTTACTACTATTTTTTACATTTTCACACATTTCAATGCTTCAAGCCTCGTGAGAAATCTGACTTTAAAAAATTACGTACTTATAGTAAACATTAGCGTAACCTAATATTTTGTCGCCATAGTAAGTATTTCAAATATGTATAACTAAACTATTAACTGCAAGCTAGGCGATACAAACCTAGCTGATTATAGCTGATTTTGCATGCTACTGTAATCTATTTGTCAAACTTAATACTTATTATTAGTCTTGCCTAACATTTTTATTTCTGTTTTTTTTTTCTTTCAATTCTTTATTAACTTGATTATTGCCTTTGTTAAAGAGCTCCTTTCTTTGCATCAAATTGCCGAATATTAATGCATGCGGAGTTTACTTGTAATTGGTTAAGCATTTAGTTAGTAAACATAGATGTAATAGAAGGTAATAATTAGTAAACCTAATAAATAAAAAATAAAAAATAAAATATTTTATTCTAATATCTGTATTACAAAACTGTATATTTGTTATGTATACTTGTCGTCATCTTTATCTTACTCATAATAGCGCCGGTTTTGGTAACCTGACGTGCTGCTGCCTGTACTTAACTTTACATTATAAATTGTTGTTGATAGGCTTTGGGTTATAATTCGAACGGCACGGCAGAATTTGTTTAACCACTGTCCCCTATGTTCCCAGCTTCTAGTATCACTAGTACATAGAAGGCAATGTTAATGCAATCGGTTTTTTACCCTGGAAAAGCTTTCGAGTCTGGTAGGTTTGCTAAAAGAAGTATTACGAGTATCTAGCATTAATATCGGTATAGTGTAGTGTAGACGCATTTGAAGCAAGTTCTTCTTTAAAAAATCTTACTTATTAATTATTCTGTAGATTAAAAAGTAATTAAAAAAACAACATTATTAAATAGCTACCGGCACGATTAATCGTTTTAAAGCAAAGGAAGTTAAAAAAGTTCCAATTCTTCGGCCTGTCAGCTTTAGATTAGTCTGGTAACTGTACAACGCGCATCAGAGCGCATCTCCTTATAACAACTGCATATGCACCCGACGCAGCGGGGGATAGCTTTATTATTTCAATTGCATACACGTATGCAGTTCCGTAGATTTACCTAATGAAGGCATCTTTTGATTTTACAATGCTTTTTAATTTCTGGTCATTTGTTTCTTACGCTAGTATCTTTGATAAAACATGTTTTTTTATATTAAATATTTTACTACTCCATTTTAACGTTTTACAGAAAAATTTTTTAGAAACGCAGAAATATGAGTGTCTCAAATTGTGTCGAAGAATACTATGACCAAGTTTCAAGTTAATAGGATGACTTTTTTTTCCTATAGAATTCATTTTCATGTTTGCTTGCCATTTTTGTGTGAAAATATAAAAAAACAAAAACTTCTGGCCTGTTCTATGAACTTAACGTACAGAGGCCAGCTTATCAGGTTACCCCATTTTTATTGCAAAATCGTTCCTATCGCAACAGTACAGAGTGCTTATTATGCGTGTAATATGCGGGTATCCTGATGTGCGGCCCTCTGTATGTAAAATATGTCCATTGATTCAAAAGTCAGCTTTATTTTAATCAGCAGTACCACAGTTAAATAAGCAAAAACAGATATATAATATAAACACTAGCCATCCATGACCAAATGAGGGAAATTAAAGTACTAAGGAAAGAAAACAAAGAAATAGGGAAATTTAGACTGATATTTACGATAAACCCTATCTAAAAGAATCATTTTCAATTACAAGACATAAAATCTAACTACAAAAGCAATTTTCTATCTATATTAATAACCGCGAACTATCTGCTAGATCAATCGATTAGGAACCTAATTATTATTACCAATAATGACCAATATCGATAAACGTAGCTAAATGACAGCTATAATCATAATATTAAAATGGAATGACTCGCAATTTTGTTCGAATTTATTTCAAATATCGAAACCCCATCTTGGAAAACGGCACGCTCTGGTTAAATTGACCAATCAGAATTCCGGATTCATAAAAAGAAAACAACGTGAAGTCGGATAGTTAAGACGTTGGCAAAGAAGATTCGTAACAGTTTTTTTTTTAAATACATATAAATAAATATTAATGTTGACTAGGTCTTCTGATATTCTAAAACTAATCACATTTGCTCTTAGTAATATTTTACAATCTAAACCAGTTTTGTATGACCCTTTGACGAAAATCTATTAAAGCGATGGTCATTAATTTAGATAATCGTTGCGTTGTTTTGATTGGGTTCTCAATAACGATTTGGCACATTTTCATTAGAGCCTTTTGAACTTCTGTGGGTGATAATCAAATTAAAATACAGAGAAAAATGCATCAGGCTACTTACCTATTTTAAGATAGAATAGACAAAAATAAAACCTTAAGGCGACTACAGCACCCGATAAAGGCAGCACACATAGGAATAGTGCCATCTCCGTCTCTCAACAGGCCTGACCCGGCAGTGCGAACAGTGTCGATACACGAAGTTTACGGACTATGAAAGCGTGCGTGCGTAAAATAATGTTCGAAAGTTAGAAAAATGAGATTTATGGGAAGGTAACGGCTTAAATCGAAAAATGCGTTAACTACTTATCGAGAGTGTTCAATCACAAACATTTTGATAGCAAATTCAAGTTCCTGTGTGCATTTTAGTATCGTTTTTACAGCTTAAAAGATACACAATATTGGTATTTAGAGGTGACTTTGTAAGCTTTTTCTATCGAACCAAAAGTGCTGAATCATGTTTTCAGCAAACTACTTATCTAGTTTATATCCTTAATATTACCGTAGTATTTTTTTCTTCGATTTAATGCAGTGCGTCATGCTTATCTACGCATCATAAAATCGTAATTTAGTGCTGTAGTCGCCTTAATAAGGAAATTTAAAAACTTTCTTTTTAAAACGTTCTTGTAGCAACAGTATAGAGTTACAGAGTACACTTACAAGTGCTAATATGAAGTGTGGCCTTTGTTCCTATAAAATCCTTTTTCTTTGCACAGATTAACTAATAATTTTTGGGACAGAAAAATATTGCATTCACGACCCCAGGATTAGATCTACTGGTGCTCTAACCAACTGAGCTATCGTGCCTTTCAGTCAAGCGGCGAAATTCCTCATTCCCTTACTAAGCACATTACGTTTCTCATTCCCAAAAATTACTTGTGAATATCTCTTGCTCGATTAAGTATTTCAAAAATACTAGATTCCTCCTGTCTGGTTTCTTTATCTATTCTCATCATCCTGTCTTGTCAACAGAGCTACCGTGGTCGCAAGCCCCTGGGCGGCACTCCAGTCCAAGTGGGCCTGTCACCAGCCCCCGCCGCGTCCCCCGCGCCCCCGCCCGCGGCCGCCGCGCCCTCCCCTGCGCCCGCGACGACGCCCAGCATGAAGCAGGATCATCCCAGTCAACCTATGGTGAGTTGGCCTACATCAAAGATGAGGGTACCTACTAGATCGAAAAATAATAATTTCAAGTAGCTAGCGAAATTTTAGAAGGCGAGACTCCCAATGAAACTGAACAAGTTACCCCAAGGAACCCATATGAAATCCGGACTTTTTACACAAGTTTTTTTATGTTTTATAATGAGATGGGTTAACTCTTAACCCCAACCTTGAATGAGGTCGACGATGGAGCGAGTTAACCCAGACAATGCCAATTAAGGCATTGGTACTCCTACGCAGCGACGGAACACAGCAAGCTGTTGGCGTCGGACTTCGGTAGGAATCGAACCAGACGGCCCTTTACAGAGCCTAGCTACCACACCGTATGAAACCATATAATGCCACCTCAGATTCAGACAAACTAAGGTGTCGTTGCCTAAGATGGATTACTAGGAGGCAGGTCTCATTTGTGTTTCCTTAGTCGCCTCTTACGACACCCACGGAAGGAGATGAGGTGGTGTTATTTTCAACCAATCACCACACGGCAATAACAAGTTATATGAAGAGACGAATTTTTTTCTTCATCTTTCAACGCTTCTCTGAGACGGTAAAACTTCACTTTGATTGCGCGAGGGTACGGCGCAAAGGCTTGCTCACCCTCTGTTGTTGTAATTTCGACACTTTTTCGACATTTGACCGCGTTGTTCTCGCGTTGTTCTCGTATTGTTCTCGCGTTGTTTTCGCGTTGTTCTTACATTGTTCTCGCATTATGCTTGTGCTACAAGACTATTAATCTTAGTAATCGCTAACAGAACGTGACTTTGTCTAGGACTAACGACGTCATTTCTTTAATTTTGCCGTAAATATTAACCGTTTTTTTAGTTAGCGTATACACTAACAATAGCTTGATCAGTTTCACACTTATGTGATGCGATTACGGTTATGTTACGCTGCTAATATTACAACAAGGTTATTTTTCATTCATAAAATACCTCCGAAGTAAAATTCAAATGCATGTTTCGCTTTGTTACCGTGCAGGTATATCTAATTTGTAAATAACGAGCATGAATGAATTATATACCTAATATTATTAAAATATGTACCTGGTTGAAACATCATCACATGATTACATTCCATCTGAGGTTAGGTAGACTAATTTAACTCATGGGATTAGGTACTCTAGTGGTTTTAGACGATAATTACACCTAGAATTCTTTGGCTACAAGACCGTGACATTTCTGCTTTTTATTTTATTACTAACTAGCATTCCGCTCGGGACTTCGTTCCCGTGGGGAATATTATGTAGCCTATATCCATTGGGGATAATGTAGCTTTCTAATGGTGAAAGAATTTTTCAATTCGGTCGGTCCAGTAGTTTCGGAGCCTATTCAATGCAAACAAACAATCAAATCTTTCCTCTTTATAATATGTATATGTTACAGTCATAGTGATTATAACTCTTGTAATAAAATAAAAAAATCATTACTAATAACTACATAGTTCACTCTTGACTACCTTCAATCTATCGAAGGGGTTGAGATGGGATCGAGGATGTAGTAAGCTCACCTAGAAGAAGCCTATTTAAATAAAGTTTTTATCTATACTCACTCGGATTTAGGTTTGAAGACTGTAGTCTATCGATAAAAGAACGGAAACGCTAATGATAAATTGCTACTTTGAACACCCATTAGGTTATCTGCCCCTGTGTACGTTACTTAACCTCGGTTAGATCAGCGAGTGTCACTGGCACTGGGCTACATGCTCTTCAATGATACTATGAGGTATACTACCATTTACGATCACTATGGTAGGACTGATTAGGTTACAAATTGCTTTATAAATATTAAACTACAATGGTTATTGTTTACACCTGTTGTTATGGTACAGACAACAGCACAATACGTTATACAGTCACACAGCGAAAGACTTCACTGTTAAAAATAACAATTCGGAAAAGGGCCGCGGCCGTCTGGTTTGCAACCACCCTCCTACCGAAGTCCGACGACAAACAACTTGCTGTGTTTCGTCGTCGGTGAGTAGGAGTACCAGTGTCTTAACAGGCATTCTCTGAGTTAACTCGCTCCATCGTCGACCTCATCTAAGACCTTGGTCAAGATTGGGGTCAAAAGTTAACCCTTCTCATAATAAAAAAAACCCCCACTGAGTTCAAATTATTGATTAAGTACTAAATTATTATTTTTGTCTAAGATTTGAAATTGCGGTTGATTAAAATTCATTTCCGGAGGCAAGCATCAAAGTAAAATACTTTCTAGTACCCAACCCCACTCATTTGAAAATTTTCGAGTAAATCACTAAAATGGCTGCTAAATATTGATTCCCAAAAGAGATGTGTCGTGCACTCATAAATCCTGGGATGGATCCTTATTAAGGAAGCTTTGCACAGTGGTTCCATAGATAAGGAATAAGACAGGATTTTTCGAAACTCCTACCAAAATGAAGTCCACATATCCACAGGCTGGCGTTTTTGATGTTGTTTTTAAATACTTTAAAAAAGTAGAATATAGAGAAACTTTAGTTTAACAAAAAAGGACATTTTAAAATAAAATATCATCTTAAAAAAATTTTTTTTTACGATTTTGTTCCATATTTTTGTAGGTGTAATTAATATGCATGACCGTGCCAATTTCAGCTTAAAGGGGCGCTTCACGCCCCAGATTTTCAGTTGTGGTCCAATTAGTAACCTTTTATATGTCACACCTTTTGACATTATAAGATTTATTTTATTTTATTTTTATATGACAAATTTATTAATTTTGACATTTAATTACTATTATTATTTATACAATTTTAAATTATTTATTAATATTAAATTAAATTTTTAAACTTTTAGAAATGTAATGAAATGAAATGAACTGATGAGCAATGTTAAGCTTGAAATAAAAGCTTGTTTTTAATTTCTCTATAACCAGCTAGTTATCCTAGTAAATACCATCATTCAACAAGAAGGCGAAGTTGAAAATTTTTAATTTGCGCCGGCAACGACCAACTTTGGCAATTTCAGCGCTCCGAGTTAAATTTATCGTTATTTCGGTACGCCACACGTGCAGTTAGCTTTATTGCACAAAATACATAACTGCATCTATGTATTGTACAATAAAAGAAGCTTTGACTTTGGGTGACTTTAAATTAGCTGCCGAAAATTCTTCTTCATCATGTAGATATAGTCAAATATGTGGCGAACTTGACTAACCTTGGTGTCATAGTTTTTCAAACCGTTAAATGGCCTCTGACTTGGTTTTACGACCAACAATTGGGACCGTTGGTTTAACATGCCCTCCGAAGCACAAAAACTCTCGTGATGAATTGCTGCTTTGGTCACCCATCAGGGAACCTGTGTACGTTGCTTAACTTCACTGACTGAAATTAAGGATGAAATTTCAATTTTTTTAAAATTAAGGATGTAATCTTGACAAGCAAACCTCCAGAAAACAATGTCTATTTTACAATCGTTCTGATTAATTACAAATTAATTTATCAGATCATTTGATTTGAAGACAATTAAACAATTGGACAACTATTTAAACAGCAATCAAACCTCAATTTGTTTTTTGGAACAATGTGAAAAATGATGATGAATAAATCATTTATGTGTTTGGTAGAATTTTGATAGTTTTAACAATCATTTAAAAATAATAATACTTAAGTCTTTTCTAATGTCATTTATAAAACAAAACAGTTTTGTCCTTATAGCTTTAATAACGAGTTTTTTTAATAAATTCTTCCTGTTATATATTACCTTATCGATACAAGTAAAGGTCATATTTATTTTTTATTACAACGGGAATAAAATCCGTAGCGGAAAACTAATTTTAGTAAACCTAGCGCCATCTACCGTCGAGTAGTTATAGCTTAAATGGAGCATGTGATTTACGAAAGACACAGCCACTATTTTTGCAAGAAATCTATACATATAAAATACTAGCATCCCGCTCGGGACTTCGTTCCCGTCTGAATTGGGGAAAATTATGTACCCTATGTTCATCACAGATAATGTAGTATTCTAATGGTGAAAGAATTTTTCAAATCGGTCCAGTAGTTTCGGAGCCTATTCAATGCAAACAAACAAACAATCAAATCTTTCCTCTTTATATTATTAGTATAGATGAGGTCCTGACTCACTGACTCATCAACGCCCAGTCCAAACCCTTGAATATAGAAAGCAAATTACCGCGAGAACGAAGTCCCAGGCATGTTCTAGTCGTGTAATAAATTAAAACTGTTTGCATTTCCAATCCGTATAGTCACGCTCTCACCTCTGTTCTATTGGGATAGACTACAGCGACCACAGATAGCGTTCCTTAGAACCTATTTCGCTTTTACAAACTTCTAGCTAAAACATAAATGGTCACTGTTGTGTCCCTCCTTTAATAATAAGATCCATATTATATCGGCTCGCTGAGCGCATGCACCGCACGGCGGAACGTCCTCACTCACTCCCGGTCGGCTTGCCACTGCCACCGCGCGCCCGCCCCCCGCCGGTGCATCGCACGAGACGACAGATACACTACATCCCTTCCTTATCATTTATTTTTTAAATATTGTTATTTTTTTATTTGATAGTTATTCATGAATAATAAATTACGATTTAATTAATTGTCTTTATTCTCACTTCTAATTGAAAACAACTACTTACGGAATTAAGTTATACCTACACAAAGTAATCCCAGTTGTTAGTGAATTAAACTCTTTAAGCAATGAAAATATTCAACCAGAGTAATCAACAATCAACTTGTGTTTTCCTTCAACTCTTTTTTATTTATTTATTTTTAATTTTATACTGATTTGATTAGTGTCATAACCTTCATCTTCGATATTTTCACTTTGTTCTATACAATCTTCTGTCCGTCTAAAACCGTCCTCTGACCTTCTACCTTCTTTAGGTGTACCTACCACGTTTCGTCTAATCAAAGTCCCAGTCTCATCGTTTCTTAGTTGAACGTCTCCGTTGTATTAGATTCTACAGTATGAGTCGTCGGTTCGAAATGTATACTCAATTTATTGTTTTTTTTATGTTCTTTATATTGGTAATATACCTTGTCACCTGCTTCCAAATGATATTCTGCAGCACGTCTCTTCCGATCAGAGTATTGTTTCCCTTTTTCTTTTCGCCTTCAATGCTAGCTGCCTCTAAGTAAATGTACAATCCTCTCTTCCACTTCATCCATCGTACACTGACAGAGGTATCTTCCCCACCATAATCAAATTTGTCCAATGTATACGGTTGTGCCATTTCGTTAGACGCCTACTTGGCTCAAACTCACTCAAACTCAAAAGTGTTGATTTTCATGGAACCTTACACAAAGTTTTGTTCAATTTTCTCAAATTTCAAAGGTTGAACACTAATGGGAATCCCATTATAGAAGCACATACACCGACCCACAAAAAGCCTGTTACTTTGTGGAGACAACCGTCCCGCAAATCCAATCCATGCTTGCCTCGTAGTGTATACCAATGTTTGCCTATCACAATCCCTCCCGAACACCCGCAATTTTTTTTTTATATGAAAGACATATACTGGGACGCAAATGTCAATACATCCACTTCCCAAATCCAATTCCAAGAGACATTCCGGGCCCCATCCGATATATAAATATAAATCGCGCGAACAGCCCCTTTCCGCAGAACAAAGATACTAATAATGTCGGCAGCTTTACCCCACAGTAAAATACCATATGACATTATAGGCTGTGAAAGTAACCAAAACACACGATTCCCGCGGCCTCAACATCCGACAACAGCTGACGGATCCTTTCAACCACGCAAGCCGCCAAACTGAGTCTGCTTGTGAGGACCCCACTAAAGCCCCGCACCAAGAGAGATACCCAAGAACACAGCAGACTCTACAACCTCCAGCCCCTCATTCCTAAACTCCACACTGCTAGCAATTTGTCTAACACCGGGCAAGCCAACTCAACACACCACGTTTTTTTTTTTTTTTCATTCAAGAACAGGCCATTTACATTGAACCAATCAACCACCTCAGAGGTCACCGTATTCTCGCCTTCACATTCAGAGTTTCTTTCCACTTTAAATAAGAGTGATGTATCATCTGCAAACAATATACGACCACATGGGCCTCCTTAACAAGAAAAGGCAAGTCTCCAATGTACACGAGAAACAAAAACGGCCCCGGAACCGAACCCTGTAGGACGCCCTCACAGATGGACCCAGGCGATCCAGTGCCGCTAACCTCAACCTTCCGGAATCCATCACTGAAACAAGATTCCAAAAGCCTTATGCCATAGTGATGCAATTCTCCGATCAGAGTCCCATAGCTAACACAGTCGAAAGCCCCGGACAAATCACAGAAGACTCAAAGGCATCAAGTGAATCCTCCCAGGCCCCAAAATGCGACGAATGAGCCCAACACCGGCACCGGCTGCTGAGAGACCCCGCGCGAATCCAAATTGATTAATATTCATAAGGTTATTAGCGTAAAAGTGAGTGGTAATTTGACTAAGGATATTTTTTTTTTAAATCTTGCTAAGTACTGGTAGTATTGGAATCGGACTAAAGTTGGTGAGATCAGACGTACCACCAGCTTTAAACAGAGAAATTACTTTACTGTTTCATCAAAACAGGAACAATTTTAAAAGTTTTAATAATTTCAATCTAATGTGTGAAAAACTTTTTAGACTCTGCAGCAATAGGTAGGTACATCGGATGATAAGATTTTACATTAATATTAAGCTCAAAATCAATGTTGTGCGCCTTAACTGTTCCAGTTTCACTACTTATAATTTTCCATGAAGTCTTAATGATATTATTACTATTTTTGATTTTGTTTCTGACAAACATAACCTTCGCCACACACACGTTTAAAAGCTTAGGAATAAGCTCTAACTACTCACTATAGAGATCATACAGCCTTTCCCCGCTTTTTCCAATTCCCAATGTCGCCCAGTCACTAACTTCAAGGAGTCATTAACTTTTAGTGTCTTAGCTTTAAACACAATGTCAAATTCTTGCATAGGTAAACTGAGTACAGAATTTTAAAGTTTGTTAGGATCATCACTCTCAAACCTTAGATCTGGTAATTTGGTGATTATATTACTTCTGTAATTCTCAAGGCTTAAGTCACTAATAGGCACATATTTTATACCTATTTCTACAGCCTCTCCACGGAGCGCAGAGGAAACTAGCTGGCCTGAGTAATCCGACGGTAACTTATGGATGACAGATTTTTCTAAGGGATCAAAATGTTTATAAATATTATCAAGACAGATTTTAGAAGTTGCGATTTTAGATCTTAGAAGAAAAGATTGAGCAAATTATAGCACTTAAACAAGGATTCCTTTACTAAGAGAACAATCTCTAGTAAGTTAACTTTAAAGTCTCCACAAACAAAAACGTTTTTTATTATTATTACCTATTTTGAATAATGCTTCCTCCATGATTTTTTGCAAAGGATTCGTATGAGGAATTAGGCGGTGTGTACACGTTTAATACAATAAGCTGCTCAAGCTCTATACAGGCTATTAAAGTAGTGCGCTCAACAGACAAGCTTACTATGTCATTATGTTCTTTAAATTTCAAATTGTTACGAGCAAATATAGCGGAACCTCCTCGGTTGTCTAATGATGACCCTGTTCGTTAAAAGACAACTGTAATTTTATTATTCCTAAGAATCATTATTTATTGATTTTTTTTAAATGTATTTAGTTAAGTAGGTTAGGTATATAGTATATATTAATTTATTTGTTCATTGATCTATTATTATTTTTTTTATTTATCAATTTATTTATTTTAACTGTATTGTTATTCCTCAGTACGCATGCCACAAGTGCGGACGGATGTGTCACTCTAGAATCGGTTTATTTAGTCACGAGCGGCGTTGCTGATCTCACACAGTCGCTGCCCAAATCATCCGTCAAGATGCAGAGGCCTATGATGATGATCATTATTATTATTATTTTCACCCTATAACTGGCCTCCACCTATTGTGCTTCTACTGCTAGATTATGGCAACCACTTTGGACCACTTAATGCGTATGCTGCCCGGACCAGGGCCATCCTTTTTTATGCACTCCAATAAGTACGTATGCTGCCCGGACCAGGGTCCTCCTTTTTTATGCACTCCAATAAGTGCGTATACTGCCCGGACCAGGGCCCTCCTTTTTTATGCACTCCAATAAGTGCGTATACTGCCCGGACCAGGGCCCTCCTTTTTTATGCACTCCAATAAGTGCGTATACTGCCCGGACCAGGGCCCTCCTTTTTTATGCACTCCAATAAGTGCGTATACTGCCCGGACCAGGGCCCTCCTTTTTTATGCACTCCAATAAGTGCGTATGCTGCCCGGACCAGGGCCCTCCTTTTTTATGCACTCCAATAAGTGCGTATACTGCCCGGACCAGGGCCCTCCTTTTTTATGCACTCCAATAAGTGCGTATGCTGCCCGGACCAGGGCCCTCCTTTTTTATGCACTCCAATAAGTGCGTATACTGCCCGGACCAGGGCCCTCCTTTTTTATGCTAACATGAATGACACAAAAAGAAATTAAAATAATGTACAGACAACAGCAGCATGTCCGGGTCAGGCTACTAATTCGCGCCACAAAACGCGGTACTATGACAAAACGGTTAAAAACTTGAAGATTAACATGTACAACCCAATCTGCTGTCGTGTGTACAAACTTAGCCCCACCCAGGCATAAACTAATATTCCGTCCGAAATATGAAATGTAATTTCAGTAAGTACAGTGTAATGAAGTTAACTAAAATAGGTAGCAGCTCGAGCACGATGGCGACAAACTAACATAACTGGAACATAAATAGTTTGCATGCTGTGTATGTACTCGTAAGGATTTCAACTTAGATCTATATAAGTTTTCTGAAAGGTTATTTGTAATATTAGTTGTAATCTGTTGTATGTACCTCAAATAAATAAATAAATAAAATAAACTCGCGCGGCGCCACTCGGCTGACGCCGAAACCTCACTTCGACTGCGCGAGGACCCCGCGCAAAAGCTTGCTCGCCCTCCGGCGCTGTCAATGCCAACCCTTCGACACAGGACCGCGGCGCACCACACGCGCTATCACCATCGTACTCTAAATGTAGGTATTCCATAAAATCTGATACTCGAATACCCCCACGGAAGTAAAATATTATACTTTTTCATATGTAAATAATAAATAAACGCTACACACTCAAAGGCCCACACCAAGGTCCTCCACAATGTCGCGGGTACCCCGGAACACACACAAAGACAGACACAAACACCCACGACCCGCCGAACAAGAGGCAGCGCCACCACTACCCGACCAAACCGGCCGCCTTAGTTAACCTCGTAAGTACATACTTAACTAAAAATAAGCCTTTGAGAAAAATATATAGGTATTTAACTTCTTATCAATAATATTCGAAAGCACTAGAAGAGAATTTATGTAAGCAGTTTGAAATAGGTATGTTAATGTATGTTGCCGTAATAGCAAATAATTATGTCTTGTAGGGTAATACTTTTACCTAGGTATTCCACATTGGGGTATTATTATAGGTAGGTAGGTACTAATATTAGCTACTCCATTATTTATTTTACTTCTTAAACTGATTTATTAACTCACTATTTCTAAAAGAGGTAGATGAAAATATTTTTTGATAGCTATTACATTAATTCTAATAACGGAGACTTCTTGATTTGCCTGGCCTATTCCTAGGATTATACCATATTGTACCCTACAAAATGTAAAAGTAGGTACCTAACTTACTGCGTATCCTTATTTTATTAACTTCACTATTTTCCCCTTTTTACATAATGAGATCATTTCTTTTTGTGTATCCACGTAATTAAAAACTCACAATTAATCCTCGTCGCCAATGTTGTGTCCCTCCTTTAATAATAAGATCCATATTATATCGGCTCGCTGAGCGCATGCACCGCACGGCGGAACGTCCTCACTCGCTCCCGGTCGGCTTGCCACTGCCACTGCCACCGCGCGCCCGCCCCCCGCCGGTGCATCGCACGAGACGACAGATACACTACAGTCACATTATTATAAAGTTGTAAATTCTACAGATTACAGTGTAGCTCGGTGATTACGACTGTAATTCATTGTAATTATGCATAATAAACAAGAATAATCTCGTTATTGAATCTCATTAGGAGTCAGAAGTTTTAATTGCGTTGGCACACACGTCTTAATAAAATTTCTGACAACTTCGAGAGGCGTTCCCTGAGATATAGAGATGGGAAGACGATGCTTTGTCTGTTATGAAAGGAATATTTTATTTTCCACACTTGTGTGGCTATAGTTTTTTTGCATTCAAAGGAATTTACTCGTTGCTACTTGTTTTAAAACCGAAAGATTTTCGGATTAAGTAGTGGAAATAAAAGAAGTGAATAAGTCACTTAACTGAACTCCTAATTATTTAATTTTATTTGTCCTGACTGACTGACTAAATGATAGATCATCGCACAGCCTAAACCGCTGGTTATAGGGACGTGAAATTTTGAAGGGCGTATTCCTTATATGGCGTAGGCATACGATACGAAAGGATTTTCGGAAACAGAGGAAATCGGCGAAAAAGAAATACCTACGTGTGTTCGTCGATTTTAACCAACTGTCAAATAGAACACGTAGCCTAGTGGGCTATATGCATTTTAAGGCTCTTTAAATAACACAGGTTTGAATCCGCGGGTAGGAAATTTCAGAATACAAGGTTCTGACTTACCGATTCATAAAAAATACTATTTCGCATACAGATAGTGTTTTTTTGGGAAGGTAAAAGACTTATTTTATTTTAATATTATACTGTAATGTAAACGAGCTTTCCGCCCGGGACTTCATGCAGTTAAACTAAACACTTTTTTGACTTGACTGTTTGAGTCTTCTAAAGCGTGTCGAATAAGCGACGGTATAAGGTGAGGTACCGCTTACATTCTACCTCCACACAAGATTTTATCAAAATTTGGTCAGCTGTTTGAGCTTGAAAGAGGAAAATCCGTACTTCCATACATAATTTCGCGTGTATAAGTAATATTAGTAAGGATTATCAAAAATATATTAAAAGAAATAAGCATACAGTAGATAACTCATATCCGCGCCCATCATAACCCATCCAACCCTAGCAGCTACTAACAAAGTGAAATTAAAATCTTCCAAAGTAAAGTTAACGTATGAGTTTTAAAGTTACGAACAGAATTTGTTCCGTAACATGTTTTCCTTCGCTGTTTGATGTTCTTAACTTTCCTAATTTAATAATACTTCTCCAAATATTTCAGCTTTATTTAAAAAAAAACCGTACCTGTTTTTTTATATTTACTTCATAACCTTTTATGTTGTTACAAACTTGAGCTTCAAAGAATAATTGGATTAGATTAAGTCTTTTGTGTAACTTTTATATTATTATAAATGCGAAAGTTTGTGAGGGTGGACGTATGTTTGTTATTCCATCACGCACTGGACGGATTTTGATGAAACTTTGCAATAATATAGCTTAGACAACAGAATAACTCAAAGACTACATGATTTTCCCAAATTCCCACCGGAAAGAAAAAAAAAATCCGCTAAGAAATTTGTTCATGACGCAAAATAAATTGTGATTCCCAATGCAGATAAAACTGTAAGAACATTCCTTTTGAGATAATAGGACGGTTCCAAGTTATCTACAATGAAAAGCGAAATAAGTTTCACATTTTTGATTTCGTACAGTTTTTGTGACATACACTTAAAAAGTAAAATTGCAAAGGAAATTTTACATAAAGAAGTAAAAGTAAAATCGAGATGCTCTAGTAGAGTTTATAAATGTATTTTTAACATCATTATGTACTTACTTTGTGTAAGTAAAAAATAATGTAAAGCGAAGGGAACCCAGCACTCAACGGTCTTGCAAAATGGAAAACAAGAAAGTAAACATTTTGAAGCAAATTAAACATCACTTAGGGGACACCTAGCGTTTTTATGACGCAAAGTACTTTTTTATTACGAAGTTACCGACTTTTCTGTTCATCTTGTGTTATGAAAACCAACTCCTAGGTACCTACCACGATCGTTTAAAAGCATTTCTGTTTAGGATCGAACTTTGAACTGCTTCGCAATTGGAATGTTTTTTAAAATGGTACTATGATGGCGCTGCTTTTGAACTGCTCGGTTGTCTATGGTTCATTTTAAATGTCAACATAAATTGTCGCTGGTCTGCCTTTGAATCTCAACAGCGCCAAAATTGAATCGCTTATAAGCCATCATGGTACGAATAAGCGTTGCAGACTCTTGTTTAGTTCCTAAATTGGATCGCGCTAAGCGATCATGGTAAACCTCCTGTTTTTGCTAATGTAACTCACCAAATATACTCGCGATTTATCAGTTACTTACTATTACAACATTATACTCAATACTCAATCATTTATTTGCATTTCCATATTGTGTACAAGATAAGTTTCAATTTCTCTTGCAAGCCTGTGCCGCTTGCAATAGTAGCCAAATTTTTATGCCTAAAGCTGACTTTTGTAAGGGAGTGAGACTTCTGTACGTTAGTACTATTATTTATTCTGTGGTACAAGGTCTTACTAATATAATACCAGTTTTAAATATGAAACCCTGTGAGGGCACAGTAAATATTTTTCAAATTTTAATACAATTTGACTTAAACATATATCCATCTACTAACTATTACTTACTTACTATTTTCATTGATCTCGTTAGGGGCCATTCAAGTATTACGTAAGCACTATAGGGGGGCGGGGGCGTCTTTGCTTTGCTTATTTTTGATGAAATGATGGTTGGGGGGGTCTAGATTGTGATAACGTCAACATTAGTTATTTATTTTTTGACACAAATGGCAACCCACACATTGTCTATGCTTGAAAACGAAGCGCATTTTCGGGGATTCGCACAAAATGCATTTACGTAAGCATGGGAGGGGGGGTAAGAGCTTTGCTTACTTTTGCTGATAAGGGGGAGGGGGGAGTAAATAATTGTAATAAATCTGCTTACGTCATACTTGAACGGCCCCTTAGAAAAAAAAGAAGGAGGGCAAGGCTGCAAACAGAAATGACCAAATCACAAAACAATAGTTCTACAGAAATATTGTACTACATAATGTGAACTAAAAAAAAAGTTACACACTCAAAGGCCCACATAAAGGTTTTCCCTTTTGACGTAGGTACCTTGCAACGTACACACAAAGACAGACCCGAACACCCATGACCCGAGAACAAACATCTACCTTTACATAAATAACAGCTTTTCACAATAATATTTGCCCTGACAGGGAACCGAACCCAGGCCCTGTCAATTAAGGCAACGCCACTACTAATCGACCAAACCGGCTATCAAATGGTACTTTGCAGAGTACCACAAAAACCTCAAAAACTAACAAAGAATTGTACTTAAACCTTCGCGTGATTTTTGAACACATAGTGTACGAGATTTGTATCGCACGCGGCGTAAACAAGCACGCGACGGGTAATATAAAAATTAATTGAATATTTATCACAAATTAATTTGAATATTCAAATTGGTAGGGATAAATAAACATTCAATTTAGCTGACCTCGGTCAAAAGAGGACGATAAGGCGGTTTCACACAATGTGTGACTGTGAGGTAAACACAACTTAACTACCTACCTGTTTAGCTAGGTACTGAACTAAACTAACCTCGACCGCAATTCTAAATCGGTTAAACAAGTCGTAATTTATATTAACACCACTTGTTTTGTTATTTGTGGTTAATAATCTAATCATACAGTCAGAACTACCTGTCTGTGTCTGTTTATGTGACTCAAAACATTTATTTTCATTTAAAAAATGTGAATATTCTCATAATCAATACTTTATGTCGAATGATAAACAACAATGCAATAAAAACATATTTGATTGTAACTTTGAAAGTAACACAAACACACACACACACACATACACACACACACACACACACACACACACACACACACACACAGACATACACACACGCAACACTCCAGAATAACTTTGTAACCTTTTGTTTATTACGTGTGTTTGTACCCTACCTGTGGTTGCTTTTATATTGTGTGCTGCTTTAGCAATAAATAATTTTTTTGTCTGTTCCTGTGTTCCATTCTCGGTTGTGGCAAACATTCTGTGTATAATAATAAATCGTCTATTAGTTCTATACACTTTAGTGTCTTGGTCTTCGTGTTCGTCTTTTAATACAATACAATATACTTTATTGCACTCCAACACAAATAAGATACAGTTACATTTTAATATAAAACAGTTATGTCACGGTACAAAAGGCGGCCCCATTGCTAAGAAGCAATATCCAAGGGATAATAATGTGTTCCAAGGGACCCAAAATTAAAGAAAAACCGTAGTGTAGGCCTTTAAGAGTGTTGCGTTTATTTATTTACATATTTCAAAGCATTTTCTTTTACTTTTAACAGATACTCGATCGTTTCCCGCCCTTGTGGGATCAGTCCACCTTTGTTCTGTTTCTCTTATACTACCTATATCTTGTGTTACTTATGCTTATGTATAAAAAATAATACATATATGTATATATGTACAGTATAAATGATAATTATTGACTATAAATGAAGTGATTTTAATCGTCCATTAAAGATTATCTAATCATCTATTTATTTTTGTTGTTCCAGGCGCCAATGCCGTTCTACGCAGGAGACCCAAACAGGTTTTCTACAACGTGGCAACCCGACCCCTCACAGGGTACGTAGTACAGTCACTTACTGACTCTAAACGGACCATTCCTGGGTTCGAATCCCGTTTGAATCGAAATAAACATTTGTGTAGGTACATGTTCATTTTTTCCTGTTGGCACAGCGATCTAAAGTAGGTCTTGGTCTCAGTTTGGCATTGTTTATTCCATATCCCTTGGTTTTAGTAATATTTATACAAATAGATCCAGGTATAGATTGTATTTGCTCAAAACCAAACTGCAGTATATTACTTACTTGAACCATCAATTGCTCACTGCCTATCTTTTACATGCATTTACACTTAAACTTCTATGTCCATGTCACCTAACAAATATATCGAAGACCAGAGATTTTTTGAAGACGCACTAACAAAATTAACTTTCTGCAGGTTGGCAAAATCAGTTCATCCAACAACTCCCAACACAGACTGGGCAGACCACGCTAGACTACCAAGGAAACCACACAGCCTACGCCACGTCCCCGCACTACCAAGCAAACACCACATACACCGTCCAGAACGTCGCCACAACCTTTGACGTCACAAATAACACTTACTACGCAGCTGGAGTGCAGTCTGTCCCAGCGCAAAGACCGCCTTCAAACCGCGGCGCGTACACTCCTGTCCCAAGTCCTAGAGCTCCTCATTACACCACGGAGTATCAACAGCAATACGCTCAACAAGCACCCACAACCGGTACTACAGCTGGAAGCGATTCCAGACCTACCTCAGCTGCGTCTTACCCAAACTCCGTACCGACGTCGGCCGCACCAGTCTACACCGTCAGTCAACAGAACTACGAGAGAACTGAATATACAACAGAACACACAGAGGAGTTTAACAACATCAACAACGGAGAAAATGGAACGGGAGACACGAGTAATGAAGGGGAGAGACAGGAACAGAATACGCCGAATGGACAGCATTCGGGAAACGCCGAGCCTGGATACCTGCAGGGGAGCAACGGTCCGCGAGCTTCACTCGATTGTAGCGGGTATTCGGGCGGCTATACGAGCGGACAGTATAGGGAGAATGGCCAAGCCAATCAGAACGACTGGCAACAACGCCAATGGCAGCATAACCAAAGAATACAAAACCAACAGATGCAAAATCAACAAATTCAAAACCAGCAGCAAATGCAAAATCAACAACAACAGCTCCAAAATCAGCAACAAATACAGAATCAGCAACAACAGCAAATACAAAACCAACAACAACAGCAAATGCAAAACCAACAACAACAGCAAATGCAAAACCAACAGCAACAGCAAATGCAAAATCAGCAACAATTACAAAATCAGCAACAACTCCAAAACCAACAACAACAGTTACAAAATCAGCAGCAAATGCAAAACCAAATTCAAAACCAGATGCAACAAAATCAGCAAATGCAACAGCAGAGACAAGAAGAGGCTGAACAACAGATGTTTTCACAATCAGACAGGGTGAATTTAAACTCGAGACTGAAAACAATGATATTAAACAAGCAAAACCACACACGAGATGGCACCAACACACCGCCTGATAAAGGAGACCCTGGAGAGGGGCCGCCGCGGGTGATAGACGATAGAAAAGGCGGAGCCGTCTCCGTCAACGATGACAGGAATACTACCGGTCATTTTTTATCGTATAGCCACCATCTCCGAGATAATTACCGCTTAGGCGAACAGGTCTATCCTGCCGCTGGTAATTATGCACAAAACGCTCACGCCTATGGCGCGGGTGAATTCGGAGGTGGTGGCCACCACGTATGGGAGGGGGGGACAGAAGTCCCGAGAGGTTATGATAAGCACGCTACTAAGAACGTATCCAAAACTCCTCAGAAGTTACCGTCTTATGCTGATATGAGAGGTCAGTACGGTACCTACTCACATGTTCCGTATGAAGCGCAAAAATATGCAGAAATTTATGGTAGCGATAGTTTAGCTTATAATCAAGATAATAAAGATTTTCAATCAAAAATGCTCATTGGACCAGTATCTGAAATGAATCAACAAAATTGCGCACCAGCTCGGGATACAAACGCACAAACAGCAACTTACGAGAGTAGAGAAGCATATGATGCAAAATTCAGACATCCGTTAGCGCCATTAATACCAAAATTAGAAATTACTGATAACTACAATGATAGATCTACGAAACCGGACCAGCATAGAATGATGGGTCAAAATCCTTATCCAAAGCAACCTGAAATACAGAACTCATATAGAGACTTTCCTAATGGCTTTGTTGCACGCTCACAGCAAAACACAGTTCTTCCGCCTATTTCAACAATAAAACAAGAAAATTTTGGTCAAAACCAAAATAACTATCAAACTTTTCAGCAATATCCTTTTGATCAAAGATCGACCGATGCATATGCTCAAATGCCTCGACTGCAGGAAAATGTAGGCTTTCAAAAATTTAACCGTCAATTTCAACCACAAATAAATAAAGAACAGGAGAATCGACCAAGTGTTGAAAGAACGCCGCCGGTGGAACAAAAACAACCGTTCTACATTGAGCAGATAAAATCTGAACATTCTCCACCTGGACACAAAATATACAAGAACGTAAACTATGGACCGCCTAAAAATGAGCCTTATATGTTTCCGGGCGATGGAGGTCCTGTTGTTATTAGAAATGAAGTTGGGTACTCTTGTTGCCGACAAGGGTCGACTAAGAAACCTCCGCCAGAACATTTAAGAGATGGAGCTTGTCCGGGATTGCAGACCAAAGACGAAATTTTAGAAGATGACCCAGAAACCGAGAAAGACACCAAAAACCAAAAGCCTGGCGTTACCGGGCCAGATTTATTAAAGCCACGAGAAAACCACTTCAATTATTCTAAGGAATATCTTGACAATTTGGAGAAATTAAGAAACAACTCAAGAACAGAGGTACCTGATTGCAACTGTTTTCCGGCAGATAAGAATCCGCCAGAGCCCGGCAGTTATTACACACATTTAGGTAAGAAATGTTTTGTTTTCTTACTCATATGCTTATTCATTGCTATGATTAGTGTTCTTTATAAACCACCACTACTGGAAGTCGTTATCAGCCCATATACGTGGCTTTAATAGGCCCGTGCCCCTCGGTGGGGACCGAGGGGCACGGGCCCCTCGAAACACGAAGTGGTTTTATAGACCATAGTCCACCACGCTGGCCCAATGCGGGTTGGTGGAACGCTCGTCTTTCGAAAATTAATTATCTTGGACAGGCGGGTTGCGTCACGATGTTATCCTTTACCGTTAAGCAAGTGATAATTAGAAATCCGTACATAAATCCGAAAAGACGAATTTAGTGGTACGGACCCGCACCAGTATTTGAGCCCGCGACCTTCCGATCACAAGTCTGGCCCATTACCAACTGGCCTATCACTATTGGAAGTCGACTACTGTTCAATGATCTCGTAATGATCTTTCTTTTCTTTCATCCTAAGTAATAGTTTGAATAATTCTTTAAAAGGATATCTGATGTAATGAATGTAAAACTTAACAATAATAAAGAAAGTTTTTACACCTATTTGCCTAAATGACAATTTCATGAGTAGCTCATTGTTCAGTTTCCCTTTCACTTTCCATCCATCAATACCAATACTTTAAAACTCAAAAACAGTAGGTACTTAATTCAATGAATTCTATGAAATTTCAGGGGCAGCAGCGACTTTAGCAGAACTAAGGAAGGATTTAGAAGCAAGAACAGGGTTGGCGGGCAAGGAGTTGCGAATAGAAAAGATCTGCTACACTGGCAAGGAAGGAAAGACCGCGCAAGGGTGTCCTATGGCTAAGTGGGTGAGTGTATGGATCCCAAAATTTTACTATTTCATTCCATTTTTAGCACCGCAACTAAAGTTGGTCTTACTACAGTTCATTCGATGGTAGATTCTTTTGCAAACATCAATGAAGTGTAGTGATTTCTCCTTCCTTATTATTTCAACTAACAATTTATAAGACTAGTATAGTAAACGTTATTCTTCTCATTTCCAGGTGATACGACGTGCTAACTATGCAGAGAAAGTTCTAGTAGTGGTAAAGTTCAGGAACGGCCACAAATGCGCTACATCCTGGATTGTGGTCTGTCTGGTCGCTTGGGAAGGCATTCCTCAGTCTGAAGCTGACTTGGACTATACTCTGCTGTCACATAAGCTCAATAGATACGGGCTGCCGACGACAAGACGGTGCGCGACAAACGAGAATCGCACTTGTGCTTGTCAAGGTAAGTAAAATTGTCTCAAACACAAAAACCTTAAAAATACAACAGAAATGTTTATTCTAATTCTTGGACTAATTTTACCCAATCTTTTATAAGGAGTTCTAATAAAAAGAAACTAAGAATGTATTTTTTCTAGACATTGATATTTGTATTGTATTAGTAACAAGATACACAATCGACATTAACTAAAGTTAACGTTTCGTCAGCAAGTATTATTTTTCTCAAATGATACTCACATCTAGTCTCGATTGAATATCTAGTTTCTCAGATACTAATGCTATATCAATGATTTCAGGTTTGGATCCGGAGACATGCGGCGCCTCCTACAGTTTCGGCTGCTCCTGGTCCATGTATTACAATGGATGCAAGTACGCCCGTTCGAAAACCGTCCGGAAGTTTCGACTTTCGGTCAAAACTGAGGAGAGTGAAATTGAAGAGCGCATGCATGTGTTGGCAACACTACTAAGCCCGTTGTATATGAATCTGGCGCCAAAGTCTTTTGAGAATCAATGCCAGTTTGAAAAAGAAGCTTCGGATTGTCGGCTTGGATTTAAACCTGGACGACCGTTTTCTGGTGAGTAATGTTATTGTGGATAATTAATTCACAGAATGACTCAATTGAGGTACACTGACTAATACAATTGGTATTGAAATTTATTGTCAAGCTGTTATCGCGTCATCGGCCCTCTTGTAGCTGGTAACCTAATGATCTGTACAATCAAAAGAAGAATATCATTTAACTCTTCCTCTTTATCAAATTGATACTCTGTACAATCAAAAAAAGCAAATCATTTGACTCTTCCTACTTCGTATCTTTCAGGTGTAACAGCATGTATAGATTTCTGTGCCCATGCCCATCGAGACCTACACAACATGAACAACGGATGCACAGCAGTAGTCACCTTAGCCAAACATCGAACTTTATCCAAACCAACTGAAGAACAGCTCCATGTGTTGCCACTGTACGTGCTGGATTCCACCGATGAGTTTGGATCGAAGGAGGGACAAGAGGAGAAAATAAAAAATGGGGCTTTAGAGATTTTGGACAAGTGAGTGGTGATGTACAACAATTTTATAATTCTATGAATCTAAAAATATCATCTACTTAACTCGATTACTGACAATTTATTTTCTCTTTTCCAGATATCCAATGGAAGTAAGAGTTCGATCAGTGCCATTGCAACCATGCAGAAGACATGGCAAAAAGCGAAAGGATGAAGAAAATTCCGAGTCTAATAACAACTCGCAACAAAGTCCCAACAACCAGAAAAAGCCCCAACAGTGCTCCACACCAGCTCCTAGAACTCCACAGCCAAATGATGCTAGAAACAATGCTAGTCCTAGAAGTCAAAGTAGTGCATCACCTAGAGCTCTCACGCCGGCTCTCAACCAATCAAACCCTTCAGCATTTCAATCGAATAACCCACATTATAACTCTGCATTTATTAACCCTAATATGCATAATCAATCAGGTCTTATGAATCCTAATTTAAGCAACCCTGCCTTATTAGATATGGCAACTATGATAGATAACTTTACGGATGCTCAGCTTCAAAGCAATCAGATTTCAAGTACGGTCTTAGATTCTCCTTACAATCCTTATGATCAGAGCTATAATCTGCATCATCAGAATAGTATTTACAATCACAATCATGTGCCTTCAATGGTTGAAGGAAATTGTCAAAACCAAAATCCAAATCCAAATCAGCTGCCAAGTTTTGCTTCTGGTTTACAAAAGAGGGAACCGCCATTTCAACAAAACGTAGGACCAATAGGCAACATGCCTCAAAACCAATGGCCAGATTTCGGAAATGCAGAAATGTTTAATAATGTTATTAAAGAAGATCCTGATTCAACTACAGCTCATCTGAATGTTCCACCTAATAATTACAGCCCTGATTCTAGGACTGAACCGAATACAGATCAATCTTCCCAGAAAAATACACCTGAAGTTGAGAAACAGAATGCTGTGGTGAATGATATAAACAAGCTTCCAGATTTTGATATGCCCAATTCCCCAAGACTAACGGAAATATCTCAGAAGTCACAAAGTGCACCCGAATCTCCAGCGTCGTCTCAAACAGCAGAGCTTAAATCTCCTAACGAGGAGGCCAATATGTCTCCAGATGTTCGTAAAAGCGTTTGGAAATCCCCAGACTCTAAAAATTGGGATCCTTCTAAGCCCAAAGATGCATCAACACCCGAAAATGAAAGTTCTTTGTTTAGAGTTCCAAAAGCTAGACCACCATCACGATCACAGCACCCTAATCTACCAGAAAGTCCAGAAAACTCTACATTTCTAAAACCATATCCACCTTCAGACAGACCTCATTTGGTCCAAGGATATGACCATAGGAGTCCTTACCAAAATAATATTAATAACTCTATCCCACCGACATCAGCACCACAAACTAATTTTACTATCAACCATGAAGACCAAAATATGGCATTGGCAAATAAACCAGTTCATGAGTTCACTGGAAATAATTTTCATCCAGTAAATCAAACCTCATACGCAAGCCAAACTCCTATACAGGGTTATGGTAACTATCCACAAATGCCGAACGCTTATTCTTTTCCCACAAACCCGTATGGGCATTTTAATCCTTATGAAAATTCTTATAACGACTATAACAGTCTAGCTTATTATAATGCTGAAAAATACAAAAGAGAAGAGCTTCTTAGAAATTCACATTGCTACAATTCTTATGGTTATCAATACAATCCCAATTTTGCGCCGAATTTTTATCAAAACCCAGGTCCAAATTGGTGTCAATCGTCACCGAACTGGTGCTTATATCCACCTCCATTTTCTATTCCATATCCTCCAGAACCGCCTAAGGCTGAACCTATTGGTGAAGTGACAGAATTTTCTGATAACTTGGAATGTTTCAAAGATAGTCAAATGGGAGGCGTAGCTATAGCATTAGGGCACGGTAGCGTTCTATTTGAATGCGCCAAGCACGAGATGCACTCCACAACGTCAGTAAAAAATCCCAACAGAGTAAACCCTACGAGGATTTCTCTAGTATTTTATCAGCACAGGAATTTGAACAGGCCAAAACATGGTCTGGAAGAGTGGGAAGAGAAGATGCGATTAAAAAAACTGGGTTTGAATCCTTCAACTCCTAGCACGCCCGGGCCTAATTCAAACTCAGTGTCACCAGCATCGACACCAGGCCCTGATCAAAGGCAAACACCGAAACCTGAAAAGTGGAAAAGTGGCGAAGATGCCATACCTGGGGGATACAGTTCCTTGGCAGCTCTAGTTGAAGCTACGAATGTGGCGAGAAAAAGTGGTCAGATAATGCTGCGGACAGACACGCAGACCACGATGTCATGGACAACTCTATTCCCGATGCACCCGTGCACCGTGACGGGGCCGTACCAGGAGTCCGGCACCTGACACAAGGCTGGCCCGGCCGCGGCGGGGCAATGTTCTTCCAACGTCAAACGACGGAGTGACGTCCCTTCCTTAGCTATGTAAGGTCTTGTTGCCTTTCCTTTGTAGGATTTCTAAATTAGAGCGTCGTGCTTTCCAAAAAAATATTTTGTAGTTCCTGGATTTACACAATTTAAGATTTAAGGCGCAGACTGGTCCAATGTGCCGTATTATTCCGCGATTCCTTTCCGCGTTATTAGGAATTGATTTTTATGAAATATTTTACTAGTATACCGTACCGAGTGAGTTTTTAATCAAAGATGTAATTTTAAGTTCTATTTTAATAGTGTTTATCGCATTTCTGCTAGTCTTACGTTACGTTAGTATCGATCGTGTAATGTCCAAGTGACCGTATCGTGTAGATTTTTTTGTATATTCTTGTCGTATTTTTAGTTGTACCGTAACTTGACCATTTGGAAGTTAGTCTTATTTTACAGCTGCTGTATAAAATAGTGTCGTTAATTTGTCTGCATATTTTGTCGATGTTTTCTAATTAAGCGCGCGACGGCGTTATGTCGTGCGGCTCGATGATCTCATAAACTACTAACCCTACATTATTTGTAACTTCAGAACAAAAGTACAAAACATCACAAAAGGTTGTAGAGCCCTGAGGAGAGGCGGACACTTTCGGCAATCGTGTTTATTGATATTTTTGTACCTTTGTTTGCATATTAGTTGTGTTATTTTATTATAATTTAATTTACCATTCCTGTCGTTTGGATTTGTTTTGGCATAAGTTTAAGTTTGAACCATTGAGTCACGGCTCACTGCCGGGTGATTACCACAAAGATACGAGTGCTTTTCTATTAGGTTAAGATGTGTGTATTTTTAACTTTTTAGAATATTTAACTTATTTATATTATTGTATTACGTGAACGATTATCGAATCTTTTTCTTTGTAATAATTTAGTGTTATGGTAGACGTTAGTATTTAATATATTTGCTTTGCGACTACATTAAATTATTGCAGTTGTTTTTTGCATGTTCTGCCTTCTTTACTTTCAAATCGAGTGCCTGTCAGTTTGGAAAAATATTTCATGTTATTCGATTCACTACGTTGACGACATTTTCTTTGGTATTTTTGAAAGAAATCTTTCTTCTAACTTAGCGACGATAAAATTTTATAAAATAAGTTACATACAATAATAAAAGATGAATAATAAATTACATATTAAGATAGAATATTTGCGAAAGTAAACAATTTTCAGGCGCTTGGAAAGATTATAAAGTAGGCATATTATTGAAATGAATGAAAACATACTGAGTGAATAGTAATTAATATATAATTAGAGTTAAGAAAAGTTTGTTTTAAAGATTAAACTATTGATATAGTTTATATTTTTTACGTGTACGTATTTATTGAATGGTAAATTTATTGGGAGGAACGTGAAAATATTTATAGGTAAAAAGTTTTGTGAGCAAAACTTATAAAAACTAAGCAATAATAGCAGACACCGTGGTCTTTGTATATTGTAGGAGTGATTAAATTAACTGATGGTGCGATATTTGGTCGATCTTAATGGTAAATTTGATGTTTAAACTCTACCAAAATTTGCCTAAAATTAGAATTCTGATATTATTTGTGTATAGCATTGGTAAAATGCCCTTGGATCTTGCCACTGACTTCAGATATAATGTAAAACATATCAAAGCATTCGCAGATTAACGTTAAGACTACATACATGTGTTTGTGTACCCTAATCAGCTTGATGAAGATATGTTGATGGTCATTATATTTGTTTCTTCTCGTTTATGACCATAAATTCATCTTTTTTTTATTAACTTGTTACGAATTTCCCTAACAAATTCATATATTAAGTGGTCAGAAAATTTTAGAAGTGATAGTTAAACTCTTTCATTTAAAAAATACATTTACTCAAGAGAAGTCCACCGTGACTCTTTTTATAATTTTCCATCATGATTCATAAGATTCTTCTGACAAATATATAATCAACATTATTCATTAAGTTGTCATCTACAAATTTTATGAAAAAAAATACAGATCAGGCAAGACTAAACACCAAATTATAAAAATAAATAATTAACTCGTAGTTCGAATGTAGTGACGACTGCAGATTACGCGTAACAAGATTGGTAATTAATAGTGACGCTGGTGATTTTTAACGTGCAAGCAATAAAGACCATTCTGGCTTAGCAGTGTTACTCGTAACGTGTTGTGGTCAATGCAAGTCTTTTGTAAGAAAATGTATCATTTAGCAACACTAGAACCTGTGATATATCCATTAATTCACGAGTGTTTGACTGCTTGTATGTATGTCTTCGTTTGTGTGTAAGGATATTGAAGATTCATGCATTTTTTCTGTATACTTAGACCTCAGACTAGAAATTAAGATTAATAGTTTTGATTAAGTTGTATTTTCTATTTTTGGAAATGAATTTTGCATCATTTTTTTCTGATGTTTTGAATTTTTTATGAAATTATTTTGAAATGAAATTTTAAAGTTACTCCGCTGGTTATGAGGTCTATATTATTGCATTTTCAAACCAAAAACGACCAGTATTGTCGATGTTTAACCAAAAATTGTCATTTGTGTGGTAAATGGGTTATTACCAATGTTCTTTAGATTACGAAAACGGTTTGTTAATTTTAGACGGATCGTTAAGTGAACGATATTTTTATTGTCTTCTGCCAAAACAAGAGTAATCGAATGTGTCATGTAAATAGAACTACCATTATTTATTAATACAATAATTTAAAAAAGATTTTTTGTTTTATTTAATTAAAATAAAGGCAACCCTGAAGTCTGAACAAATGCAAAAAAATTGTGTAATTATTGAATGGGTGGGACCAAGACCTAACCTACCATATTTTAAGCCATTGGGTATCAAAACGAAAGAGCTATGTTGTGGCAATCTGTGATCTCTGCCTACCCCAATGTTATATCAGGTTTACTCTCATGATGTCTACTAAAAATCTGGGTGCGTTGCAGCTTGAATTTTTGTAGATGTGGCTACTTACATTGCCAGTTTAGCTTATTTTTTCACTAAACCTTTGGATGTACGAAAATGAAAAAATATTTTCATACAATTTATCATTTATTTCGTTATATTTATTAAAATTATTCTTATTATAATTACATGTAAAAAAATATAAAACTTACTCGCTAAACATAAAAAAGTGAATAGAGTATCTTAAGTCGATTACAAAAATACTTTGAAAAATTAAAGCTCGTATATACTTACAAAGGTTATAATATATGTACTAAGGTAGAAAAAAACCTTTGAAAATATCATAATATAACTACTAGATTGTCTATTCGTCATAAGAGATTATCTAGCCAGTTTAAAAAACACCATAGTTTGTAACATTAGAAAAGAGTAAGAAAACTTTGTCATTTCCATTTTAAACTAATCCATAACTTGACAATTTAAAGACGACATATTCAGAGTTTAAAAAAATCGAAGCAATACTCGCCATCTATTAATTTTATGAAAAGTTAAGATACATAATTCATTATTTAGTAAAAAATTCATGTCGATAGATATTTTTCTTATTTACAAATAAATATGTCTGTAATAAGAAGTAACTAAATACATTGCATGTTATGATAATAAATGTACGCATACCAGATTGACTACTTAACAGAGATTTTACTATAGAAACAAAAGATTGTGTAGTTATTAATAAAATTAGACTTAATGGAGGCTTTAGAGCGTGTGGCGTGAATAAAACACTTATTGAACGACATTTCATATAGGAATGTAAAGAAAGTAATCAATCATATCTATTTTTTTTTTCAATCTAAATTTTATATCTTGTGATCTCTAAATGAACCTAAATTCTCAATTTCACTACCGTAGTAGTTCCAATACTGTATTAAACAGTTGTGGACGGGAGGAAGTAAATATAATTAGACCTCTATCGCCTGAGATACAGACATTTAGCTTCGTTTAGGCACAAGTACTTAATTAATTTGTTTTGTTATTAATATGTTTAGGCTTAAGATCCATTTATTGTCACTCTAGTTTCACAATACACATTTTGATTTGATTTAAACAATTTGATGATGCATGGCCACGATTATGATGTGCCGATTAAAGCCAAGTCAGAGGCTATTGTGTGGTTTGAAAAAACTCTGACAGCAGGGTTAGGCAAGTTCGCCACACACTTGACTATACTTCTACGATAAGAAGAAGAAAATGACGTTTTGAACAGTTATGCGTCATGATGCATGGCCACGATGATGACTTTAACAGTATGGCCACGGTGATGATTTGAACAGCATGGTCACGATAATGGTTTGAACAGCATGGCCAAGATGATGATTTGAAGTTTTGAACAGCATGGCCACGATAATGGTTTGAAGAGCTACGATGATGATTTGAACAGCATAGCCACGATGATGCTTTGAACAGCATGGCCACGATGATAATTTTAAGTTTTGAACAGCATGGCCGCGATGATGGTTTTGAACAGCTACGATGATGATTTGATTAACATGGCCCCGATGACGTTTTGAACAGCTACGCATCATGATGCATGGCCACAATGTTTTGAACAGCTACGCATCATGATGCATGGCCACGATGATGTTGAGCAGCGCGGTGCGCGCGTCGCAGGGCGGCAGGCTGTCCAGCACGCGGCACGCGCGCGCGATGTGCTCGCGCTGCAGCTGTTGGGTCTGAGATATGCCCGAGCCTTCGAGCACGGCTTTGTATAGCTGAATAGATAGATAAAAATAACTTTATTGCATACTTTAACAACCAAGTGTGCAAGGTCGGTCTTATCGCTAAACAGTGATCTCTTCCAGGCAGCCCAAGGTGAAAGGAAAACAAAAAATTTTTCAACTTACAGCGTGATAGTCGACGTCATGCACACTCCGACGTCCAGCCTCGATATATGAATAAAGTTCAGGTCTGGCTTCAAGAGTGAAGGCTAGTGGAGCCCCCACTAGGGAGAACGTACTCGGCTCTGGTCCTGTGAATGACTCCAAGTCCAAAAACGCCTGCCAGGCTAAGGCAAGGTGGCAGCCGAACAGGTAGCCCTGAAATAAAACAGAATTGACACATGTAAACAAATAATCATATACCTAACACAGCGAAAAACAAACAAAAATTATTTATTTATTTTCTACGTGATCGAGAAAGACCTGGAAGAAGGTTAGCAAAATTACACAAAAAATTCAGTGAAAAAGATAAGTAGGATAAAGTAAAAAGATAAGTTAATAACTCGTATAAAAAAATAGAACTAACTTCAAAAAAGCGAAAAATAAATACACTATAATTTGATGTGCTATGTAGTAGCTAGCTACTGAGCTGTTTGAAGTCGGTGCGAAGGTGGCCTATAAAATTTAATTTTCTTGGCACCGACTTCAAACAGCTCAGTAGGTACACATAGCACATCAAATTATATTGTATTTATTTTTCGCTTTTTTGGAGTTGGTTCAATTTTTTTTAAAGTTTTTATTTTTCCATTTTTAGTGCAAATTATAATCTCTTCATTTTTTGAAGTCGGTCAATAAAACGTAGTGTTAGCTTTGAAAAGTTTAAGCGAATTTTTGATTTTTATTTTACATACATACAGTTTAAACTGAGAACCCCCCTTTTTTTGAAGTCGGTTTGAATACTAAAACCTTCTCCTAAATGTAACAAATACTTTTCTGAAAACCGCATCAAAATCGGTTCTGTCAAACGCGAGATAATCGCGGACAAACATACATACATACAAACATACATACTTAAATACATACAGGTCAAACTGAGACCCCCTTTTTTTGAAGTCGGTTAAAAATATGTGCCAAAGGATAGATAATTTATCGTTGTCATCAGTCCATATTATACGTCCCACAACCCGACACGGATTCGTCAACAAAAAGGTAGTTTTTTTTGTCCAGGTCAATTTTTGTTACCTGGACAAAAAAAAATCTTGCATTCTTTCAAGTTTATTGTAATTGGGGAACGAGGGAAATTAAAGAAATAATAACGGGAAGTATGGTGAAAAAGATTTCAAACCACTAAAATCTGATGACCCTGGCCCTGGAGCGTCCGCGCTCCAAATTCTGATACATGGATATATTTTTAAAACTGTGCTAGAATGTATCTATGTAAGAAATTAATATGTGTTATTAACTTTATATAATTATTTTTAAAAATTTTGTCCGGCACTTTGTTCTGATCACCCTGGGACGTCACTTAAACGCGCCTACAGCTCTCACAGCGCTGTAGGGGCGTGGCTTGTCCCCCCGCGTGAACTAGCAGTCGTGCTCCGATCGTCGAGAGGAGAGGTCACGCGTCTCGTTGCCGCCGCCATTTGGAAATACGAAGGTAAGAACCTGATTCCCCTGGGTTTGGTAAAGCTTAGAAATTATTCCACTGTATTGATTAATTGTGTTATTGGTCATAATTTCATGTACTATAGTTATTGCATTTCGGGATTATTATTCAATACCTCTATTTTAAACCATTCGATTCGGTAACGACGCTCGGAAAGTATCAGTGCTTCTCGCTCTTTTGCTATTTAGATAACAGTAACGGGTATAGTCTTGTCGAACATTCGATGTCAGTCGAATGATGCAGAATGCGGCTGCTGATTGTTATCTGGTATGTTATTTGATATGTTGGTGTGCAATACAGTAGGTATATTGTATTGTTTTTATTGTAGGTATCGTGACCGTTTTCCTTAAATTGACATTTTACTAACTTTTTCCGATTCTCCAGGATTTTAGTGGATTTTAATCCAGGGGAATCATTTTGGGGAGGGGAGGGGTAATTAAATTCACGAAATGGCTTCTATTTGCCTTAAAAACCTCTCAAATTTATTGTACTTAGGTCTACATTCACTGCTGGATCTATGCCTCCCTCAAATATAATAGGACTTTTACTTCCAAACTTATCGCGTCTTGTAGACTGATTGTTTAGGGTTATTTCATTGTTTTCAGGGTGTTACAACCAGTGAAGTCTATGTTAGCATATTAAGAATGTAAGATATAATATTTTCAAATATTAGGAGGTGAATTAAAAGAGGGTTGTTACGGACATATAATATAGGTAACTCAAGCATTACGCTCCAAAATTTTGCAGTTAAAATGCTGCCGTCAACGTATGAACGAACAATGACCATACTTCATCTCCCACGAAAGACCATTCCATCCCCGGGGTTTCCGAGAAAAAAAAATGTGAGGCGTAATACTTGACTAATGAACTAAAACATTTTTGTTTTAACTTAACAAAATAACTTAATTGATAAACATTTGAGTATTGTTTTTATGAGTTACATACTCTTTTCCGTATTTTAATATTTTATATGGACCTAAATTAATGTTACTTAACTTATCTCCTGTCTTTTTTTACAATATTAAATCATCTTTCTTATAATAACTAATAGGATTACATTTTTTATCATAATTATATTTTCCTAACTGTTTACTCTGTATTAAATTATTCTTTAGACGCTCTTTGCAATCTAAATTTTAAAGGATAGGAGTCTGGGTTATAGATAGGTCAAATCAAATCAAATATACTTTATTGTACACACAAACAGAAAAATAACTAAAAATAAGAATAAATTTACATAAACCCAAGGCATATACAATAAGGCGGCCTTATCGCTTTCAGCGATTTCTTCCAGGCAACCTAAGGGAAGAATTTGAGAGAGGAAATATCAATAGCGGGTGTACTGAAGAAATTAGGTTCTACAATTTGCTATGTAAATTATTAGTAAGCTACATACTTTACCAAATACTAATTCGAAAGGAGTGTATTATTGTGTTTCTGTATGAACGGTAGTGTTGTATGAGAAACACCAAAATGGAATCCAACCACTCCAATCACTATTATTATTACTACATTGTATCCGAAGAAAAGCTCCTAAACTCTTATATGTATTCTCTAAGGCACCAATAGTTTGGTGATGGTACGCTGTAGAGTGAAGTTTCGTGATTTTTAGTAAATCACAAACCTCTGTCATTACTGAAGATATAAATTCGGTTCCTTGGTCTGTAATGATTTCTTTAGGAATTCCGTTCTTCTTCTTCAATTTAAGAGCTGTGTGTTGTCGGTGGAGTATCTGCCACTCTTTACGTCTTTCAGCCGTCCTTTGATTTCCTGATACGACATGAGATTAATTTGCTCCTTCACTTGATCCATAAAGTTCCTTCGTGGTCTTCCTTTTCCTCTTCTTCCTTCTACTTTTCCTTCCAAGATGTTCTTAAAGAAATTGTCATGTCGTATCAGGTGCCCTATCATATTTCCTCTCCTATTCTCTATAATCTTTAATATGTTCCTCCTTTCTCCTACAAGTCTTCTTCTTCATTTGTCTTCCTTTCTGTCTAACTAATTCCGTATCTTACTTAAATTAAAATTATTTACAAATGTTCTTACTACAGTAACTGTTTCCTTATTTTCTAATGGGTTAGCTTCTACATACCTACCCAGTTAAATTACACTGTAAGGTTAAAATTTACTTATTGTTATAGTTATCTACGTCTATTGGGCCCATTAAATCTAATCATCGGTTCCTTGGTATACCTTTTGAAATGTTTCTGAATTTGACAACTTTTACATTTTGTTACAAATTCTATGACATCATTTACTCTATCCTGGCTAGTAATAATATTTTTGAATATTATTCAACATCCTGTTGATTCCTGCATGACCACTTGTAGGTTACAGGTGAGTCATTTAAAATTACAATTTTCGTCTCTTTATCAGTTATTCTTTCTACGTCATTGATTACTAGTAACTTGGGAATATCATTTAAAGTATTCATTTTCTTTAATAAAATATCTATTAATTCTTTATCACGTTTATTTTTAATTATTACGAGCTCATTTAATTTAATTTTCTTGCATAAAGTCTGTAATTCTCTCGCTAATACACTTACGGTAGATAATGATCGAGATATTACAAACCTTTTACAAACATATATTGCCAACTTCGCGGGCACATAACTATAATAACCTTTACCACTAGATATTTTCTCTAAGTTTTCAATTTGTTTCTCCATATTGTTATTAGCGTAGAATTCATTCTACGCTGCCTGTTGATCGTTTGAGTAATCCCAAAACCTTAGGTTGATCAGGCCTGTCGGTAGTGAGATCCTCAGTAGTCGTGTTAGTATAGTCATAACTCATAATAAGCTAACTTACGAGTTTCGGCTCTGGTCATGACCGATACAACATGCTTGTGCACGCTGGAACGTGCGATGTAGGCGCTCACGTGATGCTGACATGGCTAGCGGCAGGAAGTCGGCGAGCTGGTGGCTCCGGCTGCTGACGTCTACTTGCTGCTTGGGCCGGGCTAACCCTGGACACCCCGGAACGACAAGTACGCTTGATGCTTCATCGACGTTTAAAAATCTTCTTCTTCGAAAAATAATCTTCTTATGAAAACTGTTTTATATTTTTTCTTGCCATATTCTATAAAAAAATTAAAGTGAGTCATCTTAAACTAGGTATCTGCATCTTCTTATCTTCTCTATATTTATTTCTTCTTCATTCTTCAAAGCTTCATAAATTTTTAATGTTGCTTCTTTATTTAAATCTTCTCATAATTGTTATTTAATTTCTTCATAATTTTCTTCATATTAATTTTTGTCTTCTTTCTTCATATCTTCTTTTTATTTTAGCTTCTTTTTTTTAAAACCAGGAATTTATTTTACCTAGATAAAACTGGCTAGGGTCGCCATCCAAAATTAGGAGGGTCGTAGGAAGTGAATTAAAAGAGGGTTGTTACGGATATGAGTGAACTCAAGTACACGTAAAAAGGAGTTAGTATCACAATATGGCCGCGAACTTATGTGGTCTATGTAGCAACTCGTCTAAAACGCAACACGCAACTCGGTGTTTTAGCAGCTCGTCTAACCTGCAACTGGTCTAAAATATTATTTCGTCTATTTCGCAACCAGTCTTAAGTATTTTTTTTGTCTACCACTAGATTGGTCTAACTTGTGAACTTGTCTGAATTGTCAACTCATCTAAATTATAATTCTGGACTATGATACTGATTTTGGGATGAGTTAACTCTTGACCTCAATCTTGACCAAGATCAGAGATGAGGTCAACGATGAAGCGAGTTAACTCAGAAAATGCCTATAAGGCACTGGTACTCCCAGGCATCGACGATGGAACACAGCAAGCTGCTTGGCGTCGGACTCCGGTAGGACGGTGGTCGCGAAGCAGACGGCCCTTCACAAAGTCTACCACACTGCATGAGACCATAGGACGCTACCTCAGATTCAAAACAAATTGAGGTGTCGTTGCCTGGGGTGGATTAATAGGAGGCAGGTCTCATTTGTGTTTCCTTAGTCGCCTCTTACGACACCCACGGAAAGAAATGGGGTGGTTTCACACGGGATTTCAAAAAATCTATCACCATTAGGATGCTACATTATCCCTGAGTAACATAGGCTACATAATTTTTCCGAATTCCCATGGGAACGAAGTCCCGAGCTGAATGCTAGTATATGATATTATGATACAAATACAATTCCTTCCACGCTGGACTGGGAGTGAAAGAAAAACTTAGAATGTGCTAGCTGCCTATGCCTACTCTTTCCAGGCATACTGTAAAAGTCAGTAAATGTATCATGGGCGAAAGGCTGACCACCTCTCACCATTACACAACATGTTCCATCTAATAACCGTCACCATTTGTGTCTTAAACCTGGTTTATAGCCTCTTCTATGGTATATGTGCACTACTAACAATAGCACATCAGTAAAAATAAGTATCATAACGTTAAAAAAAATTAATTCTGTAGACCACTTCATGACGTTGACGAAATATTTCTTTAGACCACCTGTTATTTAGACGAAATATTTGATTAGTCCACCTGATATTTAGACGAGATCCCATCCTAGGGACCATCCATAAATTACGTCACACGAATTTCATGATTTTTTAACCCTCCCCCCTCCTTATCACAGCTGGTCACATTTGTAAGACTCCCCCCTCCCTAGCGAGACGTTACATATTTTGCATATTTTCCATTTTTTGTAATTTTTAATAAAAGCAGTACTTACTTAATAGTGTTTTTTTTTTTGGGAACTCAAAACTCATTGTCTCAACCAAAGTAAAAACGTAAAAAGAGTTCTTGGGACTGCGGAAGTTAAGTTTGTCGTTAATAGTTAACGCCTTTTGATACTCATAACACATTTTGAAATGTGACGTCACGAAACTTATGACCCCTCCCACCCCCTTGTCACAATTTGTCGACCCCCTCCCCTCCCCTTAACGTGTGACGTAATTTATGGATGGTCCCCTAGACCTCTTGCTTCATAGACGGCATACGTTTTAGACCGGCCGCGTTTTAGACGAGTTGCTACATAGACCACATACGAGTACGTTCGCGGCCATGTGATAATAACTCGTAAAAAGTGACAATTATAATTTACTTTATTTAGTATCTTACATTTATGCTAACATTTTTTTTTATGTTAGCATTTATTATCACCATACTTCAATTTAAAGCCTAAGTTTCTGACCACGACTTCGTTCACGTGGAAAAGTAGCCTGTGTATTGGTTAACCAGTCGCGCGCTTGTTTACGGCGCGCGCGATACAAATCCTGCACACACGGGGTGATCGCGCGAGGGTTAAGAGTAAAAATAAAAGAATTCATAATTATAAAACATATTTTAAAATAACTGCGTTAGTTATCATATATTTCTTGATTTCAGCTTCACAATGCCTCGAAAAAAACAGAGCAGGGAGGAAATGTTAGAAAAAAAGCGTTTAGCGGAACGGTTGCGATATGAGAAGATGAAGAGTGATCCAATACTCAAAGCAAAATTGAAAGAAAATGAACGACGAAAGTATTTGGATAGAAAAACAACGGGGAAAGTCATAGCGATTGACCAAATGACACCAAATCAGCGTAAAATAGTAAGAAAAAAAAACAGAGAAAGTTCAAAAAGATATTATTGGAAGAAAAGATTGGCTAAAACGGCTTTCAGTGATGAGCTACCGATAATTTCAAATCCAGAATCAGATATTGATTTTTGTCGGGATCCCTTAGAAGTTCCTTCGGCTTCCACAGCATCAGCACCGACCAATAATTCTCCTGTTGAACCAATCTGCAATAATAAAAGCAGCATTTCAAAGCCAATAACCAGATCTTCATCTCGCCAAGATAAAGACAAAAGACACAAACATGCAGAAGTTAGTCTTCTAGCAACTCCATCAATATCCGATGAAACTAACTCCCCCATTACATCACCAAACATAAGCTTGACACCAAAGCAAGAACCAATTCAGAAAAGCAAAACATTTCAACCTGAAGCTGTTAACTCTAACCTTGACTCCTGTGATTTGCTCGAATCAAGCATACATCTGGATACCGTTTCTATAGATTCATCTGCGACTGAAAGTCCAAAAAGTGATAGCACATCAAATATTCCATCGCCTTGCAGATCGACAAATTCAAGACCGATGACCAAAAATTCTCCGTGGAAACATATTTTGAGAAGATACAAATACCGACATGAAAAAGAATTACAGATAAAAGATAGAAAAATTGAAGAATTAAAGAAACAGGTCGAAATATATAGAAAACAACTAAAGCGACTTCAGAGTGATAAAACAAGAAAGAGAAATACCTATCTAACTGACACATCAACACCGGTTCTTGCCATAAATAACCAAATCAAAAATGAGGATGAAGAAGACGACAATTCAATAGCAAATATTTTAATTAAGACTGAGATGTTATAAAATATGAGTTTGATTCAGAAGGTAACATTTATAAAGTGATTTTAAAAAGTAGGTATTAATCAAAGTGGGTGTGTGTTCCGTGGTTTTTTTTTTTAGTTTTTAATTATTTTTAAAAATCAAACATCTAATTTATTTATTATTCAAAAAATTCTTTTTGGACTTAGAATTTTCATACATTGGCAACCTTTCGACGGGGAGGAGAAAGGTTGTAATAGGGATGTTGACTAACTTGTTTTTACTGTTTATCTTAAAAAGGAACTGAATCCAAAACCCAAAACCGAAATAATTTTTGAATACTACTGAGAAATAAAAAAGTTACAAGCTATTTCAATAGAGGGGGAAACTGTCAAACAACGAAAAAGAGATGCACTTACTGGCACGTGACGTCACCGCCATTTGTTTGCGTATGACAAAACGAGATAGCTAGCTCTCCCCACAAAACCAGATAGCTAGTCCTTACGATAATATAAATGCAAATAACTTGTTCATTTATAAACCAATTTTAATGCTGTTTTCGGATATTAATATATTTCTAGCGTTATTTTTTGTTTCACATACAAATCAAACACTGTCAACATCCCTATTATCCTATTTAACTTTTCGGAAAGTTTCTTATTCAAGTAATCTGGTGGATTATACATAATACATATGTCATGTTTTCACTAATGCATATTCTTAAGATAAAGGAAAACATAGAGAGAGAAATAAGGTATTGAACTTATATAAGTCACAAAAAATATATTTTATCAGACCTCAAACACATGGAAAATATTCCATAGATTTATCTCTCAGCAGCTCTAGCACGATAACGACAAACTCGCGCTCGGCTCACGCTGAAACTTCACTTTGATTGCGCGAGGGTTCCGCGCAAAGGCTTGCCCGCACTATGGCGTTGTCAATGTTGACATTTCAACACAGGACCGCGGTGTTGTCGCGGGCTGTCACTATCGTACTCGGCCTGCTGATAACCGAACCGGGGGCTTTTATAGTTTAGTTAATCAAGCAATTTGTAAATTATTGATTCCCCTTGCCTCCTTTGTCTGATTTTGAACTTTGAAATGTTTTATCGAAAAGAAGTGCCTATTAGAAAAATATGTTTCTTGTGCTCCTTATTTTAATCTAAAGTAACATTTTCAGTCATATATTCAAATCTAAAAATGACCAGAGGGATTAATTACCCGAAGAACGCCAATCCGTAGAAACACCACTTTTATTATTTCTTAACAGGAAATTCTTGTATACATATTTATTTTCGGTTCCTGAAATTATTTTAGGTGTGCAGAACCCATCTGGTGTATCTCAGGGTTCCTGATAGAGTAAGAAGTTCCAAAATACAGTAAGCACTTAATGATGTTGTAGTGCAACATCAGGTCTACTAAGTTTGAGGGTTCCACAGTAAATCTTTCCTAAAAAAACCTTAACTTCCAGCATTATGAAGAGCAGCCTACTCCTTGGTTCTTCCAACCATTCTTGACTTGGGAAGGAATCTCAAAACACAGTCAACATTTGAAATCATACCTGATTTTGAAGTGCAGCATCATGTCCAGCCAGTTTGAGGGTTCCAGAGCAACTTTTTCCCAACAAGGCTCCTGCTGCCAGCGTATGTCGAGCTGCCCACTCTCTCCTGGCACTGCCCAGGACTCCTGATAAAGGGAGAGGCTCTAGCACGCATTCCCATTCTGAAAGAGACAGGTGGTTGTATTAGTTAGGGATTACTTGGTAGTCAAGACAAAGTTAAATCAGATGTTCTAACATATACTCGTTTTAGCATACTACGAAACTATATATATGGAAATGACAAGACTATCTCACACAAACAAGTCAATGGACTTATACAGGGCTTTAGGTAAATCTCTTCCAACATCTCGGGTGCTAAATCAGTCCATGAAACTGAACAACTTTCCCCAAGGAACATAGGTCAAAATACGAAAACAAACATTTATCTCCCTTACAAAATGCGCTGTATGCTGATGAAGTTTGTATGGGAACTCAATTTTTTTTTTACCTATTATTGAGGGAAAGTTGTTCAGTTTCATGGACTGATTTAGCTCCCGAGAGGTTAAACCCGTCACCCCAAAAAGTATCACATTAGATACAGAATTTGTATCGCACGGCGCGTAAGCTGGTAAGAGATTTACCTAAAGCCCTGTATACAACCGGCAGCAAATCAGGCTATACATGTTGACCTTGACCCTAATTTTATTCGTAATAGCGCCGGCTTTCGTAAGTGCAGTGCAAATGGGTAGCCTGACGTGATGTTGTCTGTACTATGAAATTAAAAAAATGTCAGCCTTCTACAATAAGTAACAAGAGCTGCTAAGCATGGTTGTGACAAGGCTTCCAGAAATTGAAAGGATGGTAGGTAAGTATGGTGGTCTGAACCGATCACTAAGGTCAAACAACGAACACAGGGGCAGGTAACCCGATGGATGACCAAAGAGAAATTTATTACAAGCGTTTCTGGGCTTTGGAGAGCACGTTAAGCCGGTGGTCTCAGCTGTTACAGTCGTTAAAACCAAGTCAGATGCCATTTGGCGATCTGAGAACTCTGACATCAGGATTAGTCAAGTTCGCGACATACTTGACTATACCTACACGATAAGAAAGAACAAGAACATATTAAACTCGTCTTGTAGTTTCAATACGAAGGCTGACCCGTGTTTGGCCTCACAGCATGACCTTTAAAATCATCTATCAACAAGCACAAAGACATACTTAGTACATACTTTCAAACCAACAATAACAAATCATTAAGCAAGTACTTTCAAGACCTTATTCAACTTAATTTAACTCTTATTGCAACCGAACAAGGTTACCTTTGAACCGAACAAGCTTGACATGCTATTTGACTAGCTAGCAAATTCTCAAAGCCACGTCAATTTCTCTACATCAAATATCGTACTTATTGACTAGAAAGTCGCTTATTGTTTGGTTTGAAAGCCAAGTATTATCCCCATTTACTTTGGCCCGTATTACAGGAGACTCAAGTCATGATGTTTACTTACTTGAAAAAAAAAAATTAAAAATGAAAAAATATTTATTTCACTTAATTTATAACATAATACATAGATTGAGTTGATGCCTCCTTTTAAGCTTGGAAAAGCCTGTGGCCTGTGGGGTTTACTTAAGTATTGATTGTCTCTTTCTCTCTTTTTATTATTATAAGATGGGTTAACTCTTGACCTCAATCTTGACCATAAGGTCAAAGATGAGGTCGACGATGGAGCAAATTAACCCAGAAAATGCCTATAAAGGCACTGGTACTCCCACGCACCGACGGAACACAGTAAGCTGTTTGGCGTCGGACTTCGGTAGGAGGGTGGTCGCGAACCAGACGGCCTTTTACAGAGCCTACCGCATGAGACCATAGGACGACACCTCAGATTCAGAAAAAAATGAAGTGTCGTTGCCTGGGATGGATTACTAGGAGGCAGGTCTCATTTGTGTTTCCTTAGTCGCCTCTTACGACACCCACGGAAAGAGATGGGGTGGTGTTATTCTCAACCGATCACCACAAGGTTGAAACTATTAAAATGGCTCACTATTAAAATGACAAAGACGACTGCTACTTAAGTATAGATCTGAGTCGCCTTTTGTAATGCGTTCTAATAATCTCTGCAAGTGATCATCCGATTTGGAAAATTCTTTTATTGAAATCTTCGACATCCTTCAAGATTATTCATTATCCCCAAATTCTTTATAGGAATAGGTGACGCCGCAGTCTGGTCGCCAGTACATTTAACAGCACATCAGGTACCACAAACTGTCAAATTTCCCCAATGGATAGTAAGCTCTATTGCTTGGAGATAAAGTTGAAAATCGATTGAAGAAATTTGACAGTTTTGGATAGCATGATGTGCTGTTGACCCTGTACGTAACAAAGTAACTAATGTACCTGGTTACGACTAAAGCAAACAGAAACTGGCAAATGTATTCTTTTGCCGAACAACGTCAATTCAAATAGAGATATACTCAGAATTGGTAAATACTAGCGGGATGTTAGTGTAGGTTAGGTACCTATCTTTCTTTAAATGTAGTAGGAAAATGGTGTGACTTCTTCTTCCTCTGGTGTGACTGAACGGAACCCTAAAAAAAGACCTACAATCGGATTCAGAACTTCCTGCTTGTTTTGAAGTGGATTAAAAATGCACGTAATTTTTTTTTAACATCCCATATACGTCCCCACCGAGGGGCACGGGCCTCCATTCGAAACACGAAGGGGATTAGGCCATAGTCCACCAAGCTGGCCCAATGCGGGTTGGTGTACCGCTCGTCTTTCGAAAATGATTTTTTCTTGGACGAACGGGTTTCATCACGATGTTTTCCTTCACCGTTGAGCAAGTGATAATTAGAAACCGCAAAGAAGAATTTAGTGGTACAGGCCCGCACCAGGATTTGAACCCGCGACCTTCGGATTACAAGTCTGGCTCATTACCAACTGGGCTATCACGTAAATTTACTAATAGTAAACTTTATATTGGAAAATGTTATGTTAGAGGAAAAGATGTAACCAATACGGATTTGTATTTGCTTAAAAAAACAAAACTATAACACATTCGCAAAACTTAAAATTCAAACCGCACGCCTGCATTCAGACCGGGTGACTCGATTCCTACTTACATACACATACAATGATGAATTTTAATGACACTACTTAACTATAAAACACGCTATAGTAGTATTTCGACCTTTATTTTATTGAGGATGAAAGATCTGGGATTTACGTCGTATTTGTTTTACTCATGAGAGTTCGTTAGCGTGGAAAAGAAGCCTAGCATAATTTTTCTAGCCTTTTATGTTAAAGCACTTTTTGTTAACCGTACGAATACTTTTGATATAGGTATATAAAGTTAAAAATGTTGTACCACCCTCGACATTCATCGCATGTAACTTATGTACGGACTTAGATAATAAGAACCAATGTCTATGGGCGAAAGGCTGACAACCTCTCACTATTATAAATCATGTTTTATCTAATATCTCTCACAATTTGTCAAAGCTCTGCCTACCCCCGATAGAGATTCTAGGCGTGAGCGTATGTATTTGTATGTATGTCTAAGAACTACCGCAAAATAATATGTTTTAAAATTTTATAAACCTGATCCAAACGTGACGCAAACAGACATAAAAAAGGTCACAAAGACATAAAAACTTATAAAACCCTCTTTTTGCGTCGGGGGTTAAAAATAATTGCCACATCATCATTGTCTGTCCAGTTACAATCATAAACGGTCATTAAGAAAGTACTTCATCGAAAATATTGCGATTTTATAATTGGCGTTCATTACCTTAACTAACCTTAATTGGATGAAAGTTTAATCGCCATTTTTGGATAAATTATTAACTTAATTGATACTTCGATTGGATAGTCAAAATCAACCGTAGTTACCAACGAAACATTCCTTTCTATGGCCCGTATTACAAAAGGAGACTCAAGTCTTAATCTATACTTAAGTATTGATTGTCTCTTTCTCTAACCATCAAAATGACTCCCCTTACGATATTCTTGACCATTTATAATATTTAATGCAAATAGATGCATGTAAGGGTCTGGTGGTGCATTCAAGAATTATAGATAACCAGCTTTCCGACCGGGACTTCATTCCCGTAGGAATTTGGAAAAAAATATTTAGCCTATGTGTCAATCCAGGGTTTCAGCTACCTCCATAACAAATTTTATCAAAATTGGTCCAGCCGTTTGAGCATGAAAGAGTAACAAACATCCATACATCCCCACAAACTTTCGCATTTATAATATTTGTATGATTATAACAATGAATGACCGGGTCTAGGTTTGCAAATCGTAGTAAATCGTCGACATAGTGATCCAAAATCAAGTTTCGTAGCAACAAAGACTCGGCTCGACCTTAAAAGCGTATTGACATTGGCGTTAACGGCCAAACCTGTACCATCCATGTCAATAAGTAAAACTTGTATGACAAGTAAGTACCGGCCGTTTTGTATGCAAGTCGCTTCCGGATGCTTCGTACAATGTATGATTGTATGAAGATTGTGACTTGAGTCAGGGTTTTGCGAAATGGGTATTCCCAGTTTTCTTCCTGAAGAACAATTGGGACCGTGCGCGACGACAGCACCACGTGATAGGTGGCCATTATGGACAATATTGTCACAGCTGTCAAGCGAGAACTAAGTAAATATTGTGAAAAAAATTAATGAAATCTTGTGTTATTTTACTATATTAGAGAATACATTCACAATAACACATCTTACTAGGACCATATTAAATTTATCTCAAAAACGATAAGAAAATGTTTACTATATGGATTTGACAGCTCAAGTCAGCGACAATAATGTCAATTTTAGCCGTAGCGAGCGCTGTGATCGTTTAGGCTACTCCCTCCACCCGCTTTGCACCCTGCCATTGAAATTAGTTAGACAAATTTAAGAATGTTATTTAGCCCACTAAACTGAACAACTTTTCTCGAGGAACGTGGGTCGAAATATGAAAAAAAAATTGCATCTCCATACAAAAAGTGACAATTTACTACGAGCGTTTCCGTACTTCGAAGGGCACGTTAAGCTGTCGGTCCCGGCTGTTGTCGATTGATTACAGTCGTTAAAACCAAGTCAGAGCAGAGCCATTTGGCGGTTTGAAAACTGACACCAAAACCAGTCAAGTTCACCACACACTTGACTATACCTACACGATAACAAGAAGAATCCTGCTCAGCAGTGAAGAAAAAACATCATGATGAAACCCGCACGTCTAAGAAAATTCGTTTTCGAATCACGAGCGGTCCACCAACCCGCGCATTAGGTCAGCGTGGTGGACTATGGCCCGTATTACAGAAGGAGACTCAAGTCTTGATCTATACTTAAGTATTGATTGTCTCCTTCTCTCACTATCCAAATAACAAAGACGTCTGCTACTCAAGTATAGATCAGAGTCTGAGTCGCGTCCTGTAATAAATAAAATAATTAATAGAGGTTACCTGAAGGAGTCCCCCTCTCCTCAAGAGGCAGCGGTCGGGAGGGCAGAGGGTTGTTCTGGAGGTCCCTCTCACCCATGAACTCCGCTTCGGCCAGGTCGCGGACGGCTGACGACATCAGCTCTACTAGTTCTTGGTTCCTGTAAGGAAAAAGGTTTTACTAAGGTTTTGTTGGAAGTCTTTACTGCTGGATTTGGTCGCACAGGCCTTCAATTTCAGTGCTTCATCTTATTATTCTAGAATTTAAAAATAATAGATAGTATGACAAGGGAGCAAATAAGTATTTTTACGGCGATGGCGCTACTTTGAACCACGAGCGAAGCGAAGGATTCTAGAATAGTTCCCGAGAAGTAAGATAGGTTCATCGCTCGAGGTAAAAATAATTTGCTTTTGAGTCATACACTCTACTTTTCATCCCCATTCTATAAGAAAATAAATAACAAGAACAGAGACTTAATTCGCTCGTTTTTTTTTCAATTAGCGCGGGGTACAGCCAACACGAACCAGCCAGTATTCATACAATTTGCGTTCGATTTATATGAATGACATATTTTCTAAATTAAAATCTCTTTTACGCCCGCCAATTATTTTCTGGCGGGCGTAAAAGCTCATTTACGCCCGCACAAGAGTTCTTAACAAAAATGAGCTCTTTTGCTCCCACTTATAGAGGAACAAAGCGACACTTTTCGAATAAAGGTATGAAAAAATTACTATCCCAGCATTCATCGCTTAAACATTTTAAACGCCTGAAATGATTTTGATGAAATGTAGCTAAGAACCATCTCGATTACGTCAGATTTTTAGGAGCTACGATGCCACAGACAGACACACAGACATACAGATACAGACGCATTTGTCGAACTTATAACATCCCTCTTTTTTGTCGGGGGTTAAAAACGGTCAGAATTGGCCATCATAAGACCTAAAAACCTACCTACTTAAATCATTTTTTTTGTTTCAAAAGCTTTTTATAACTCTAAAAATGTTGTTCTTAACTTAAATTAAGTTTACAGCGGCATACATTTATTTGTAGATAATTAAAAGCAGTTTAAACGATAGAGATCAGATTTGACGACGATTTGATGACCTTCTTTTGTGCGGTTCAGCTCGTGTGGTTTGCATCTATTGTTTAAAATTTGCGTGTGCATGTCCCAAATGACAAGTACAATGTTATCTTGCTTCTCTGTAGCAATGATTAAACCTTGGTCAGAAAACGTATTACACGACTTTAGAACAAAATACATAATACACGCTCACGCCTATAATCCCTAACGGGGTAGGCAGAGCATCAGTGGTTCTAGAATCAGAACAAAATAAAGACAAAATATTAAAGAAAAACCTTTATTTGGTGCAAAGAAATTAATCGCAGACACTTTAAAAGAAACTAAAGAGCTTAAAATCTTTATAAACCTAAACAAATATCGAAGAATCTTAAGAACAAATATATTTGTCTCACTATCAAAATGACAAAGACGACTGTTACTAAAGTATACATCAGAGTCTGAGTCGCGTTTTGTAATACGGACCTCAGACTCTGATATATACTTCAGTAGCAGTCCTCTTTATCATTTTTTTAGTGAGAGATAGAGGTAATCAATACTTAAACATTGATCAAGTCTTGAGTCTCCTTCTGTAATACGGGCCAGAGTCGCGTTTTGTAATACGAACCTAAAAGTGGTACCGCCTTTACCGGCACACAGCGACATTCAAGGATAACGGAATATAATTGCTCAGCGAGTATCGACTCACTTTCTACTTGATATTCTCTGAGTGAAGACTTTCTCTGGCTTTCTCCGGGAAATGTTGCCGAGACATGGATAATTGGGCTTACCAAATCTGTTAAAATTACTTATTTCTCACGCCTTTGTTTTTCGATGTAGGCTTTGCGTCAAGGAGCCAAAACTTAAAAAAAAAAGTTAATTAACGTAAGGTGGAAAAAGAGCTTTTAACGTAACTGAAGCGTGACTAGGATTCTGACTACCTTACTACAAAACGATAGTGTTAAATAGATGTTTATGTAGTGTTTTTGAGATTTAGATTTTTAGTTTTGAGATTTCCGAATTCATACAACCAGAATATCTTTAAAGTACGAGTGAATAGGCTTCTTCTGGATGAGCTCGCTACATCCTCGACCACATCTTTACCATGAGCTAGATTGTGGTCAAGAGCGAACCCTTTCATAATAAAATAAAATTAAAAACAGGTGTAGAAACTACCTAAATAACCTATAGAGGTATTAAGATGAGAAAACACAGAACTAAACTATGCTAAGAATCCTACGGAAACCTAATTTTGCGTTTCTTTGTTATAAAAAAAAGTTGATTTAATTTTAAGACCAAATCCGTCAATTCAGTGTTATTGGCAGAAAATAATAACAATTAGATATGAACAAAGAATTTCATCTGAGCACCTTTACAAAAATTAAATAAACTAAACTAAAAGGCACAACTTCCTATGAATTTCTAAATACGCAGCTGTAATACTGAGCATTTCACTTTACGTAAAACCGTACATAGCACATAGTAGTAAAATGTATTACGTGCAACGTAAAGAGTATAAATGGCGTGTTTCAGTAAGTACCGATTACCACGTAAGTTACTAACAAGGTAGTTACATCCTGACTAAGTCGTATAATTTTATTGCATTTGTACATGAATAGTTTTTGTTGGTTGAAGTTGTGATTTTTTTTTACTGTCCCACAGCCAATAGTGATAGCTCAGTTGGTAATATTAAGCCAGATTTGAAACCGGAAGGTTGCAGGTTCAAATCCTGGTACGGGCCTGTACTAATACATTCGTCTTTTCGGATTTATGTAAGGATTTTTAAATAATTATCACTTGCTTAGCGGTGAAGGAAAAGATGAAACCCGCACGTCTAAGAAAATTGTTTGCGTGCGGTCCAAGCGTAGTAGACAATAGCCTAAAATTCCCTTCATGTTTCGAAGAGATGCCAGAGCTCCTCGATGGGGACTAAGACGGGAAAAAATATGAAAATATCCGTTTTGATTCTATGGCAAAGCAGATGTATGAAAGAGGATACGGTTGTTCTCGGATCTGACTATTCTCTAAGCCTTTGTACTGTACGTGTTTCAACGTTTTGCCTCCCCCAATCGGGATTATAAGCTCAATTAATAATAATAAATAATAAAATCATTTATTTTCAGGCATCTAAGGCCCATAGATAAATTACCTATAATTAAGTATTAAGCCTATAATTAAGTGTAAGTATGGTTCGATGGATGTGTTCAGTCTTGATTACAGTATTACTCAGGGGCGAAGATGCGGTCGAGGATGTAACAAGATCACATTCACTCGAAGCTTATCACAATTTAGACACTTCTTTCATTACACTTCAACATTAAGGTCCGTATTACAGAACGCGACTCAGACTCTGATCTATACCTAAGTAGCAGTCGTCTGTGTCATTTTAATGTATGTATGTATTTATTCTTTATTGTACAATGATAATGCAGAGGATAACAATTTAACAGTAATAGGAAGTTTACAAAGGCGGACTTATCCCACGAGGGGATTTCTTCCAGCTAACCTAGTAAGAGTGCTAATAAAGAAAACAAAAACTACACGGCGTAATGACAAATTAAATTCGGCGTTATGTGAGAGAAAGAGACAATCAATACTTAAGTATAGATCAATACTTAAATCTCCTTCTTGTGTGTTCCTTAGACAAGCTCTTTTGATCTAGATTAGGACTCTCACAAACGAATGGAAGAGAAGAAAGCCGTGCCAATTCTAGACAAAACCAACAATACATTCACATTTCTTTTAACGGATTTGTCCTATTGTGCTAACCCACGTGTTCTGAATAGACCCATGTCTAAAAACGTAAATAATTCACAGTACAGTCATAAACAAACGGCACTAGGCCAACTTTCACCACCCATTCAGTTGAGCAGTATTATGCAATTTGACTATAATTTTGACTATTACGAAAATAACTCAGAACCTGTTTTAAAAATTGCGAATGTTTTAAACATGTGCCTCGAGAATACAGGTTTTAGAATAATATGTGGTACTATGCATGGTTTGTTTATGTTTTGTGGGTCACGGGCCTTGGTTTTACTTAGGTCAGTTAATGCTATGTATGATTGGTGCCACACAACAGTTTTCTGATAGCTACTACGTGCATACAGCAATAGCTCCAATTATCTTAATTGGGATTCAAATGGAAAGAACTTATTGGCTTAACAGAAAAATAAAAATAAAGTTCATCATTCAATATCTTATACACTTCAGCTGTTTATAATAAATGGCGTCGTCGTTTTAAAAAGCTATGTCATTTATTAGATAACAAAAGTCAAATGTCCACTATTGCCTAAAATCCCTTCGTGTTTCGAAGGGAGGCCCGTGCCCCTCGGTGGGGACGTATATGGGCTGATAAGAAAAGTCATTACAAGCCCCACAGATAACTTTGAAAGGTCGTGGTTAGTTTTGATAATCAATTTTGAAAGTAAGACTAAAACTTATGTACCGCGTTTTGCCTAGCTCGAATTATTTTTGAAGGCTTTTGGTCGAACAAGTCGAACTATCTACACTAGGTCTATCTACACTATCGAAATCTTGCAGAACGAAGAGCAACTTTCGAAGAAGAAAACCTATGCTCAGCAGTGAAACAATACAAGAGATTTTTTGAAACGATAGAATTCCAATTCGCATACGAATTGACAAGATTCGCGTGAGAATCTCATACAATCTTGTCAATTCATATGCGAATTAGAATTCTATTATTTCAATAATCAGGCCCCTGGTTATAATAGTATTAAAAAATCTAAAATAATCGAAACTTAATAAGAATCTAGCTCCAATTGGAAAGCATTCGCTCGCTACATATAAGTAGTTCAGTGCTTCTATTCAGTGCAAACTTCGAGTTTCCGAAAGTTATTGTAGACGATTAATGTGAACTAAAATACATGAAAATTATAACGAAACAACAACTAAAGTTCCGTAGTTCTGGGTTTTAATTATTGTAGGCGAAAAATCTAACAATTCGTAAACATAGAATTTTTTATGTGGACTGCATTTGGAAAACTGCTAATCACCGAAACATAACACGCATTGTATGTCTCTGATTTAATTTATTTATGTGACTTACTCATAGACCTACCTAAATCTAGACTCACCTTAAATTAGCCAGCTCCGAGCAGCTGTTAGCCAGCAAGTAGTCCCCACTGAGCAGGGCGATTTTGTTCCCGAAGAGCATGTCATTGGAGTCCAAATCCAGGGCCCGTTGGCGGACGTTCATGTTGACCAGCCCTTTGTGGACCAGGTGGGAGGTTCGGATCATCTCTGTCACCTCGGCTAGGGCACGTTGGCTATAACAATTCATATATTTTTTAGTGTCTTCCACGCTGGTCTGGGAATGAAAGAAAAACTTAGAATGTACCAGCTGACAAATCTTCCCAGGCATACTGTAAAAGTAAGTAATAGGGACGCGAGGGTATTGTGGGCGATGTGTGCTCTTTGTGTGCTGTATTGTGGGCGAAAGGCTGACAACCTCTCACCACTATTCATAATCACTATTATAATCACTATTCATCTTATAATCCTCAGAATTATATCAAATGTGGCATCAAGTGGTTCTGAACCACTGATGCTCTGCCTACCCCGTATGGGATTACAGGCGTGAGTGTATGAGATATATGTATTTTGTAGTAAGCTATAGATTTTATCGCTAAAAGAATCTCGCAAGGGAAGTTACGCACATAGAGTTGAGGGCTGACTTTATACGGTGAAACTGAACAAGTTTCTCTAAGAAAACCATAAGAAATTCTGCCGTACTGAGGCAATCAGCTGATCGCCCAAAATTAAGTATGTACGGAAAGACGGCACTTTTTATATTTCAACCTATGTTCTTTGGGGAAAGTTCTTCAGTTTAATGGGTTGACTCTTTTCCTGAATATTTGATAGCTAAATTAGTAATTAGTAAAAAAAAATCAGGATGCGAGTTACCTACCTACTTTAAGTAAGTCCGAAAAACGAAACGGAAAAAATACTTTTTTTTTCAATTAAATACGGTAGTCGTACCTCGAAGAACAGTAAGAAACACTCTTATATGTATATTTTCACTCACAGATTATAAAAAACAGGCCGCCCTAGATTCAAATTTTTGAAGCACAGATAATGACCATTAAGCTACCAATTTTGTTTCAAACCCGTACCTAACATAACAACATATAGTAGTTACAAATTATGTGGTTACTCGTAAAATTTTCGCCACTGTACCTTCAAATTAAACAGACAAATAGCTCCATTATCTCGGTCAAAACCAAATCAATATACTTGGTAGTGTAACGAGATACTAAGGCTAGAGGTGCCTTAGTAAATAGGTACGTTGCGACCTTGCGTTTATTTTTTGTTAAGATTCTGTTAACATAAATGCACGCGAATGCAACTTGTAACCCAATTTGCAAAACCAGTCTCAAGTTTGCGACCAAGTCCGGGCGGCTCTGTTTTATTTTTGTGAATACAAGTTTTGAGTTCGAATTTTCTCCATGAAGTTTTATTGCTTCCACGCTGGACAGAGAGTGAAAGATCCAACTGCCAACTCTTTCCAGGCATTCTTTAAATGCCACTAAGTGGGGCGCGAGGGTTTTGGTGTATCGTAGGCGAAACGCTAACACATGACGGCCGGTTTGGTCGAGTGGTAGTGACGCTGCCTCTTGATCGGCGGGTCCTGGGTTCGATCCCCAGTCGGGGCAAACTTTTGTGTAAAAAGGAGATGTTTGTTCTCGGGTCATGGGTGTTTGTGTTTGTCTTTATGTGTGTTCCAAAGGACCCAAGACACAAGAGAAAACCTTAGTGTGGGCCTTTGAGTGTGTAGCGTTTATTTATTATTTATTTATTTATTTATATCACCACTATACTCATGTTCATCTAATAATCCTCAAAATGTTTTTTTTTTTTTTTAATTATAAGATGAGTTAACTCTTGACCTCAATCATGACCATAAGGTCAAAGATGAGGTCGATGATGGAGCGAGTTAACCCAGAAAATGCCTTTATAGGCACTGGTACATCCACGCACCGACAGAACACAGCAAGCTGTTTGGCGTCGGACTTCGGTAGGAGGGTGGTCGTGAACCAGACGGCCCTTTACAGAGCCTACCACACCGCATGAGACCATAGGACGACACCTCAGATTCAGAAAAAATGAAGTGCCGTTGCCTGGGATGGATTACTAGGAGGCAGGTCTCATTTGTGTTTCCTTAGTCGCCTCTTACGACAACCACGGAAAGAAATGAGGTGGTGTTATTCTCAATCGATCACCACACGGTGGTAAGACAAGCGGATGGGAGGATGAGGTAAGATGTAAGGTGCGGGGAGGTAGTGTCAGTTCTTCGACTCTTCATCTTATCGTGTAGGTATAGACAAGCGTGTGGCAAACTTGGCTAACCCTGGTGTCAGGGTTTTCAAACCAAATGTTTTCAAATGACCTCTGACTTGGCTTTAACGACGGGACCGACCAAACTCAAAACTCAATTAAGTATCTTTAATTCAGGATGTTACTTAAGTTAATACATACAAGCATACATTAAAGGATTTAAATACATACATACACATTGATTCTTTTGACCCAACTGACAGCAAGGATATAATTCTATATTTCTTACGTTACCCTCCGAAGCAGGGAAACGCTCGTGATAAACTGCCACTTTGGTCACCATCAGGTTCCCTGCCTCTGTGTACGTTATTTAACTCCACTGATCGGTTCAGGCCGAGTACGATAGTGACAGCGCCGAGACAACACGTGGTCCTATATCAAAATGTCAACATTGACTACGCCATCCTCGCGAAATCAAAGTGAAGTTTCAGCATGAGCCGAGCGCGAGTTAGTCGTTATCGTGCTAGAGCTGCAGGAAGTACCTTTGGGCTATACGAGCGCTTCACTTCTTCGACTTAGATCTAGTAATCCTCACCTATGTAAGACTCCAGCAGCTTTGTCTTGTTCCAGGTCTGGGATCTCAGGGCTGTGGCCGGCTGCCTTGGAGATCAGCAGCACGATCAGCCCCCACGCCTGCATGTTGTTCTTCCCATTGTAGATCAGGTTCCTGAGGGTATGGAGACGAGAACTTCATCTTAATTCATCAGCTCTAGTGGTGAGAGCTCTACGGCTTTTGAAGTTCAATTTTACATGTTATAATTTTACAGATTCCGCGAATAAATTTAGTTAGCGAAAAGTAAGGATGTGATTTAACCCACAAAACTGATCAAATTTCCCCAAGAAACAAAGAATTAGAAAAAAAAATTGTCTCTCTCTTCATACAACTTGAGGGATCAGCTGATTGCTTTAGGTATGAAGAGTCGAATTTTCTTTGAGAATTTCTCATGGGTTTCCTGGGGACAATTGTATAGTTTCATGGATCCCATGATTCCTTTACTAATTCAAAGTCATCCCACTTAAAAAAGCTCATAGGTGATGTGCAGGTGTCAGTGCATTGGATTTTTGACCTTTTTTTTGTCATCATAAACTAGACAATGAACAACCTTAATTTTTACCTTTGTTACATTTTAGAAAAAAATACTAGTTAGTACTTATGTCGAAAAGGAGCATCATCATTCGCCTGCACTGATTCCAAAGATCATTCAACTGTTATTAATGTGTCTAGACGAGACTGAATAATTTACTCCCTAAACACGTCAAATAAATGAACTGTAATTAATTTGAAAAGATGGGATCTCTCAAAATTCTCTGCCCTATAGGATAGGTATAAAATAATGTTTATATTTATTCTTTATTGTATATGAGCATAAGTTACACAAAGACCCATAACTACAGTGCTAGGGTAAAATAGTAACCGGTTGCGCGCTTGTTTACGCCGTGTGCGATAAACTGCGATACAAATCGTACACACACGGGTGTGTGCAATAATCGCGCGAGGGTTTCAGTAAACAAATTTCAGTATACACATCAACACGGTCTAAGGATATTCCACGATTTTTCGTACAAAAGAGGTATGTGACGGAAACGAAAACGAAAAAGCACTTTTTGCCTGCTTTTGTATGAAAATAGTCGAATTTACGCTTTTTTTTTTCATTTTCGTCACGTTTTCACAAGTTTCAAGTATAACAAAATGTATTGATCAAAATTTAAAATTCAGGTTTAGCACTTAATCGTCTGAAAATTATAGCCCTCCATGTATCTCGAGTATGCTTTTATAGCTTCTCAAACAGACCTTTTGTATGAAAAATCGTGCAATATCCCTAGACCGTGTTGATGTGTGTAGTTTATTCAGGGTTAATCACAACTGATAACTAGTTAAAATCGGAAACACCAAAAAATTTTCAAAAAGGGTTGTGTTGTGTAGGGTCATAACATCTTATAGTGATCCAAAATCGTCATCCTTAGCCGCGAGCGCACCCTGCTGCGAGGTTCTAACGTATGACATAATTACCCGTAATATCTTCTTCGCCAATGCGACTTCGCTATTCTATATTTTAATTTTTTTTTAATATTCGACATTGGCAAAATCACGATTGCGGACGCCATTTTTCAAAGAATTGAATTGAATTAAAAATTATGTGTGTGACATTGCTCTTTACAGTTTAGCTTTACCCATAATTTATAAATAAGTGGATGAGAAAAAAAAAACAAAAAGAATTTAAACAGATGAGACATATTTCAAAATTCTTGGGATTTTTGCAACTACATACTCAAAGGATTTTTGGGATTCGATGACTATTTTTGATTGAGTCAAAAAAAAAAGACATATACATTTTGTCGGACGTAGTCATTTAAAGTACGTTAAATTACTTTTTTTTTCTATGTTCGCACAGGTGCAGTCTTCCCCCGAGAAGAACAGACTTCTTGAGCTTTGATGGTGATATTGAGGGCGACTTTTGGAAGATTTATGTGTATGGTTCATTCCTAGTAAATATTAAATCAATATTGTTAACCTTCTAACACCTAAACGGTCGAATCTTCGTGTTATTGCAAAACGCATTGCGAAATCGCGTGTTCATCGATGCGCGCATTTGTTACACACGTTATACTGAATTAGGCAGCGGATTCTATACTAGTTATATAGGTAGTATAGATCAATAGGTGTTTCTTTTCATGTTTGTTATTTGATTAATTAATGGGTTTTGTTGGCGCTGTCTTACTAGGTATATTGAATAAAGGATCCTCCACACTGGGGTTCACCAACATTGGCCACTGGGCCAGCGTGGTAGACTATGGCCTAAAACCCCTACTTGTTTCGAAGGGAGGCCCGTGCCCCTCGGTGGGGACGTATATAAGCTGGTAATAAAAAAAGTGGGGTCCTACGTCCATTTTAACAAAACACATGTAATTTTTAGTTATTAGTGTTAATTATTGGAATTTTTAAAGTAGCTAATTATTGTTTCGTTGCGATAAAAAACTAAGGGGTTAGGTAAACACTTATTGGGAACTGTATTAGGAACAGTAATATTATTTAAAAAACCTAACTTTAACTTTAAAAACAATATACTGACTTGGCAGTTTTCAGCACAGGATGATTACTGCCAACCAGCTTCCGTAAGTGCAGAGCAACATTGGCTATTTCATCGCTCAGCACCCATCGAAGGCTGAGAAAAGATGTGGGGTACCCAACGATCTTCTCAGCTTCACTCACGGCGCGGTTCCAGTCCGTCTTTGGATGTTGGGCAATAGCTAGTTGCGTACTGCTTGAGCTAAAGTCCCTGTTCCAAGGCAACGGTTTCGACACCATACTAACTGATGGACACACTTTCACCAAATCACTTCGCACTACACGGGACAAACGACTGAAACTCATTTTTTAATTTTCAAATTTGGAAATGTGGAAAGGCGCGAAAACTTTTTTTTCAGTAACTTTTTTCACTCACTGAATCCAAGATTCTACACAGCCAGGATTTAAATACTCTAGGTAGTAATTTTACACAAGTATTATTGCGTATTTATCTAATAAAATCGAAAGATTTTATAAAACAAAGCGCACAAAACTTTAGTGAACAACCTTCACTTTCGCGCTAAAATGACAGACTGACTTAAAAAGTGAACGCATTTCGTCAAAACCCATTTATTCTGCTCCACGTAAAGTAAGAGAGAGAAAGCGTTCTACAAAAATATAGTTCCGACTTCTTTCTGACAATTCAATGCTGTGTATTAATCAATAAAGAAAACGGATTTCGAACGAGTAGAAAAATTGAACCTGTCAAAAATGAATGAATGAAAACACATCTGGCAGTGTTGTCGTGTTTTAGGAAAAAAACTTTTTTTTTAAAACCTAATTCCTAAAGACCTAAAACCTAATAATCTTCTTTAAACGTCGTAATACCTTACCAAGTTTTTCTTCATGGCCTCAATTAAAGAGGAAAAAAAAGTTCTATACCTGAAAATTAAAACATTTTTAATGCTGTCATCATACTCGTAAGACCTGGAGTATTGCACACGTCGCCGGAATATTGATCAATTTTCGAGGTAGTTTATCAACTATCGGAAAACCATAAACGGCTGTTGAAATGTATTATTTAACGCAATAAATGTTAGCCAATTGATCAACTTACGCTGCCTGGCTGTAAGTTTATCAACTAACGATTATGCCACACATCAAATCATACACGAATGGACCAATCGCTGCTCAGTGTACATTTTTACGTTAAACTGACATCCGTAATATAATACACTGTTCTCTGATTGGTTGATGAGACAACTGCTTAACGCAACCACAGTCTAGTCGTTTCTGGCACTTCGCCGGCCGCTGCCACTTGCTCGGCTCGTGCGTTAGGGGTAAGCTAACCCAACCCAACCAACCCTTAAACGAACCTACTTGTCGCAGTTCCAAGTGAGACATTCAACCAATCAGGGTACAGCTCGCGTTTTCAACCAATCAGCGTACACATCGCGATCATTTTACCGCAAGACGCCGTAAATTGATCAATTACCGAAATGTATACGTTGAAAATGATACATTTCAATTGCCATTTAAGATAAACTACCTCGAAAGTTGATCAACTTACGATTCTTATTATTTTCCGGTGACATACACATTTCAAATATCACAAAGCGTTGAAGAGTTTCTTCATGTATCTCCGAATACCATTACCAGATTCTGGTGTTCTGAATATGATGTGCCCAAGTCTGACTATAAACTATACATAACAGAAAGAATCAGCTAAATCGAACTGCCTGGTCAAAAATATTGCTGATCATACAAAGAAATGAAAAAGTCTGCAAACATTGAAATTGAGAACTTTCTTTTTGGATGGGATTACCTATGAATAAAAAAACTGAAATAATGTTTTAGATAAACATTACCCATTTGAAATTTTCATTGATAACGAAACTGAAAACGTGATACTCTATGACATTTACGTTTAATGGGGGATTTCCCAAAAGCCAATTTAAAAAAAGTATTAAAATCTATTCTAGATGGCGCTGATTTTTACGACTGACAGGTTTTATTTTTGCTGGATGCGTTCGTGTACGGTGATTTGAATACTTTATTTCTAATTTCTACAATGTTTATAAGCAAAGTTATTAAAATCACTTTGTTAAAAGCAAAAGAATGCATCAAAGTGTTTTAATGTTATAATTAAACTAATAGTTAAATAAAAGCGCTAACAAAACGTAGTATAAACATAACTGCACATTGTGAACGCGTCCATAGCGAGCACGAGAGAAAAAAGGTAGAGGAAACTTCTGGTCCATAAGTGAATTCTGCTATATTTTCGTCACTTAATTTCAGTGGATCCTCGCTTAATTCACATGGTTCAAAGTCTTAATATGGTTGCTCTAAATATTGTTGCTTTATAAAACAATCTGAAAAAAATTTACGACCAGAATGTCGCGATGATGACGGTCGTGTTGTTTCGTTCTACGCATAGGTATAAAGTAAACATTCTTATTTATGAAATTATAAGAAATTGTGTTGTGGATTAAGTGAAAGGATTACGTCTTGCTCTGTTTGATAAACAAAATTCTGACTTGTATATACATTCCCGACCTATGTTGCAGCAGATTCAGTAAATTTATTTGACGGTCGTTGTGACAGCGCCATCTATGAAGCTTTAGTGAACTAAAATTCTGAGCTGTCAGAAAATCTCCCATTAGGCTATGGCTCTAGCTTACTAAGGCTAGTGTTCACCAAATATTTAACCAACGATTAGCAGCTAACCAGAAATTTGACAATGTCATTTTCATACATTTTTTTGACATTTTGCCTGAATAGCTTCTAAACGCGGTTAAACCGTTGGTTATATTTTTGGTGAACACGGGCCTAACCCGTTGCGCGATTGTTTATGCCGCTTGCGATAGTAATCTCGTACACCAACCAGGTCATAGATAATATAATACTTCAGGTGTACATTTGGCGCGCGAAGGCAACAGTGCCAACAGTCGATGGGAATTTTTTAAAGCGATTAAACTTTTTAGTCTCAGCAACACTAAATCTGGATTCGACCAATCACAGAGCTCCATTTCAAGCAATCATTTAACATTCATTCGTTACGATACGAATCGTTCGTTCAGTTTTCAGTCATTCGCGCATCGCCGGCTGTCGTAGTCGATTCAGGAGGAGTCACTACGCATTGTCGGAATATTTTCAGTGCCCGAAAACCTTTTCAATCTAATATTTCTTTAAAACTGTTGTGTTTTGATAACACTTGTCTGTGAAAGTGCGGACTGTTGGTAGTGTTGTCACCGGACACAGTTTCGTAGATCTTTTGAACTTACTGTGAGGTAAGGTATTAGATTTTTTATATAATTATTTTTGCAGTCTGCTTGTGGTAGTTCGTAGTCAGCGGTTACACGTCTGCATACGTGGTTTTAGAACGGGGACAGTCGGGACTTTCCACGATTTTTATGCAATCCCCCCCCGTCTTCAGTTTCGTTCGATTTGTTACAAATATTTGGTCAGAGGGTTATTTTGTAGGACTTGTTTTTATCAGCTTTTGCAGTGGCTCTTCAACAGTATTGATGATATTCAATACTTACCGCAATATAGATGCACTCGAGTTATCAACTTTACACTTGACAATGAATTCATTGTGTGTTCTAACCTTGATATTACTTATTCATATTCATTTACTTTTATAGTACATACTAAATAAATATACTTACTCCCATTGCATCTATAATTCAATCTTACACGTAAAAACTAGTACAACTAGACGTTTCTACTAGAAGGTACATAATTAAACAATATCCTTCTCATGGAATCACAAGATTTCGCCGGAACATATTAATTACTTATCTAATCCACCCATATATGTTTAGGGAGCTACCCTAAATATTGGCTAACAATAACATTGTCCTGGTTTGGTACAAGATCTTAGATCACACATTTAATCATTGCCCGAGAGACAATTACGGTCAATTTAAATATGTCGAGATCAATCATTAGTAGAGTACCTACCTATTACTTAGGGTGCTGTATATTGCATAATATTTTATATTAGTGCTTATTCCATGCCAGTGTCACATTCAAGGATATCTAATTAGGGTATCCACTGATAAAACATTTTGTTTACTTCATACTTACTGTGTGGTAATATATCTGTAGTAAAAGAGTTAATGTTTTTTGAGAAACACTATTTATAGTTGGTCATCTTTGAATCAGGGGTGTAGATTGAATCCAGGAGTCAACGGATTGCAGACTTGACATGCCTTAACACTGATAATACCTGCGTATAGTCTGAATACTGATCACAAGTAAATAGCAAATAGAAAAAAAACTTAAATATTTTTTAATGTACAGGGTCAACAGCATATTATGCTATCCAAAACTGACAAATTTCTTGAATCGATTTTCAATTTTATTTCCAAGCATTAGAGTTTACTATCCATTGGAGAAATTTGACAGTTTGTAGTAATCTCATGTGCCGTTGACTGTACATTGTAAGTAGGTACAACGGTTTATTATTTATGACGAAAAAAAGAGATGGAGTAGTGATTTTCCTAGTCAATCACTGTCAAAATGATGTATCACCTTGTCTCATGCTATTGTTTTGATATGAAATTGTGGACATGAACTTTTTAATAACTACAATAGCATGAGATTTTGTATGACAAGAGTATGAGATTTTTGTAAAATGTTTACTACCTATAAATCACCTAAATGTGTTCTCTCTGTTTAACTTATATATGTCGCATTGTTACCATACAACAAATCTCTGTGGTGGAAATACACACAACACACACAATGCACAATGTGAAATTAGCTGAATCAAGGCAATACATGTAATAAACCGAGACAGGAATAAATTTTTTATTTATTTATTCGCTCACGCATATAATCCCAATCCAGGGTAGGTAGAGCATCAGTAGTCCTAATTGTCAGATAGAATATATTGTACTTATGTTGTAAATTGCAAATAAATAACTATGACTATGAATTGTGAGAGGTTGCCAGCCTTTCGCCCATAATACAGCAAAATCCCTCGCATCCCACTTACTGACTTCTACAATATGCCTGGGAAAAGTAGATTTTTCTTTAACACCCAGTCCAGTCTAGAAGATACCAGTTTTTTTGGACAATTCTGTTAAAACACTGCTCTTGTACTGCAATCGATGTGTGCGAAATAGAGCAATTCGTTGACATTTTTATTTTTGTACTGCTGGGAAGATCTTGGTTTTATAAGGAGTAAATGGGTAAACCACATTAGTCCGAGACTTTAAAAAAAGATCACATCAACATCAAAATATAACAGCTGCAAACGTAGCAATGCAGTTTTTTAGTAGAATTGACCTGCCGAAATTGTAGTTTTTACCATGAGTATGTGATCGACATTTAGAAAAATATTTGAGCATGATGTTAAATTGTTACGTCCATTATGAAATATTTGCTACTTATTTATTTTAATGAAAACATATGGGACTTATTTAATTTTACACAAACATAACTGCACTGTGATAATAAACCAGAACAGATGTTTAAGCTTGCTCACTCTTTTTTTTATTAACTGGGCTCTGATTAAGTAATCGGAAGACACCTTACCATTTTGATTTGTATTTTACATAATGAACATCATAATTTTTTACTCTTATATTGAAAAATGTGATGTCAATGAACTGCAGAAATATTCTCATTATTTGTAAGTCAAGGTGCTTTTGAAACGACCCTAAAAATAAGAAAAAACACTTCAAAAAACTGTAGCTAAAAACAGCCTAAGTTATTTCCTGTGAGGGGGGGTCATGTTATTCAAAGAATAGTTTTTAATTCTATTTGCTTATTAGATGGCCTTTTTTAAGTATGCCAGCAATTTGATCTATGTCTGTTCACTTATTGTAAATTTTAATCTTGTTTTAGTATCACAAAAATTTCATCACAGTTGTGAACATCATAAACTCGATAAACTCTAGCAGATGTACAGTGGTTAGCGCATCAGGTTACTCCATTTTCAGTGCACGCTTGTGGTAACCTGATGTGCGGCCCTCCGTACAATAATTTAAACGCATTTTATGTTTTATGGTACATAGGAGTGAAGAGCATATGAATGTGTATTTTTTGGCACTTGTAAAATGTTGAGATTTTGCTTCAAGGTGCTTTTGCTAAAAACGACATAAAATACTAAAAAAAATACCTACGAGATAAAATCAAAATACTTAGAAATGAAGGATCCGCAAGTTTCGCTTTAAGATTAGGTCATTCTCTTCTTCTCATCGTGTAGGTATAGTCAAGTGTGTGGCGAAGTTGGCTAACCCTGGTGTCAGAGTTTTCAAACCGCACAATTGCCTCTGACTTGGTTTTAACCACTGTAGTCAATCGACAATAGCCGGGACCTCTGAAGCCTGGAAACGAAGCATGGAAGTTCATTAAACATAAACATTAAACAGCGGGAATTGTTCCAGGTATGGAGTGGGAAGGGCCGCCCAAGCAAGGCTTGTACGACCCTCAGAACGAGCACGAGGCCTGTGGCGTTGGATTTGTGGTTGCTATCGACGGGAAACGTACTCATAAAGTAAGTCACTAGCTTTGACCGCGGTCTTGCCCGCCTAAAACGGTTATATCTAGTCAAAGTCGAATTAGCTTTATTCGTAGAACATTCAGGATATTGCTTAAAATAAGTCAAAATTACATTAAAGGATTTAAACACATACATACATATTCGTTCTTTTGACTCTACTGACTCTACGCCCGTTCTGTCGGTGTAGGTCTAGTGTAGGCAGAGCAGAATGTGGTTTTAAAAATCACTTAACGCCACATTTGATTTTTTTTACCAGCCCATATACGTCCCCACCGAGGGGCACGGGCCTCTCGAGGGGCCGGGTCCACCACGCCACCACGGGCCGGGTTAATTCTTTAAAAAAAAAAAAAAAACTTTCAACAATTCAAAAAACTGTTGAATTCTTATCGGCAACATGTCTCAGGCAGATAGATCAGGTAGGTAATAGCAGGGGAGCAGTTGCCATCCGACCTCCATGATCCAGGGGAACCCATTATGGTTACACATTTAGGAGACTCATAATGTTTGGCCGATCAAGCGCACTTACTTATACGACCTGTTATTCCTTCTAGCGCGTAATCCATTTTCTCATTCGGGGTGCGCTTGTCCATAACCAGAAATTGGCAGGTAATGGCCTGTAATGACAGTAGAGCGACTGCCATCTGACCTCCGTGGTCCTGGGAAACTGACTGGATAGGATCATGGTTACATATTCAGCCCTCTGAATTCGAAGGTTTCCTCACTATGTTTTTTCTCATCGTAAAAGCATCGGTTAGTGTGTAACTAATGTAAATAACTCAGTCATTGGTACATAGCGCCTCTGAAGATCGAACTCGGTACCTTGTTTACAAGTCCAACCCGCTAGCCGTTAGACCACCGACGCTCTACTAAATATGACTTAGAGGGCATTAAAAAAATATGACTCCGCAAATTTTTGGCTTCAATTCAATCAGTTATGCTGCGTAGAACTTGGCATCATCCGTCTAGACTCCAGTCTTGAGAATGAATTTATTATTATGATCAAGGCAGTTGTCGCAGTCATATTGATCAAATGAGAGCAGTCTCTATGCTTCAATTTGCGCCGTCCGCTTTGAATGGATGTCGTGATTGAAAGAAGCGAATGTTTGTAATGAAATCAAGGATACATTTATCTGCAAGATGTAAGAACTTGATTTAGGTAGAAATGTATTTATTTAATACTAGCAAACAGTCGCCCATGTAATCCTGGATTGCATGGGAGTAGCAGAACACCGGGCCAAAATCCTTGCAGTCGGTCGCTCCGCGAAGCCTGCGAAATCCCCAGGAGGATTCTGAGCTTCTGGACGGAGCTGAAGTGGCTGGAATAGCCACTGACCCACACGCAAAATGGGCCATTTAAGAGCCTAAATGCGGAAATGGGAGCCCATATCACTAGCATTCCGCTCGGGACTTCGTTCTCGTTAGAATTGGGGAAAATTATGTAACATACTCAAGGATAATGTAGCATCCTAATGGTGAAAGAATTTATGTAGTTTTTAAGTTTATTCGTTACATACAAAAATACAAATCTTTCCTCTTTATAATATTACCTAGTTCGTGTAGATTTGGAAAACCAACAGCCTTGAATATAAAGTAAATTCAAAACATAAATAGCGCTAGAGTTCGCTGTAAACAAAAAAATAGAACATACCTAGAACCAAATATGACAAAATAGTACAGTCAACAGCACATTGGGGATTACCCAATGGATAGTAAAGTCTAATACTTGGAGATAAAATTGAAAATCGATTGAAGAAATTTGACAGTTTTGGATAGCATGATGTGCTGCTGACTCTTTACATTACATTATGATATAAGTGCAGTACGTTGAAAATGACAGCCGAGGCGATATTACAAGAAAGCAGAGGCTGTAATTATCAAAGCACACGTATGTAGCACATAGGTACGTCATACGACGTTTTATAACATATTTGCGAGGAAATAAATAAAAACAATACAAAGAAAAGAAGAAGCGCGCGGAATAATTTTGACTTGTTCACAAATTAGCGATGCGAGCAGCAAAATTTTTTTTTTTTAGGCAAAGGCACAAAAACCGCCAGTATTACTAATAAAGTAAATTAATATTTTTTCAACACATTTGCTCATAAAGTGGGTCTTAGGTTCATAATGATATGTATTACCCAGCCCGTGAGTAATAAAAATAAAGCACTAGTACGTAATGTTTTTTTTTTCTAAATTTCAGCAAAAGTCAAAAGTCAAAAGTGTTTATTTCATTGAACATATAAAATGATACTTGAACACGTCAATATTATGAATTACATTAGCACTTTTGACTTTGCGCCTATTCGCAAAGGTGCAGTCTTCCTCAGGAGAAGAATAGGCAAGAAACTCCGAGGGTCGCTCTTTTTAAGTCAATCATATAAATTTTCTTACTTTTAATTTTAATTGACTTAATATCTGAATAACTCTGGAGCTGAGCAATTTATTCCCATGGTTGCTTGTCTAACAGATAATCCGAAATTCTATAATAGCAAAGAGATCAGATCTTATTTTATATTTAAAATTAAGTGTAAATATTAAACTATTTGTAAATAAAAATATAATTCCACAAAATCATTAAAATTTAACAGAAAATTATCATTTATATATACTAAAACGAGAAAATACATAGTTAAGTATTTTTTTATTATTTGGATGTATGGCATACTTGTCATTGTGAATCTCATTTTGCGAGCGAAAAAAGAAAAAATAACCGCGCCTCTTTTCAGATGTTTTCACTTGGTTTTCACAAACGGCATTTGTATTCATCAGATTGTTATTATTGTCAGGAACACAACACAAAAAATGTCTTCTTCAAGTGCAGAACAGGAAACCTACGTGGGTAAGAAGCGCAACATGCAAGTGATAGCTTGTTGCCGTCCGTCGATATCAAAGGAAAGCTTTCATTTCTTTCTTTCCTCGCAAATGTGTTGAGCTCGGGCTCTAAACTCGTCTCTAATGTAATATCCAACTTAGCGCACTTGTAGCATAATGTACTATTGTGTTTTTTTTATAGATAAATGGTTGTAATTTATTGTCAAAATTAATTATATTCAAGAATTCAATGTTTATTTATTATATTTTATCCCTAAAAGTTAATTTTATTCATGTGGAAATGATGACCACTTAATGACATAAAGTACCGTTAGTTTTTAGACGGAGCGTCCGTTTAACATTACAGGACAAGTACGTAATGAGATACAATACGATAAGAATACGATATTGAAATAAGATACCCTTTAGGAGCTAATGTGTTATAAAAGTTTTTAGCTTACAGATACTGATTTTGAAACGGTTTTTTTGTTTGAAAGCTTACGTGGTCGAGATTGTTCTTAGGTATATTTTATCAAAATTGGTAAAGCTGTTTAAGAGTTACAAGCTATGAATATCAGTGTGATCCAATTGTTTAATTTTAAGCGTTATTTTTCCTTTTTTCAGACGTTTTCGTTTCAAAATAGTTTCGACGTTTATAAATATATTTACTTATTACTTGAAAGAAGTTTGGAAAATGTGTGGGCGTTTCTGAAAGCTTTAATTAATAACATCCCACGCGCCTTCTCTGAGGACATTTAGTACCTTACTCGGTTTCAAATTAACTTCAACTTTGATGTAAATGTCATCTACTGGGGGGCTTTAAATAAGTCAGCCAAAATTTGTCAACAGCTTGGGAAACTGAACAATTTTCCCTACGAAACATACTTAAGTCGAAATATGAAAAAAAACGCCTCTCCATAAAAAATGTCATAAGCAATCCCGCACTCTTCGATCAACTATAAAAAACTAGATACACAGTTCCATACAAAATGAAACAAAATAGTGACCGAACTACAATACGTTCTCTCGGAACGCCCGAATGCTACTGAACGAAAAGACAACCCAAAACGTCAAGTGGGCGGTCATTTAGTGGGGACGCTTCTTTGTTGTGGATTGTGTATCAGTTTTTTATACTTGATCAAAGCCTGCACTACATAAACATTCAGGCAACTGAAATATGAAACCATAATCCAATATAGTATTTTTTCGCTGCACAAAGAGACATCGATCTCTATCTATTATACCTGGTCTGCATGCATCATCGTCAAACATAAGAAATGTGAACAAAGCTCTTCTAAGGATAACTAAGAAATGTATCACCCGTGACATTCGATTGCTTATAACTTTTTAAAGGCTGAACCAGTTCTGACTTCTGATCAAATATAGCTAAGGGGCCATTCATTTATTAGGTAAGACTATTTTCGCTAGGTTTTGACCCCCTCCCCCCTATTATAAGAAAAAATAAGAATAGGCTGACCCCCTTCCCCGCTGTTTAATATTTATTACGTAAGAATCTAAAGGAAAAAATGATCCACGTTTGGTTTGTTTTAATGTTTATTTTTAAAAGTAACAATTTTTACGAATGTTTATTTGTACTTACAAAGCAGGTACCTACTAATAATTTTGATTATTTGGTAGTAATAAAATTTCGTTTTAATGACTTTGCCCGCGCTTTTTCAATGAATAATTTTAATTTTTCGCATTTTTGTGATCTTACGTAAGAACTATTCTTACACCCCTTGTAAGAAAAAAGAAGACATGGTCGACCCCCCCCCCCCACCGTCGACCTCAAATCGTCTTAAGTAATAAATTAATGGCCCCTAAGAACCATCTCGATTACGTCAGCTTTCAAACAAAAAACCCCATCAAAAGGTGATTTTTCAAAATGGGCCTGGTCTTTGTACAGTATCCAGAAAAATAAAAAATAAATACACTGGGCGTCAAAAATAAGTAGTACAGTTTTAAAATTGCGATTTCTCCCAAACTATAAAACTTAGACCTTTGAAACAAAAAAGGTTAAAAAGAAAATTTAATCTTATTCAATAAAAACTTCATGCATTATAAGAACTTATAATGCTTGACTTTAAAAAAAACGAATAAATAAAAACACTTTTTTTAAACTGTTGAAAGGTGTTGTCTTACTTAGGATTTTTGTGTTTGACACATTCGCTGCTGATAAAGCAATTGTAATTGAAAAGCATAGGTATCTTCAGAGAGTAAATTTGACTAATCATGCCTCTTTCACCAGAAGAATGTGCAAGAATCTTAGCTTTTCTCGAAGTGGGCATCAGTATGCGTCGTACTGCAAGGAGGGTGGGTGTAACTTTAAGAACGGTTCAGCGAGTAAAGCAAAGGTACGAAGAGACTGGAAACCATCTAAGGAGACGAGGTAATGGCAGACCCAGGTGCACAAGTACCCGAGAAGATCGCTTTATTGTTTCCACTGTGTTAAGAAATCGACACCTTAATGCAGTTGAGGTTCAGCAACAGCTTCTTCGGACCCGAACAGACTACATCAGTGAGAGTACAGTGAGAAGAAGACTTGCTGAAGCTAACCTGAAGCCTCTAAGACCAGCAAATGGCCCCAAACTTGAGACAGAGCATCGCGTAGCAAGACTACGCTACGCCCGTCAACACGTACAATGGGGCGAAGAAGAATGGGCTAGAGTTTTATTCACAGATGAGTCTCGATTCTCTTTATACACTTCAGATGGACGGCGGAGAGTCTACAGACGACCCGGTGAGCGATACATTCAAGCTTGTATCTCGGAAAGAGTCCAATATGGCGGGGGCTCTGTACACGTATGGGCTGGTATCTCTTCAGAGAGTCGCACAGAGCTTGTGGTAATAGAAAATGGGACTTTGACTGGTGAAAGATATGCCTCGGAGATCCTCAACGAGTATGCAGGGCCATATTTAATAAATATGGGTGATGGAGCCATCCTAATGCATGATAACGCCCGGCCACACACTGCTCACCACGTACAAGAGTACATTCAGGAGGTTGGCATCAACTTGATGGCTTGGCCATCGAGAAGCCCAGATCTCAACCCGATTGAACACGCCTGGGATGAGCTTGGGAGGCTAGTCAGAAGGCGCAGTCCACCTCCTGCCACACTCAGGGCTCTAAAACATGCGCTGATAGAAGAATGGGAAAATATTCCCCAACACCGCCTCCGAAACTTAGTGTTCAGCATGCCAAACCGGATCCAAGCTGTAATTAGAGCCCGAGGCGGCAACACAAGTTATTAAATTGTGAAAAAGTTCCAAAACGTGAAAATTAAGTGGTTGACATATCGTTAAAAATTGATACTTTTTAGTATTTATCTTAATTTTAAGTTTGAAACTTTATTCATGCCAAATAAAATATAACTTTAATAAACTTCGTTAAGTTTACTATAAACTGCTTTTTATTTCATAAGTGTAACTACTATAGTTTAGGAGTAATTGCAATTTGAAAAGTGTACTACTTATTTTTGACGCCCAGTGTAGTTTATTCCTGGAAAAATATCAAAAAATTTCAAAAATCCCTGGCTGATTTGTAGAAAATTATAAAATATTGAAAATCATACGTGTTTTCGTAGTTACCACACTGAGGTTGCCATATTGTTTGACAATTCACGTTCAAAATAGTCAATGCTTAATTGTTAATAATTAATCGACTTGTTTGTATTTAACCAGTAAATCCTAGCTAAATCTTTATAATATTGGATAAAACAAATGGCGTAAGAATAATAACACCAGAGCATTAACTTTTTATAATATTTTGATGTCATGAGATGATGAGATTAAACTGGTAGATAGATTTTTGAACGCGCGTTCACTTGTCAACTGTCATTAATGTCACTGTCATCTGTCATTTCATTCCACCATCATTGTAAGTATGGCAATAATAATCAATCTTAAATATTTTTCTACAATAAAACTAATGTATTTTATGAAAAATAGACGCTACTAATGTCATTATTAGTATTAATGACGACTTATGGAGTACTGTACAATGACCAGGCCCAAGCTCCATATTAAAGTGAAATATCACCTTTATTCACTCGTTTAGGAGTTTACGATGCCACAGACTAACAGATTCACACGTCAAACTTATAATACCCCTCGTTTTCTGCCGGTGGTTAATTTTACATGAAAAAATCAGGTATCATGCGTCAATTGTAAATCGGTGCGTTGGAGTACCAGTGCCTTAATAGACATTTTCTGGGTTAACTCGCTCCATCGTCGACCTCATCTATGACCTTGGTCAAGATTGAGGTCAAGAGTTAACTCATCTTATTATAAAAATAAAGTATAATTCTACTAAATGAACTTAGAATGACTAAAGCCTCTTCCCAACAGATCGTCCGCGATGCCGAGGTGCTGGCGAAGCGTATGGAGCACCGCGGCGCGTGCGCATGCGACAACGACACCGGCGACGGAGCAGGAGTACTGACTGCCATTCCGCATCAGTTCTACTGCGCACAACTCAGGTCAGTCTCTGTCATGCCTCTAACAGATAACAGTCTAATGTTTTGGATAAAGAAAATGTAGAAATCGTTATAACTGAAAAATTTATTAATTAAAAAAATCAAAAAACCCGACAATAAAAAAATTTGCTTTATTAAAAACTGAAATAACTGAAATACATGTAATAAAAAATTAGCTTTATTAAAAACTGAAATAAAAGCAACTAAGTCCAGTAGTCGAGACTTTGTTTATTGTTTTTTTTTAAATAACTATTCCTACCATTGAAAAAGTTTCGTGATCGATACATTCAACAGAAAGAAAACATTCTATTAGGGAACATAACGGCTTCAACAATCGGGACCCATTGTTGGGAAGCCGGATTTTTTATTTTTGAACTGGGGATCGAACTACGTACCTTTTGCTTAAGAATCCGATCCGCTAGACGTTTAGACCACCGACGCTCATGTTTGAAAGTTTGGTCTATAAATAAGAATGTTTGAACGAATATTCTAATGAACAAATTATTCCGTTTTCAGTTTCTCTAAAGTCGCGTGATTCCAAATCTGTCGTGATTCGAAGCTAGCGTGACCAATAAGGGCTATAATACGATAATCATAATATTTTACGGCTTTTTTATTTATTTACACCCGCGATCATTCACTGTCTGGCCTGAAAATTATATATTCTGTGCCTGAAATGAGCTCTTTTATAATTTTGTAAAGGTTAACTTTTTCATTTTTAACTCCGAATAACAGTACAGAGGAAACAAGTTTTTTTATAACATTCAGATTTATCTACATTTTTGACGGCGTTCTTGAGTAACCTGCTGTGCTAGCATACGCACGCACGTGATATAATTTTGATAAATACATGTCGATCTGATCTCTGTTTCGAACGCAAAGCGTCAATATGGAACATCTGTGTATGCTAGCCTTGATGACTTTGTATCCTAACTAGGCTTGTTATTTCTGCAATAAGCGGTTTGTATGATTAGTTTCATTACTATAAACTCACGTCAAACCATCAAATTTTAAATTCGTATAGTAAAAAACGACCTTCGGTCCCCAGGCCACCATCTTTAATGACTCAATTTGCCATTTCACATTTTTATCACAACGCTTTGACTTTTACTTAAGACGCCTGAAATTGTCCATAATAAATGAACTTCAAGTTGTAAACCTGTTACAAAATTGCCTAGGTGTATTCCCTAGAAAAACACAACTTTTTCTTGTTACGATTCAACCTTGCCGTTGTTCGAGACTGTTTTATTTCTACTGAATTTCACGAGGCAAAAGGTGAAACTGTCGTGACAGCATACGATAAAGTTAAAGTTCTATTTGTTTGTTCGAAGACAAACCAGTATTTGAATGAAGTCAATCGTAAAACTTCACTTATCATTTTTTTATCGAGAATGAGTTAGTTTTTGAGCATAATCAGCTAAAGGGGCAAATATTTGGTTGAGTATGACGTTTTGTACGAATATTTGGTGTAGCAAGCTTACCCAGAAGATGCCTATTCTTTACAGATAACTTGATTCTGGTTTAAGAAGTTATAATATTGTGTGTTCTCTGGAAGAACTGGTTCCTTTGTTAATCCTACCAAAGACCTGGGTGAAATATTTACACGTTACATAAAGTACTCAGCCAAAAACCTTCAGCCTTGCCCTTCCAGCTGTAACATTACTGCTCCAGTTTCTATTGATTTTCACCAACATTTGGCAACGAGCCAAGTGTAAGGTTACACACGATTGTTGTCCAAACTTGGCAGCTCTCCAATGGTAAAACTTCAAATTAAAATATGTAATACTAATAACAGTAATAACTTGGTCATTTAAATTGGTCTAGCTCAGAGACGTAGGCGCCTATCTGGCCAATGTTGTTTTTGCTAAGCGTATGCGGCATTTCACTTGCGTAGGAGTTTTTTGGCTCGTTCTTAGAGGAAATGATATGGACATGGAGTGAGTGTTTGTGATCTAGATTACGTTTTCGGCACGTGTTTACAAAAAAGACGTTCTGATTCTTAGCCGACAAGATTTCTGAAGCCGAATGTATAGCCGAAACTGATCATAGATTAGAAAAAAATATATTTAAGGTGTAATTCAGTCGTTTGTGTGTCGAACTTGATGTAATTCAGTCGTTGTGTGTCGAACATCAGAGTTTTCAAACCTCTAACCTACTATTCACTTTGTGTAATAATCTATTTTAGTTTTTGGTTTCCATCTTTTAGCGGATCCCGCTTAACGAAAAGTACTTAAAAGCTACGATTCATTTATAGTTCTTAGTTTATTCAGAGATGAAAACAAAACTGATAAAACTAGGTATTCATGTTACGTAGCCTCACCTCGACGTCTAATTTAAATAAGACAGGAAGAGATGTCTCGCGCAACAAAGCGCTATCGCGATTCGCGACCTACTTTCCGAATTAAAGTTTTAAAAACAGTTTTTTTTACTTGGTTTTCATAAGTTTTTTTTATTTGGTTTCACCTTATGGTCAAGATTGAGGTCAAGAGTTAACCCATCTTATAATAAAATAAAAAAAAGGCAAATTTGATCTAGGTGTGGGTGACAAATTCGTCTTAGATAAGTAGAAGTCAAGATTTTCGCAGTTATTTTCGCAAAACTCCTTGAATCCTTACTCCTTTACACTAATATAATAAATGCGAAAGTTTGTACGGATGTTTGGTTTGTTACTCTTTCAACGTCTGCACCAATTTTGATAAATTTTGGTATGGATGTACTGAAACCCTGGATTATCACATATAACACTTAGGCTACACAATTTTCCCCAAATTCACATAGGCTACATAGCTTTCCGCCCCGGACTCGGGAACGAAGTTCCAGGCGGAAAGCTAGTATTTTAATATTTAAACATCGTCGCAACTGGTCGTAGAACAACAAAATACTGTCGTAAATTAACTAGCGAACATTTTAAACATTGTGCTTTTCATCTTGCAAAGTCTAGTAATAGTATTGTTCATGAAAGTTGCAGAATTAGAAGGCGGTATCTATAGCTTCTTATTTTGAGGGATATTTCAGTACGTAACAGGTACAGATGTACGAGTAATACTTCGATCATGCAATGTCAACAGCAAACAAATAAATCAGAGGCAACTGCGTAGTTACAACCGGCAACGTAGGGCATAACTATATCTACCACTACAGTGACGTCAGTGAATAGAAGGCGTGGTTTTTAAAACGCAGGAAATGCTGACTATCTTCAAAAGATGCACTGAAAAGGTGCTGTGTTTTTGGCATCGATTTTCGGAGATAAATGCAGATTTTTAATTTGGTGATCTTGACATTATATTAAAATTTCACAGAGATCCATTGACATTTAGGGGATGGAATCCATTGACGCCGTTTGTATGGGAAAATAACACTGAGACGATCCTCTTAAGATCCTCTTAAAAATGTACGATTTCATTAAGTTTTTGGGGTAAGAATTCATTGACTCCTAATTCATAATTTTGGTAATAAAACTCGGAATTTCGCCGGAAAGCTGCAATTGTCCCTTTCGCACAAGTCTGAGGTGGGTGGTCGACATCGAGACCAAACTGAGACGCTCCTGTTAAGCAACGTATGACGCGTCGACCGATCTAGTAGGATGTGCTAAATAGTGTGGCAACTCCAAATTCGAAACGCATGTGCGTTTGATAATTTTCGTCATGTCTTCTCGCTGAAAAGAAAAATAAAAACAGTCTCAAAATGATACAAACATATTTAGTCACATTGTGTAATTGAGTTTATAAAGTTCTTCGTATAAATAATATCGTGATATGGAATTCTTTAATACATGTTTTCTAATCATTATACTTTGTTGCATTGTTATATGGATTTCCTTGTATCTACAGCTAACTAAGTAGATACACTGTATATTATCAGTAGACACACTTCACAACATGTGAGTAAGTTTAGAAAACAAAATTCCGTTTTCAACAAAATGTTTTGGAAACTTTAGTAAACGAAAAGTGACAGCTGAGTAGGTTAACGCGGGGTGTCAAAATAAGTAACACTCATAAATAATTTCTTTATTTATGAGTGTAGTTATTATGAGTGCGCAAATGTTTGTGTAAAAAGCATAAGTTTGTTCTCGGGTCATGGATGTCATTGTTCCTGTCTGTCTTTCTATTCCAAGGGACCCACGACACAAAGAAAAACCTTAGTGTAGGCTTTTTGAGTGCGTAGCGTTTATTTTATTTTTCTTTGTCTAATTTCGGGGTTTGTGGAGTCATTAAATTTTTTTGCTCCAAATAGTCATCTTCATCTTCTAGCGGTTCATCATGCTGATCAATGAACGAGGCTCTCTCGTATCTTTCTCCACGAGGACCAGGCAGAATTATCAGTGCCATAGCTTGCTATGGCACAGAGCTGAGCCTGATCCGTTTTACGGTCACATGCAGTCCGTTTACGGTCACATGCAGTCCCGTATGTTTCTCCACGAGGACCAGGCAGAATTATCAGTGCCATAGCTTGCTATGGCACAGAGCTGAGCCTGATCCGTTTTACGGTCACATGCAGTCCGTTTACGGTCACATGCAGTCCCGTATGTTTCTCCACGAGGACCAGGCAGAATTATCAGTGCCATAGCTTGCTATGGCACAGAGCTGAGCCTGATCCGTTTTACGGTCACATGCAGTCCACTTGTCTTCATTGTCTCAATAGATCATAATCTTTGTCTAGAATAAGCTGTTGTGAACTGCATGTAACAGTGAATAAATGATTTGTCTGTTTGTCTGTATTACAACCCTTAAAGGGTTTCTTTACTTGATATTGGTGCCTTTACCATAATTTCCATTAAAATGTACCTATATTTATTTATTTTTTAGGAAATACCTAGTTTTCCAAAGTTTATTTTTACCTACTGAATGATTGAAATCTAAAGAATGGAATATTTCCTATTACTTATCTGTAACTGATATTCATGTGAAGATGCATAATTTCGTTCTTATCTATACAGCTTGTTCCGATAAACATTATTACTAGGCCGATAACGATTACTTTCAAGATAATCTTCTGTCAGTGTTAAACTGACGAGAAAAGTTTGACCCATTTTACTGCAGATTTAGGGCTGCTACTCGTGATTAAAATTTAAAGTAATTAAACTCAAAACCCAATACATTTTAATTAATTTATGCCCTAGTTTTGAATCGCTCGCTTCGTATCGAGTGATATTTTTTATTGTTTTACGCAGATTCTATTGAATTTCGAAAATTTTCCGCACTGTTTGGTCGATAGGTAAGTGGTGCTGCCTCTTGTTCAACATCAAAAAACGTCAAAGTAAACGTCTCGATCTTAGAGTATACAGGATGTTAAGTAATTCGATCTTATCCTCTCGGGTGGTGAATCATCCCATGAAACTGAACAACTTTCCCTAAAAATAAATGCCGAAATACAAAAAAAAATAATTTTACTTCCCATACCAGTTGCATCAGCTGATAAATTATTTTTTATGGGAAGTCAAAAATTTTCTTTCGTATTTCGGCATTTGTTCTTAGGGAAAGTTGTTCAGTTTCATGGGCTGATTCACCACCCGAGAGGATAAGATCGAATTACTTAACACACTATATATTCCAGAATATATACTCTAAGATCTCGGTTTATCCAATTTTGCTGCAGTCACCAGCAGCTCGAGTACAATATGCGCGCGGAATGCGCTGCGGTCCTATCTCAAAATGTCAACATTGACAACGCCGCCAGAGCCCTCGCGCAGTCAAAGTAAAGTCGGACTTGACACTGGTAGTAATGGTCGCACGTAATACAGACCGGTTGCTAAAACTTAAAATAAAAAAAATAGTTTCACCGTCAGCCGAGTGGCGTGCCGCGCTAGTTTGTCGCGCATCATGCTTGAGCTGCAGATATTTTTAACAAAATAAAAAAAAATCAGGCTTTTAAATTAGTTATCCTGCAAATATACGTCATGAACCGATAACAAACTGTATTCACTCAAACCAACATTGCACTGGTTATTTTAATGTTTGAACGACAAATTAAGCTCATGACTATGAATACAGCTCGTCTAATTTCCACATGAAAACGTTTGCTCGTGAGCGACATATTAGAATGCAATTAGTAGCATGGTATATGTATGCTACCCACTTTACATGTTATTATATTACATATACAATACATAATTTATTGTATCCTTGAACTGTTTAGAGGTTTTTCTTTACGCTTGAGAGACAAACTTCACATTATTTATTAAAAAATATGAAACAAAAACGATACACACTCAAAGGCCCACGCTAAGGTTTTCCTTTGTGTCGTGGGTCCTTTGGAACATACACAATGACAGCCACAAACACCCATGACCCGAGAACAGACATTAGATTTTTGCACAAATGTCTGCCCTGACCGGGAATCTAACCCAAGGCCCAACATTACCAAGAGGCAGCAACATTACCACTCGACCAAACAAGCCGGTATATGGGGTGACTTTAATTAGTTAACAAAACTTTAAGGCTGTTTTTTCCATGAAATTAAACAACTTTTTCCAAGGTACCTATGTATAATGCAATTTTTAAAAACATATGCGTACCCAGCTTCTGGCCTAGGGGGGGGAGGGGGCAAGTCAGATTTTTTAGGTCAGATCGTCCGCGGTTGTTTTTTCATTGTCATACACACTTTGCAATGTAACCTAATTCGGGCACAACACTGTTAGTCAGCATTTATGTTTATATAGACAGTAAGAATTTTTAATTGTACGCATTTTAGAGAAATAAACAAAATTTTATTTATTTATTTACTACACAAAGACTACATAAAACATCAGGTATATAATCCCGCTTTATAGGTAGTTAAATAAATAAAAGTCAATTTGACTAAGCATTTTCACCCTGCTGAGCATTCGTGTCGTGACTGACAGCGTTGTAGCAGAATATCAGTGTTTTGTCGAAAGGCAAAACAAATGCTGAGCTACGACCATTTTGTGGCACTGTGGCACACATATAGAATAAGTAATTATTATTATTAATCTTTTTTGTATCTTTATTGTTTTGCTTCTTTTTTATTCTAGTATGTGTTTTGATTTTGTAAATAATGTGTTTGTTTAAGTGTTACAAATAAATATTTTATCTATCTATCTTATCTATCTTTTTAATTTCCAGGGGGGGCAGTTCCCCTGACCCCCCCCCCCTCCTGGGTACGCCCATGCTTAAAAACAAATGTCAACTTCCCATACAAAGGCAGATCTGCTGATGGCACAAGTTGTATGAAGAGGCGATACTTTTTTTTCGTATTACGACTTATACCTATGTTTCTTAATGAAAGTTGTTCGGTTTCATGGGCTGATTTACATCCTTAATTTTTGCTAACTATTTTTAAGTTACCCAATACTAATCTTGTGTACAGTGCTTCATTTTTTTAAGGTTCGGCAAATTTCATATTTTCTTTACAAATGACAAGGACGAGACAGACAGTTTGCCGAGAGACATTAGAATAGAATATAATAGAAAAAAATCTTTATTTTATAGGATATTCAGGATGTCACTTAAAACAAGTCAAGATTACAATGAAATACATACAAACATACATTAAACGATTTAAACACATACATACACATTCGTTCTTTTGACCCTACTGACTCTACGCCTATTAAGAAAATAGAAGTACTAAGTGCACAGTCCTACCATTTTTTTAATAATTAACTGCTGTTGTTAATGAAACCTCGATAAGGGAAATACTACTCTTAACTGTATTTTAAGTACTTATCATTGGTTCCACAATACGGCGTAGTAACCACAAGGCCATTATGTCGTCTCCTTGTATTATCAGAACATATCGTTTATGTTATACAAGGTGATTTGTAGTTCGATACAAATACTTAAACACTTGATTAAAGTCATGACAACAAACAATTAAAGTCATGACAACACTATGGGACCAACTCTGAATTCGCGAAAATACACACATCGACACGGTCTAGGGATATTGCATGATTTTTCATACAAAAGAGGTCTGTTTGAGAAGCTATAAAAGCATACTCGAGATACATGGAGGGCTATTATTTTCAGACGAGCAAGTGCTAAACCTGAATTTTAAATTCTAGACAATAAATTTTGTTTTTCTTGAAATTTGGGAAAACGTGACGGAAACGAAAATGAAAATGCACTCTTTGCCTGCTTTTTGTATGAAAATAGTCGAATTTACGCAATTTTTATTTTCATCACGTTTTCACAAATTTTAAGTAAAATAAAATTTATTGATTAGAATTAAAAAATCAGGTTTAGCACTTGCTCGTCTGAAAATTATAGCGTTCCATGTATCCCGAGTATGCTTTTGTAGCTTCTCAAACAGACCTCTTTTGTATGAAAAATCGTGCAATATCCTTAGACCGTGTTGATGGTATATAATCAGCTTCTCCTTACAAAAGTTCAATATCTACTCGACCAGAATGTATGGAACACAGTGTTGCCAATTTCGCATATTTTATGCTAAATTTGGCAGATTTTCTTTCCATTTAGCATAATATTTTCTTACTTAGCATATAGCATATTTTTTTAGCATATTAACATATGAAAAATAAACATGCTATTTTAAATAAACATAACATGAAAATTATTTTGGTTGAATAAAATGTAGCATGAAACCGCTTCTGTTCTGAGTCTTTTAAGGGATTTCCCCTCCATAATGTTTATTTTTACCACAGAAAACGTAATTACGCCCCTCCCTCTTCCTAGTAAGAATGAAAAGAGAAAGAAAAACTTCATTAATTATTAATCATCTTAAATAATCAAGCCTTCCATTGTGGAAATAGCCGAAGAGTTCAGAGTGGATACATCTAGAATAGAAAAACTTATATCTCAATTGGTAAACATAGTACACATTGAATGGAAATGCACATCTTCCACCGTAAACTTCTGGAACGAAGTTATTGAATATAAACATGCAGCTGGCAAAAACCCCTTCACCGATTTGTTTCAATCGCAATATCCCTGCTGTCATTGCCTCATTCGAACGCGGATATTGAACGCGTTTTCAGTCAAATGACTTTAGTCAAGACTAAACTCCGATATCGTTTGGCAGTAAAGACGTACTGCGTAGCTTAAGCACCAAAAAACCTATGATTCAGACTCTCAGTCTTCTGCTTCTTCGTATACAGCTAATGTTGATGAAGATCAAGATATTGACTGTTTATTTGAAAACTTGGAATAAGTAACTCCAAATCCTACACTTTTACTGTTGTTTAAAATTTGAAATTAGTTTAGCATTTTATTTTAGCACTTTTTCAAGTGTTAGAAAATTCAATTTAAAAATTTAGCATATTTTTGGCATATTTTAAACAGCACTTTAGCATATTTCGAATCAGTCTAGTTGGCAACACTGATGGAACAGCTGATTATTTTTTCGCGAATTCAGAGTAAGTCCCATTGTGGAAGTTGTTTGTTATCATGGCTACAATCAAGTGTCAAACTACCAATCACACTGTATGTAGCTGATAAAATGCAGTTATGTAATTCTTTATCGATTTATGATATGGGAGGTCGTAAACTTACAATAACCTATTATATGTATTGTTATGTCAACTTGGATAATTTAGTCTAGGCAATGATGTAGGAAAATAGCTAACATGAACGCGTGACATAATTTTGTCATGTAAATGTCGTTCTGCCTGTTCCGTACTGACGCTATGCGATAGAACGAGAGGTCACTTATATGACAAACTCATGTCACGTGCGTATGCTAGTATAACAGATGGGATAAGTTTATATTCGCTCTACAAATAATTATGAGTATCAAAACATAATATCTCTTAGAAGACAACTAAGAATAGAAATCTTACCTTTTTAAGAATTGCGAATTTCGCGCTTGGAAGGTGTTTTGAGAATTGGTTTTTTTTTTCTAACAATCTATGTGAGACTCTGTTACTATTTAGATAATTATCAATTTTACAACTGGATCATCCAAATGATTACTTCTAGCTTAGCCATTTTTCTAATCAGCCCATAAACAGGGCTTTAGGTATCTCTCTTTCAACCTCTCGGGTGGTTAATCAGTCCATGAAACTGAACAACTTCCCCAAGGAACTGAGGCGAAAATATAAAAAAAAATGCTCATGAAGTTTGTATGGGAACTCAAAATAAGCCCTGTATACGTCCCCACGGAGGGGCACGGGGTTCCGTTCGAAACACGGAGGGGATTTAGGCCATAGTCCACCACGCTGGCCCAATGCGGGTTGGTCTACCATTACTCTTAAATAAAGTTTATTGGCTCTCACAAATAAGCCACAAAAGTTAGTCCTTAGCGAAGACGTAATATGTATATTTCCTGTGTTTACGTTTGTTCATTGGTTTCCCAGTGTTGGTGGATCATTGTCTATGTCAGGGATCGAGTGACAACAATGCCAATCAATGTCGTACTCACGGTTACGTGGTTTCCACTCATCGTTACAACACGCTGGAATATACTAAGCCATAGGTATAGAATAACTAGCTGTCCGCCCTTGACTTCGTTCCCGTGGGAATTTTCGAAAATTATTTAGCCTTTGTGTTATTCTGGCGTTTTAGCAATTTTACTTTAGTCAACATTCTTGAAGGAGTAACAAACATCCATCTTTTTCCGTCTTTGTAAACTTTTACATTTATAATATAAGTAGGTTTCTAACCGTGTGGTGATCGGTTGAAAATAACACCACCCCATCTCTTTCCGTGGGTGTCGTAAGAGGCGACTAAGGAAACACAAATGAGACCTGCCTCCTAGTAATCCATCCCAGGCAACGACACTTCATTTTTTTCTGAATCTGAGGTGTCGTCCTATGGTCTCATGCGGTGTGGTAGGCTCTGTAAAGGGCCGTCTGGTTCGCGACCACCCTCCTACCGAAGTCCGACGCCAAACATCTTGCTGTGTTCCGTCGGTGCGTGGGAGTACCAGTGCCTTTAAAGGTATTTTCTGGGTTAACATAGGCAGTTTCTGGGTTATCGTCGACCTCACCTTTGACCTTATGGTCAAGATTGAAGTCAAAAGTTAACCCATCTTATAATAAAAAAAATAAAAAAAGTAAGATTGATGTAAGAACATTGATTCCCACGCTGTAATCGGAGTAAAGGAAAAACTTTCAAGCTATCAACTCTTACCAGTCTTAAGCCAGTTAGAGGGATGCGAGAATTTGCTGTGTCGAGGGCGAAAGCTTGACCAACCTTTACCACCTCATGTCTCAAGCAACGCCATCAACTCCAAACTAAGCAAGGCTTGTAGATAACTGAGATACTACGTCTATACTTACATTTCTAAATACATAAATGTTATACATAAACATAAATACCCGGACTCCTCACTTAAAAACATAATTTCTAAATGTGTTGACCTTAGCTGCAACACGTGTTGGGGTTGGGTTCCGTTTATCATCGTACTACTTTACAACTCTTTACATTAAATTGTTTCTGTTCTCTATATCAGGGCTTCCCAAACTTATTCGTACTATGACGCTCTTGGGACTTTGCTATTTTTTGCGACGCCCCTCAACCCAGCCTAGTATCAGGTTATCAGAAAAACACTATTTGAACATTTATAATTTTTACTAGCTTTCCGCCCGCGGCTCTGCCCGCGTGGACTACAGGTTATATCGTGCCCAACTGTGGGATAAAATATAGCCTTTCCCAGGCTCTAATTTATCTCTGTACCAAATTTCATCAAAATCGGTTCAGTAGTTTAGGCGTGAAAGACGGACAGACAGACAGAGTTACTTTCGCATTTATAATATTAGTATGGATATGACTGTGGGTCAGAAACCCTTTCCAATCACCCACACCATTGACACTTTCAACTGAGGAAGAAGAACAAGTTGGGCACGATATAACCTGCAGTCCACGCGGGCGGAGCCGCGGGCGAAAAGCTAGTTGCTCCATATTTTCCGGAAAATATTTCTCAAAGTGTACGCTTAATGATAACAAGTGTTGTGTAAACATAATTTTTAAAGAGGGATCGAGGATTTCTAATGATTTTTCTCGTAGAATACCTTATGCCCGGCACTCACTCGACTCGGTCGCATCGACATGCGACGCCCCTGGGACAAGGCCGCGACGCCCCAGGGCGTCGCGACGCACAATTTGGGAAGCCCTGCTCTATATGATTTTTTTCAGTGTGTATAGTCTGTTCCCACAGAGTAATTAATATACTGCAAGTTGAATTATCGGTGATAGCCCAGTTGGTAATGAGCCATACTTGTAATCCGAAGGTCGCGGGTTCAAATCAATAAATTCGTCTTTTCGGATTATGTACGGATTTCTAATTATCACTTGCTCAACGGTGACGGAAAACATCGTGATGAAACCCGCCCGTCCAAGAAAATTCATTTTCGAAAGACGAGCGGTTCACCAACCCGCATTGGGCCAGCGTGGTGGACTATGGCCTAAATCCCCTTCGTGTTCCGAAGGGAGGCCCGTGCCCCTAGGTGGGGACCTATATGGGCTGGTAAGAAGATGAAGAGAAGTTGAATTAAGGGTACAAAACCACCTACAACTACTTTAACTTCTGTCTTACCTTAAGGTTGCCTAGAAGAAATTGCTGCCTAGCAATAAGGCCGCCTTGTTGTACACTACGTTTTATGTTCTGTTTATTATGCTGTATTTCCTTGTGTACATATTGTACTGCATTATATTGTAAGTATGGGTGGATACGTTTCTTGTCTACTGGTGATAAGGTTCAAATTAGAATGAATTTAGCCCTTTAACTTGAAGCGTAGAGTGTCCGCCAAGTAAAAAGCTTTGAATCTTTATCAAATTCTCATGTTCTACTTTAACACCTCCAATTTATAAACAAGATTATTTGTTTCATGCGATTTTATTACCAAACGCACAGATTAAGATGCATTGATGTTGTTATGATATCTTATCTCTGCAGTAAGTGGTTGTAATATTTTATTGATGCAAAGAAGATAAGAGATAAACATAATCTTGTGATATCTTTAGTATTTTATTCTGTCTGTCTGTGTGATTATCATGATTATTACAGCTGCTCGTTTTATGTTTACGATCATCTGTAGATGCTATCAGATATTCTGTAATCAACTGATTGTTTGCTCCTTGTTTTGTACCGACGGCCAGTGGTCGAGTGGTAGTGACATTGCCTCTCGAGTCTCGATCGACGGGTTTTAGGTCCCAGGTTCGATACCTGTTGGGGCAAATATTTGTGTAAAAAGCAGATGTTTTGTTGTCGGGTCATGGGTGTTCGTGTATGTTCCAAGGGACCCACGACACAAGGAAAACCTTAGTGTGGGCCTTTGAGTGTGTAGCGTTTATAGCGTTTATGTTGTATCGACGAAATTGGCGCTGACTCAGCATAATAATGCTACAGTTTTACGCGTAGCGCTGAAATTCTGCCAGGATCAAAGTGGAATGACATTAATAAACATTATATGCATTATGAATTGCGGCGAATCATCATAATCAATATTTTTATTAATTATTGGCAGCTTAAAAATAGTTATACAGTGGAGCGTCGATTATCCGTACATCGCTCCTCTCGCGCGATTTATGCACACATGGTGTGCAAGATTAGTATCGCACGCGGTGTAAACAAGCTACTACATAATTGAGATGAAAACATAATTGGTGTTTGAAGAAGCGTTCACTTGCTTAGATATTGCCTTGGTTTGTTTTGAAACACACGCTGAAAGCGACCAGTATCAATCTGTCCTTAAAAAGTACGTGACCTAGCCGCTCGTAAGCTGCGCCTGCACTTTTTTTGTTTAATTCCTGTTTGTCAGTAAAGATATAAATATAAATATTCGTTTCATTTACCTGTACGTAAATATGTATGGCTAAATCAATATTATATTATACTTAAAGGTATTTCGATTATCCGAAAATACTGGTTTTCCGAACACACAAGTCCCCAATTAGTTCGGATAATCGATGCTCTTCTGTAAATTCCATACTCCTGCGCATGAGTTAGATGGTTCATACCAACTGCATTTAGTGGTTGGACAAATAAGAAGGTTTGTTTATATGTAGTATCTATACTTTATCCTTCCATACGCTCAAGAGCGCCATACTATGCGGTTTTAGAACGATTTGACTCCACATTTGACACATATTCTGAGGGTCACAAGATGGAACTTGAATAGGTTTGTTAACACTTTCTAATTGTTTATTTTGCTGAACATTTCATTAATGAAATGGAAGAGTGGAACCTCCTGGCAGAAGCATAGTATTATATCTCAATCTTAAAATGATGTTCCGGCGACGTCATTTATTTGTAAAACTTTTGATAAATACTTATTTAGTATTTTACATTGAACAAAATACTGTGATAACAGGTGTAAGTAATTGAAAACAGACACTAGTGGAAACAGCCATTAAGATTTTCTTTAGGCTGTTGATATTTGGTGATAAAATATATATTTTCATAAAATTCACTGCAGAAGTTTTAAAATTAATTCAAGTTAATGGAATGGATCGTGTTTTAAAAGTTAAAGCAAAATGTGTAAGTATTATCATTACATAAACTGTGAGTCAATGTCCGAGTTGTTTTGGAATTCGGCGCTTGCGCATTGAAACACGATGTAAACATAGATACCCACGCGCCGTGCACGTGAGCCTCATGCGATGTTTTTTATCAAGGATTGTTATGTTGTTATATAATCTCGGTTTGATAAGGATGCGGTAGAGTTTACTTCTGTCATTGCACTTTGATCCTGGCAGAATATTAGCGCTACACGTAAAACTGTGGCATTATGCTGAGCCAGCGCCAAATTCGTCAGTGCAGTATAATGCAGCGTTTCGTTTCAATGTTTGTATACGGTCTTAATCTTTTACTGTGTTTCTCTTGTAATATCTATGTTTTGAACACATTAAAACGTGTTTTTATCTTACCACGCTTGCCACTTTAAATCAGTTTCTCCATTCTGTCTCCATCATTTTCCTGTTGTACGCCTACGTATCATGAATCCTTTCGCTCTCTCGTAGATTGACTGGAAGAGATCCCCTTGTGGGATAAGTCCGCCTTTGTATCTTGGATTTATGTAATACTAGCTTTCCGCCCGCGGCTCCGCTCGCGTGGACTACAGGTTATATCGTGCCCAACTATGGGATAAAATGTAGCCTATGTCCTTTCCCAGGATCTAATCTGTATCTGTTCAGTAGTTTAGGCGTGAAAGACGGACAGACAGACTGAGTTACTTTCGCATTTATAATATTAGTAAGGACTTGAATCTTTTGATTCCAATGTATTTATTTTGTTTGATTTGCAATAAAGGATTTTACAAAACAATACAGTTTCCAATATTTTGACACTCTTGCAAGCACTATGATGATGTATGTACTGAAGAACTACGGGTCGGATGGGCAGATATTAACGTTCTATATCCTCTTTCTTGTTCGTTTCGTTTGGGTAGTCTCTAAACACACTCAAAGCTCGGTACGCCAAGGCCGCTTGTGAAAGTACTTTGTTAGTTGACAGCCGGTTTGATCGAGTGGTAGTGACGCTGCCTCTTGATCGACGGGTCCTGGGTTCGATCCCCAGTGGGGGCAAACATTTGTGTAAAAAGCAGATGTTTATTCTCGGGTCATGTGTGTTTGTGTTTGTCTTTATGTGTGTTCCGAGAGACCCACGACACAAGAGAAAACCTTAGTGTGGGCCTTTGAGTGTGTAGCGTTTATTTATAGTTTCTTCCTTAGCTCGTTGACATTTCATGTCAAAAATTTATTATTGTAGTTCGGAGACCAATACAACTTGTCTATAGACAAACCCGCCCGGGACTACGTTCCCCTGGGAATTTCTTAAGTAAATTATACACTTGAATCACTCCGTCCATTGGTGAAAACCATATGGTAAAAGACGGCCCTGTCGGTCCACGGGAATAGAACAGAATAGAGTCCTAAAATACGGAAGTTACCCAAACTAGTTTTAAATTTTAATGTTAACCCCTAAACCCCTTCTCATTTATGAAATTATATGTTTTAATAATTTCATAAATGAAATTATGAAACTTAATTTCTGCAACTCATGTTTTAAAATTACATGTTTATTTAATAAATTCACAAAATATCTTATCAGTTTGACGTTTTTCACATTTAGTGTTATGTTTTTTCAGAGGTCAGACCATAGGTTGTCAAAATATCCTTAGTGATAAATGTTACTATATTACCTATCATCTCAGTCGAGACTTGGACCTTCTTTTATAGGATGTTTTAGTTTAGAATATATTTAGCTTTATACATAAATGGCTTAGTAATTTGTATTATCTAGGTATACCGTGTCGTCCACGACAATAATTATGGTTAACAAAAACATGATTCATAAAAAATAACTTGCAATGTTTATAGTGTAAGGTGTTGGAATCTCCTTTTAAGCAAAATATACACATCAACGCGGTCTAGGGATATTGCACGATTTTTCATACAAAAAAGGTCTGTTTGAGAAGCTACGAAAGCATACTCGAGATACATGGACCGCTACAATTTTTAAACGAGCAAGCGCTAAACCTGAATTTTCAATTCTAGTCAATAAATTTTGTTTTTCTTGAAATTTGTGAAAACGCGACGATGAAAAAAAATTGCGTAAATTCGACCATTTTCATACAAAAAACAGGCAAAAAAATGCATTTTCGAATTCGTTTCCGTCACGTTTTCACAAATTTCAAGTAAAACAAAATGTTTTAACTAGAATTGAAAATTCAGGTTTAGCACTTGCTGGTCTGAAAATTATAGCCCTCCATGTATCTCGAGTATGCTTTTGTAGCTTCTCAAACAGGCCTCTTTTGTATGAAAAATCGTGCAATATCCCTAGACAGTGTTGATGTGTGTATATTACTTGTGATAGGAGAATCCATGTCATTGACAATATGTAGCAGTAGATGACTCTTCGACAACAGAAAAACTAATTACACTAGTAGTTCCTGATTAATGAGGCCACTCAAAGGTAATAAGAGATAATCACTGATTGCTCTTACCGGGTGTAATGACCGTTAATCCGTCAATTACGAAGATAAATTACATAATTTGTAATTTCAGCCGTCAGCAGTCATGAATCCAAAACAGTAGGTCTTATTTCAATCATAATCCTGCATTCGATTTATCCACTATTTATCCTTTTCTAAAAATAGATAGATAGATAGATAGATAAACTTTATTGCTTCTTAACAATTTGTAACATTGTACAATGTTCTTATACAATTAAAAAAAAGGTTAGCGAAATGTGTGACGTAGATTGTAGAAGCAAATAGGACACAGAACTCAGCATACTTGCTGTCTATGACAGACAACAAACTGATTTTCAGCTGTGCCTAGAGTTTTTTTTTTTAAGTGGCGATAGTCCAATTTATTAAAGAACCAGTCTTGTAACCGGAAGGTTGCGGGTTCAAATCCCAGGTCGGACTTGTACCACTAGGTAAATTCGTCTTTTCGAATCTGTGTACGGATTTCTTATTTTTCACGAGCTCAGCGGTGAATAAAATATTGAGTATTGAAGGAAACCATCTTGATTAAACTCGCACGTCGAAAAAGTTTTCGAAAGGCACACGTTTTTAACCGTGTGGTGATCGGTTGAGAATAACACCACCCTATCTCTTTCCGTGGGTGTCGTAAGTGGCGACTAAGGAAACACAAATGAGACCTGCCTCCTAGTAATCCATCCCAGGCAACGACACTTCATTTTTTTCTGAATCTGAGGTGTCGTCCTATGGTCTCATGCGGTGTGGTAGGCTCTGTAAACGGCCGTCTGGTTCGCGACCACCCTCCTACCGAAGTCCGACGCCAAACAGCTTGCTGTGTTCCGTCGGTGCGTGGGAGTACCAGTGCCTTTATAGGCATTTTCTGGGTTAACTCGCTCCATCGTCGACCTCATCTTTGACCTAATGGTCAAGATTGAGGTCAAGAGTTAACCCATCTTATAATAAAAAAAAAAAACGTTCTGTCAAACTATATTGGGCCAGCGTGGTGGACTATGGCCTAAAACCCTTCAATGTTTTGAAGGGAGCCTCGTGCCCCTTGGTAGGGACGTATATGGGCTGATGACGATGGATTTCTTATTCTGCCTAGTGAAATAAAAATTGGGCGCCTCCAGAAATTCAATAACCTAATAAGACATTTTTTACGAAAATACCAAACATATTAAACCGTCCATATCTTAGGTATTTGGGTCACAAAACGGTCAACCACCAACAGCCGGCCTGTGATTAACATCGCATTCGTATCGATTCTGTTCATTCATTATCTATTCTGTTACTTGTTCTTGTACTGGTGTTAGTTATGTCATTGTTTTGCTCCAGTTTTATAAATAGCCTTCTGTCTTCCTATTCAATCTATAGTTGTCCACATATTGGACTCAGAGCTTCTCCTTTGACATGAAAGAATTCCCACCAGAGGCTAGGGTTTTTCCTTCTCTGTGTGCATAATATTTTCACATAAGTCGCATTTCAGCACGCGAGGTTTTAAAAGATAAGTCCTATATTATTCATCTCTACCGGCAACCATACCATATCTTGCTCTTTTTCATGAAAACGATTTTGCTTTTTGTGTTGATTTTGGTTGATGTATTCGCAGATGCACAAAAAGCACGTTAAACAGAAAATATTGTCTTATTTATTTATTTAATAGATTACCAACAAGTTACACACCAACTCTTAATTAAAATGGCACAAATTTACAAAAAAAGGCTTAATGGTAACCCAATTATAGGTGACAACCGCATTCAAAAAATTTTAAGTAACATTATACCAAGAACATAGTACCTAATATTATACCTTAAAGAAACTAAAACAGTCGCAGGAAAACAATTTGCAACATGAAAAGTTACATTTAAATTATACATATAAAACATAGTATTGAAAATTAAACATGGGTAAGCTACTTTAAACAATTTAGACCAAGGATTTGTTTTTTGATGGAAGCTTTAAAGGAATAGCTTTAATCTCCAAAATGTCTTAAGGACATTTATTCTGAAATAGAGAACCAGTTCCATCATGTTAAGTGCACGACAGTTTTGAAATGTTTGTCCCTGTTTGGGGTAGGCAGAAAAGCAAGTGTTTCTCGCATTTCATGCGCAGACCCTCATTCATCATAATATATCTTACATCAGAAAAACAAACTTTCCGTTTTGTCAGTTGAACAAATATTCTCGTCATATCTCGTGTAACAGTTGCTCCGTCCGTATGGTGATGTTATTTTTAACCTCCGACAAAAAAGAGGAGTGTTACAAGTTTGATGTGTATATCTGTATGTCTGTGTATCGGTGTACCGATTTGGATGCCTAAAGGAATGGACCGGTTTCGATGCGGTTTTTTTATGTATGAAAAGCTGACGTAATCGAGATGGTTCTAGCTATATTTGATCAAAATAAGTGAACTACACTAATATTATAAAGAGGAAAGATTTGTATTTTTGTATGTATAAACTAATATTATAAAAAGAAAAGATTTGATTGTTTGTTTGCATGGAATAGGCTCCGACACTACTGAACCGACTTGAAAACCGACTTGTAGTTTCATAGTTACTAAAGTATTTTCATATATTTGTGATATGCACCTACCACGTACATCTCCCAATCACCCTAAGGTAGACTGGTAGATAATGCTATTAGGCATTAAGTCTGCCCATGTACCTTTAGTGCATTAAGTTAAATAAATAAATAAAATAAATAGGGTAAGGTTGCGATCATTGGACCGGCTCTTTGATTGGACCGCTTCGATTTCTTGGAAACGAACGGCTTAAAAAATCAACCGTCACGCCGAAACGGTGCCTATTTGAACTAGTACCCACCCCCGCTCCCGCCAGTGCCGCCAAGAGCTTCGTTTGGGGAGGACGTTCTGCGCAGTGTTTCGCGCGCTCCCGATGTTAAAATCTCGCGACATATATTACCATGTAAGTACAGTTTTATTGAGGTTTTGAATATGGTTTTTTAATAATTGCATACTTTATTCATTTGTCCTACTAGATTTTATTATTATTTTACTGAGTACTTAACAGTTTTTGTTCTATTATCATGTTTGTGCTTGGTCAGTGAATTGCCATCAATGGACCGGTGCGACGTTCTTTGATTGGACTGGTCCAATCATAGCAACTTCTAAAATTGAATTTTGAATTGTTTATTTTTTATTATAGCATGTCGAAGCGCGGAGAATATTATGCATGGAATGAAGAAAGCATGAAACTTGCCTTAGAAGCATTAAGTAAACAAGAAGTTGGTCTAAATGAGGCAAGCAGGATGTATGGAGTACCAAAGGCGACACTAAAGCGAAGATTTGACGACAAAAATTCAAAAGCTAAAGGAGAAAAACAAATAATTGGTTCGACTGGTGATCTCACTCCTGATTTGGAAAAAAAATTAGTCGAACATATTTTGGAATTAGAACGCTGTTTATACGGAATAACGCCAACAGATGTTAGAAGCTTAGCTTTTAAAATAGCTGAGCAAAATGGTTTAAATCACAGATTTAACAAAGAAAAAGAAATTGCAGGAAAAAAATGGTACTATGGATTTTTAAGGCGGCATCCTGAGTTGAGTCTAAGACAACCTAGGGCAACTTCTTTTAATAGAGCTACAGCCTTTAATAAGCCAGCAGTAAAAGATTTTTTTGAGAAGTTAGAAAACATTATGGACGAGCATGGCATAAATGATCCGAGATGCATTTTCAACGTTGATGAGACTGGTCTCACAACTGTACAAAGAAAACCAAGAAAAATCCTGGCCCAAAAAGGCAAGCATCAAGTTGGAGCCATAACTAGCGGCGAACGTGGTACCACTACTACAGCTGTTTGTTGTGCAAGCGCAGCAGGATATTTCGTCCCGCCACTTATAATTTTTAAACGTAAACGAGCCAAAGATGAACTGCAAGATGGTGCGCCACCGGGCACAATTTTTGCATTCAATCCCGACAGTGGTTATATAAACAAAGAAATATTCTTCGTGTGGATGCAGCATTTCGTGGAAAGCGTAAAACCAACACCCGAAAAGAAGGTTCTCTTAATACTCGATGGACATACAAGCCACACGAAAAATTTAGACGCTATTAATTACGCGAAAAACCACAACGTTGTGCTGTTGTCACTTCCCGCTCATACTTCGAATAAACTTCAGCCACTTGATACCTCATTCTTCAGACCTTTGAGCTGCTATTTCATAGATGAGACCGAAAAATGGCTTCGCTGTAATCCTGGGCGATGCGTCACAGCATTTCAGATCTCAATGCTGTTTGGAAAAGCGTATGCTCGAGCAGCGTCTGTTGGAACTGCGGCAAATGGATTTGAGAAAAGTGGCATTTGGCCACTGAATAAAGATATATTTCAGGACTATGAGTTTATAACACTAGCAGATAATGATGATGATGACTCTCTTAATGACAACGAAAACATAGATTTTGATCCTTTATCTTTGACGTCAGGCACTCATCCCTCCCCCCCTCCCCCGCTGCGTCGCGAATTCTCAGGTCCCATAACAGTTGTTCAAGCGTTAAGACAAATAAGACGACGACAGTCCCAGCACGCTGTAGAGGTCACCGCATCTTCTCAAATAAGGCAAAACCAAAACCACTCTGATATAGGCTCTAGCTCTAATCGTCAAATTAAAGACGCACGTCAGTCTCTTGTCGATTCAGATTCAATAACGACTAATATTGTACCTCCTTGTCAATCTTATTCAGCAGCCTCAGCACATAATGAAACAAGATCGACTGAACAGCCAGTTCCAAGCACTAGCTCTGATTTCCATATTGCTAGTATTTCTCCCGGAGCGAAGAAGGTTATTGAAGAGCTTAGACTAAGAAGCCGTAAACCCCAACGTGCTTTGGAATTAACTTCATCTCCGTACAAAAGGGAATTAGAGACAGCAAAATCTAAAACTAAATCAAAACCAAAGCCTAAAAAAACAAAGAAAACTGTAAAAGAGGTCAATGAAGAAGAAGTAGAACAGTGGTTTTGTAAGATTTGTTTGTTGTGCTCAATAGAAGATATGATACAATGTATGGGATGCAAATGTTGGGTGCACGAAGAGTGTGCCTGTGTGAAAAAAGCGATAAAAAAATATTTTTGCCCCTCATGTCGCTGATTGCTCTCCAGACCAAAAGAGCTACATAATACTTTTTTTATCCTTTTTTAATGAAACATATTTTAGAATGATTATATTAGCGTTAATTTGCTAAAAATTTAAGTTTAAAAACATTTTGTTAAGTCAAGTCATGTTTTGAGGTTATATTTTTTTTGTTGATTAAAGGGGCTGTGAAGTTCACAGCGTGAACCTACCATTTTCTGAGAATTTAAGATTAATAATTGCTTATGTTATATTTCAATTAAACAATATATTTATAATGATTATATTTGCATTAATTTGCTGAAAATTTAAATTTAAAAACATTTTGTTGTCATGTTTTGAGTTTATATTTTTTTGTTGATTTTAGGGGCTGTGAACCTACCATTTTCTAAGAATTTAAGATTAATAATTTCTTATTATGTTTCAATTAAAAATATCTTTAGAATGATTATACTTTGCATTAATTTGCTAAAATCTTAAGTTAAAAACATTTCGTTTACATAAGTCATGTTTTGAGGTTATATTTTATTTTGTTGACTTTAAGGGCTGTGAACCTATCATTTTCTGAGAATTTAAGATTAAGAATTTCTATGTTAAACAATTATATAATTGTTTTTTTTTGCAAATATAAATAAGTATTAAAACTTTAAAAATATGTGAATTTAAAAAATTAAGACTGATTTATGTTCCTAACGTTGCCATTGTATAAGAAAATGATAAGTAAATAAAGAATAAAAAAAACGATTGTTGTCTTATTTATTTGAATTTTTATTGGCACCTTGAATGGACCAGTAGAGAAAAATTTCTAAGTCCAATGATAGCAACTGACTGGTCCAATCAAAGAAACAGCGGTCCAAAGAAAGCAACCATTACAAAACTGGATTTTTATATTTTACCGCTTTATGATCTGGGTAAAAAATCTTAAACGACACCTGTAAGTTCTTATATGTAAGGCTTATTAAAATCATGAATTACGTTTTCGCTTCTTATTATTTTTCAGCAGTTTATGACAATTTAAAGTTAAGTGGTCCAATACTGGCAACCTTACAATAAAAATTCTTTCACCATAGAAAGCTACATTATCCCCGATGGATATAGGCTACACCATTTTCCCGAATTCCCACGGGAACGAAGTCCCGGGCGGAATGCTAGTAACGAATAAACTTAAAAACTGCAGGACCGATTTCAAAAATTCTTTCACCATAAGGATGTAACATTATCCCTGAGTAACATTAGGCTACATATTTTCCCAAATTCCCACGGGGACGAAGTCCCGAGCGGAATGCTAGTATTACATAAAACACTAATTGTCTCGTTAATAACTATTGTGACTTTAGATAACGTCAACTGTTGTGATTACTCGATCTTTGTTCTTTGACCCTCGTAATTTATTGCGGAATTTTTTTGGCTGGTCACACCTTTTTTAAATTAAAGTACTTAACCTTCACAAGTATGTTCATCTTGAGCCATAATATTCATCCCTTAAAGTTTATAAGTAAAAAAAATGTTTATTTTTTATTTTTTTAATAATAAACACTCAAAGGCCCACATTAAGGTTGTCCCTTGTGTCGTGGGTACCTCGGAACACACATAAAGACAAACACAAACACCCATGACCCGAGAACAAACATCTGCTTTTTACACAAATATTTGCCCCGACTGGAAATCGAACCCAGGACCCGTCGATCAAGAGGCAGCCTGATCCATAGAATGTTCTAACCATGATCCATAGAATGTTAGTAATAATGCAACTTAAATACAATGTTAGTAAAAAATTTTAAGTAAGTAATAATAAAACGAAACACAATAAAACACAAAATAAGGGTAACTACCCCAGATGGCAGTTTCACCGGACTCTTAACAAATGTAGTTCCACACACATGCGTCCGAACTGTTTCAAATTTTATTTTTGGTTCGCTATTTATACTGCTTGGTGACCTTTCCAAAAACACCTGCAGAATTGCTAGACGTATTTCTTTTGTAATTTCATAAGTTCACATGTCATGTGCAAAGAACTGTAAATACAATAGCTGTGGGATTTGTCAGTTCAGTTTCTTCTTTTTCTGCACCGCTTTTTGGTAATTTGGAGTTTGTATGTTCGATTGTTGAGATTAGAATTTGCTTTGGCAAAACTAGTGTCTTATTATAATCTTTAACTGTCACTTTGATACCTCAGTTCGTCGGCCGAGGCGACATGTAGTAAATAAATATCCCGTTTTGGCATCATTACTGGCAGTTTGCCAAAACTGGCATTCCGGTTTTGCACTTAGAACATTGAAATAGGATATCGTGGTTTCTATTTTGCCGATCTTTATTACGAACACTACGAAAAAAGTCAATTCAAAACAAAATTATATTCATCAAACTGAATTTGTGTCTCTGTTTGTTTGTTGTCCCAAAAAAGTTCGCATATTGGATGACTTTAAATTAGTAAGCGAAAAATAAGGATTTGTATCACGATACTGCACAACTTTCGCCAAGAAACATATAGGTCAAAATATTTCTTGAAAATTCGCCTCTCCATACAACATGTGTGATCATGATTAGCTGATTTGCCGTTGTATGAGAAATGAGTTTTTTCTGAGAATTTCATATAGTTTCATCATCGGGGAAAGTTGTTCAGTTTCATGAAGAGATTCAGCCTGTAACGAGGCGGCATGCGCCTCGTCTTCATCCTCCTTCTCCATTCTCTTTTCGCGACATTTTTACTCTTCAGTTTTGGCATTCCTAATCCAAATTCGAAATCGAACACTTCTATTTGTCATTCGCTGGGATGACACAGATCCCACTGAGTTTCCGTCGCAGGCGCACGCCCGCTCATCACTGTTTTATATATTTTGTAATAAACTAACGTCAAAAGTTTAAGTGTTTTGGTCCAAATTAAGCTGGAAAAATCAAGCTAATAAATAAATAAGCTAGATTACAATCCAGCTCAATTATTTTCTAATTACTTCATCGTGCTCCGACTCATCCTGCTCCCGCAGCCAGCCGGCGCAACCCCTAATGTCGTCTCTGCCTACACGACTTAAAGTTACAATGAAGTATGTTAATTTCGATATTATGAAGGCAGAGAATCACAGATTTCCACTTTAGCACCGTTTAAACCGCCTCTTTCATTCTCTCTTCATCCATAATTCGTTTTTTACCTGCTCATTGGATTAGAGGGCTTTCCTAAAGAGTATCAACATTCTCTGACTTAATATAGTCGGAGGACATTAATGGACGTCATGTTCTTGTATAAATTGTGTAATAATAAATTGGACTGTCCTGCTCCGATCAAACATTTGGCTTTCCATGTTCCTTCACATTCTCAGCGTACTGTTAATCCCCATAAACTTTTTGTTACTGCCAACTGTAAAACTAATGCCGGTGTACGTTGTCCGTTTAGACGTATTACTTCTAGCTACAACGACAAATTCACACACGTTGATATTTTCTCTTCATCTATCAACAAATTTAAGAGTTCAATCCGCAGGGACTTGATAATGTTAGAACAACTAAATGTTTAAATGTTTAACTTTAAATAGTTCTTTAGTTACTGAGCTATGTTTTCCTTCTAATAAGTAGGATTCTGCAATAAAGAGTGTACATATATACATACTACTACTGTAAAAATAGCGTTGACTGATTGCTTAGTTAGTTAATTACTTATTAGCACTGAGTATACTTGTTTATTTATTTGTAAGCATCCACATCTGTTTCTGTTAGCATCTACTTCCTTTTTTTTACTTAACCTGTGAATAGTGTGGTTGGTTGTGTATAACTTAGCCTTTAATTGTAAGACTGTCTTATATCAACTTCTTTACACAGCTGGTTTCTATTCCAAATAACAAAAAAAAAGTACTCGTATATAGCGTTCGTCGAGTCTATGGCGTTGAATAGGGCGCCCTCCTCCGACCTTATCAAACTGTCTTTTCATCACACTCGTAAATCTGTCATAAAGTCTTTACCATAAAAAATATTTTTATATGGAATGCGTTTCGAATAGCGAGCGATACTTTCTCCGTGAAACTGCAAATGTTTCCTCAGGGGGGACCCATATTACAATACAATACACACAGAGACATAGAGTACAATTAACAGAACATAATAAAACGGGCAAGTGCGAGTAGGACTCGCGCACGAAGGGTTCCGTACCATTACCTATAAAACCGGCCAAGTGCGAGTCGGTCTCTATAAAAACCATTATCTCTATAATAACGGCAAAAAAATCACGTTTGTTGTATGGGAGCCCCCTTAAATATTTAATTTTTCTACTTTTTAGTATTTGTTGTTATAGCAGCAACCGAAATACATCAACTGCGAAAATTTCAATTATCTAACTATCACGGTTCATGAGATACAGCCTGGTGACAGACGGACGGACAGCGGAGCCTTAGTAATAGGGTCCCGTTTTTTCCCTTTGGGTACGGAACCCCAAAAAGTACAATTAACAGAACATAAAACATAGTATACAACTAAGGCGGCCTCAAAAACGATAAGCTGATCCCAGTCGATTTTTTTCCATATTTTGACGATTTTTTTCCATGATGTAGAGACGATTTTTTTCCATATTTTGACCTACTTTCCTAGGGGAAAGTTATTCAGTAGGAATAGTAGATTGATTCACATAGGTACTTAATTTTCACTAACTTAAAACCAATAACCCAATGAAATACATTTTGTTTAATTTTTTTTATTAACACTTAATTTTGCATCCACAGGCTTGATGTCCGTGCTCTTGTCTTATTATAATTTATATTTTAATACTTATTTTACATATTTAACAGATTTTATACTCTCCATTTGAGTTTACAGTAAATACATATAAAGATACTAAAATATAAATACAATATATTTGTCGCTTCCGACTTCAATTTTCTGCAATTCGCATTCCTCTTTTCGCCATGTGTGTTGTTGTGACAGGTTTCTGACGGCGTGTTTTATGTCGTTTTTTTTAAAGACTCGCCACTCATTATATTTAAGTTTTGCAGTTTAAGGCCCGTGTTACAGAAGGAGATTTAAGTCTTGATCTATATTTAAGTATTGACTGTCTCTTTCTCTTACTACCAAAACGACAAAGACAAAGTGAGTCTTGTTCTGTAATACGGACTTTAGTAACACGCTTGACTGGTACTGAAAGTAGATAGGTTCAATAAGTCCATATTAATAGTTGAGTGGTATGGTCAAGTGGGTCTGCTACGGTGATCCTGCCTCTTGATCGACGGGTTCTGGGTTCGATTCCCGGTCGGGTAAATGTTTGTGTAAAAAGCAGATAGATATTTTGTTCTCGGTTCATGGGGGCTTCTTCCATACAAAAACTGAGATAAGCTAGTTTTAGACATTGTCTAAGTCTTATTTTTTGTGGTAAAGCAATTGATATACAATAAAACAATTAGATAAACAATCTCAAAGAAACGTCAACCAAAAACTGTCCGAGCTTTCGAACGAACTCACGGATGAGTGAGCAAGATAAAAGAACTGAACAAAAGAATGAAAGAGTGAGAAAACCTATTAAAAATAATGCCCAATCGTTGTGATGGGCACTTATTTGCCGCAGACACTTTTTGAGGGCGATTCTAGTTGTTTATTGTAGGTCAATGGGTAAAGCCCTCTTTGTCAATAATAGATTGAATGGGAGGTTTTCTTTTTGGGTATTAAAAAAAAAGTAGTTCCCCAGAGCTCTCTAGATGGCGCTGAACTGTCTCCGTTTATTCGGTGCCAAAGTTGGAGAAAAACATTGCATCAAATATTCTGAGTTTGTTTTGGCTTTCCAATCATCCTAGTTTTCTCGCGCTTTGTTCAGTTTTGTTTTTTCGTTATTTTCGTAAAATCGCCTAACTACGTATGGTAGACGTGATATTGATATGATATGACTATAACGTTTCGTTTTATGATCTCAAAATTACGTTCAAGTGAATTAATAAAAAATATTTTAACGTTCCGTTCCGTTCGCCTTATCCGGCGACTGGGGAAAAATTTTAAAAAAATTAAAAGAAAATCCCTCATTGAATTATTTACTAGTCGAATGACAGCTATTCCCTTGTCGATTGTTCGAGAGTAAACAGATAACACAGTTTACACAGTGCGTGTAAGATTTCTTAGTACTAACCTCTGTGTTTCTATTTATCAAATACCATTACCAGGCAAACATTACTCAGGCTTATTTTTCCTATCGAGGTAAACATGAACATTATTAGACCATTTTAAGGTTTATTCGTGTGAAACCTATTAATTATTAAGTATAAGAAGGGTTAACTCTTGATCTCAATCTTGACCAAGGTCATAGATGAGGTCGACGATGAATAGAATAGAATAAATCTTTATTTTATAGGACATTCAGGATGCCACTTAAAACAAGTCAAGATCACATGTAATACATACAAACGAGTTAACCCAGAAAATGCCTATAAAGACACTGGTACTCCCACGCACCGACGGAACACAGGAAGCTGTTTGGCGTCGGACTTCGGTAGGAAGGTGGTCGCGAACCAGACAGCCCTTTACAGAGCCTACCACACCGCATGAAACCATAGGACGACACCTCAGATTCAGAACAAATTGAGATGCTGTTGCCTGGGGTGGATTAATAAGAGACAGGTCTCATTTGTGTTTACTTAGTCGCCTCTTACGACACCCATGGAAAGAAATGGAGTGGTGTTATTCTCAACCGATCACCAAACGGAAAAATATTCACAGAAAGATTATTTAAACATGAGTATGGTTATAGTTTCTGAAGCCTTTCCACCCATTGAACAACCAATCCCTCGAATATTTATTTAACCCCCGACAAAAAAGAGGGGTGTTATACCTAAGTTTGACGTCTTTCTGTGTGTGGCATTGGCCCGATTTCGATGCGTTTTTTGTTGTTGCTTGAAAGCTGACGTAATCGAGATGGTTCTCAGCTGTATTTAATCAAAATTGGTTCAGCCATTTAAAAATTATAAGCAATCGAATGTCGGGGGTGACACATCTTTTAATTTTAGATTTATTTTTATAAAGACTAGTTCGATGACCAGAATCTGGCTCAGGGAGATGAAGCTCATCCGAATGAAGCCTTGTCAGTGAATACAATCACTTCAGCTTTAAAAACAATCGAGTTAAAGGCTCGAAAATACATACGCAAGCTGAGAATTGCATTCCGAATTGGAAAGATAAAGATTTACGCCCAGTCCAAATCCGCGGGATCTTGACGGGTAAGGTACTCTGCGGTGACTTGTATGACCACTATTGGTCGCCCATCAGGTTCCCTGCCTCTGTGTTCGTTGGTTAACCTCACTGATCGGTTGAGATGGGCTACAAGCGCTTACAATATGAACTACGAATCTCTTATAGGCCTCTGAATCTGCTCGGCCTGGAAAGAGTTGGCAGCTCCCACAATCTTGTTTTCTGTCTATCCCACTCCAGCGTAGAAGTCGTGATAACAAAGATAGTTACTATCAAACGTCAGCGCAGCGTAGACTTCCGATGATAAAGGTCTGGGACGTAATTTTATCTAATCGTGGTACTCACAAACAATTTTAAGTGTATTTTTCCTATTGTTGAATAGCGTTATCTGTTACTTACGAGTGCTTACGATTAATATATTTTGTGTTAATGCAATCGTTTAAAACAACTAGAGTTTTTGTAGATAAAGCCTAAATTTAATGGCTTTGCAGTATTTGCTTTTTAGCAATACAAACGCTGAGCTATGGCCGGTTTGCGCTGCTACAGCACACACATTTAAGTTTTTATTTTTCCTCTCTAATGTATAATAAGTTGCATTAAGTTTATATACACTTCTGTTAATTTGCACTTCTAATAATTGTGCATGTGTGTGACTGTGCAGACAAATAAACTTTTTATCTATCTATCTATCTATCTATCCTCCAAAGCACGGAAGCTGAATACCTTACACAAACGTCTAATGTTTGATAGTTTTGCACATACTACAACTGGTTCTTACCGCGATTTATGTCAGCTTTGTTTACTTTATTTTTCAAACATTCGTGTAAAAGTGCTGTTAAGCAATTCGGAACTAAATTACCAGGTCGCTTCTCCTGGGAAATTACGCGAGTTATTTATTCAGGACGAAGTTCATTTGAAGACTAATTAACTTAGGTAGGATCCCTAAGTCAGGCTAATTCATTTTTGCAAACGCTACCCTGGGTGAAACTTTGGCGAAGTCCAAAACTGAAAAGGCGACAGGGAAATTATGTTAATTTAGGGTCGTTCTAAACTTATTTCACACACAAGTTTATCAAACTTAAGCAGTACACTCAATTTTACCTCTCAAGCTCATGAAATAAGAACGGTACAAGGTCTAAAGCGTCAAACCAAATGTGTTTATCATTTGGTTTGACGCTTTAGACCTTAATCAAATCAAAAATATATTTATTTCATTGACCATAGTTAATGTAGGTATATTTCTATTTGTAATTTATGTCTATCTGTCATATGTGCAAAGAACTGTACATAAATAAATAAATGTTGCTTTAAATCCTTGAATAAGTTATCTTAAGATTACCACCCCAAGACCTATTTTCTGAGTATTTACTACCTATAACCAACCCACCCTGTAACCAAGCGCGCGTGAAAGAGCTCTGAGCAAGTAGTGCGCATATCCCAACGTTCAGTCCCTTCTGTACGGGCTTCTTAAGGCGACTACAGCACCTAAATTACGATTTTCTGATGCGTAGATAAGCACGACGCACTGCATTAAATCAAAGAAAGACTACGGTAATATTCAGGACATAAACTAGATAAGTAGTTTGCTGAAAACATGATTCAGCACTTTTGGTTCGATAGAAAAAGCTCACAAAGTCACCTCTAATACCCAATATTGTGTATCTTTTAAGCTGTAAAAACGATAGTAAAATGTACACAGGAACTTGAATTTGCTATCAAAATGTTCGTGATTGAACACTCTCGATAAGTAGTTAACGCATTTTTCGATTTAAGCTGTTACCTTTCCATAAATCTCATTTTTCTAACTTTCGAACATGTTTTTACGCACGCACGCTTTCATAGTCCGTAAACTTCGTGTATCGACACTGTTCGCACTGCCGGCCCAGGCCTGTTGAGAGACGGAGATGACACTATTTCTATGTGCGCTGCCTTTATCGGGTGCTGTAGTCGCCTTAAGTCTGAGGCATATTTGACACTGTAAAGGCCTGTAAAGGCCAAAACGAGAGATTAGATATCATTAGATATTATTCCGCGTTGTTAATAAGTACAGCGATTCACCTGTTTAGTTAAGATACACATTCCTTACCACAAGTAAAATTCAAAGTAAAATTATTATAATTAGCTACCATTTGCAAAAATTCTATCATCTTCCGATAATGATGGTGATGAACGATGACTTTTGCGCCACCCCGTAATATTATCGTTAGTGATACAAGAGCGGTGTCCTTGTGAATGTCGTCTTATCAGTTGACGTCAGCTCCTGCCACCGTCCAAATATTGTTACTCGCCCATGGCACCATTATGGAAAGTAGCGCAGAAATATGAGAAGGACAATATTTGTTAAATAGAGAGTTTTGACTTAGATTTTTTTTCCGAGAAACGCTCAGTAGCGGAAAAGTTCACTATTTGATGGCTTTCATTGTGTACTACATAAACCACAGACATAAACTGATAGTCAGGCGTTGACGTAGACCACAAATTCAATACGATATTTACCGTCTACTGACATGGTTCGATATAGAACGATGTAATTACTACACTTGCCATTTGTCCCTACTTAATATTATAAATGCGAAAGTAACTCTGTCTGTCACGCTTTCACGTCTAAACTACTGAACCGATTTTGATGAAATTGGGTGTAGAGATAGATTAGATCTTGGGAAAGGACATAGTATACATTGTATACCACAGCTGGGTACGATATAACCTGTAGTCCACGCGGGCGGAAAGCTAGTTAATAAAGAAATAAAGTGAAGTACAGCTGTAACGTTCTTTGATTCGATTATTATCTCATTAAACCTTTTAAACTATAGATAGAGTAACTTGTGTAACACTGACATTTTAGATGCTCAAAAAAGTAGGTAAAAAATGTGATAGAAATAGGTCAATGTTGAAGGTCAAGTACACGACTGAAACGGAAACCAAAACCATATAGTTTATTTGTCTGGAAAAATCCACTTTCGTCACATCCACTTTGACCAAATGAGATTGCTACTATTATGCTAACAGATTCAGTAAAGCACGTGTGTCGGAAAAATTCCTTTTTAAGATGACTATTGGTCAATACGCCGCGAATTGCGTGACGTCACGACTGCGCGCGCAGGCTCCCCTCTTGTATTCCCCCTCTTGCGGGATTTCTGTCCTTATGACCTTCAGATACAGATTGAAGCACATTTAGCGTGACAGTTTCATATGTGCCGTAAGGTAGAGTTTGTTAATCTTAATGTACTGTTACTTGTATCTCTAGATTGGTACGGATAGCGCAGATGATGTTTTGAGCGTTGATAGGTTGATGCGTAAGGGCTGTAAACTGTGGTCTAGATTCAAATTGGGTAATAGACGATACAACACAATATATTATAGGTTTACACACAAATAATTGATTTCGTTTATAGGACTTTCCGCATAACAAAGACGGGGCATTTTGCGAACAGGACATAATGCTTCGAAATGATTTATCGTTATTTTAAAGATCTATTCACTTTTACACGTTCCCAGCTTTTTCCCACTTGATAAAGGCCACGTTTGTAAGGATTCATCGCTATTCATTAACTTCTCTGACTATACAACTTTCGATAGCTCAACTTCTATGAATCTTTGTTCCGTTTTATTTTATATTTGATAGAATTTCTTGTTGTCTTCAATTTTGTAAACTCCTTAATCTACACTAATATTATAAAGAGAAAAGATTTGTATTTTTGTATGTTACGAATAAACTTAAAAACTACTGGACCGATTTCAAAAATTCTTTCACCGTTAGGATGCCACATTATCGCTGAGTAACATAGGCTACATGATTTTCCCGAATTCCCACGGGAACGAAGTCCCGGGCGGAAAGCTAGTGTTTGATAAATTAGTTGCACGGTGGACTCGCAGTGAAGAGATTGGCAGCTTACATAAACTGAAAATATGCAAGCTGCCAACTCTTCTTAGGGTCTTCTAAGTATCTATAACCACATGATGCTGATGCTATGCCTACTTCGACGAGTTATACTTAGGCGTGAGTGTATGTCGCATAAGTAACGCCATCTATCTCCCCACAGGGACACTCATCAGCTCGACCTGCCTCCGTTCGGGCAGTATGCGACCGGCATCTTCTTCCTGGACAAGCTCCATCATCAGGGCATCGAGGACAAGTTCGGAGCCCTAGCCCAGAGCCTAGGGCTCAAGGTGCTCTGTTGGCGGACTGTTCCCACTAACAACTCTACCATCGGTAAGGATTATCTAGCTTTTGTATGATTGTGTTATTTTGTCAGATGTCAACATGTACAACTTTCTGTTGAGTTCAGATCAGTCAGAAAAATTGAAGTTAGAGAAAATTAAGGAAGTGTGTCTTAAAATGTACTTTGACCAAATTACTGTACTTACGAAAAACAATTTTAGTTAAAAATGATTTTTGAAACTTTCGAACGAACTGCTTTATCAAGATGCTCGAATCCAAACGAAAAATACCTACTCGTAAGTAAAGATTTTGACTAGTGCGATTATAGTAATTTACTTTATTTTGATCCTTTTAAAATTTTTCGTGCCAGTTGTCATACTAAGCAGGTCCTTGATTGTTTTTGTCATGACATATGTAGCTTGTTCAGCTGACCCACTTCCTTAATTTTTTTCTAGATAAGAAAGCTTTTAAGAAAGCTGTACATCTAAGACTTTCATAAGTTACTTAGCTGTTTTAGAATTCATTTCAAAATCGTTGTAAACACAAATAACTATTTAGTTGTTGTCTATGAGTTAGATTAGAAGTCAGTCAATCTCGTGATTAATTTTATGTTTAAAATTGCTTAGGAGCATTTTAATTCGTTTTATAATTTTCATATCAAAAATGTTGGCCGGCTTACTTATTTACAGTTTTTAGGACCTAGATTTAGCTTTAAAAATTAACTCTAGTGATATTCTCAACTCTGCAGATCAGATCAGACATGCTAAGCTTCTTGTGGCCTATCATAGTTCTTCATCATCCGAATTTTAATGCTCTTCAGCGCAATTTTATGTGGTATAAATATCAAAGATTAGTTTTTCCGGAATTTAAAATTCACGATTTTTCGTTAATTTGTTTTAGATATTTTTTCATTATCAGATATATTTAAAAAATCCAAATGTGTATTTTGAAATGTAAATTTTGCGAAAATGTTGTGACAAGAATGAAACTCAAAGAAGTAGATTTTATAGCGGTATCATCATTCATCACTTGTCTTGCATATGGGGTTCACTTTATCATCTTAAATACAACAATAAACCTCAAAACCTTTTATCACCCATTCATCACAGAAAGACAGAAATAAAATAGTGAATTCCTCAATTATAGCATTGAATCCACAGTGAAAATCACTGACGAAAATCATTTCATCATTCATTGCACGGAAAGAATGAAATAAAATAGTGAATTTATCAAATATAGTATTGAATCCATTGTGAACAGCAAGCTTTACTCAGTGACGAAAATCGAAAAACAAATGTCTTAAATAAAAAATAACTGTAAATACCACCTAGTAAACATATTTATTCTTAAAGTGTCTCATTTTCTCTTAAAGTAGGTCACTTAAATTTTTTTAAAGAGGCAGTAGTCTGTTATTTATCATGGATAAACCAAAAGTGAGCTTAATATTTTTGTCACAACATTTTCTTTTCAATAAAAATGTCTTCATATGTCTTCCATTTCGCTTTCTCCGTGCCGTTTGTTGCGATGTTTGCAACTATCATTGCAGGTCGGTTGGTAGAGACTCGGTATCGGGGCTGGCTCGCCTGCCATGCTTGATCTCATGGTTTGTTGTATTTATAGGTCTGAAACGCGAGCAAACCTTTTTGGCATGTTTGAAACGATAATTGAAAGCTTATTAACTCTAGTTTCTAAAGTTTTATTGACAAGTCGCGACTTTGATTGCCTAATTATTTAAAAAAGTAATTTAACTTTTAAGTTTTTTTTAACCTTTTTGCTGTAGTTGTAAGGTCGGAAGAGCTTCGTGCTTCAAGTTTTACACTGTGCCTACCTACCCATCTGATTCAGTTATGCCCTTGAGATGCTAAATCCCACTGATCCCGAGTGTAGGAAAGTGTTTGACTTTACAATACTACTTAGTTTACTTTATTTGCACACAGAGACTGTAAGACTTTAATGTCTTGAACGAAGCATGAGTTCAAAAACCCATTAAAATAAAAAAATCGTGCAACTTATTCTGCCATAGCACATGTCACGCATTTTCTGTGGAATTCCAACAGTCGTAACAGTTTACAAATATTACATGATTCCCGAAATGTCGGGAGAATACAAAAATTATTTCTCGGCGAGTAAAACGTTCTCGCCCTTACTCTCATGAAATCGAAGCCTCGAAATGTCAAAGGTGAATCACTTTCTGCTGAGAAATGAAATATATTACCTCATGTCCTGATCTTTTACATCTTGTATGGAAAAGAGGGTAGGTACCTTTCAGTATAACCATTTTTGTGAGCCGCTTACTACAATATTTGACCTGAAAATGTCGACTCAGATATTTTCTTCGAACAATTGCTTTGGAAAACGTCGGATAGCAGTAGAGTTGGGTGGGAATTTGTTTAGGCCACGAAAAGGGGTCGCCATATTGGCTATTCTAATGTATTTCATGTAAAAAAATACTTATATCTAGCATTGAACCTTGTACATCTCATTCGCCGTATGGTGATCGGTTGAGAATAATACCACCCCATCTCTTTCCGTGGGTGTCGTAAGAGGCGACTAAGGAAACACAAATGAGACCTGCCACCCAGTAATCCATCCCAGGCAACGACACTTCATTTTTTTTTGAATCTGAGGTGGCATCCTATGGTCTCATGCGGTGTGGTAGGCTCTGTAAAGGGCCGTCTGGTTCGCGACCACCCTCCTACCGAAGTCCGACGCCAAACAGCTTGCTGTGTTCCGTCGGTGCGTGGGAGTACCAGTGGTGCCCTTAATAGGCATTTTCTGGGTATCATCGACCTCATCTTTGACTTTTATTGTCAAGATTGAGGTCAAGAGTTAATCCATCTTATAATAAAAAAATAAAAAAATCGAGTGAATATTTTGCTTGTGGATGAGCTAGGTACGTACGACAGCATATCAGGCTTTATATGTTGACCTTGACATCGCCCTTATCTCTCTCGTAATAGAGCCGGCTTTTGTATTTCAAATAAGTAACCTGACGTGCTGCTGTCTGTACATTCTGGATCAATTCTTTAACCCTGCGCGCTTGATTTTAATCCAGAATGCACTGAATCTATCTCTGAGCAAAAAATTGCGTAGTACGTCCATAAAATCCCAAACCGTCATATCTGTAATAGAAACTGTCAAAAAATCCAATCTCATTTCAAGTTTTTCGGTTTTCCTAATCCTACGAACGCTCGCTGTGATCAAATATCCAATAACTAATTAAAGCGCTCGGATCAGCCATGCGATAAATTCAAACATGCCAAGAAGATTCGTTCGGTTTACATTTAACACTACCAATACTACCATGGGTTGCGAAGTCATTGTAATCTCACGTATAGCTCGACCTGTATAATTTCAGACTTCACAATCTGTGAATCATTCTTAAATGTTATGTTTGTTCAAAACTTAAAAGATTGTGTCACTTTGTCAAGCTTAAACATAATTGAAATTCAAACAAGAACATGACAGTTTCGTTTTACTCATAAATAGCTACTCGTTTAAATTAAAGCTAAAGTCATTGTAAAAAAATACACAAGATCCTCGACCACATCTTCGCCCGCCCCTGGGCTAGATTGTGGTCAAGAGCAAACCCCATCGTTATAAAAAAAAGATCGCACAACTGTCACTCTCAATGGCCCAAGTTAAAAGGCCAAGTTCATTCTAATTTCAATCTAATCAACATACAAAAAACCTGGGTAGAACTTAATTGAGAGAACTGTAAATTATTACTGTATGACGTACAAATTCCCGTAGCAGTCTTTAGAGAAATCATATTGAAAGTGATACGTGTCTTGTTTTGCATGGAAGCTAGACTGGCGCCATCTACAACTAACGTAGCGTAACTTTTCTTGTTACTAAAGTGAGACATAAGTGACTTCGCATCCCGTGGTAGTTCTATTTTACGATCGATTGTATTGGAGTTTATATCGAATAATTTTATTGTTGTTTGCGGTAAGCCCCAGACATTTTGTCTAGATTTAAATCTAGTCTTCACTTTAATAATCATAAATAGGGACTTTCTAGAAAACAGATAAAGCTTTCATTCGAGGGTGCTATACCCAGTTGCACAAACACTTTATTATAATTTTAAAATAGTGTATTACATAGTATATCATTATTTCATGAAAGTTATTGGCTCATATCATAATGGATCTGCATTAAACTACATTGAATATCGTGGGTTCGATTCCCACGTAAGTCACATATATGTGTAAACGTATTTTACACGAAATACGTTCCGTTTTGTACTGTTTTAGAATAGATGAATATACGCTAACACTTCCTAAGGATGTAATGTCATATTCTGGCTACTGCAACCAACCCTTTACAAAGACAGCCATACAATAGTTTACAAGACGCCCGTTAACTGATATTGGGTTAAATCATCTATTGGGTGATTTTAAATTAGCTAGCAAAAATTAAGAATGTGAAGCCCACTAAACTGATCAAGAAAGATCACCTTGATAGATCAGCTTACCTTAGTATGAAAATTACAATAACCAAAAAATGAGTTTTTTGGAGCTATTGTTCAGTTTTATGGAAAAAAATCACCCCCTAAAGTTAATATTGAAGTATACTGTATCACCATTCACGGCATGCGGGATCATAAATCATTTACGGGACTTGTGGGGCTAGTCACAATGGTACAAGTTACTTACTTATCCATTTTTTTTCATACTTTGCATTTTAATGATATCCGTACAACAATAGGCTATTTGACAGATTTCTAATTTCTATCTTGAATTACTTGGTTGCGGTTAAGAAGTTCACCAAAAGTATTTTTACAAGAAAAAAATGCTTATTTCGTAAGAAAATTGCAAATAAAAATTCAAAATTCAAATAAGCCGCCAAAACGCTTTAATTAGCAATATGGCGTCGCGCTTGTGAGTGACGTCACAAGCTCGTAAACATTTTCGAGAACACAAAGAAACTTCAACCACTAACAACTGTATTTACAAGCGGATGACGTCATCATAACATTAGCCAATCCGAGTCGTTTCCCAATATGTGGCGCGAGAATCAAAAAGCCAAACTTATTTAAGTGTTTTAAATGCATAAAATAAGGGTTCTTAATACAAATAATAATAATTTATTTAAATATAAATAATTTATTATTATTATTTGTATTAAAACTCATGTGAATCACATTAAGAACCCTTATTTTATGCATTTAAAGCAAATAATCACAAAAAATTTCATACTGTCAAAAAGCCTATACTAAATCATGTAATCAAGTCATCAGCGTCAACATTTAAAAATGAGTATCTCGGAAAGACAAAGAACCATTTTTAACAAATTAAGAACTGGTTAGTGGCTAAGTAGAACTCAAAAAAAAACTCAAATAAAAACTATGAAAGTGACATACTTGGTGAACTTCAGCCCATATTTTTTAAAACTCAGGCTTGTAGTCCTGAAAACTAACGGTAACCTTTTTGTGGTTAAAAGTTTTTTGTTAGTGTGTTGTAGTCTTTCATATTTTTATCATCTCGTATGCCACGAATGATCGAACAAATTACATCGAAAAGTAGTCCTTAAAGACCATTAGATTTTCCTATAATGTACCCTAAAGTAAAGCAGGTGTGTAACAGAGATTCGGTCCGGTTTCCAGGTCAAGTGGCCCGCAGTTCTGAGCCGTACATGCGCCAGGTCTTCGTCACCGGAGACGCTTCTGACGAGGATAAGCTTGCTCGGCAGGTAATGCCTTTGAACTTTAACTGAGAGAGTTTTACATTTACGTAAGCCATGACTTCCCTGAGGATGTTTTCTTCGTGTTTTCTTTTTTTATCAGCCTATATACGTCCCCATCGTAGGGCACGGGCTTCCCTTCGAAACACAAAAGTGATTTAGGCCATAGTCCACTACGCTGGCCCAATGCGGGTTGATGGACCGCGTGCCTTTCGAAAACGAATTTTCTTAGACGTGCGAGTTTCATCACGAAGTTTTCGTTCACCGCTAAGCCAAAGGTAACGTATGAAAAATCCATAAATAAAATCAAAAAGACGAATTTAGTGGAACAGGCCCGCACTAAAATTTAACCCGCAACCTTCCGGTCACAAGTCTGGCTCATTGCGTTTTCCTTAACTAACACGATTTAGGTATCTGCCGTCACTAAATTATCATTGATTTATTTGTCCTTTCTTCACGTGTTGAAGAAGCAACTTATCGATCTGATTAGAGGAAACGTGATATCCATGTTCGTTCATGTTCGCAGATATTTGTGTTGCGTAAGCGCGCTTCGCATGAGCTGATCGTGCCTGGAGCCAGGTTCTACATTTGCAGCTTGAGTCTCAAGACCGTTGTCTACAAGGGACTGCTTACTTCTAATCAGCTATGGGTAAGTCAAATTCTATTCGCTAGGTTAGGGGTCATCCACATATTACGTCACAGCGTATGGGGGAGGGGGGGGTCATACCAAATGTGACAGTACATGTAAAAGGGATACCAAAAAAGCGTGACATAGGGGGGAGGGGTTCAAAAAGTCGACATTTTGTGTGACGTAATATGTGGACGGCCCCTTACTGCCTGCGCATTAGGTTACTGCATTTTCATAAGCAAAACCATTCTTATCGTAATAGCATAGAGTGCACGTGTGTGGTGGCTCTCTATATATTTTAATAATGCCACTTTCGTTATTTGAACAGGAGTACTTCAAAGACCTGACCAACCCCGCGTTCACGACGTACCTGGCGCTGGTCCACACCCGCTTCTCCACCAACACCTTCCCCAGCTGGGAGAGAGCACATCCTTTGAGGTCAGTATACTATTTTAAATTCACTCGTTTTGATTTCACTCTTTAAGATCGGTGTACTGTTTTCATTTCAATCGTTTTGATTTCACTCTTTGAAGTCAGTGTACTATTTTAATTTCATCTATTTTATTTCACTCTTCGAGGTCAGTGCACTATTTTAATTTCATCTGTTTTATTTCACTCTTCGAGGTCAGTAAACTATTTTAAATTCACTCGTTTTGATTTCACTCTTTGAGGTCAGTGCACTATTTTAATTTCATCTATTTATTTCTTTTCTTGAGGTTGGTAAACTGTTTTAATTTTACTCGTTTTGATTTCACTCTTTGAGATGAGTGCACTATTTTAATTGTATCTGTTTATTTCCTTTTTTGAGGTCGGTATACTGTTTTAATTTTACGCGTTTTGATTTCACTCTTTGAGATCAGTGCACTATTTTAATTTCATCTATTTATTTTCTTTTTTAAGGTCGGTATACTGTTTTAATTTCACTCGTTTTGACTTCACTCTTTGAGGTCAGTACACTATTTTTATTTCATCTATTTATTTCCTTTTTTGAGGTCAGTATACTGTTTTAATTTCAATTGTTTTGACTTGAGGTCAGTGTATTGTTTTAATGTCACCCTTTGAGGTCAGTGCACCATTTTAATTTCGGTTTACATAATGTGTAACATACATAAGCATGTGAAACACTGATGGGTCGTTAGCTAGTGCAACGTAACTAAGTAAGTTTTGCCCATAAAAAATAACTATGTAGTGAAACAGAAAAACATTTCACTTCTCTGTGTAGTAATTTCCGCAAGGTATGTAAGCCCAACCTACGTCTGCCACCAAGCATGGTTTACTTCATTAGTGTTGTAAAATATAACAGAAATTAACTACACTACCTTTAATATTTATAACTAAGATGCATGAGATTCCGCCATTTCATCAGATACTAATTAAATCTGCAATCAACTTTTTATTTTGATTCTTTATAATAAAATCAAACATTTGTTCACAGAGTGCTTGCCCACAATGGCGAAATAAATACTTTACGAGGAAATGTGAACCTCATGAAGGCGCGCGAGGGGGTCATGAAGAGCGAACTCTTCTCAGAAGCGGGTAAGTGGTTTTTATATTTTTTTTCTTATTATTATAAGATGGGTTAACTTTCACTTTGAAAGATGCCAAACCGTGCGAATGATTACTAGAATTGTGAACATTTCACTTTTGAATTATTATTTTTTTATTGGGTATGTATGGAACACGTTTGTAACTCTCACTAATGCAATTCCTAATTTACCCACAGAACTGAAAAAACTCTACCCAGTTGTAGAGCCAAATCTCTCCGACTCCGGCTCAGCTGATTGCGTGCTAGAGTTCCTACTCCACTGCGGTCAAAGGACCCTACCCGAAGCAGTCATGACCATGGTCCCTGAGGCCTGGCACAATGACGTCACGATGACGCAAGAGAAGCGGGACTACTACCAGTGGGCATCCTGTGCTATGGAGCCGTGGGACGGACCCGCTTTGGTGTCGTTTACTGATGGGAGATATATTGGTAAGTACTGTGGTATGCAGACCTTCATGGAGGATCGGGCATAACGCAACTTCTTTCTCATTCGGTCATTTCGAAGAAGATAATTCGAATATCAATTTAAAAGGTTTGAAATGGTATTCGATGTCAACATTCGAAATGATTGAAGATCTGGTCTTGCGCCATTCATTGATGATTGTGAATTGATTGTAGTGAGCTCGCGGATTAAGTTGTTAAATACGTTCGTAGGCGTGCAATTAGCACTTTACTAAGCATTGTTGAATAATAATAACCGTGTTATGTGAGAATAAAAATAAGTGTAACAAAAGTGTGGCACCTGATTAATTTATATTATAATACCTAAAGAAGAACTTCGTATTTTATTCATACGCTCCCTGAATAGATGCTACAGTACTGTCGAGGTCGCTATAATACTGTAGTGTAGAGGTTCTATTACCTCTCACGGTCTTGTTATGCCTTTTGCTAATGATTCTATGATCAAATTCGTTTGGAGCATTTGGCGCGGAATCACAAATGTGACGCATTACCTTTCGCGGCTACGACCACGCAAGTTAGGGTTCTCTATAATAAATGACTTAAAAGTCATTTAAACCTGGTCTTCACAACCTCGACCCGGTCACCCCCTCAAGAGCTACGCTATAGTATACTCGACAGCACGTTAGGCTTTACATGTTGATTTTAAAGTGGCCTTTATCTCGCTACGGTTTTCGTATTGCATATGAGTAACCAGACAGTATCATAGAATTTCTTACCATTTCTTAGACAAGCAACCATGGGAATAAACTGCTCAGCTCCAGAATTGTTCAGATATTAAGTCAATTAAAATTATAAATAAGGTTTATATGATTGAGTTAAAAAGAGCGACCCTCGGAGTTTCTTGTCTATTATTTTCTTGAGGAAGACTGCACCTTTGAGAATAGGTGCAAAGTTAAAAATGCTAATGTAATTCACTACTTTAGACTTATTTTTAATAACATTCTGAATGTTCTATGCATATGAAATAAATCTATTTTTGACTTTGATTTCCTCACGTCATATAAGGTGATTCATGCAAATCCATCAACACAAGGAGGCAACTCAATAGGTTTTTAAATAATAGGGATGTTGACAGTGTTTGATTTTATGAATTATTGTATGTGAAACAAAAAATAATGCTAGAAATAAATATATTAATATCCGAAACCAGCATTAAAATTGGTTTATAAATGAACAAGTTATTAGCATTTATATTAACGTAAGGACTAGCTATCTCGTTTTGTGGGGAGAGCTAGCTATCTCATTTTCACCTACGCAAACAAATGACGGTGACGTCAAATGCCAGTAAGTGCATCTCTTTTTCGTTGTATGACAGTTTCCCCCTCTTTTAAAATTTAATAGTTTGTAACTTTTTTATTTCTCAATAGTTTCCAAAAATTATTTCGGTTTAGGGTTTTGGATTCAGTTCCTTTTTAAGATAAACAATAAAAAAAAGTGTCAACATCCATATCGAATGACTTTTGGCCATGCGTCTAAGTTTGATTGGATGTGTATATTTCAGGTGGTGGTATTTAACTTATTTTTATGTCTGTGTTCAGGTGCCATACTGGACAGGAACGGTCTAAGGCCGTCCCGTTTCTACGTGACCAGTGAGAATATCCTCGTGATGGCCTCTGAAGTGGGCGTCTACGATGTTGACCCGGAGAAAGTTATATTGAAGGTATACATTTATAAATTTATGTATTTTCTTGTTTGACGGGTCCTGGGTTCGATTCCCGGTCGAGGCAAATGTTTTTTTGTTAAAGCAGATGTTTGTTCTTGGGGTGGGTGTCTGTTCGTGTCTGTTGTAATTTGTTGTAACTTTTAATGCAGCGCATTTCCGTTTTATTGTCGGTGGGTTGTTTGTTTGCATATTGGTTTGAAACAGAATATACTTACTTGTTGGCGCAAAAGTCACGACGTGGTTGCAGGTTCCAACTTTTTTTATCATTTATTTATCTTTTATTTATCTTAAGTATTGTGATATAATAAAATTAACACTCATAGAGATATTTTTGAGTTAGGTTTTGAAAATTATACCACGAAAATGACCACCATTTTCAGCCTCAGACTTTTGGCGAGCGTTTAATCTCGAGATTATCAACATTTTACTGGCCCGCTCGTTCCCCTGGTTTAACAGCGCCAGATTATTTTCTCTGGGGTTATTTGAAAGACAAGGTGTTCATTAATAAACTCAGGACAATCGAGCAGCTGAAGGCCAGCATCCGAGCTGAAATACGGTTGCGCTAACTCCTCATGTTCTAACGAAAGTAATGAGAAATTCTCTCGAAAGAGCCCATCTTTGTGAGGCTGAAAATGGAGGTCATTTATGTGGTTTAATTTTTAAAACCTAACTCAAAAATATCTCCATGAGTGTTATTTTTATTATTTATAATAATTAAGATGAATTTAACAGAGAAAAAAAGTTATAACCTATTGCAACCCCGTCTTGACTTTTGCGCCACCCTGTACACAGATAGATAAAAACGCCATACACTCAAAGGCCCACATTAAGGTTTTCCCTTGTGTCGTGGGTCCCTCGGAACACACATAAAGACAGACACAAACACCCATGACCCGAGAACAAATATCTGCTTCTTACACAAATATTTGCCCCGACTGGGATTCGAACCCAGGACCCGTCGATCGAGAGGCAGGGCCACTACCACTCGACCAAACCGGCCGTCATAGATATAGTATTGTAATAAACCTACATTTTATTACAATTATGTATGTAATGTAATTTAATCTGTCTTACAGAGCCGACTTAAGCCAGGACGTATGTTGCTGGTTGACACCAAAGAGAAGAAAATAATTGAAGATGTGGAACTGAAGATAAAGATCGCGCGGTCCCGGCCACACTCGCAGTGGCTCAAGGAACAGGTTAGCATTTGTCTCTTAAAAACATCCCAAAGTGTACCTACTTTAAACAACAGGTTGAAATTGAAAACATTCGACAAACTTAGAGGAATGAATCTACCCATGATTACGAACAACTTTTTCTATGAGACCAACTTTCCTACTAAAAAATAAAAATCTGCTGTTCCATACAAAAGTTCAATAGTTACTCAACGAAAATGTATGGAACAACTGATTTTTAGTAGGAAAGTTCGTCCCATAGAAAAAGTAGTTCGTAAAAAATAAAAATCTGTTCATACAAAAATTCAATAGCTACTTAACCAAAATGTATGGAACAACTGATTTTTAGTAGGAAAGTTAGTCCCATACAAAGAGTACTGTCCCATAGAAAAAGTTGTTCGTAATCATGGGTAGATTCATCCCTCAAAGTTTATCGAATGTTTTCAATTTCACCCTGTATATTTGAACTACGGTGTAAGGTACTATGGAAAGTATAGTATTATAGTTATAAAAGCAAGTTTCAACAAGAAAACTTGATCTAGACAAGGGCACGGACATTAAGTCTGTGGATGCTCATAATAATACAACAAAAAAATGTCAACTTTATTTTTTCGATTCTTAAAAATGTGGTATCACTATGTAATGTGGTATTCAGGAGTTTGCAGATCCTTTATGATCTTGCCACTGTGTCTTAATATTTAGCATTATAGAAAAAAAAAAGTACAATATGTTATGCAACTGGAACTATAAACCTACACCTCGAGCATGATGTGCTCGCGCACGAAATGCGACACGGTCTTATGTCAAAATGTCAACATTGTCACCGCCAGAGGGCGTGCAATCCTTTGCGGGAAGCCCTCGTGCAATTAAAGTGAAGTTACACCGTCAGCAGAGTGGCGCGCCGCGCGAGTTTTCAAACTCAAACTCAATAGTACATTGTTACTTTAGGGGTGAAAGCAACTTATTTAAGTCCCGAGACGGGGTTTGGCGACTGAGCGTAGCGAGGGAGCTAATAGTTCTAGGGACTTAATAAGTCTTTCACCCGAGGTAAAAACTGTGCTTTTCATTACGAATACAAAGAAAGTAAAAATAAAAACATGAATAACCTGAACTCATTGCTGCTATGTGAAAGATACAAAACTCTACAACTCGAAAAAACAAATGAAGATCGGAATGCCACTCTCCCGCCTATTTTGTTATTTTTTGTGACTGGCCAGCTATTCAGCTATCATTTTTCATTATCATCATTGAAAAAAATGGCGCTGTCAGTTGAAAGCGATTCTCCCTAGGCTTAAAAAGTATTACTTTCAAGCCGCTCCTACTTTCTGAGTATGAGACCTACCTACTTTCTGAGTATGAGTTTGAGTAATGAAAAATATCTTTATTTTATAGAACATTCAGGATGTTACTTAAAATAAGTCAAAATTACATTAAAAACATACATCAAAGGATTTAAATACATACATACACATTCGTTCTTTTGACCCTACTGACTCTACGCCTATTCGCAAAGGTGCAGTCTTCCCCAGAGAAGAATAGGCTAGAAACTCTGAGTGAGGGTGCTCTTTTTAATCACATTACAAATTTTCTTATTTTCTAATTTTAACTAAATCTGAAATAATTAGAGCTGAGCAGTTGGTCGCGCATCATGCTCGAGCTGCTAAGGCTCTATTACTATATCGTAAATTAAGCTGATCAATATAGCATGCCATGCATGCTATTAGTTTGCTGTCATTACAACGTTACAGTAAGCTAAACCTTAGATTCATAATGATACATTGGTGCACATGTTCAAGTACATCTGGCGGCAGAACTAAAAAAAAATTGGATGAATTAATGTGTTGACGCCAAAATCAACAATTCTTCATATCTCACCATAATTTTTCCTGTTTAATGTTATAGCCACTCATATCACTTTACCATCTAATACATATTTTTTCTTCAATATTCAATTTCTTCCGAAAACTGAAATACTCATTTAACTTTATTATCTCATACATCTCATTCATTTACTGTCTTGAAATCTAACTTGCGACTCCTTGGTTAGAAAGGGTTAACCTCAATTTAGACAATAGGAGTTTTTAAAACCCCCGAGCGGTTGTGGCTGTTTCAAGTGCGTACGCGCGCGCGCAATTTTCCCCTTTACATGCTATTAAAACGTTCATAATACGTCTTATCACAAATTAAGTCCACTCATGTGAATGGTATGAAAAACTACCGTAATATCTTGGTTTTACTGCAGTCTTTTTCGTAGAAAACCTATAGAAAATACCATTTATGTAAACATAAATATACTACCTAAATAACCACAACCTTTTATTTTTTTTTCTAAATTAGTTTTTTATCTTTTTTACATCTGGTTGTCTATATTGAAGTACCCTTATATCACATCAGCGCCGCCTCAATACTCAAATTTATTGCATCGATAGGTTCGGGGTACGCTTGACCATGTTTCAGGATTTGGTAGATCCTCTATGATCTTAAAATTTATCATTATTGAAAACAAAGTGTAAAAATTGTTACACTCAATCACGATGCATGTTAAACAGTAACCAAGATTCGTCACTCACAAATAATTTTCTCTGTTTTCCTATGCCGCAATTTGTACGCTGTTGGGGAAAAATTATAAAACAATTTTTGACAGATGGTGAGTGATGTAGTAAGCATGTCGAGTGGGACATTTTAATGGCTATATTAAAAAAATATATTTACGCTTACTAATAAGTACTAGTAAGTACGCTTACTGTAGTGTTCAGTCTCCCAAGCATAACAAACATTAGAAAAAAAGCGCGCAAGAGAATAAATGTCAATTCGTACACAAAGCGACATTACTTCTCCACGATTGACATTTATTTTGTCGGCCTTTGAAGTATCGCCGCAACATTATGCTCGGGCCACTGAATTTTATCAATCACGCTTTATTAAGTGATTATTTTGATGATAATGGGAAAGTAGTGATTGGGAAAAATTACGTTTTTTAAATTAGAGGACTTGTAGTTTTAAGTTTTAAATCTCATATTTAAAAGAAACATCAAACTTTTCAAATCGGTGAGCTACCCGAAAAATTTATTCAGTATTTAGGTTCGTATTACAGAACGCGACTGAAACTCAGATCTATTCTTGATTAGCAGTCGCCTTTGTCATTTTTGTAGTTAGAGAACGAGATAATTAATACTTAAGTACAGATCAAAACTTCTGTAATACGGGCCTTTGTAACTTCACTAGTAGTATAAGCATCATTCAATCTCGTGTCATATTTTTCTCTGTCGGTTTGTTTCTTTGATGGACAGATTGACTTTTCGTTTTCTCGAACTAGATAATGACACTTTTACTAACAGTGCAGTTCTGGGATATTTAAAAGTGTGTTTTATGAAAGGAATATAACATACAAGTAGCTAGTATTTTGATTATTGGAAAATTTAAGTGTTTAAATGCAAATATCCCTACTTCATTTGCACAAAAACACTAGAAAAACTAGAAGTAGATCGGTTACTCCTTTGGAAGGAGGATTCAAGCTTCAGAGCTTCTCCATTTTACTAAAGGTTCTCATTTATCTTTCTCATTCACTGACTGACTGACACAACAGCGTAAAACCAATATTAGGTACTTGAATCTGGAATTTTTTATCGTATTTCTCAATGAAAGTTTGAAAGTTTTAGTAAAACTGTTCACTTTGAAGCTTGGACTTTAAAAATATGATTATAAATCAATTTTTATTAATTTAAAAGCAAGAAGTCTTTTAAATTATAATCCAGACGTAAAAACACAGTAAATGAGCATCAAAAACAAAATTGGCGACTGCTTAATTTAATAAAATGCTGAATTTATTTATAGCTACAGAATTGTATACAGATCTGCTTAAGTTTAGGTAAGGGGCCTAAATTAAGGTACGACTTAAAAGTTTTACACCTAAATAAGGAAGAACTGACTAGACCAGATTATCCTATCTTTTATAAATTTATCTTTATAGTTAAATCAATATTTTGTTTTCAATGCTCTTTCGACCCTTCACAAACCAAATAAACCAAGCTTATGATCTTCTCAATTCGCCACCTAAATATACTGATGCAACAATATCGACTTTCCCAGATAACTATGGAAGATATCCACAAATCAGTGCCCCCGGAAAACGGCACGGTGGTGAATGGATCCGCACAAATTGGCGGCGGCGCTATAACCGGACTGTCTGACAAAAGACTCGGTCTCTTTGGATATACTATTGAAGCTATCAATATGCTGCTTCTACCTATGATTCAGAACAAGTAAGTGCACCACCTATGATTCAGAACATATTCTGCTACACCTATGATTCCAATAATGTATTCAATATTTAGGTTCGTGTTACAGAACGCGACTCAGACTCGGAACATATTCTGCTACAGAAACCAACGATTTTGATATTTTGTCAATAACAATTTCTCATCAAATTGTTATTGACAAAATATTAAATGCATTTAAGTCTCAGTAGATTTCTTCGACAGGCTTGATTTCTGTTGAAGATTATATTATTGGTGCAGGCTAGCATATATTTGCTGCTACAGTGATTTGTGGTTCTTTATGGCAGAATTCAGACCCAGATACAGACTGATTTCTTTTCGCTAGTTTTTATTGAAATATGCTAATAGTGATTTAAATAAAAAATATTGTAATTATTATTATACTAGCTGATGCCCGCAACTTCGTCTGCGTATTTTATGTATTTTTATAGATCGAGTTTGTACTTTGACACAACTACAGATACATGAATTGCCGTTTTTTATGGAAGCAACTATTTCGTTCATATTTTCGTTATATGAACGAATAGCAACTATTTCGTTCATATAAGAAAAAGCAATTTCTAAAAATATTTTTTATTTGAAAACTTAGCTAACTATGTCATATAAGGTTGATACTTAATACATTACTTTGGATCTGAAAACAAAGGTCAAACATAGTTGTTTCCTCTATCGCTCATATTTTCTATACCATTGTTACTGCTTTTGATAGATTAAGGTCCGTATTATAGAACGCGACTCAGACTCTGATCTATACTTAAGTAGCAGTCGTTTTTGTTTTTTTGATACTGAAAGAGATAGACAATCAACACTTAACATGAGTCAGTGGTGCCTCTAAAACATCTTGTTGTCTTAACAATCCCACAAAAAGTGGTTAATTAATATTGTATTTCGCGTTTCTGTGAAAAACGTAAGGATTTTGTACTTATAAAAATCAATTTTGATAAAATAAAAATATGTGGAGTAAAAAAATTACGAAAATTGTATGTTGAAAGACCTATTACTTAGGTAAGTACAATAAATGGCACACGAATTCCTAAGAGCTATTACGGACTTATTTTTGATTTTCAGTGGAATAGAAGTTTCTGAAACAGGTCACCTATGTCAGTATCTAAGACAACCCCCGTGCATTTGAGATTTCAGCTAGCACGCTGCTTTTATTGTGCTTTGCGATAATTGTGTAAAAATGATTCAATAAAAATTTTAATTTAAGATATAAATGACTAAGCTTTTCCCTTCAATGGACATTTGTAGAAATAAGCAAAGGTGTCAGTGCTTGATCCAAACTAAGAAACTTATTAGAATAGTATAATCTATATATCTATATCTATATATCTATATCTATCTTATCTATATCTATATATATATATAAAAGAAAGTCGTGTTTGTTACAACACTTATAACTCGAGAACGGCTGGACCGATTGCCATGGTTTTTGATTTGTTGTATTTCTCTCCGTCCCGAATAGCAGAATAACTATTAAAAATATTGGAAAATTGACGGGAAAATTCCCACGGGAACGAAGTCCCGGGCGAAAAGCTAGTATTATAATATTTATCCATGGCTTATTTACGCAATGCTATGCTTGATGTAAACTAAAAGCAAAAAATCAATAAATAGCCCTTATTTCATGTCAGAACATCAAAGCCTATAGACCATATTCATAGTGGTTCTAATAAAACAAATGTCAATTGTCAGTTTCTATTGAGTTTCCCGCCTTTAAAAATAAGAAATGCATTGAAAACACCGGCTGTACGGCCATAGATTCCTTTGCTTAAAAATAAAAATAAGCCGTTTTATTGTTTTCAAAAAGTGATATCTTGAAGATTGAATAATGTCATTTAGTTAGGGCCGAATTAAGATTTGAAGACTAAATACTTAATCAACTTAGTTCTTATTAACACTGTATTAAGTATTTAGTTTTGGTTCGTTAAAAAAGTGCAGAATAGCCGAACTATTAATGGGGAAGCTGACAAAAGTTTCGATATTTTAGATATTATACGCCTATAATCCTCGTTGGGGTAACATAAGTCACATAACTTTACATGTCATGAAAATTAAAAAAATGGCATATTGTTTATGAGTATATAATACGTTGTCTAAATTTTGCAATGCAAGGACGGCCCCAACTCAGGTTACAACACGCGTGCACTCTGTGCTGTTGTGATAAGAGCGGTTTTGCAATAAAAATGGAGTAACCTGATGCGCTGGCCTCTGTACCAACAATGCAATGTATTTGGTTGGCAGCTGGCACATTCCAAATTTTTTGTTCAGTGCCAGTTCAGCACAGAAGTTTTTGTTTTATTTTTGGATATTTGTGGGTCAGTTACAATAATTTTAATTTCTTCCGACTCACTTATATTCGACGATAGCTCTTAAAAATAACATCTATCTCATTATAGAGCAGTACCCTCAGATTTTCTTTATAAAGTACTTTTTTAAAGGTGAATTTATGAAGTTAGAAAAAGGTTATTATTACCTACAAAGAAAACTCAATAAGTAGCATCATGGCAGAATACCAGCGCTGCAGTCTGGTACTGCAGCAATATGCTGAGTCAGCGCCAATTTGATCGGTATGATACAGATAACACGGTGTAAAATAGTTTTATAAAATTATTTGTTACTGTTTCTTACTCTGTTTACTTCATTGTTTGCTTGCTGATTCATGTTTACTTGTATGTTTGTTATTTGTCTATTACTGTGTTGTGCTGTTTTATGTCAATTGAATAAAGTGTCAATCTATCTATCTATCTATCTATCATAAAATCAATTAATTAGCACTTCACACTGTAACTTTCTGCACTAAAGTTTCCCTCGTATTTTTTGTTTGCCCAAACCGGAAATCGAACCCAGAAACCGTCGATTCACAGGCTGTATAACTCTACTACTCAACCAAACTTCCGACAAAAAATTAAGAAAGGATCTTTTATACAAAATATCTCATAAATCTCAATCCGGTTCTTTTATCAAATGCTACGTACTCATAGACATAGAAAAAATAAGTTAAATATCAACACTGTCTAGGGATATTGCTTAATTTTTCATACAAAAAGGTGTGTTTGAGAAGCTATAAAAGCATACTCGAGACACATGGAGGGATATAATTTTAAGATGAGCAAGTGTTAAACCTGAATTTTCAATTCTCGTCAATGAATTTTGTTTAAATTGTTTTTTTTTAAACGTGACGTAAACTAAAACAAAAATGCACTTTTTTCTGCTTTTTGTATGAAAATAGTGGAAGTAGCGCAATTTTTTTTTTCATGTTAGTCACGTTTTCACAAATTTCAAGAAAAATTAAATTCATTGATAAAAATTGAAAATTCATGTTTAGCACTTACTCATCTGAAAATTATATCACTCCGTGTATCTCGAGTATGGTATTATAGCTTCTCAAACAGACCTCTTTTGTATGAAAAATCATGCAATATCCCTAGACAGTGTTGATGTGTATATTTTTCTATGTTTGGCGTAAATAATAGAAAGAACTTGAGAAACATTGTAAGTGCCTATTCCATTCAAGGGTTGCCCTTGATTTTGATGGGATTCCATCAGATCCTGACTTGGTGACAATAAGACCACTTCTGGACTCTTTCGAACAAAAAAAAAGAATTTTGAAAATCGGTCCAAATGGCGGAGAAATCGTTGAACATACATAAAATAAAGCTATGCAATGGTTTAAGATTTCGTAGTTTTCCTTTCATTTAATTTACCAAGTTTGTTAGAAAGTTTTCATCCTTATAATTGACCCTAACGATCGACGCAATAAAAGTACAGGGTATTCTTACAGATTTTAGTCGGTTCGATTCCCGGTTGTGGCAAGCGAATTTTCGAAAATTCTTGAATGCAGTTTTCTTTCTTTTCAAAAATAAAGGAATGCTTTCTTTGAGTACAATTTTCTATCTACAGTATTAAGAGTACTATCCCTTCAGGTGGCATTACAAAATTCCATCCTGTATACAGTCGAACATAAAACCTCCTCCTTTTTGGAAGTCGGTTAAAAAGTAATTCAAGTGATACAGTGTATCCGCTCCGATCCAGCGGCAGTGCTTCTCGCCGCCATAGTTCCTCGTAAACAAAACACTATCGGCTTACGGAGAATGAGAGAAGTAAAGAAATATAAATTGAAGACATAGCTAAGAAATACATATATCGAAGATCTGGCTGTATGGATGCAGATTCCTTTGCCTTTCTCGAAAGAGATAAATTTAAAAAACAACATGTCCTTGCTTTTAGCCCATGTATATGTCAAAAATACGTTGATCTCTATGGTATGAGTAAAATGTTCTGAAAAACACCTAGCTTTGAATTTTTTCAGGGGTTTTTGTTGTTGGTTTTATATTTACTGGCTAAATTTCGAGATTTTATGTAGCCTAAATGTTGACCGGGGATATAAGGTACCCCTATGCAAAATTTCATTTAAATCGGTCCAACAGTTACGGAGATTAGCCCGTGCAAACAGACAAACAGAGAAACAAAAAAAATCTAAAAAAATCGGGATTTGTTTTATTTCTCTTCTTACATCCCCCTGACTCGGTTTTTAGCATTTTATTTCTATGTACAGAAATTCGACCTCTACAGTTTTATTATATGTATAGATTTTTTATTTTATATAATTTAACAACATTTATTTTTTTCCAGGAAAGAAGCGCTCGGCAGTATGGGCAACGACGCCCCGTTGGCGTGCTTGTCTCAATTCCAGCCTCTACCATACGAGTACTTCAAACAACTGTTCGCTCAAGTCACCAACCCTCCCATTGACCCGTTCAGGTAAGTTTATCTGTTGTAGTTGATTTTTTTTTTAAATCCTTTTATAATGTTCATATACAGGGCTTAAGGTAAATCTCTTTCAACCTCTCGGGTGAATGTACAATTTAATGTTTAATATGTATAACAGGGGATAAATATGTGAGCTATGTGTGTAGGTATGATATTGCTTATTAATAGTTGAGTGTAGCACAAAAGTTTGTTAGGATTTAAAAACCGTTACATAGTGTCTGGAATACCCAGTTTTTGCTTCTCCAGAAGGAAAGTCCTATACTTAATTCTAAAATACTCCTTAGACCATAAGTATAGGTATCTTAACGTGTAGGAATTAACTTGAGACCTGGACCGATGACGTTACTTTCAATGCACGGTGTGCAAAATGTCTATGAGAGAGTGTATATGTATCTATTTAGAAGTGAGTAACTTTTAAAGTAAAGCGTGTGTATTGTGGGCTTATGTTCTGTATGTGTGTTAATTTGCATAGGATGTTTGTGGCAATGTGGTAGAAAAATACATATTGTAATGTTGTTTCCAGGGAGAAGATAGTAATGTCGCTAATGGCCCCGATCGGCCCTGCCGCTAACATGCTGTCTCCTAGCGCTGAGTTCGTACATCGCATCTTCCTGCCGCAGCCGATCCTCTCACTGCCAGACCTGCGGGCGCTCAAACTCACCAACCACCGCGGGTGGAGGGTGAGACCACTTACTGTCTACATACATACATACATTACATACACACATACACATACACACTTACACACATATATACATACATCTCCGCTATGAAAGATCGTGATATCGCTACAAAAGTTCGTGATATTGATACCAAAAAATCGAGTACAGGCTCTTCAACAAACAGGCAACGTAACCACGGCACAAGTTTGTTTAAAATATTTTTCTTTAATAAAAGAAGAAAAAAAAAGTTTTATTTCAGGCATGGCCCATAAACGGTTAGTAACAAAGGAAACTTACAACTATGTTAGTACTTACTATCTAGAATAAAATAAAATTAAAATTAACTAATCTAGAAGAAGACTTCATATGCCACATAGGCAGATTTTATCTACCTATATTAGCATATGAAATCTTAGTAAAGTATCTTTTGTTTTCTGGAAACGTGTCCAGTGCTGCATACTAGCACTGTCCACGTCCAGCCTACCTGCGATAACTTTCAGGAAACTATTGGAGCTGCTCCTCACGCAATGAATCAGGGATGCGATGCGTTTCCTAACGATTGGTGAAAAGCTATCCACTCCCGCTTCCATCAGCATCCCTGAGGCACTGCAGTGAAGCCGCCGCCCCATCAGTCCCCTGAAGGCATTGTTATACTGAGTGCGCAGGGCCCTGTATGCACTTTGTGTATAGTGTGTCCACAGGCTGCACGTGTACAGGGAGCTACAATATGAGTAAACAACGTAACTCGCGTGCGTTTAATACGTATTTCAATCCCCTTCGTATTTCGTATTTCGAAGGGAGGCCCGTGCCCCTCAATGGGAAAGTATATGTGCTTATAAAAATACGTATCATTTTTCCATAATTATTCCGTTTGCTAACCCCATTATTCGGGTTCCAGACAAAAATCCTGGACTGCACATTCGCCCACTCTGATGGCCCGCTAGGCCTGGAGCCAGCTCTGACCCGGCTCGCCAACGAAGCTCATCAAGCTGCAGAAGATGGCTACCAACTCATCGTGTTGTCAGACCGCGCTTCTGGGCCAGAAAGACTGCCTGTTAGCACACTACTCGCTCTAGGTAACTATATTGTAACTTATGGTTGTTTAAGATTCTCGCGGTTATTTACACTAGTTTAATGTTGCCATGGTTTTTGTTTTAAATGACTATTATTTCGTGATTATAATTCTTGCAATAGCGCCGAAATATCGATATCGTGGTAAGAATCCGCTATAATATTTTTAAAAATAGTAAGTGTTGATTGAATTTTTCTCTCGTACAAATTAATTCCATTTATTTTTTTGTAGCAAAATGGATAACATACTTTCCATTCGCGACTTTTCATATTTAATCTAATGACAATATATTATGTTTTAGGCGCGGTCCATCACCATTTGATCGAGACCCGCCTGCGGATGAAAGTGGGTATCATTGTGGAGACCGCTGAGGCCAGGGAGGTACATCACATGTGTGTCTTGCTGGGTACGTATATTTCATAGGTCTTTACCTATGAAATTGCCGTTTTTCATACAATATTTTTGGAAAACTGAATTTTCCATACTAACGTTTTTGGATTTTTCTCGGGAATGCGAAATCCAAATTTAGCAAAATTTTGTGGGAAGGTTTGGACAATATTAAGTTAATTTTCATCATACTTAATTTATTGAAAGTTGTAACTGTAACAACGGTACAGGAAAAATGAGCAATGAAACGGCCAACGAATGAAACGAGCTATATTTGAGCTTCTTTTTCAGCAAATAAATTTAAATTAAATATGTATTAATTTGACTCAATATCTCCGTTATATGGCCAAGGTTTTAAATAAAAAACAATTTTAGTAATAGCTGTTCAATCAAATAAATTATGAATAAAATAAAGCTTGAGACAAAAATCGGCAGTTTCATAGGTAAAGACTTATTATTTGGTTAAAGGTCAGCTTCAACTTATAATATGTACATTTTTGCCGTAATGTCGGACTAGGATGCACATAAAACCAGCGCCGTGACTAAGTCGTGGCTTCAGCTGAGTGCTTCCCTTTTGCACTGCACGTCACAACACGGAAGACTTGCTCTTTGATTTAATTTACTATAAATAAATATTTTTTCTTTTTTTGTGTAGATATTAAGTTCTATTAAGTTTTTTTTTGGTTATGTGTTTTTTCTGCTGTACTGTTCTTAAATGTTTGTGTTGTGATGTCCTGTGCAATGAAGAATATTCTATTCTATATAGTTTTTTTTATAAAAACACTTGTTCTTGTTTCACTGAAAAAAAATGTGAAGAAGCAGAGATGTGAAAACAGAAATACTATTAAAATCGGACTAGGATTTTGTATGAATTTATATGGTCAGTGGTTGAGAAAGCAAGTCTTGTATACCTAAGTGATATATTTTAATATATACAAGAGATCTACAAGAACGATATTACAAAGTTACCTACAGGGCTTTAGGTAAATCTCTTTTAACCTCTCGGGTGCTAAATCAGTCCATGAAACTGAACAACTTTCTCCAAGGAACATAGGGTAAAAAAAGGAAAAAAAATTTGATCTCCCATACAAAATGCGCTATATACTGATGAAGTTTGTATGGGAACTCATAATTTTTTTTCGTGTTTTGACCTATGTTCCTGGGAAAGTTGTTCAGTTTCATGGACTGATTAACCACCCGAGAGGTTGAAAGAGATTTACCTAAAGTCCTGTATATGTATAAGTTTCAAAGAAGTGAAAGAAAAAAATAATAATTTGACTGCCAGCACGATAAACAACGAATTCAATTTTTTTTGTATCAGAAAACCTGTTTCAAAGGAACCCGTTTCCCGTCTTTATTTTCTATACTTTTTACTATTTAATATGTTGTTCGGTTTTAACCCCTCCCGCGCTTGTTTACGGCGCTTGCGACACAAATCTTGACCACTGTGTGTGCAAAAATCGCGCGAATATACACACTAAACTTTATCGTTTAGTTTAGTGTGTGTATTTAACTTGTAGTTAGTCACCATAGGTTAGAGTTGCACTTTGTTCAATCGAAGTTTGCCTCTTGACTTAAAACACATGAAAATGTTTTTTTTTTTATTATAAGATGGGTTAACTCTTGACCTCAATCTTGACCATAAGGTCAAAGATGAGGTCGACGATGGAGCGAGTTAACCCAGAAAATGCCTATAAAGGCACTGGTACTCCCACGCACCGACGGAACACAGCAAGCTGTTTGGCGTCGGACTTCGGTAGGAAGGTGGTCGCGAACCAGACGGCCCTTTACTGAGCCTACCACACCGCATGAAACCATAGGACGACACCTCAGATTCAGAAAAAAATGAAGTGTCGTTGCCTGGGATGGATTACTAGGAGGCAGGTCTAATTTGTGTTTCCTTAGTCGCCTCTTACGACACCCACGGAAAGAGATGGGGTGGTGTTATTCTCAACCGATCACCACATGTTACTGTAAAACAGTTGACGACGCATTTTATTAATAATTTCTGTGTCATCTTTTACATGGATTTTAAAAATGTAATATTATGTAATTAATTTTCTATCCAATAGGCTACGGCGCCGACGCAATCTGCCCCTACCTAGCCTTCGAGCTAGCCTTCGCCCTTCGCAACGACAACATAATCGACCCTACTCTCTCAGACGACGACATCTACAAGGCCTATCAGAAGGCCATAGAGACAGGCCTGGCCAAGGTTATGGCAAAGATGGGCATCAGTACGCTACAGTCTTATAAAAGTGCGCAGATTTTTGAAGCTGTTGGACTGAACGAAGATGTTATTGATAAATGCTTCAGAGGGACGCAGTCGAGGATTGGTAAGTGTGATTCTGTGGAGTTTTATTTTTTATGATTTTATGTAAATTCGACTTTACATTTGAAACTATTGTCATACAAGATGCGTGATTGTTTGGACTTTTCACTACTTCCATTTTTTATACAGGGCCTAAAGAACAGCTTAGCAAATACTTCAACTGTAGAATCTATCCGTAACTAACTTCGTCTACACTACAAGTAATTATTTTTCCCATAAACGTGAAGTTAAGGATTTTTCATCATTTCCTTACTTAGGCGCTACGCAATGTACCGCGTAGCCGCGCCGCGATATACGTTGCTGATTTCGATTTTTATGCTGTAATAATATTATTTTTTATTGAAAGATGAAGTGTATATTAGAATAAATATTTTCATTTTAAAGCAGAAAATATTAAAAAAAACATGATAAAAAATTAAAATTCCTGAGGAAAATTCCACTGGAAAACCATTCAGAATGAGGGTCTGAGTTCAAGATTTCAGTTTCTGTTAACCTGTCCCTTACACCCTGTATACAAATTATCTGCTTACGAAAAAGAAGTAAACAATTGTAAATTTATTTCCAGGTGGCGTCAACTTCGAGATCTTATCTAAGGAAATATTTGATCGGCACGCGCTCACCTACGGTGAATGCCAAGATACGCTTGTTCTCAGGTAGTAAATGGTTTCATTTTTGTAGTAAAAGCTCGAAATAACAGCTTACCATCCGCGTCATCGTTCAGAAGGCAAGAAAGTGACATAGGATACTTTTTACGCGAACACCGCTATGTTAGCATACGACTGTGACATATTTTTTTCACATACATATAACCTATGTTTCTCGAGTGTCTCGTATGGGACGCTACGTGTGTTGACACACTGGCACCTTCACACGTACCGGCGACTTCCACCAGAGAGGCGGCGAACGGGGCAGAGCTTTTAAAATCCCGAAAATACAGCGAGTTAGGCAGTACTTACATCTTTGTGCCATTCGCAGTGGAGACCTTAGGCCCATGGGGTGCTGAGGCAAAACAATTTATGAAGAGCCTCTCTAAGCGTCTCATCGAGGCAACGGGTGACAAGAGAGCTGGCAGTTATTTTGCACAACGAATAGGTTTGGCCGTGTAACGCGGGAATGCTGCCAGTATCATGGGCACGTTGCCTCGATGTGGCGCGCTGGAGGAGGTCTTTTATTTATAGATTGTATAGATTGAATAATTAGATACTAGCTTTTCGATTATAATATATTACTATGTAATGTGACGATAAACAATAATAAAGTTGCGTTCCGCCTAGCAGGGCCAACATACACGCGTGTGTTAGTTTTTTCATGTCGAGGTCTGTTTAATAAATCTATACTGACACTATGCGTCAAAAATTAATTAATTACTAAAGATTTCTTTAATTTTAAAATATAAGTATAAGTTAGTTTAAGTTATAAAAATAGAAATAATTATTTGCAGTGCCCAACGGGGTTCGTGATGTACTTATTATGCCTGACAAGAACTGTAAAACTCACGAAGCAATAAATGTTTGAATTTGAAATGACAGTTACATAGTATAAACTAAAGTCGCTTCCCCTGTCAGTTCGCTTAGATCTCTTAAACTACTCAACGGATTTTAATGCAGTTTTCATCAATAGATAGAGTGATTCAAGAGGAAGGTTCATATGTATAATTCATTCCCAAAATACCTAAGGGAACGAAATCCCGGGCGGAAAGCTAGTTAAAAATACAACTCGAATATTCGTACTTCATCTAATAAATAAGTAAATTCTCATTTGGGAAATAACAATTTACAAAAAGATTTTATTGATACTACTAATTAACCAATTATAGGTTTTAATAGGCTTTATTAAAAATATGTGTGTAAGTATGTAAAAGTAAGCGTTTCTAGATCACATGATGCTCTGCCTACCCCGTAAGATATAGCTTCGAGATAAAGTGATAATCAGTCTGTTATTAATTGCTGAGCCCAGGCCTTTTTTCCTCACTGCGGCAGACATATGCAAGCATAAAACTATGTAATAGGATAAGAATATAAATTTGAACTTTTTTTAAATGTATTTGTGTGCTGTTTTGAAGAAATAAACGTATTATTATTAAAGTGTCTTATGTTATTTATTATCTATAGAAACCCCGGCAACTACCACTGGCGCGCTGGCGGAGAGAAACACATCAACGACCCCATGTCCATCGCCAACCTGCAAGAAGCAGCCCTCAATAACAGCAAGAATGCCTACGACAAGTTCAAGTTAGTATATGGTTTTATTTTATTTACCCTCTGTACTTTTTCTTCTATGGTTTTTTCTCCTTAGCCCCTCGGATGTCGAACTATCTAATTAGGAGCCGTTGATCGTAATTGCGATTTGTATCTAATGGGCTATGTACGACATTTTAAAAATATTTTTAATTTCGTTTAATTTTTTATTTAACATAAAGGAATAAGGTCCCGCTTCCTAAAAAAAAATATATAAAAAATCTATCTTTTGAAATAAAAATATAATAATTAAAAGAATCTCAGTAGGGTAAACTAATCATAAATACGGCATTATACAATCGTGTCTTTGCCAAGCTGTCATGTCAATTAAAAAAAAAAACTATTTCATTTTGTATTTGGTTGTTTATTTTTGAGTTTTATTTTTGCTTTTGGTTAATTTTTTCTGAAGTCTTTTACTGCTACCGCATACCGGATTACGATTTAACTTTGCACGGACTTGTAGTGCTAGATTTTCACTGATTTTCTCACGACTACACCTTATTCATACCGGACTCCGAGAACTGCTTCAACGATAGTGATTAATACTCTTCGGATTTGTGGAATAACACTAATAACGACAGCGCAGCAGGTTTTGCTACTCAACATGGCATCTGACGAGTTACAGCGGCGGAGAGACCAAAAAAAATGTTTTATACCTCTTTGTTCAAACACTGACATTAACTCACCAGATTTGACGTTTGTTACCATTCCGAAGGAATTGAAAGAAAGTTGGTGTAAAATGGTTGACAGGAATTGTCCCAAGCGTCCACTTTTTTGCTGTGAGGATCATTTAAACGTAAGTACATTGAAACATATTTCTAGTTAGTCTGTGATTGAAACTTAAATGTTGAACTTAAACTCAAAAACGCAACGGTATAGGTTATATGTCAACCAACTGTCAATCGTTTTTTTTTTTACTTTGGCAAAGGAGTTAATCTGTAGAATGCTGTAATAAGCAACAAATCGTAACCAAAATTTTAAAAATTAATTATTTTCATATCTATGATCAAAATTATTTGATATATTTTTTATTTGAATATGGGACCTTAACCCTGCTTAAAATAAAAAAATCTAATTATTTTAAAAATCTTGCACATAGCCCATTAGGATATGTATATGTATAGGAGACCGAGGTGAGTTGTAACAGAGGAGAGTTGTTAGATCGACGATTTTTGGGAAACTATTAGCGAGCTCGCAACAGCGTGTTTGTTAGCTCGAGACTTGAACTAAAAAATGCGCGCTGTTGCAAGCTCGCTAGCAGTTAATAAGTTCCAAAAAATCGACGATGTCACAACTCCCCTCTGTCACAACTAACCTCGGTCTCCCCTACTTTGACACCCAGAGGTGTAAGGGACAGCTTAACCACAGGTATAAGGGACAGCTTAGCAAAACCTGAAACCGTGAAGACCATTCTTCTCAATTTCTTAATGTTTTTCAGTGAAAATTTTATATTATTTTATTTTTGTGCTTTAAAATTAAATTGTTTATTCGAGTAAACTCAATTTTATAAGAAACATTAATAAACACGAAAACCAGCAATATACATTGCATTCTGAAAGCAGCGGGGCGCGGTGTCGCGTTACATTGCGTAACGCCAAAGTATGTAAAGAACAAAAACTCCTTAATTTGACGTTTCAGGAAAAAAGAAACTTGCAGCCAATCATAATTATGGGTATATTCTACCATTCAAGTGTTTGCTAAGCTGTCACACCCAGGTTAATTTAATGTAAATTAAAAAATAATAGTAATAATAATATTGTGATTTTCCATACTAAGATATGGGGAAGTGGTCTATTTTATTTTGATCTGTTTTTCTTCTAACATGTAATCTTGCCTTTCTAGTGCCTCAGAGATCGCCTAACCCGAAGACTCCTTTCCTTTTCCTGTTCCTACACCGTTAGTATTTTATTTATTTAGGTTGCTAAGGAGTATTGAGTTTATAAAATATGAAATTTTGAGAAGATGTATGTTTTTTACTCTTTCACGCTCAAACGGCTGGGCTTATGATAAAATTTGATATGGAGTTAGCTGACACCCTAGATTAACACATAGGCTACATAATTTTCCCAAATTCCCACGGGAACGAAATCTCGGGCGGAAGGCTAGTGGTTCAATAGTTCAATGAAAAAAAAAATCTAGTAAGCATACATGGAAATAAGGATACTGTTCCTATGGAAGGAAAGAAGAGGAGTTAGCCCAGCTGTGGAATACAGAATAGTCTAGTTGAAGAAAATGCTAATATAATCGGCTGATCTGACGTATTTATAGGAAAGCACGAAATTTACCTTGGAAACAAATTTTTAGTTCAATATGTAGTAAGTATACAGTTATTTAACTTAGCGGTTCCTAAACTTTTAAGGCGACGGAACCCTTAACAAATCCCTTTTATTTTATGGAATCCTAATTCAAAGGATTTTAAATCAAAGACACCGCAATTCAATTACGAACGTGATTTTGCAAGACCCTGATAACTTTTAACCCACTCTAGGAATCGCTGACTTAACCCTTTCACCGCCAAAGTCTGATATATCAGACGTTTAAGTTTCGTGCCATCGCCGCCAAAGTCTGATATATCAGACAATTTTTATGTTAATATCGTTCACCAAGCGTTCGCCATACGCCACGACATTAAAAAAAATCAATTTTTTGATGTCGAGGCGTGTGGTGGGCGTTTTTGACGAAAAATCTTGGCGCTAAAAGGGTTAACTTGTTTTGGCCTTCTAAGTTTTAAATAAAATAAACCTAGAAATTATAAGATTAATAATATTTAATAAACTGTAACAGAGAAAGCGCGTTAGAATCGATCCGCGCGTGCACACTCCGCGGTCAGCTGGAGCTGGTGAAGCTGGATGAGCCCATCCCGCTCAGCGAGGTGGAACCAGCCTCGGAAATAGTCAAGAGATTCGCTACAGGTAAACTAATTAAAGAATTTTAATCATTACCAAATAAGCCACACTGTCATCCCCTCGCTACTTAGTAAAACTGATCACTTCTACCATATACGCAATAAAACTTCACTCTCACAACAGTTAATTTCCAAGGAAAACAGAACCTTAAATATAACAGTAGAAGGTTGCATTTCTTTTGCATTCAATTGATGTTGACAAATGATCTTGAATTACTAAAAGGACGCATGTCCCAATTTAAATGCAAAATAAAAACTTCTCTTGGTATACCAATATGGTCAAATTTTCCTTGTGTTGATTCTGAAATCTATACTTTCTTGAGGCCCACTGGTTATTGGTGCGATGGGGAGCGCGAAACTAAGGACGCGCTAATGACACTAATTTTAAGTTTCCACCTATGTTCCCATTATGAGAGCAATAAAATATTGAATTGAATTGAAGTTTGAGTGAATAGGCATCTTCTGGGTGAGCTTGCTACATCGTCGATCATATCTTCGCTCCTGAGTTGTGGTCCAGAGCGAACCCAAATTTTATAAAAAATAAAATAAAAAAACAACTATTTCACTTTTTTTTTCTGCAGGTGCGATGTCGTTCGGCTCGATCTCGTTAGAAGCCCACACCACGCTGGCCATCGCTATGAACCGTATCGGCGGCAAGTCCAACACTGGGGAAGGTGGGGAAAACGCAGACAGATATCTCAACCAGGTAAGTCGATTAGTCCGATATTATAACAAAGTATGAGAGGAAATAGTTAAATTGTCTGAAAATACAGTCAAAGCAGTTTTAAAACAGATACTATGCAAAAAAGCATACTAAATACTTGATCTTCTTATCGTGTAGGTATAGTCAAGTGTGTGGTGAACTTGGCTAACTTTGGTTTCAAAGTTTTTAAACTGTACCATGGCCTCTGACTTGGTTTGGACGACTATATTCAATCGACAACTGGGCTTAAAGTGCCCTCCGAAGTACGGAAAATGCAAAGTTGATAAGAAAAAAAAAACATAATTTGTGGAAAACGCTTTGAACCGGTCAATGAGGAAAGCAACGTTCACAAGGGCAGGGAACCTGATGGGTGAGCAAAGTGGCAATTTATCACTTCGGAAATTACGTTGCGATGTCGGTCCCGGCTGTTGCCTATTGCTTACAGTCGTCAAACCAAGTTGGAGACCATTTGGTGATTTGAAAACTCTTAACACCAAAACTAGTTAAGCTCGCCACATACTTGATTATACCTACTTATTAAATTAGTTCTCACTAGCTTTCCGCCCGGGAATCCGTCCCCGTGGAAATTTGGGAAAATGATGAAGCTTATATGTTAATCCAGGATGTCAGCTACCTCCATACCAAATGTTATCAAAGTTGGTCCAACCGTTTGAGTGTGAAAGAGTAACAAACATCCATTATAATAGTTAGGATTATTAAATCTCCTAGGACCCTGACTACAACATGCGATCAGCGATAAAGCAAGTGGCGTCGGGTCGTTTCGGGGTGACGGCGTCGTACCTCGCGCACGCAGACGACCTGCAAATCAAGATGGCGCAGGGGGCCAAGCCGGGCGAGGGGGGGGAACTGCCGGGTAAGCAAGTATTGGCAGCATTTTGCATAATTTAATCCCATATGTACGTGCCCCTCGGTACGGACGTATATATGTGGTGACTGTAAGGGATGGCCACTGTCAATTAGCTAATTGTGAGAAATAAAACCAATCTTTAATGAAAAACTAACCAGGGCGAGTGGCCGCGCATCTCCGATGAAAAACTTTTTATTTTATTTTATTATACGATGGGTTAACTCTTGACCTCAATCTTGACCATAAAGGTCAAAGATGAGGTCGACGATGGAGCGAGATAACCCAGAAAATGCCTATAAAGGCACTGGTACTCCACGCACCGACGGAACACAGCAAGCTGTTTGGCGTCGGACTTCGGTAGGAGGGTGGTCGCGAACCAGACGGCCCTTTACAGAGCCTACCACACCGCATGAGACCATAAGACGACACCTCAGATTCAGAAAAAAATGAGGTATCGTTGCCTGGATTACTAGGAGGCAGGTCTCATTTGTGTTTCCTGAGTCGCCTCTTACGACACCCACGGAAAGAGATGGGGTGGTGTTATTCTCGACCGATCACCACACGGTATAAAACTGTAGAGGGCGCTGCAATATGGCGACGCTTGGTGGATGTTCAAAATTGTACATGCTATTTTACAGGAAGCGGAGCATCTCACGCTTCTTTTTAATTATTTAATCAAACGACTTACATACAGATTGAATGGCGCACTTAGCTTTTAAAACACATTTTTTTTTATAAACTAAAAATTAAAATTAAATGTATTTAAATTCAAAGTAATAAAATAATGTGAAAACATTACAGTCTTTGTAGTCTACAATAACTTTAAATTAGTTAGTGAAACTTTGTGGGATGATTCTCCCAATGAAACTGAACAACTTTCCCCAAGGAACCTAATCCCTGCTACTATAAGTTTAACAACACCCGCCAACTTTTTTTTCCCAGGCTACAAAGTAACAGAACACATCGCGAAGACCCGTTGCTCGGTGCCCGGCGTGGGTCTGATCTCCCCGCCTCCTCATCACGACATCTACTCCATCGAGGACTTGGCAGAGCTCATCTATGACTTGAAGTGCGCCAACCCGCGCGCTAGGATCTCGGTCAAACTTGTCTCGGAAGTCGGGGTTGGCGTGGTGGCTTCTGGTGTTGCTAAGGTAAAAATACTGTTTCTTTTTTAATCCATATACTTCATAACTATTTTTGAATATTCGTTCTTTATATTTTTTGAAAAAATTTCACAGTAACTTATTTTTTCAAAGTTTTTTGTATTGAACCTACACTCGTTTTTCGTTTGGGAGCATCCTTCTTGACGAAAGGAACACGGCAACACCCTAGCGCTACAAAAATCTCTCACATACCCTTTCAGTTTCACATATAAAATTTAGAAAATTAAATGAAATTGACAACAGATTTCAACGCTAACATCTATGGCACGCCGTGACAGTACATATAATCAATTGTGGCCTATGTCCTTTCCCAAGGTCTAATTTATCTTTGTACTCAATTTCATCAAAATCGGTTTAGTAGTGTAGGCGTAAAAGTGTAACAGACCGACAGACTTACTTCGCATTCATAATATTAGTAGGGATTTATGGAACTCGCTGTAGACAAAAAAATTTAACACTTAAAATTTTTTACGATTTCAACACATAATTTAATATTGAGACGGGTCTAAATTCGCGTATATGTATATCATGATTTACCTATTTCCCGACGTTTCTACCCGTGAGCACGGCGCGTGCAACCGCGTCGGAACGTCGGGAAATAGGTAAATCATGATATACATATACGCAGACCTGTTTTTAGTTATTTTTTTAATGTGATGATTTGTCCAGGGCAAAGCCGAACATATAGTGATATCGGGCCACGACGGCGGCACCGGCGCGTCGTCCTGGACCGGCATCAAGTCCGCCGGCCTGCCCTGGGAGCTGGGCGTGGCCGAGACACACCAGGTGCTCGTCTTGAATGACCTGCGCTCCAGGTAACGTGACTGCTACTTAGTACGTACTAGTGATAAATCCTAAATAAATAAATAAATCTTTATTTTCACCAAAAAACAGTTTATATTATTGATACGGGGGCTGGTGTCTCCTTTTAAGTTTTTTTTAAAACTTGTGTTAGGAGGCACCGCTCATCCTTTAGGTGTCACATACATCAGGTGAGTAAACTAAACTAGGAAGTGTACAACTACTTAGATTAATGATATTTTTTTTATAAACAGCTTTTACTTAATTTAAGAATGTTCATGAGTTCAGACAGTAAAGTACTTAATGATAATTTAAATAAAAGAAAAAAAAACATAATTAGGGTGTGCCTGAGAATACCTATGAGTGTGTGTGTGTGTGTGTGTGTGTGTGTGTGTGTGTGTGTGTGTAGGTGTGTGGGTGTGTATGTGTGTGGGTGTATGTGTGTGTGTATCGTGGGTTTGTGTGTATCCCCTTTTTAATCCTTGATTATTATCATAATTATAATAATCATACGAGCAATCAATACTAAAGTATAGATCAAGCCTTGAGTCTCCTTCTGTAATTCGGGCCTTAATTTTCGCTAAATAATTTAAAGACACTTAAAAGTCATTTCATGTCATGCACTGGGGATTTCTAAGTTCAGAATGGAGTGATTAAAACTTCTAATAGTTTTGTATTGATTTTGTAGTTTGTTTAGGTCAAGACTACAGCAACTATATTGTACATCATTCGTCTCGATTCCGATATTCGACAAGACTATAGATTCAAGATTCAAGACATTTATTTGACACAAAACACTACAACACAAAGAAAATAAAATAACATACAATATAAAACACAGGACAAGAACACGTACAGGAGACGACAAAACAATGTATAATTGTGCTGTAGTGCGATGTCAAAAAGGACACAGCTCAGCATGTGTTGAAGCCGAGGCCCCAACGCTGGTTTTCAGCCGTACCCTTGGTGCGCGTGTGTATATAGCCCACGGAAAAGAGTAATCTACCACCTAATGTGTTATGTATGTGTATGTGTGGTGTGTGTGTGTGTGTGTGTGTGTACTTTGTTTGTGTGTATGTGTGTTTGTAAATATGTGTGTTTGTTGGTGACAGTGTGACAAGGATGACTGATAAATACAAAAGGTAAATAAATGTGTGTATGTGTGTGTGTGCTTGTAGATATGTGTGTATGTTGGTGACAGTGTGACAAGGATGATAGATAAATATAAGAGATAAATAAATAATAGTCTGGACTACTCCCTTAGGTATGTTGGAATAACCCGACCACCTACAGCAAGTAGTTTTTGACAACTTATTAAATGCTTCTTGAGTTGGATCTTCAAAGAGTAAATTGATTTTAGTTCACGAAAGGGAGGAGGCAGGTTATTCCAACTATACCCGTCATTGTCATCTAGATACCGCAAGAAAGGGATGCACTGAAATTTTCCGTGCGTCGGTTTCGAATAGAATGATATAGAATACGAGTGCTGATCATGTACTGACGCTTAATTTTCTTCTGTTTTATATAACAGAGTGGTGGTACAAGCCGATGGGCAAATCCGTACTGGGTTCGACGTGATGGTGGCTGCTTTACTTGGCGCTGATGAGTTTGGGTTCAGCACTGCGCCTCTCATTGCTTTGGGTGAGTCCAAATATTATATGTTTTGGTGTTGTAATGGATTTCTTGATGTAATTCCATTTTATGTAGAAACTAGTACTCCGTCTGGAAATTCGTTCCCGTGTGAATTCGGGAAAATATTTAGCCTATTTTTCAAATCGGTTCAGGAGTTTCGGAGACTATTCAATGTAAACAAACAAACAATCAAATCTTTTCGTATGGAACAATAGATTTTTATTTTTTAGTAGGAAAGTTGGTTGGTCCCATAGAAAAAGTTGTTCGTAATTATAGGTAGATTCATCCCTCAAAGTTTGTCGAATGTTTTCAATTTCACGCTGTAGAGTTGGGATTAATTTACTTATGGATTTTCTTTTTATTGGGTTACGAAATACGTATAACCGTATACGTATAACGTATATTGGATAGCAGTTTTTAACCGTGTGGTGATCGGTTGAGAATAACACCACCCCATCTCTTTCCGTGGGTGTCGTAAGAGGCGACTAAGGAAACACAATTGAGACCTGCCTCCTAGTAACCCATCCCAGGCAACGACACTTCATTTTTTTCTGGATCTGAGGTGTCGTCCTATGGTCTCATGCGGTGTGGTAGGCTCTGTAAAGGGCCGTCTGGTTCGCGACCGCCCTCCTACCGAAGTCCGACGCCAAACAGCTTGCTGTGTTCCGTCGGTGCGTAGGAGTACCAGTGCCTTTATAGGCATTTTCTGGGTTAACTCGCTCCATCGTCGACCTCATCTTTGACCTTATGGTCAAGATTGAGGTCAAGAGTTAACCCATCTTATAATAAAAAACTTAAAAAAACTACTCTATTGTTAAGGATATATTGGTAACCTTACCGTTAACTACCGTCATTCGTGCAGGCTGTACAATGATGCGCAAGTGCCACCTGAACACGTGTCCCGTGGGCATCGCCACGCAGGACCCCGTGCTGCGCGCCAAGTTCTCGGGCAAGCCGGAGCACGTCGTCAACTACCTCTTCATGCTGGCGGAGGAGGTATGTGCTGCTATACAGGGTTATTTTTAAGCTATTGCATAGCTTCTATCGCGGGCCTTGACCGCGGGGACCGAATCCAGAAATTCCGTAACGAAAAAAACCTAACGCTCCCCACTCCGACGGGCACGGGGGTGTGGCTTGAAGGACGTGCATCGTCTAACGTCGTTTCAGTTCGGCAGTCTTCGACACGGTGTTTGTGTGCGTGCAACAATAATAATAATAATATTATAACAATAATAATAATAATACAATAACAATAATAATTAATAATAATAACAACAATAATAATACAATAATAATAATTATTATTATTATCATTATCATCACTATCACTATTATTATTATTACTGCATCAATAAAATAAATAAATAATTATAATTGCATAAGTTGATACAAAATGCTATTTAATCAGTACACAAATTTTTTGTACGTAAACTTTATGAAAATTTAACAGACCCGTATTTTTTGTTTTATATCGTTTCATATAAACATTTCAAGCTAGATCGTCTGAAGCATGAAAATAAATCAATTTTTTTGTATGAAAAAAAAAATAACTTCGTCCGATTGACTTGAAACTTGATAATAGTACTCTTCGACACAATTTGTGACACCCGTGTTTCTGCGTTTTACAAAATTCATCCTCTAAGACGTTAAAAAGGGATATCAAAATCTGAAAATTTTGGAAAAAAAATGTACTCCTTCTTATTTAGGTTCTATCAACGTTACTGACACCGTAAGAAATTTTGTGTACTGATTAAAAAGTATCCCTGTATGTCCTTCATCTAGGCTGTTTTTATTTAATACTGAGCGGATTTCATCACGCACGCGGGATTGCCTCGCAAGCGTGACACCCACAAGTGTCTTTTCCGTACAAGTATTTATTGTAATGCGTGGAATACGCACGCGGGAGCACGCATTACAATAAATACTTATATGGAAAAGACACAAACTTGCGGGTGTCACGTATGCGAGGCAATCCCGCTTCATGATGAAATCCGCATGATATTAAAAACAGCCTTAGAAGATATTGGAAACTTCCTGCTATTTTTTTATTTTTTTATACAGGAACATCTACACCGTATGTGTATTTTTTTTGACGATAAGTGTCTTTAAGTTAATGTAGTGACCAATTTCACAATTAAGGTCTTTAAATATGACTCTGTCGTTCTCTATACAAATTTTCGGGAAAACTGATTTTTTCATACTAACGTTCGCTCGCTAGTACGTACTTTATATGACTACATAATATTACAGTAATTGTTCACATCATTAATTCAAAAAAAAATAGTTTTTAATTAAATAAAATAATAGTTTGGTGATAAAAGAAAATTAAAAAATAATTTTCAGGGTTATCTTAATGAAATGATTTTATTAATTACAAAATAATTATGACACCCCCGTTTCTTGTTAGAAAGGGGTATACTAGCCGTCCTCCTGGGTTTTTGCAAAATTATGTTTGTATTTGACGTTGTTCAATGTAATAACGGAGACAATATACCATAGAAACCCAATGCCAGTTCTAGGATTAGCTAAATATATAACTTAGTAAAGATGTATTTAAATTATCAAATCTAAAAACCAACCTTTTATTCCCAGGTACGCCAACACATGGCGGATGTAGGGGTGCGTCGGTTCCAAGATCTGATCGGTCGTACGGACTTGCTGAAAGTTAGGGAAAATAATGAAAACCCTAAGGCAAGGATGCTGAACTTGAGTCTCATATTGAAGAACGCATTGCACATGAGACCTGGAGTTAACATCATTGGAGGGTCTAAGGCACAGGTAAGAGAGCGTTTATTAAAGTTTCTTTAAATGTAAACGTGCGGCCGGTTTGGTCGAGTGGTAGTGGCGCTGCCTCTTGATCGACGGTTTCTGGGTTCGATTCCCAGTCAGGGCAAATATTTGTGTAAACAGCAGATGTTTGTTCTCGGGTCATGGTTTACGAAGACAGACACGAACGACACTAGGGAAAACCCTTGAAGTGGCCTTTCAGTGTGTAGCGTTAAATGCGTATGGTGTTCATTAACTTTAATATACTCTTCTGCAATCGGGTGTGAGTGTGCCAATAATAACTTTAAATATTATAATTTAAATGTTTTATGCTCGTATTGCTTTGTTTTTTGGCGTTTATTGTCAGTTACCTTTGTGTACAGACATAGAATTAAAGTAACAAATGTAATTTGGTGTACAATTTTAATACGGCCCACAAAAAAATAATTACAGAGTCATTGTAAACAGGTAAATATTGAAAATAAATGAAACTTATATAAATCCCGCATTGGGCTAGCGTGGTGGACTAAGGCCTAAATCCGCTTCGTGTTTCGAAGAGACGCCCGTGCCCCTCGGTGGGGACGTATTGCAATAAGCAGCTGTTATGTGTAAAGCTGACAATATGGGCTGATTAAAAAATATATATCATTAAGTATAATACCCATTCCCCCCCAGGACTTCCAACTAGAGAAGCGTCTGGACAACCAGCTGATCGAGCAGTGCGCCGGCGTGCTGGCCGGGACGGACAAACACGTCGACATCAGCATGAAGATCACCAACGAAGACCGCGCCTTTACCTCCACGCTGTCTTACAAGATTGCCATGTAAGTTTTTTTATTAAAACTTATTGTTCTTTCACGCTGCTGGACTGGGAGTGAAAGAAAAACTTAACCCAACTCTTCCCAGGCATAGTGTAAAAGTCAATAAGTGAGACACGAGTTCGAACAGATCAGTGGGTACGTAACCATTGTCAATGTCTTTATTTTTCGCTTTTTTAAAGTCGGTTTAAAAAGGTCGGTTTATTTATGTTTGTTTCTATTATTTATAATAAAAAATAGAAAGTACGTGAGAAACAATGTTAGTGCCTATTAAATTCGAGGGATTCCCTCAATTACACTAGGATTCCATCATCAGATCCTGACTTGGTGACAATCACCTCTTAACTCTTTCGAACAACAAAGAATTTTGAAAATCGGTCTACAAATGGCGGCGAAATCTGTGAACATACATACATTAGAAAATAGAACCTCCTTTTTTGAAGTCAGTTAATTATCAAAAATCCAAAGCGCACGTGCGCTTCACTTTATTTTAAGTAAATAATACTAGTTAGGGCTCTTATTGTCGTGCGTGTTTGCGCCCGCGTGCGGGCCACAACCTGTCATTTCATACCCGCGTGCGTGTGGCCCGCCTCACAATAAAAACATGTACGAAATGACAGGTTGCGGGCGGCACGCATGCGGGCGAAAAGACGCATGACAATAAAAGAGCCCTTAGATTTAGTTAAATTGTTCTGCATTCGATTTAAGAATATTGTTGTACCCTAAGTGTCAAATGGAAGTAGTTAGCGATTGTCACAGGATTTTTCCTATTTAAGCGCTACCTGATAAGTGTTGCAAAATATACTTATATTACTTGGCCAAATAAAGAATTTTATTATTATGTTTGTCTTATGATTATGACCCATAATCTCGGGCAATTAAGTCCCGGACTTTTGGGGGCCGAAGCCAACACGTAGAGGCCCGTTCAACTGTCAATTTTATTCTAATTTTATTATTATTATACTCTTAATTAATAAAGTCCTAATGTCCAGGCAATACGGCGACCACGGCTTGCCAGAAGGCACCACAGTGAACATCTCGCTAGTTGGATCCGCCGGTCAGAGTTTCTGCGCATTCTTATCGCGCGGCATCACTGTCACGTTAGAGGGAGACGCTAACGACTACGTCGGTAAGTTTTATTTTATTAAACATCGTACAAACTATATAGTGCACAATAGTCCACCTTCAAATTGTTTAATTTAAAAATTTTGCTAAGCCAACTAAATTGTCAAGTTAAAATTTGTAACATTAACATGAAGTAAGTAACATTTAAATTGTGGGATCGCGTAATGAGTGTGCGTGTGTGTGCGTATGCGTATGTGGTCGGTCAAAGTTATCATTATCACGTATGGGCATGGGCAAGCTTTAAGCCTGTTACTTGGATCGAAAAATAGCCTACGTCACTTTGTTCCTATACCTCAAAAAGGAAGGTTGACTAATGCACTTGCTACTATAAAATGTTATTTTGTTTAAGTTAAATAAATAATTTTGAATTTTTAACACTTTCACATTTAGTAATAAATAAATATAACAATAAATAATGAATATAAAAAATACTGAAAAAATAAATATTAATAAATCCCCTTCGTGTTGCGAAGGGAGGCTCGTGCCCCTTGGTGAAGTCGTTTATGGGTTGGTAAAAAAAATAACCGTCATTTGGTTTCCACGTTGGACTGCAAATCATAAAAATAGAATGTCCCACTTATTTTAAACATACGGTATAAATCAGTAACCTAATGGATAACTTTAAATTAGTTAGCGATAATTAAGAATGTTAATCAGCCAGTTTTCTTTGAAAAAAATGTTCAAATTCAGGGGATGGACGCACTTCATAAAGTTTCGCTGACTATTTATCACCACTATGCTCAGAATGCTCATCGCTATGATGTTAGAAAACTCATACAATATTTATCAAATGTGGCGATTCATTCCTTAATTCTCACTCTAGGCAAGGGTCTATCGGGCGGTACGGTGATCATCTACCCACCGAAGTCGTCGCCGTTTGAATCACATCTCAATGTGATTGTCGGTAACGTGTGCTTGTACGGAGCCACTTCTGGACGCGCGTATTTCAGGTGAGAATTACCAACTGAAGAATCTATGACTAATTGATATATAATTAGGTTGAAACTATATCGCATGCAGTGCATTGGAACAGAAAAATATAGATAAATGGTTAAATTATATTATATTTTGTTGACACGAAAAACTATCACCACATATGTCAGGTATAAACAAACAACATGACAATACATAGATTAAAAGATACAAGTAGAAAAAGTTCCCATATGACAGAGGTCAAAAACTCTTTTCTAACACTAATTCAATGAAATAATTAATAAAAACATATTTAGCGAGTCGCAAAACTTAATAGAATAGAATAGAAAATTCTTTATTTCACAGGACCTCACAACACAAACATGTAAGGACAGAAGAGTAGAAAAAAAACACATAACTAAAAAAAAACAAAGACAAAAAAATTACTTAATATCTACACAGAAAAAGAAAAAATATTTATATTAAGTAGTAAATTAAATTAAATAGTAAGTCTTCTGTGTTGTGACGAGCAGTGCAAAAGGGTAGCACTCAGCTGAATCCACGACTCTAGACTAGCTCAAGTCATGGCACTGGTTTTATGTGCACCCTAGTAATGACTTTCAAGCCTGTTTTTATTGTTATTCAATTAACACAGGGTTTAAAAAATGCAAGTTTATAATTTTATTTCTAGGCATTAGTATGTATTGTATATCATGTCGTAACAGGTTTAGTAATAAAATAAACAATTTATCTTTTACATACTACATTTCCTATAACACTTGATCGATACGAAACCATTCCCCAAAACTTGCAATTGCGTATATTTCCACAGGGGCATAGCATCAGAACGTTTCTGCGTACGCAACTCTGGATGCGTAGCCGTAGTGGAGGGGGTGGGGGACCACGGCTGCGAGTACATGACGGCCGGCACCGCGCTCATACTCGGGCTGACCGGGAGGAACTTCGCGGCGGGGATGAGCGGTGAGTACTGGGGCTTACCGGGAGGAACTTTGCGGTGGGGATGATTAATGAGTACTGGGGCTTACCGGGAGGAACTTTGCGGTGGGGATGATTAATGAGTACGGGGGCTTACCGGGAGGAACTTTGCGGTGGGGATGATTAATGAGTACTGGGGCTTACCGGGAGGAACTTTGCGGTGGGGATGATTAATGAGTACTGGGGCTTACCGGGAGGAACTTTGCGGTGGGGATGATTAATGAGTACGGGGGCTTACCGGGAGGAACTTTGCGGTGGGGATGATTAATGAGTACTGGGGCTTACCGGGAGGAACTTTGCGGTGGGGATGATTAATGAGTACTGGGGCTTACCGGAAGGAACTTTGCGGTGGGGATGATTAATGAGTACTGGGGCTTACCGGGAGGAACTTTGCGGTGAAGATGAGCGCTGAATGCTGGAGCTCATGGATATTAACTTCGCGGTGAGGATGAGCGTTAAGTAATAGGGCTCATGGGGAAGAACTTTGCAGCGAGATCTATATGACACCGAGTCACAAACGTTAAAGATTTAAAATGTGTTGAAATGAGCTAGCTAGTAGCTGAGTAGCTTATTACTCTTATTAGAGTCTAATTGACTAACCCCAAAATGATGAATTTTTTCAGACTCACACGAAAATGAAATTGATTAAGAAAATGACACCAATCTTTAAATGTCGATGATTTATTTATTCACAACGTGAGCCAGAGCCATAAACGACATCCCAGAGCTCAAATTTGTCTTTAAATTATAACTTTTTCGTGACAGGTGGTATCGCATACGTATACGACATAGACGGTTCTTTCCACGGTAAATGCAACCACGAGACGGTGGAGCTATTGCCGTTATTGAAGAAAGAAGATCTAGACGAGGTTAAGAAACTGCTGCAGGAGTTTGTGGAGTATACTGGGTAATTTTGTATTTTTTTAAAAACTTTTTTTTTTAAAAAAAAGGGAATTAAAAATTTTGCAGCTTGACTTGAAGGCACGATAGAGCACCAGGCGATCTTATTCTGAGGTTGTGCGTTCAAGTTCCATTCGAGCCCAACTTTTTTCTTTCCCTAGAAATTATTTATACAGTAAGTTCAAGAATAACGACAGACACTGATAGCTCAGTTGGTAATGTCCTTATCTACGATATGGAGGTTGCGGGTTATATTTTCGCGCAACACAAATAAATCGTATTTTTAAGTACTATTTGTGAGGAGTCTGGTTTTATATGTAAGTATTTATGATAAAAATAATATCAACTATCTAGCACACACAGTAAAGTGGCAGGAATATTATTGTTCTTTAAAAAAAAACAAATTGTAATCCGTTACTATTTAAAAACTTGTGCATTAGATCTTTCAAATAACAAGTTGAACAACTTTGGTGGGAGAAACTAAAAAAGTTTTATGTTGTAGGGACACATGATTCATTTTGTAAATTCAGCATATTTGCCACTTCCAGTAGAGTTGGGCGAGGTGACGTCAGTCGTCTCTCGCCCGCCACGCAGGTCACTCATTTAAAATGTAATTTCGTATTTAATTGTAACGCAATAGAAATGTGCCTCAGAATATTTGGGTTCTCCTCATTTACCCTGCTCCTGCCTATAAAACCAACACTGGTGACACCCCGACTTGATTCCGACGCAGAAATAAATACTCAATCATGGCCACAAGTGGATGCACCGGCGGAGCGAGCGGCGAACTGGCTACCATCAGCATATCCTCGAAAATACCTGAATTTCGGACCGAAATGCCCAGGGTGTGGTTCGCTCAATACAAAACGAATCATGTGTCCCTACAATGTCAAGAGTTTTGCCCAAATCCTCTTTCCTAAATTAAATTTTAACCTCTTCTTTCACAGCTCAATCATCGCCCATAGTCTACTAGAAACGTGGCCAGAACCAGCTTCGAAGTTCGTCAAAGTATTCCCCTACGAATACCAGAGGGCTTTGAAACAACTCGCGCTGAAGGCACCTTCTCCGCCCAAGGTCGAGGCCAACGGCACCGAGAATGGAGTCCAGGATATTGAGGAGGCGGTCCGGGATATCGAGCTTGATAAGAAGAATTTGGAGAAGATCCTGGATAAGACTAGGTATGTGTCAGTTAGAAGAAGATATGGTCGAGGGTGTAGCAAGCTCACCCAGATAATGCCTACTCACTCGAACTTTAAAAAGATTCGGGTTATATGAGCTCGGAAATACAGACGCAGGCAGAGAATTCCATTCCTTTGAAGCTGTGTGCTGTTTGACATTGCACTACAGCACAATCCACTTTTATATTTATATTGTGTCTTGTTTTCTTGTTTGAAAGTGTTGACTTTAAATTAGCGAAAAATTAATGGTGATTCTCGTCAAGAAACTGGTTAACTTTCCCCAGGAACCTACAAGATATTCTTTAAAAAAATTAACTTCCCTTACAAAGGTAAATCAGCTGATCGCACAAGTTAACACTTATAACTTCCGCGATTTGAACACATAATTTAATACTATAAAACGGGTCTAAATTCTATAAATTATGTTGTTACCGTTGTTTGATCACACACGTTGTTCATGCAACTCTTCATAGAGGCATTTTTTTTCTTCATATTTCTAATTGACATCCGTTCCGTAACTAATTTTAACTCCCCAATATACAGGGCTTTAGGTGTTATATAAAATGCGCTATATGCTGATTAAGTTTGTATGGGAACTCAATTTTTTTTCGTATTTTGACCTGTGTTCCTTGGGAAAGTTGTTCAGTTTCATGGACTGATTAACCACCCGAGAGCTTGAAAGAGAGATACCTAAAGCCCTGTATAAAAAATCTTAAAAATCCTATTGTTTTTGTTCTCCAGAGGGTTCATAAAATACCCCCGCGAGACGTCAATGTACCGTCCAGCTGAGAAGCGTCTCCGCGACTGGGACGAGATATACAACTTCAACCACGTGCGGCGCGGCCTTAGAGTGCAGGCGGCCCGCTGTATGGAGTGCGGGGTAAATATATTAAATATATTACACTAGCTCCGCGACTGGGACGAGATATACAACTTCAACCACGTGCGGCGCGGCCTTAGAGTGCAGGCGGCCCGCTGTATGGAGTGCGGGGTAAATATATTAAATATATTACACTAGCTCCGCGACTGGGACGAGATATACAACTTCAACCACGTGCGGCGCGGCCTTAGAGTGCAGGCGGCCCGCTGTATGGAGTGCGGGGTAAATATATTAAATATATTACACTAGCTCCGCGACTGGGACGAGATATACAACTTCAACCACGTGCGGCGCGGCCTTAGAGTGCAGGCGGCCCGCTGTATGGAGTGCGGGGTAAATATATTAAATATATTACTTTAATATATTAATATATTATTTCGTTTTACTTGAAATTTGTGAAAACGTGATGAAAATGAAAAAAAAATTGCGTAAATCCGACCATTTTCATACAAAAAGCAGGCAAAAAGTGCATTTTCGTTTTCGTCTTCTCAAACAGACCTCTTTTGTATGAAAAATGGTGCAATATCCTTAGACCGTGTTGACGTGCACTAGCTTCCCGCCTGGGACTTTGGTTCCGTGGAAATGTTGGGAATGAATTATACACATAAACCTTTCTCTTGAATTGCTCCGTTTATTGGTAAAGACCGTATGAAAATCCGTTCAAAATCCACAGATGTAATGGGGCTTGTTTTTTGTTTAAAAAAAGGAGTATCCGATATTTCAACGCCGAAAAAACAAAAATCGTCGTAAGAACCCGATATAATATGTTTAAAACTAGTGAAAATAACCTCCAGAATCTTGAAATACCTATCTAGTTAGGTATATTAAATTAAAAAAATGAAAATAGTGGTTCAGTAAAAAAAAAGATTCAAAACAAAGAAACATTAAAGAAAAATCGGCAATTTCGTAGATAAAGGAACTAATATGATTACATTCTTTCAGGTTCCATTCTGCCAATCAGGCCACGGCTGTCCGCTTGGGAACATCATCCCGAAATGGAATGACCTCATCTTCAAGGGAGATTGGAAGCAGGCTTTATATCAGCTGTTGCAGACTAACAACTTCCCTGGTAAGAAAAAAATAATTAAATTTAAAATAAAAAATGTTTATTGACGTCATTACACATTGGTAGACAATTCTTAAAAGTTATTCCAAATCTTAAAATTATGTAGCCTATGTGTTAATCCAGAGTGTCAGCTTCCTCCATATCAAATTTTATCAATATTGGTCCAGCCGTTTGAGCGTGAACGAGGAACAAACATCCATATATCCTCACAAACTTTCGCTTTATATAATAAAAGTAGGAAGCAGCATAACAGTTCTATAATAGTTTTGTAATGTTAATTTTAATTTTTATTCATGACGTCTAATTACTTAATGTGAAATTATTTTGAGAACTGTATAATTGTATTTATTAATCTTGATTATACAATGATATTCGCATGCTGATTTTATGTAGCAAAACATGATTGTACTTTTTTTTTGTTACTGTTATTTACATTGTGTTTTAAACGAATAAATGATTTGTTTGATTGATAGCTTTCTAAAAGCCTGTCGCATCAAATAACCCGGTAACCCTGATACCCCAGGTGCGAGTTTCCACAATAGGGATAAGAATTAGATTAGCTCTTGCTTAAACTTTTGACGGCATATTTGTGTAAAAATCAGATGTTTATTCCCGGGTCATGGTTGTTTATGTATGTTCTAAGGGACTGACGGCACAAGGGGAAACTAATGTGGGCCTTTGAGCGTGTAGCGTCTACTTCCTAAGTAGAAACGGGGTCTCCTCACGGTTTTGTACTCAAGATTAGCGATTCGTCTGAGTAATCAAGTTACAATGGTTTTTGTGTTTACTTATATGTCCTTAAGTAAGCCTTGGACATGGTTTTACTTAGACAGCATCTAACAACAGTACTGTGAGTGTTATTCTCCTTCTTATCGTGTAGCTATAGTCAAGTATGCGGCGAACCTGGCTAAACCTGGTGTCAGAGTTTTCAAACCGCACAATAGCCTCTGACTTGGTTTTAACGACTGTAGTCAATCGACAACAGCCGGGTCCGACAGCTTAACGTGCCCTCTGAAACACGGAAACGCTCGTGATAAATTGCCACTTTGGTCACCCATCGGGTTCCTTTGTGCACCCATCGGGTTCCTTTGTGCACGTTGCTTAACCTCACGGATCGGTTGAAATCTGGGCTACGAGCGTTAAACTGTCAGTATTCATTATATATTCAATCTTATGTACGTATCCTCAGAGTTCACGGGTCGCGTATGCCCGGCGCCGTGCGAGGGCGCGTGCGTGTTAGGGATATCGGAGCCACCCGTCACCATCAAGAACATCGAATGCGCTATCATAGACAACGCATTCGAGAGCGGCTGGATAAAGCCAGAGGTATGTATGGAAATCTTTAGGTCGGTGCTTACTCAGCTAGTTGAATGGAATTTGACTTGATTGAATGTAGATTCTCTATGACTATTTCTTGTCACATTTTATTTATACTTCCACCCAGGACTGGGGGTGAAAGAAAACTGAGAATGTGCCAAGAATGTCACATTGCGAGCAAGCAATAGAAAGATTTCGTTCGGCACGCCCGCAGTTGATCCGCACCTCGTACGCAAGCGTGCACGTGTCAGAACGAAAACATTTTACGAAATGATAATTGCTGACGACTCAGAAAAAATATGTAGCTGTGTTCTTAAAAATTATTACTTTATTAATGATGATGATTTTTTTTTATTATGTACAACTACATGATTCTTTAATTATTATTTTCAATATTCTACAGATTCCAACGCATCGCAATGGTAAAACAGTGGCAGTCGTCGGCTCGGGCCCCGCTGGCCTTGCATGCGCGCATCAGTTGAACAAGGTATAGACTATTTTATTTCCTCATATACTATGTACTTTATTCTGAAATTTTTTATTGATTTAATGTTTTTTTTTTGTTTTTTTAACATAAGAAATATCTAAGGTCCGTATTACAGAACGCGACTCAGACTCTGATCTATACTTAAGTAGCAGTCGTCTTTGTCATTTTGATAATAAGAGATAGAGACAATCAATGCATAAGTATAGATTAAAACTTGAGTCTGCTTCTGTAATACGGGTTTAAGTCTTCTTGGACAAAGTTTCTCGTAAATTAGTTTTTTTAATATTTAACTAAGCCTCACTTATTTTCCAGGCTGGGTACAGCGTAACAGTGTTCGAGCGTAACGACCGCGCGGGGGGGTTACTACAGTACGGCATCCCCACCATGAAGCTAGGGAAAGACGTAGTACAACGACGCATACGCCTGCTGCAAGCTGAGGGGGTGGTGTTCAAATGCAACATCGACGTGGGGAAGGATATCTCAGCGGGGGAACTTGCTAATGAGTGAGTCTTTTACTTGTCAAAGAGTGAGTCTTATACTAACTAACGAGTGAATCTTATACTGGCTGAAAAGTTAGTATTATACTTGCTGAAGAATGGGTCTTATACTTTCCAATGAATGACTTGTATACTTGCTAATGAGTGAGTCTTATACTGACTGGTGAGTAAGTCTTGTACTTGTTAACGAATGAGTCTTATAATTACTGGCTGAAGAGTTAGTGTTATACTTGCTAACGAGTGAGTCTTACACTTGCTAACCAGTGATTCTAATACTGGCTGAAGAGTGCGTCTTATGCCTACTAACGATTGAGTAATATACTGACTGAAGAGTGAATTTTATCCCTGCTAACGTGTGAGACTTATACTGACTGAAAAGTATGTAAGTCTTATACGAATGAGTCTTAACGAGGAAATCTCATACTTGCTAAAATTTCTCAATGTGGATTGTTTAATTTTTACTCAACATTTAGTAAGTGAAAGGCTCATTTATTAGCAAGCATTCATTCATTTAGGCGTTCTTTCTTTCATTCCTTTTACGTAAATGATATTCAAACTTAGAATTTAAAGTTTTAACCAAGTTGTAACCTAATTCCCTTTTGTCACGTCAGATACAACGCCCTAGTCCTCTGCATGGGTGCGACATGGCCTCGCGACTTGCCCCTCAAAGGCCGACAGTTAAACGGCATCCACTTCGCCATGGAATTCCTCGAAACTTGGCAGAAGAAGCAGATGGGACCCACGCAGCATCACCAGCCGAAGGATAACCCAGAGTTAAACGCTAAGGATAAGAACGTGCTTGTTATTGGTGGAGGGGATACTGGGTGAGTCATTCATTCAGTCATTTTTTTTTACCAGCACATTATACATCCCCACCGAGAAGCAAATTCAGTCATTAATGAAAAAAAGCCCTTATGGAGTAGGTATAGCCACTTGATTTCAGAACCACTTGATGCCACTGTAATAAACCGTGTGGTGATCGGTTGAGAATAACACCACCCCATCTCTTTCCGTGGGTGTCGTAAGAGGCGACTAAGGAAACACAAATGAGACCTGCCTCCTAGTAATCCATCCCAGGCAACGACACTTAATTTTTTTCTGGATCTGAGGTGTCGTCCTATGGTCTCATGCGGTGTGGTATGCTCTGTAAAGGGCCGTCTGGTTCGCGACCACCCTCCTACCGAAGTCCGACGCCAAACAGCTTGCTGTGTTCCGTCGGTGCGTAGGAGTACCAGTGCATTTTCTGGGTTAACTCGCTCCATCGTCGACCTCATCTTTGACCTTATGGTCAAGAGTTAACCCATCTTATAATAAAAAAAATTAAAAAAACGAAATCGACCCATTCCTTTAGGAGCTACGATGCCACAGACAGTCACTCAGATACACAGATACACACGTCAAACTTATAACGACCCTCTTTTTTTCGGGGGTTACAAATGCTTTAATTTAACGAATCATCAATAGACTTAAACTTTGTCAACAGATGTGACTGCATAGCCACGTCTCTGCGTCAAGGCGCCAAATCTATCACGACGTTCGAGATCCTGCCCGAGCCCAAGCCCACGCGTGGGCAAGACAACCCCTGGCCGCAGTGGCCGCGGGTATTCAGGTAAACTTGAAAACAGACAGCACTTCATAGAAAAGGATAAAAAAATTCTCATCAAAGTTGATATGCAGATCTTTTTTCTTCTTTTAGAACTTCGAATGCTTAACAATATTTAAAACAAATAACACAATATCAATGTAAGAAGAAGATGCATACATCACAAATAATAAAAACAAGAAAACGTAGACCGTAATACAAATAAAAAAAGTAATGATAACAAACAGTCCAACTTTCGGCAAAATTTTGAAAATAAAATAGATTTTTAAAAAAAAAGCTATTAGGCAAAGGCCAAAGGGTTTGATTGGCCAAAACGCATGAACCTAGCTTCTCAACCTTAAAGTTTGGAACACGCCTTTCCTAACACCCTGTATATATGTAGTAATTTTGCAATAATTCAAGCGCTCGTTACCCAGAGGCTCTCTCTTATGTCAGCCGATCAGTGAAGTTAAGCAACAAACACATAGGTAGGGAACATAATGGGTGATCAAAATGGCAACTTATCACGAGCGTCTCCGTGCTTCAGAAGGCACGTTAAGCCGCCGGTCTCTGCTGTTGTCGATTGACTACAGTCGTTAAACTAAGGACTTTTGGCGGTTTAAAAACTCTGACAGGGTTAATCAAGTTCGCCGTATACTTAAGTATATCTCTGCAAGGAAGGAGTAATAGTTTTAACATTGTTTTCAGAGTGGACTATGGTCACGAGGAAGTAAGAGTGAAATTCGGGAGTGATCCGCGGAAATTCTCCACTCTCACTAAGGAATTCTTGGATGATGGTAACTATACTATTTAATTACGGTTTTATTGTTCGTATCTGTTTTTGTCTATGTTCCAAGGTACTCACGATACAAGGAAAAACCTTGTATGGGCCTTCGAGTGTGTGACGTTTATTAGCTTTCCGCCCGGGACTTCGTTCCCGTGGGAATTTGGGAAAACTATGTAGCCTACGCATTAATCCAGGGTGTCAGTTAATTCCATACCAAATATCAAAATGGCCCAGCCGTCTGAGCGTGAAAGAGTAACGTATAAACTTATGCGTTTATAATATTAGTAACGATTTATTAATCTCGATATTTTAGTTTGACTATTAAGGTTAGAGCTGCATTCTACTTTATTTAATGGTACATTAAGTTCTGATAAATAAATTAAAAAAGAAGGAAAATTAAAAAAGGTACTTAATAAAAAGAATTTCGTAAGTAGATGGATTTTTATTTCTTGAATTATTTAATATATATTTTTTCAATGTTTTTTTTTTTAAAGTATAGGATCAGTTTGTATTTTTTTTTTGTATCTTTATTATTTTGCTTCTTTTCTTTATTATTTTTGTATGTATTGTATTGATTTTGTAAATAATGTGGTTTTTTTTCTGACTAGGCGAAGGCAACGTATGCGGGGTGTCCGCGGTGGAAGTGGAGTGGACGCGGGGCGCGGGCGGCCGCTGGGAGATGAAGGAGGTGCCCGGCACGGAGAAGGTGTACAAAGCGGAGCTGGTGCTGCTGGCCATGGGCTTCCTGGGGCCGGAGAGATATGTCGCCAACCAATTAGGTCAGTAATCGCAATCCCTACTAATAGTATAAGTGCGAAAATAACTGTCTGTCTGTTACGCTTTCACATCTTAACCGCTAAACCGATTTCGATGTTTGGTACAGAGAAAAATTAGATCTTGTGAAAGAACATAGGCTACATTTTATCCCACGGCTGGGCACGATATAACATGTCGTCCACGCGGGCGGAAAACTAGTTAATCTTATAAGAGACCAGCTTTCCGCCCGGGACTTCGTTCCCGTGGGTGCTATTGAAAATTATCTAGCCTATGTGTTAATCCAAAGTGTCGGCTAACTCCATTCGAAATTTTATCAAAATTGATCCAGCCGTTTGAGCGTGAAAAAGTAATACCAAGGGTGAATGAAAAACTGACAGATAGTAATTATAAAAAAAATATCGTGTTAAAACAAATTATTTTGGAATAGCTAGGGTCCTATTGGTCATCGTTGTATGGAGACCTGGCCAATTTTGCGTCGAGCAATGCCACTTGGCGTGGACGTTATATGAACCAAACTGAGCCTAAAAAGCCCGTTAGTCAACCTCGACTCCGCGACAGGGGGAGGGGGAGGGGGTTAAAATACTGAACTCCCGGCGTTTAGAAGAAAAAATCTAGTGGATGTAATTGAGGTACAAAGTCAAGTTTGGTGTCGTTTTCGGATAAATCAAAGATGGCCAATTCATTGGCCATATCATTTTTGTATGTTTTCATAGAAAAAAAATAAAAAATGCATAAAACTCTGCATTCCAAGTGTTAAAAAAATATAAACAAACCCCAATATTTTCAGATTTTTATGGAAGATGGTGAACAAAAAATACTCACTAAAGGCTCTTAAAATGTAGATTACAAAAACATTAACATCAAATAACTTATTACCTAATAGTAATGTAAAAAAAAAAACTTATTGCGGTCTTCAAATATTTCAATCCCGGCGCTCGGGAAAAAATATCTAGTGGATGTTATTGAGGTAGAAAGTCAAATTTGGTGTCGTTTTCGGATAAATCGAAGACGAAAAATTTATTGGCCATCTCATTTTTGTATGCTTCCATAAAATAAAAAAAATAGCTACAATTGTGCATTCCAAGTTTTAAAAAATATAAAAAATCCCTTTATTTTCAGATTTTTATATGGAAGATAGGAAAAAAACTCAGTTAAAGCTCTTTAAATATGATTACAAAATTTGAATACCGCAATAAGTTTTCTTTTTTTTACATTACCTTTAGGTAATAAGTTATTTGATGTTAATGTTTTTGTAATCTACATTTAAAGAGCCTTTAGTGAGTATTTTTTGTTCACCATCTTCCATATAAAAATCTGAAAATGTTGGGGTTTGTTTATATTTTTTTAACACTTGGAATGCAGAGTTTTATGCATTTTTTATTTTTTTCTATGAAAACATACAAAAATGATATGGCCATCTTCGATTTATCCGAAAACGACACCAAACTTGACTTTGTACCTCAATTACATCCACTAGATTTTTTTTTCTAAACGCCGGGACTTCGGTACTTTAACCCCCTCCCCCTCCCCCCTGTCGCGAAGTCAAGGTTGGCTAAAGGGCTTTTTCAGCTCAGTTTGACCAGTAGAATAGCCATGCCAAGTGGCATTGCTCGACGCAATTTTGGAACACTTTTCAATAGGACCCCAGCTAGAAGTAAAAACTTCTTCAGCGTCGATGTGCACTTTGAAGTATGGGTAAAAAATATTAAACTCGCGTCAGGATTTAATAAATAAAGGAAATTAAAACTGCAAAAGTCAAAATGTCATCCGGTGTCAGCATAGAAAAAAATAATAATAATATATGTTCAAGTTTTCACTTCTGCCGGCACTCCCGGAGTGCAACCCGTTGTTTTTTTTGTTGCGTTATAACGAATCTTAGTGTTCAACACTATAACGAATAACTTTGTATAACGAATAACTTTGTTGTTGCACAGATCTACCTCTAGACGCCCGCAGCAACTTCGAGACGGACAAGAAGAATATTTACCAGACACCAGTCAACAACGTGTTCGCGGCTGGAGGTAACTTGTAACACATACACATACACACATGGACACACATACACACACGCACAACCACTTACACGCATACACACTCAAACACACTTTTTTATTATAAGATGGGTTAACTCTTGACCGACAGTCGAATTAGCCCAGAAAATGCCATTAAGGCACTGGTACTCCTACGCACCGACGGAACACAGCAAGCTGTTTGACACTTTCACGTATGCACACAAGCACAAACACACATGCACAACCATTTACAATTTAAAAAAATCAGTTAAAATGAAGCTCGAACCCACGACCACAGGATTAGATTGGGTTAATTCCGTTATTTAAGGATTTCGACAAGCGCCGGAATTCCTTAACTACCGTATAATTTACACGTACTAAAATGCACACGCTAATACATACGCTTTTGCCCCTGTGGTATTGATGTATCACAGGTACAGTCGGCCAGAAATATGGTCTACCACCCGAAGGTTGAAATTCGTTTGCGTGACATAAAACAGCAAGGTTGATTTTCCCTTGCAATAATGAATTGACAGTTTTGACTCCATAAGTCATCTCATTATAACTGCATCATAATACGTCATCATTCTATCTCTTTCTTTGTTACATTGTGAACCTTAGCGATATTTTGGTTACACGGGAAGTTCTATGAAAACTGATAGAGCACTTTCTTGGCCGACCGTACAGTCAAATAGATTATATCTTTTTTATTTTTTATTATAAGAAGGGTTAACTCTGGACCTCAATCTTGACCATAAGATCAAAGATGAGGTCGACGATGGAGCGAGTTAACCCAGAAAATGCAAAGGCACTGGTACTCCCACGCACCGACGGAACACAGTAAGCTGTTTGGCCTCGGACTTCGGTAGGAGGGTGGTCGCGAACCAGACGGCCCTTTACAGAGCCTACCACACCGCATGAAACCAAGGACGACACCTCAGATTCAGAAAAAATGAAGTGTCGTTGCCTGGGATGGATTACTAGGAGACAGGTCTCATTTGTGTTTCCTTAGTCGCCTCTTACGACACCGACGGAAAGAAATGGGGTGGTGTTATTCTCAACCGATCACCACACGGTTAAAATCTACCTAACATTAAGTACCATGACAGGTTTGCTAACTCTAACTTAAGTATTTTACTCATTCACTTTTCCTTTCCAGATTGCCGCCGCGGCCAATCTCTAGTAGTGTGGGCGATATCCGAAGGTCGGCAGGCCGCTAGGGCAGTAGACACTTTCCTATCAGGCAAGTCCGCACTACCGGGCCCGGGCGGAGTCATCTACGACCATTGAACGACTAACTGAACAACGCAGCCGATAAGCATGGGCGATAGATATATCCCTAACAAAGTTAGTAGCTTTGCCATATAAGTACCACAAAGTAGGTGCAGAAAATGTCCGTGTTTGACCTTTTGGAACTAACAATTTATTTTTATATACAGACTGATTGTTAGGTATGGCATAACCAACAATGAATCTGTACAAAAAAATAAGTTGACATAACCGTTATGCATTTAATCTCCTATAAGTGCTGGTCTCCTCACGTTGTTTTTATTGAGATTTATTTCTTGACGCTACACAAAACTTATATCACATTGTAACTGGCTGTATGAATACGCGAGAGACCTTTTGTCTATCTGTCAAGTGATAGTCTTGTCGCGCGTATTTAACCTGATCATGCTATCTGGACGAAACATTACATAGATTCAAAATGTGAAATAGTTAATAGTTGCAACAGTCGCCGATAGGTGGCGCTATTTAAATTCCGTACAAATAGAGAAATTGTGAAGATTTCGAGAAAAATATTCAAGCTGTCTCATGGTTTCATGACTTTTTAGTTTTAGTTACAAAAATAATGGTGTCAATTGTAAAAAAATATAAATCGCTGAATCGTACCTACCAAAGAAATAAATCTTAGAAAAACCGATTGACGTCTCTGGCCTACCTTTTATTGAAATGTATTCTGAAGTGCGAAGATAAGATAACAGCTTGAAAACACAAACTCAATTTAGACCTTAGTTTGACTGAATAAGGTTCAATATACAAATCGCTAACAAATTGGTCCATACCTACACGTAACACGATATATTAAAAATATCCAAACAATATTTGGATACTTAAAAGATAGTAGAGGAGAAATTGTAGGTATAGGTCGAACCATAGAAAAAAAAGACAATAAGTAGACATTTATGGTAAATACAACTTATTGAAGGAAGAGATTGGGGCATATTATGCAGCCTGCGTACGTACCATCTTTTGATTCAGGTTTTCTCAAAGTGGGGCACGCCTGACTACCTTAAAGACTGCAGATTTTTGTTTATTACCCGTAAAGACTACAGCTTTTTGTTTTTTTATTGCTAAACCACATTATTCTGGCCTTTTATAATATCAGTTTCAATGAGTTGATCAATTTGATACGCTTCGCGAAGCTACAGTTCTGAAAACAAACAACCTCATGATAAGACTTCAAATTAAACAATTTTTTAAAGGTTATTTAAAAGATAAATTAATTATTGAAACATTTAACTTTGAGAAACCCTGACTTGAGTAAATATTGTAAGTTATTTACGAGATGGTACACGACATGGATTATATCTCTTAGACAAAATGTAGTGATGTTATTGACGCTTCGATGTAGTCATTATCAACGTTTAAATATCAACTTTATTTCACTGGATATAAGATCGAAAATGCTAAAAGACTAAAAAGTTCTAAGCCAAATTGATACCAAAAATCCTTAGAACAAAGATTATTTTAAAAGTTAATGTTCTACGTAGAAGTAGAACTGATCTATTGAGAGTTATATGTAAATCAGATGACTTTAAATTATTCAGCCAAAGTTAAAGTATCTCCCCAAGAAACTGGTCAACTTTTCCCTGAGGAACCCAATGAAAATCTAAAAAAAAAAGGTTTCGTGTATTTCGACTTTTTGACTTCCGTAATTTTTAGCTAACTAATTTAAAGTCTAGCTTTATGTAATGGTATGTATATTACAGAATTACCATATGTCTTACAGGTGTTATTTTTGTATTATATTCAGATTTCAAGCAGCGATGGAACAAGGTCAAACTTGACTTTGAAAATATGATTTATTCAGATTTTTTTGTTGACAGTACGGCTTTTGTATATCATTCTCACCATTGTATACTTTTTTTAAGTATATTGTTGTTTAAGTTTTGTATTATTTATAATTTGTATGCGTATTTACTGTTTTTGTAAAGTCGATTCATTTGTCACATTCCGTCTGTAGTTCGATTTTTTGAAAACTTTTGAAAATAAAAACATATCATCACCATTGTACGTATTATCTGAAACTGGTGCGTACTTATTTCTATGACTAAGCACAAAAAATACGCGAGTTTCAGTTAATCCGTTCAATTATTATCTGGGCCCTGTTCTGTAAAGTAGGATTGTATTTAGACGATTAGGTTATTATTGTTAATCTTGTTATTTACTTTGTTTTTGTCTTTCCTTCAAATTCTGATTTTTCACCTCCTAACGTCCAATCACATCTCAAAGTCAAAAGCTAATTAAAACAACAGTTTTTTGTGAGTCAGAATCCTAGAGTATAGGATGAAACCGCGATCCCAGAGATCCTGCGTAATCCAGGATAGCTAGAGTCATGCAGTCTTGCGTACTTATTTTTAGCTTAAAACATATCACACACAAGGGCCCGATCAAGAGGCTATAAGACGCCCGAGAAACATAAGACCGTGATCCTCACATTAAGATGACATTTAATTTATCCCTTTCAAAGGCAAATTAATCTTACGCCCATACACCCATGTTTTCAATCTCTACCAATTTTTGTTTCTTTAATTGCCTATAGAAAAGGCAAAGGCAACTTACTGTGAGCCCGACGAAACTCAAGCGGCGATTCTTTCAGTGTTGCCAATTATTTCTCTAGCAACTTCAGATTTCAGTTTTATAAAACAGGGCCCAGATGGAACTTGTGATCTCCAATGTGTCATATGAAATGAAATTTCGTAGAAATGCTGTTGAATTTGTTTTTAATGTTATTACAATTGTTTTAGTATAAGTGCTTATTCACTGGCATTATGCTTAAGTATATAAGCTTGCGTTTTGGTATGTGCAGGTATGGCAAGTTCTGATGATTCAATTTAAAATTTTATTTTTTGTTACCTTTGTATAGGTACAAAAAAAACGAAAACTTTGTAAGATAAATCGGTATTAAAAGCAAATAAAAGCTTGATTGTAAACACAAAAATATTTAACTGTATCTTGCAGAATATATATGTATATATATACAGGGGCACTATTTTTGAGTCGCTGGACTTTACGCAGATTATATCAATTTTCATATTTTTTTACTATTAAATTTCCAGAGGGATTCGACCCATTCGTTAAAGTGTAGTTATGAAAAAGTTAGAAAATTAATAGTAAGTATCGCTCGACACGAAGCGAACAATTCAGAAATGTCTGTCGTTCTTATTAACAACTCCCATAGTGACACTTTTAACTAGACACAATCGCATTATATTCAAATGGATGGATAATGATTAGTTTCAATATCTTTTAATACATCATTGCCATACAAGAAATAAAGTCAAAGTGACTACACCTAGCCTAACCAAATTAGATTTAAGCCATGGTAATAAAGTTAGCAATGAAATAGAGACTTTTAATTTTGGATCATCAGAATAAAATAATTATTTGAACTGAGCCTGTGATTTATTATATACTTTGCGGTAGAGATTATCTTGTGTATATTATATGTATTTTAAGTGTAAATGCTTTTGAAACGAGTTCCTATGAAATGTTGCCTCTTTAGTTTTGTAAAGAGATTTCTGCTCTATTGGGCGCCTTTAAAGTTAGTGAAAATTTTGGATGTGACTTAGCCATCTTTCCGTTAGAAAAAAAACAGATGGAAATGTGTAAAAAAATGTTCGCCGGTCCGTAATTCCGTACCACTTAAGCCGCGTAAAAGGATATTCACAAAGAATGTTAATATATATATTTTTTTCACTATTAATTATTTTATCGGTTGGTTGCCTAGTATGAGAAGTAATTTTTTTTGTTGAGAATTTCATATGCTTCATGGGGAAAGTTCTTCAGTTACATCGGGAGACTCACTCCGTAATTTTTTTCCAAATAGGTGACAAACATATCATAATTTATCTGCCAACATTGATTAAGCTTACTAATATAAATAACTTTCCCCTAGTAACATTTTAGCCAATCTAATAAGCTCTTTAGTTTTGTAGATGACATTTGTTTGATGTCTACAATATTATGCTTTCTTTCGCATAAAAACATACAAAAATGCGATTATCTCAAAAACTCTTATCGGCAAGGGTATCGGTCTTTACTATAAACCCTAAAACTAAAGAGACAACATTACGATTAAATGTAAATTAATATGTATTATTGTTACAAATCATGTTTAGATATTAGTTCTTAAGTTCGTATTGTGTTATCAATTATTATACGTGTTTACAAATAATTTAAAATGTGTTAACCGTGTTATAATATTATACACTTAACCGATTTTTTAATTCAATTTTCTTCAAACTGTAACCATATCAAATTAATTTATGGGTCAGTTTTTAATTTATTTCTAAGTTATCACTAGTTACGATTAAGTTTATTTTTATTGACATTTGAAAATTTCGATTATCAGTACATTAAAAAAAACCTAAATATGTATGGCCATTTTTATTGGTTGAAAAGTCAGTGTCAATTAATTGAACTGTATTGTATCCATGTCATAGAAACACGCATAAACTTTACGAATTAGGGATATCTGGGGGCACGGGCAAAGACGAGCCATTGAAATATTTAGCAAATATTTTCCTGAGATAGTCAACTGTCTGATTAAGAATTACCATTGTTCAATAAATACTTACATACTCTACATCTTGGAACTGGGAACGATTTCGACTGAACGATGTCGGAGATATATTGCTGCAAGATACGGTCCGAATTGCGTATACGAGCACTAATGACGTGTCAACAGTCCGGCCAAAGTGCGCTTGTATTCACGAACCAGGGGCCTGATTTTTGAAACAATAGAATTCCAATTTGCATACGGATTGAAAAAATTTGTATGAGATTCTCATGCGAATCTTGTCAATTCGTATGCGAATTGGAATTCTATCGTTTCAAAAATATGGGCCGTGAGCGAGATTATGTCATCAGTGACGTCTTACGCCACTCACAAATGAATGGGGGAGCGCATACGTTAAAATAAATTTGACAGGCTTCATTTGACTGACAGATATCACAGCAGCGCGGCGGTAATTTTTTTTAATGAAAAACAAAGTTAAAATGCCTGTAATTTAATGTATTGTAACTTTTAGAAGGACACGAATTTTTTTGGAAACTGCAGAATACTTAGACACTTGTATTGTATTTTGTGTTAAATAATTTGTGGTAGGTTTTTCATATTGCATAAAAAAGAGCGCGTCTCGCCATCAAACTGTTTAGTTTGGTGAGTAATATACTTAAGACAAATTGTAACTTACCGTTGTACAAATAAATTTAAAAAATTAAAACTTCCATAAATTAAAAAAAAAACTTTTCATTTTTGTCAAGTGAGTGACAGGTGGCAGAAAAGAGATTGCATGCAAAGCCTGGTCTAAATCGTATACGCGTTGACAGTGCTAACAGCCGCAATATTAAATTCGACACAGCGAATAGTAATCTAAGCGCTATTCGGACTGTAATTTAAATACTTTTAGTTTTACAAATCACTTTGAGCGAAAGCAATGTCTGTCTGTATGACATCGATATCGAGGCGTTGAACTCGATTTCACAATCCATGATAGCCCCCTGATATCTTGAGCCTTAAGGTACAGTCAAAAAACTGGTATTAGAGTGAAACTGTCAAGATGAATATGCTTGTAACTGTATGTCCTTTTGGTGAAATGCCCAGGAAATTGGACATGCAATCATTGATTTAGCAGTTGAAAAAATTGTAATCAACATTTAGCCATAACTGCCAGTAATATTGCTTATTTTAGGGAAAAAAATGTTATAAAAATCAAAACTTAGGTATTTAGTTTAGATGTTATTGTTGAAATTATGAATGTTGAAATTATATCATTGACAATAATTAAATGTCTATTCATAGCTGAAATCTGTATCGAATATTACAGTTTAATTATTAAAGAAATAAATATTTCATCACATAATTCTTGGTTTTACTTTTTGGGTGCACGGCAGAGCGCACTACAAGTTGTTAAAATCGATTATTCTTTAAACGCGTTGAAAACTTCACTAAATGTCTTTTTTTATTAAGTTCTTTAGTGAATATTTCATAGTATTGTAATGTTTAAAAATGAAGAAATCATTTAATAATACATTGTACAGTGCTTCTTTTTCTTAATGTCTGTCTCGTTCTCATACATACATATATACGCTCACGCCTATAATCCCTAACGGGGTAGGCAGAGCATCAGTGGTTCTAGAACCACTAGATGCCACGTCTGACACAAATTGTGAAGGTTATCAGAAAATAAGAAAATACAGCACTGTGCCAGTGTTTTGAACATAATTATTACAAGGGTTTCTGTGAGTTCCGATATTTCGGCGCTGTTGCAAACAGTCCATCCGTGAAAATAACTGCGACAGTCTTGTACACATAAACATACATACATAATTCATGATTTTAACATACGTCTCATCCATTTGAGGTTAGCCAAATGGAAGAATGGAAATTATGTTATTCACCAATTCCACCATTTGAAACACTTTCGTATACAGGGTGTATGGGACAGCTTACCAAATACTTTAGTAGTGGAATCTACCCGTACGTATGATCGGTTAAAAGTAATTATTTTTTCTCGATTTTTCGCTATTTACCTACTTTGGCGCTACGCCGCCGCATACTACGAAACCGCGCCGCGCCGATATCACAATGCGATGTCATTACGAGTTTTCGTGTTTCACGCTGTTCTTTATTTCAAAATGGAGTCTATTTGAATAAAGCTAACAATATTGAAAAAAACACTTGAAAAAATCCACTGTAAAATCATTCAGAATGATGGTCTGAACAAATTCAAGGTTTCAGTTTTTGCTAAACTGTCTCTTATGCCTTGTATTAGAATATTTTCACGCTCCGTTTGCTTTTCCAATAATTGATGAGACACATAATAATGAATAAATTAATTTAAACATAAGTATAAGGTACATGGCCCGTTTCTTGCCAAATCCATATTCATTTTGAAGTCTCTCCCGTTGAAGACGTTCCTGAAATTCAACTAAGTATTTCATCAAAATGGGACTTAAAGAAAAAATACAAGTTTTTCATGAATCTGTTGATGAAAAGTTTAAAGAGCAATTCGGTTTTCGTATTAAAGAAACAAATTTTCGGAAAATAGTGAAGTATCTGCATGTTCCGAAGGATTCGTCTAGTTTGGCCGTCACTAGAATTTTGTTTGGTAAGTAGAATTTTTAATTTTTTACCACTTTTTTTCTGACCATTTCGTGACGTCTTTTGTAAGTCTTGAGACGACATCCTGAGACTATTAAGTACAAAATTATAGATACATGGTGTACGGGATAGCTTAGCAAACACTTAAATCGTAGAATCTATCCATAACTACGATCGACTACAATATTTTTTCTCGGAAACGTCAAGTTAAGGAGTTTTCATTACTTATCTTATCTATACTTTGGCGCTACGCAGTGTACCGCAAAACAGCGCCCCGCGCGCGGTCCCCTCGCGGCACTGTTGTCAGAATACGATGTTTGCTGGTTTTCTTGTTATACTTTATATCAGGGGTGGCCAACTTGATTAGACTTAAGATCTCCTGTTTACTAACAAAACCCTGTGCGATCTACCAATTACATACTTCTTGAAATCTTAAATGAAACAGCATAGTTCAGTACTGTGGTATGCAGACCTTCACAGAGGATCGGGCATAACGCAACTTCTTTCTCATTCGATCATTTCGAAGAAGATAATTCGAATATCAATTTCAAAGGTTTGAAATGGTATTCGATGTCAAGATTCGAAATGATTGAAGATCTGGTCTTGCGCCATTTTCATTATTCATTGTTTGATCGTGGCGGATTGAATATTTGTTCCTTGCGGATTAATAATCTTAGCCCGCGATAAAATTGTATGCGATGATAGGCGTGCAATAGCACTATTTAAAAATAAAAAGTATCTGTGTTACAATTGTGATTTTTGTAAATGAAGTAAAAGATTGTGATTACGAAGAAGCTGTTGTTAATTATAACTAAATATCACGAAGAAGCAAGCTGTTTTATTACTGCCCCCTAAAATACACCTTGCAGTACACAATCATGTAGTATTTTTTTTATTATATTAAGAGAAAAAACTTAAATGTGAAATGTTTTTTTTATTTTTTTGCCTTGCCACGAACGACTGGACTAACAGTCGCGATCGGCCACCCCTGCTTTATATCATTATTTTGAGTGTATTAGTGTTTATAAGTTATTAAATTTTATAGCAGAAAATATATAAAAAAACATGACATTTTCCAGAGGGAAATTCCACTGGAAAATCACGGTTTGAGTTCAGGGTTTCAGTTTTAGCTAACCTGTCCCTCGCACCCTGTATTCTATTCTACACCATCCGATTCAACCCCACGTCAACTACGTTGGAAGCGCTAGTAGCCCAGTGGCGCTCGCTGATCTCAACCGATCAGTGAGGTTAAGCAACGTACACAGAGGCAGGGAACCTTATGGGTGACCAAAATGGCAATTTTTAACGAGCTTTTCCGTGCTTCGGTGGCCACGTTAAGCTGTCGGTCCGGTTGTCGATTGACTACAGTCGTTAAAACCAAGGCAGAGGCCATTGTGCGGTTTGATAACTCTGACACCAGGGTTAGCCCAGTTCGTCACATGCTTGACTATACTACACGATAAGAAGAAGAAGAACTGCGTCGGGAAACTACGGTATTTGTACGTCAATGTATTTACTTACAACGTAGATTGCTATCTGTCTCTTCATTGTGACGTGCACTTAAATATAATTCACGTGAGTAAGTTTGATTGATGGGGTTAAACTGTAGGCGTAGCACGTTTTATTTTGTGGAGTTTTTATTTGTTTTCGTGTAAGTTTGCATGAGTTTTTTTTTAACACGCTGTCCGCCCACACTTTGCACCTGAGAGAAGTTTTATATCATAAACAAATATTTTTGAATATGAAGCAGCTATTTGAAAACGAGTTTTTTTTCAAAAAAAGAGGGGTGTTATAAGTATCTGTGTCCATGTCCATGTCTGTCTGTGGCATTGTACCTCCTAAACCAGGGGTTCCCAACGTTTTAACCTATGCGCCTCACCTAACGTTGAGCTAAAATCCTACGCCCCCTCTAGGGGCTGAAATTGGGAGTTTATATAAGAAAATTAAACAAACAATGATAAAGTGATAAAAATGAGGGTGTTTATTTTTATTCATATGAGAATAGAATTTTAATAAATGTACCTTTTGTTTTTACGAGTATATGCAGTTAACCTGAACCGTTTTTTCTCTATTATTTTATGACTCGTAGCGTGGAGAACGGATACAACAAAAATTAACCAATTGAGTTTAGTAATTTTTTCTAATCAGGGACCTCTGCGCCCCCTTGGAACCGCACGACGCCCCCCAAGGGGAGCGCCCTTTTGAGCGAAGTGTCTAAACGCGCCTCACTGGTTGGGAAACCCTGTCCTAAACGAATGGAATGGCGGTTTTTTTTTGTTTGAAAGATAAAGTAATCGGGATGGTTCGTATCAATATTTGATCAAAATTGGTTTAGTCGTTTAAAAGTTATAAGCAATCGAATGTCGGGGATGGTACGACATTTTTAATGTTAGATTTTAATTCAAAATAAATGCCTGGAAGAGTTTGCTGATAAGCGATAAGGTCGTATTTGCGTACTTTTAGCTTGTAAAACTTGCTTTACATTGTTAGTGAGCAACAAATGGTTTCGATGTCCACACGGCAGCACGTTAATAGGCTGTTGAACTTTACGTCACCCTTATCTCGCTTGTGATAGCGCCGGTTTTCGTAGTGCAAATGTGTAACCTGATGTTACTGTCTGTCTAGTAAGTTGTTCAAAGAACCCACCATTTTGCGGTTTTTTTTTTAACAAGTGAGTTCGCTCCACAATCTACGGCGAAGATGTGATCGAGGATGTAGCATAAGCTCATCCAGAAGATACCTTTTTTGCGGAAATACATGAAATTTAATATTTATTCATATATAAGTATTTGAAGGTCCTGACTCACTAATTCGTCAACGCCCAGCCTAAACCCTTAGCCCTAGAAATCTGAATTTTGATTTCTAGGGCAACACACTCATAAATTTTCGCCTTTTATAATATTAATGTGAAGTGTTATTTTATGGTCCAGGTATATCGATGCTGTTTGACATCCCGGATGAGCGCGGCGGCGCTGCTATGGACCGCCGATGGGGGAACCCATATATGTGCCATTTCCCTCTGATCCCGGCCATTAGGGCCATACCTATGCCTTATATGGCCTTGGTCTACGCCGCTCTTTGGCTTGGTAATGTATCGTAAACAAATCTGCAGGGCAATCGCGCTAATAACACATCGAAACGCAATTGGATTGCAACTGCTTCCCAACTTTTTGACATAAATAGTATGGGATGTCTGTCAAAAAGTTGTGAAACAGCTGCGTGCCAATTCCGTTTCGTTGTACATTTATTAGCGCGATTGCCCTGCAGTTTAAGTTACAGCACAGCGTAGACAGAGAAAAGGTATAGACTGCGGCAGAGCGTGTCACCGAAAGGGACAGAAAATATTAGTACTGCCGTAGTCGGCCGTAGTACTGCGCTTTAATGTGCTATAACCCGAACGAATCAACTACCGAACGAATGTGCTATAACCGAGCTGTACTGTTAACATAGCGCGAGGTGCACAGTTAATTCGTACGGGTTACAGCAAAGTAAAGTGCTGGCCTTGAAGAAACCGGCACGCGCTAAGGAACAAAAATGCCCAGCATTGTCTCTTTTTTTCACGTGCAATTGGTATAATTTTGTCCTTATCTGTGTGACCGAAAAAGATGATATCCGGCAGTCTATATCTTTACTCTGTCTACGCAGCACAGAGTGGGACGCTAGGGTTTTGCTGTATTATGGGCGAAAGGCTGACAACCTCTCATTATCATACATCATGTTTTATGTAATAATAACCGTCAGAATTTATGTCAAACGTGGCATCAAGTGGTTCTAGATCCACTGATGCTCTGCCTACCCCGATAAGGATTATAGGCCTGAGCGTATGTATATGCATGTGTAGAGAGTTAGATCTAATTTTACCATACTTTGTTAGTTATTTAACAGACGATTAGCAACAACCCGAGATTTGACAATGTTCTCTTTGATTGACTTGTTAATCGTGGATTAACTTACCAACAGACCCCTACTATGGTGAAATTGAGCCTAAGGAAGTTAAAATTACACGAGTTTTACATATTGCTATTATGGGGTAAGCAAAAAATGGATCTAAAAATTACATAAAAATTACATTAATGCTGTTTCAAAATGCACCCAGGACTCGACCTTGGGACCTTTTCTACTTTTCAGGGGCTCTAGGCATAACCCTCGGTTACAAGTACCGGGTCAGCTCCGTCGTGTTCATCGTGTGCTACTGGTATCTGTTCCTTATAGAGAAAAGCTTCTGGAACAACCACAGCTATCTATTCGGCTTAGTTGGACTCCTGCTCACGTTTACTCGGGCCAATTGTTACTGGTAAGTTTATGTTAGGTTACTAAGAAATTGGTAATTACTTTCTTAGTTAAGTCATTTATCTTAGTTTGTGTATTTTTACCTCAAACAAAAAAGAGGAGTGTTATAAGATTGACATGTGTGTCTGTGTATCTGTGTCTGTCTGTGGCATCGTAGCTCCTAAACGAATGGATTGATTTCGATGCGGTTTTTTGTTTAAAATCTTTTAATGAGAGTCAACTGAGTTTGTTTATATCCCAGTTAGTACTTCCCTAATAATTTATTTCAATCAATAAGGCCGCCAAAGTGTATAACTTATGTATGGGAATCTAATTCGTCTTAGAATAAGATTCCCATACTGTACTTTTAATTCTAAATGATTCTAGAAATAGTCTTTAGACCGCTCTCCTATACCGACCGAGACAGGGAGCTATTCATTACTTTACAGTTACTCGAAGAAGCCTACGAGAAGCTTGTAAAACATAATTTAAAAAAACAACGAAATTTACACTTATATTGAGTGTCTTATACAAGGCTTTAAGTATCTCTCTTTCAACCTCTCGGGTGGTTAATCAGTCCATGAAACTGAACAACTTCCCAAAGGAATATAGGTCAAAATACGAAGAAAATATTTGATCTCCCATACAAAATGCGCTATATGCTGATGAAGTTTGTATGGGAACTCAAAATTTTCTTTCGTATTTGGACCTATGTTCCTTGGGAAAGTTGTTCAGTTTCATGGACTATTCGAAACTTTGAAAGAGAGATACCTAAAGCCCTGTATAGTGAGCGAAAATTAAGGATGTGAATCAGCTCAGGAAACTGAACAACTTTCCCCAATTAACGTAAGCCGTTCGTCTCTACATACAATTTGTGCTATAAGCTGATTTACCTTCGTATGGGAAGTGGGAAGTCATTATTAAAAAAAATCATATTGGTTTGGTTGTGTAGAATTATTCAGTTTCTTAAGAAGAACATCTAAATTTAAGGTCACCCCATGTAAACTTTTCCGAAAAACGTCTAGTATTTGAGTATGTATGTATTTACAGTCAACAGCACATCAGGTTACCACAAACTGTCAAATTTCCCCAATGGATAGTAAACTCTAATGCTTGAAGATAAAATTGAAAATCGATTGAAGAAATTTGACAGTTTTGGATAGCATGATGTGCCGTTGCCCCTGTACAAGGTGTGCAGGGAGGGGCAGCTGCTCCCCTCCTAGAGGTGAATAAAATGTAGCCAACTGCAAAGCATCCAAAGTTGGAACCGCTCTTCTTATTATAACGCCCATTGGCCATATAGAAGCAAAGACTCGCGCTACAAGCGTAAAACTTCATGCTCTTGACTGTATCTACAATTCATATTTTTTTCATTCTCCATAATATTAACTTGCCCCACCTGGGCCAAGGGCTGGCGACGCCCTTGTGTATGTAAGTATGATGCTGATGATGTTACAGGTCGCTGGATGCCTATTTGGACCCCTCGAAATCAAAGGAAACGGTCCCGTACTGGAATTACTTCATACTGAAGTATCAGTTCTTTATCCTGTACTTCATGGCTGGCATGAAGAAAGGGACCGCGGAGTGGCTGACTGGCTATTCTGTACAAAAACTCAGTGAACATTGGGTGTTCGATCCTTTCAAGTAATTGTATCAATTTTTCAGACTAATTCGTATATTTGTAGATTTTTTTATTGAAAACCAAAGGACCATGGGCAAAAATGTATGGACTCCGTCCCCACCCTCCAACAGACCTTTTGTGTATGTCGTCAGTTTCATACGTATTTTTAAAGAGATTAATAGCTACGTTCAATGTCAAAATCCATGGGGTTTAGAAATAACACATAATTAAAGATTGCTAAAATACCTATCAGTTTATATTTTATATGTGTTCTAAATGTATACATGAGATGATAAATATGAATATAACAATAAAAATATTATGAATATTGTAATAATCAAATAATTATTAAATAACATACCACATACCGTTACTTTTGTTATCAATATTAACATTAAAGTAATATTTTCCCAGAATATCCCACACATTTGAGGGATATCGCCATAGTAAAAAGTCATCACTACATTGATATCTTTCATTTGAGATACATTTCAAATCTGTTGGTCGGAGTGGGGACGTTTTGTCCCATCGTCCTTTTACAACAGTTGGTAAAAAATACAGAAAGCTCTCGATTGAGGACCTCCAGATTTTTTTTATTATGAGAAGGGTTAATTAACTCTTGACCTGAATTTTAATTAAGAGACGGAAAGAAAAGTCCTTTTTCTAGAAAAGTCGTCATCAGTCCAATAGGGGCACGGGCGCACATCAAAGAGGGTTCCGCATTTCGAAACATTCTTATCTCAGATGGTTTTATCACGATGTTTTCCTCACCGCTGAGCACGTGATAATATGAAACCCAAGAAATCCGTAGATAAATCCGAAAAGACGAACTTAGTGGTACAGGTTCGAGCCAGGATTTGAATCCGGACTTTTCAAATTACAAGACTGGTTCTTAACCAACTGGGCTGTCTAAATTCTAGACTCAAGAAGAATGATTGCTGCTATTTCAATCTGATGTAAGACAGAAACAGAAATAAAAATAAATTTCTAATTAATATATTTTTTAAATAATTTCAGATTGTTTTTGTCAGAACAACAAATCGACTACCTGATTGTCCACTGGTTCATATTCATGTTCGATCTGACTGTAGCTATATGGATGATGTGGTCACGCACTAGGCTCATTGCCATGGTATTCTGTGCTCTATTCCACTTGATGAATAGTCGACTTTTCAGAATCGGTTGGTGTACAATTTACTGCTTATTTAGTAATGACTAGCTTCCCGCGCGGGACTTCGTTCCCGTGGGAATTCGGGAAAGTTATGTAGGCTATGTTACTCAGGGATAATGTAACATCCTAATGGTGAAAGAATTTTTCAAATCGGTCCAGTAGTTTCGGAGCCTATTCGTTACATACAAACATACAAATCTAATGGCAGATTACTTAATATTTTTTCTTCTTCAGGAATGTTTCCATGGGTTTGCTTAGCCACCATGCCACTCTATTGCCCATTTGATTGGCCTAAAACTGTTTTGACTTTCGCAAAAAAGTATTGTTTGAAAATACGAGAATGCTTTCGTGGTCTTATAAATTTTAATAATCGCAATAATAAACATGCTGAATCAGACAAAGAAAAATTCGATTATGAAAGCGATGATGAAGTTTTTGAGGATGCGAAGACGAAAGGAAATGACAATCACGAACCTAAGCCAAGGGAAGGAAGGTCAATAACTGTTGACTTGGATGAAGAAAATAAAGATTACGCTGAAGAATTAAAGAGGCTTAATGAGATGTTTGCCGAGGACAAGGAAGATGCAAAATGTGAAGGCAAGGAAGACGAAAAATGTGACAGCGTGGAAGATGTGAAATTTGATGACCCAAACAATGTCAGTTCTGGCAAGAAACTAACGACGTTCATCATTATCGTTTATGTCGTGACGCAATTGTTCTTACCATACTCACATTTTATAACAAAGGTAGGTAACTAGACATTGGTACAACGATTAGTCAAATAAGAAATAGTTCCGAATGAAATCTCTTACCAGCCCATATACGTCCCCACCGAGGGGCACGGGCCTCCCTTCGAAACACGAAGGGGATTTAGGCCATAGTTCACCACGCTGGCCAAATGCGGGTTGGTGGACCGCTCGTCTTTCGAAAACGAATTTTCTTAGATGGGCGGGTTTCATTAAGATGTTTTCCTTCACCGTTGAGCAAGTGATAATTAGAAATCCGTACATAAATCCGAAAAGACAAATTCAGTGGTACAGGCCCGCATCAGGATTTGAACCCAAGTCTGGCTCATTACCAACTGGGCTATCACCGCTGTATCCGAATGAAATGTAACGCGGTAAAAGCAGAATCCTCCGTTTAGGGTTTGACCAATCTAAAATTAATGACGACGAACATTAACTTGAATGAAGTCTATAAGTGTAAACATTTCCTAAATATATCAACTAAATACGTGCAACGTAATGTTACAAAACCAGTTTGTAATATTCATTCTAGAAAAAGGTAGAAGGACTATTCTGAGCTGTTGTAAATAATGATTGAATTAGTAATTAGCGTAATGTGAAATACGCACACGATTGAAATGTTCTAGTGTATTTGTAACAAAGCGACGTTAAGGGTTTTCACAGTTTAGTAAGTAACCATTCCTTACGAAAAACAATCCGGTTTATGAAGTAAGTTAAGAATTTATTAAATATTATTAGAACATTCGCGACTGAATGGAATCGCAGTCGGTGCCACACTCTTGACGAAATACTTTTATACACACGTACATAATCCTTACTAATATTATAAATGCGAAAGTAACTGTCTGTCTGTCCGTCAATCACGCCTAAACTACTGAACCCGTTTTGTAACTATTTAGGATTATTAAGATACTTAATTACCTTTTTTATAGAAAATGGGTTCGCTCTTGACCACACTCTAGGGACAAGATGTGGTTGAGGAAAGTCATCCAGAAGATACCCCTTCACTCGAACTTGCCAACTCTTCCCAAGAATATTTTATTAGTAACTTTAACTTTATTATGAATTATGAACTTTAAAGAGATTCAGATTAAAATTAGCCTGAAAATACACAGGCAGGAAATTCCATACTTTACATTGAGAGCAAATTGTTCGGCCTTGTACAGTACAGTCTGTTTCTTAAGTATCTACCCAAGTTTCTTATCTCCTGGTGAAATGGTTCAATTTATAATTAAACTGGCCTTTTTAGTAGGGGCAATGAGAGTACCTAAACCCGATTAATTTATTAGTTCTTCATTCACCGTTATTTGTAATTTTCCTTGTATTTTTTTAAAATTAAAATTATTTAGGATACGTCAGCCCCATTAGAATATCAGTCATTCCGCAAAGCGACGATAGTAAGGTTAAAATTCAAAAAAGTTTCCTCACTCTTAGGCCAAGAAAGAGACTCGAGTCTCCTAGGTATGGCCAAGAAAGAGACTCGAGTGTCCTAGGTATGGCCAAGAAAAAGACTCGAGTCTCCTAAGTATGGCCAAGAAAGAGACATGAGTCTTCTAGGTATGGCTAGACATTACCTAGGTATTGATTGTCTCTTTCCCTCAGTATCAAAATGACAAAGACGACTGTTACTTAAATATAGATCAGAGTCTAAGTCGCGTTCTGTAATACGGACCTTAATTTCGTCTTCAGGGTTACAACAACTGGACTGAAGGCTTGTACGGCTACTCCTGGGACATGATGGTGCATACTTGGGATGTTGACTCCGTCGTCGTCAAAATTGTAGATAACGAAAGCAACCAAGAACAATACATTGACCACAACCTTTATAGCCCCAACTACCGTTGGACGAGACATGGGGACATGGTTTACCAGTATGCTTACTGTTTGAAAGATATCCTTCATAAACAAAAAGAGACTCACCAGGATTTGAATATATCTGACAACATCTCAATTTATGTGGATGTGTGGTGCTCAATGAATGGCAGATTCTCTCAACGCCTGTTCGATCCAAAAGCTGATATACTTCAAGCGTCATGGTCGCCATTTTCTAGGATCCCTTTTTTAATGCCCTTGCTAGATGAAGCATTGCATTGGAGATGCCTTTTGCAGGAAATAAGTGAAGAAGTGCATTCATGGAGCAGCAAGGATGATGTTATTTTTCTAGCTGATTTTCCGGGTAAGGAATTAGTTACTTATACTACAGGGTTTTAGGTATCTTTCTTTCAACCTCTCGGGTGGTTAATCAGTCCATGAAACTGAACAACTTTCCCCCAATAATAGGTCAAAATACGAAAAAAACATTTTTGATCTCCCATACAAAATGCGCTGATGAAGTTTGTACGGGAACTCAATTTTTTTTTCATATTTTGACCTATGTTCCTTGGGAAAGTTGTTCAGTTTCATGGACTGGTTAACCACCCGAGAGGTTGAAAGAGAGATACCTCAAGCCCTGTATACAACTAATATTTTTTAATGAGATAAAGTATTGGTGAATGAATGGTAGATGACAAACGTGAACCACATTGCATAATGCTTTAGCCTACCCCGTTAGGGATTATGCGCGTGATGGATTCTGTCATTTACTAGGTACAAGATATACTTATCTCCAGCTGTTTTGCATTTTTTCAAAAAAAATATTTAATGAAGAAAAATACCCCGGACTTAAAAACTAATTAGTAAAACTTTACTAGGCGAGTCTCCCCGTGAAACTGAACAACTTTCCCCGAGGAACCATATGAATGTCTCAAAAAATAATTTTGGCGCTTATGTATAACGCAAATGTATGGAGAAGCGAAAAAATTTTTTCATATTCCGACGTATATTTCTTGGAGAAAGTTAATAAGTTTAGCGGACTACTTCCATTTTGGGGTGGGCTACCAATTCGAAATTCTATGATTGACGCCAAAATACTGATAACTTAACACAAAAATCATTTTTTAAAAAAAGTTTATCTACAGCCGAGAAATTTTACAAACTCTAACACTACCTATATTAATTACTTTTGATTTGAATACACAGCGTACCTATTAGGCTATTTAATTTTCGCCATTATTAGGTATATTTAATTTTCGCCAGGGCCCCCCTAAAAAATAATCCTAAATAGCCAATGGCTAATTCCTAACTAATTTAAAATCACCCAATTTACACAGAGGGTTAAAGTTATAAGTGTTAGCATTCGATCTTTTTAGGGTTCAGTACCCAAAGGCAAAAAACGAGACCCTATTACTATGGCTCCGCTGCCCGTTCGTCTGTCACCAGACTGTATCTCTCATGAACCGTGATAGTTAGTTGAAATTTTCGCAGATGATGTATTTCTATTTGCCCTATAACAACCAATACATAAAAAATATATTTATGGGGGCTCCCATACAAAAAACGTGATTTTTATAGAAAGTCTGTCCGAGGCTGTATCTCATGAACCGTGACACTTAGACAGTTGAAATTTTCACAGATGATTTATTTCTATTGGTCCTATAACAACAAATACTAAAAAGTAGAATAAATTAAATATTTAAGGGGGCTCCCATACAACAAACGTGTTTTTTTTTCAATAGAGATAATGGTTTTTATAGAGTCCGACTCGCACTTGGCCGGTTTTATAGGTAATGGTACGGAAACCTTCGTGCGCAAATCCGACTCGCACTTGCCCGTTTTATTTATACTTACTTACATGATGTTTTACTTTTACAGATTACGGACAAACAAAATTCATACCGTTGGAACTCAGAAACGTTACCTTAATTCTCTTGGAAGGTGAGGTAGCCTATGAAACTGATGAAATGAGTATATACAAAGGATATTCCTACAAAGTTAACGCAGGAGACCATGTCAAAGTGGAATCGGGGTTATTTCATACAGTACGAAATATTGGAAAAAAGCCAGCTTACTACTTGTACACGTATGTCAATGAAACGAAAGCTGATACAGACAGAGTCATCAAAGTGAAACCCAAGTTACCCATTGTTTTAGAACTTCTTGCAAGATTTCAAAACATGATAAAATTTAGTGTTATTGTGACTAAAAGCATGTATCAAATCATTTTCGGGTGTAACGGAGATTGTTAGTATATTAACATATACCTAATAGTGATGTTTCATGATTAAAACAACAGTGTTTTTCAATTTGCCATAATATGAATTTAAAAATAAAATAATGAAAAGCAAATGATCGTGTCTCTTTCTTCAACACCAAGGTAATAGATGAGGTCGACGATGAAACGAGTTAACCCAGAAAATGCCTAATAAGGCACTGGTACTCCTACGCACCGACGGAACACAGCAAGCTGTTTGGCGTCGGACTTCGGTAGGAGGGTGGTCGCGAACCAGACGGCCCTTCACAGAGCCTACCACACCGCATGAGACCACAGATTCACAGGCGCCACCTCAGATTCAGAACAAACTGAGGAGTCGTTGCCTGGGGTGGATTAATAGGAGGCAGGTCTCAATTGTGTTTCCTTAGTCGCCTCTTACGACACCCACGGAAAGAAATGGGGTGGTGCTATTCTCAACCGATCACCACACGGCACAAAATCTGACATAAACAATTTTACATCTAAGGGCTTTCGTGCCCTCAGATTTTAATATTTTGATAGATTTAATAGGTACTTTATGTAGAAACTAAATAATGTCTTATACTTACATTAGTTCCACTAGGTGCATGTAAAATATTACTCGAAAACCATCATCAGCATCAGGTATTACCTGATGTAAAGATGGTGTTCGAAACCGGTTGCAATTAAAATCATTTGATTGTTTTATCAAGAAATATAAAATAGAGCAATGCAGTGTAAAAAGTGTAAAAGTCATTAAAATTGAGTTCCAAGAAGTTGCTAAACTAACTTACCAAATAAATACTTTCATTTTATCAACATTTTATCGGTGTTTAGAAGCAGGGTTGTGATCAGAGAGGACTTTCAAAGGAATTTGCTCACTACTTTTCCTTTCTAGGTGCACTGTGGTGCAGGCAGTGTACAGTGTAACTACCCTACCCGATCTCTACAAACTACAAAAGAGCGGGAAAACTTGTAAGATTTCAAACTTTTACTTCTTCTCTCTCCAACCCACTGTAGTCAATGTCAGGTTATCTCGTTCTCTCGCTGTCATTTAGTTTTTGAACGTGAGACGTGTCAGTTCAATAATTTTTGAACGAAAAAGGTTTTTCATGTTGCAAAATTTACAAGCTGTTTTATAAATTTAATATATTTTTAAAATAAATAAAAAGAACACAACTTATAACTAGAAATACATTGAAATAAAAATATGGAAATTAATTTTGATAACGAAATTGAAACAATCATTTAATGTTTCATAAAAGTGAATTTATATTTTACATAGTGTGTATTTCCTATAAAACACCCATAGCATTTTTGACGGCGGACGGGTAGAGAAGAGGAAGAGAGCGGGGCGGGCAGCGAAACTTGACTGACCGACCGACTGACTGTCATGTCAGATCGAAATGAGGCAAGGCTCGGCGGCGTGGCGTGTAGCGGGTTCATTCATTTTTTCATGTTCGTCTTGTAGTTGCGACGAGTAAAATAAGTTCGGGCTCAAACCGTCACCGCGATAAATAGGCAACGTGAAGTCATTCCGCGCCCATTGCTTGAGCCGAGCGCTCGCTGACGATACGCCTCACCGCCCTCCAAGTATTGACATTTCCATCTGTGATATAACGATACCGCGGTTTCTCGTTGATTTTTAGGTTAATTTCCCCGCCGGTGGTGAGCTCGGTGCCTGTTTCGCGCCCCATCGTGTGTGCTACAGAACATTTAGTGCACTTACAGACTTTACCATGGAGGCGACTACCGTGACTTATAACCTGGATGTTACTCCGAATTACTCGTATATCTTCGAGTTTGAGAACGATTTTATCCACCACAACTATAGGAAATGGATGACAGAAAATTGGACTGTAGCATTTTATTATGTGGGAGTGTATATGGCGTTTATTGTGGGGGGCCAGTACTATATGCAGAACAGACCCAGGTAAGCACATTTTTCTTTTTATTATTCAACTTATGGCCCCTTAAGTAGCCCCCATAAGTAAGGCACTCAAAACAAGGAGTGTAACCTAAAAATATTCTGATAAGGTTCCTGTGTAATGAAAACATTATTCAGAAAAAAAAGATTATAAAGTGACTCAAACATGTTTAATCTAAATGGGCAATGTAAATTGTTTATATAACTAAACTCGGACTCTGTGACTTCATTGAGTATCGTGTGATCTGACTAACATTCTATGGCATATAATACAATTTAACGGAAGCATCTACTTAAAGGTTTTACAATACCAAAATAATTGTTTCTTTTTATCACCAAGTTCTTTCTATCCATTCATGCCTGTAATCCCTGTTGGGGTAGGCAGAGCATCACATTAGTCTAAAACCACTTGACACTGCATTTTGAAATTCATTTCGGAGGGTGGTTGCTGGGTCATGTTATTAAATGAAACATGAGTTACTCAACGATAAATACATAATAAATTCAAAATTTCTTTATTGTATTGTGAGTTTGTGTAATATCTATTATAATTATTTAAAAAAATTAAAACTATTTTCAATTAATTGAATATCTTATCCGGCTAGCAAAATTGGTAATTAAGTGCTACCAATAGTCTATGCCTGTACTCCTTGGCTTGAGTTTTAAACTGTTATGAACCTAATTGAATATTAAAAAATACATCATACATTCAAACAACAACCTAGGCAGTAAAATATAAAATAACTGTTTTATCTAAGATTTCTCTTGTGCAGTTAGGTAACTGGTTTTCACATTTATAACTACCTAGCCGCCTATTTTGTTAACTGTCTAGTAAAATATTTGATACTTCTATAACTTTAACTTATAATTATGTGTAATTCAATTATCAGTAAATGGTACCTATTATTTAGGGTCCAGAGAGAGTGTATTATTGCACTGTATGTTTATTTTACCAACCATATTAATTTAAAATTTTAACTAAGTGTCTCGTATTCAATATTTTCAATTTAAAATAATAATTGCTGAAAATTTTTCTTGCCATTTTAAAATATTTGCAATGAAAAAGGGGGTTTTTAATGAATAGTTGTCATTTCCAATTTACATTTCAACTTTTTCAAAATTTGAACCGCATGAATTTTGAAAAAGACTAACCAACACAAAATAGTACACAATACAGGGGCGGTCTCAGTGGGCGACGTCCAAAAGAAAAATTTTGATGCTCCGTGCCAGGGGGCTTGCAGATCACCCCCATGTATGTTCTGCAACTTTTTGTAGTAAGGAGTTATTACACATTTAATTAATTTTTCGAAATTTTTCACCCAGCAACGATTTTATTTTTTTTCTCTTATGTTTATTTTTTTATGGTAGATAATGAGGAAAATATCAGCTACCATTTAAAAACAATTTGATGTCCATCATCATTATCAAACATGGTTTAAGTTATTACACATTTAATGAATTTTTCGAAATTTTTCACCCAGCATCAATTTTTTTTTTTTTCTCTTTACGTTTATGATTATTTTAAAAAAATTTGAGGTCTCATCATTATGGAAGAACATGATTTAAATTTAATTTAAAAGTTAAAATTGGCACTTCAGCTAAATCTTTTCTTTTCAAGTTGGTAAAAAAATAATTGAGATGGACCTGCAGGTTTCAAACAGCTTTTAATTAAAAACTTCGGAAGATATTCAGCTTTACGAAACATACGAAAAATAGCACTTAATAGGGCTTTTTTACGAGTAATTCGCATTTAACGTTAAGCAGGGACCATCAAAGTAGTAATTACATAGAACTTATTGTTTCTGAAAATACCACAGACATGCCCAACAAGTTGTTAAAACGCTTGTAAATGAACCTTAGACAATTTATAGCGATTACTCAATCTTCACGCTATATCCCTTGTGGAGTTAGGAACGATCGATGACTGAAAGAAAAATAAAGAGTTGTCCCCCCACCCCTCAAGGGATACAGCGTGAAGATTGAGTAATCGTTATAACTTGTCTGAGGTTCATTTACAAGCATGTTAACAACTTTTTGGGCATGCTCAGAAACAATACGTTCTATGTAATTACTGCTAGGAAACCGCCTTTGATGGTCCCTGCTTAACGTTAAACGCGAATTACTCGTAAAAAAGCCCCATTAAGTGCTATTTTTTTTGTATGTTTTGTAAAGCTGAATATCTTCCGAAGTTTTTAATTAAAAGCTGTTTGAAACCTGCAGGTCCATCTCAATTATTTTTTTACCAACTTGAAGTTTATAAAAGATTTAGCTGAAGTTCCAATTTTAACTTTTAAGTATTTAAATCATGTTCTTCCATAATGATGAGAGACCTCCAATTTTTTTAAAATAATCATAAACGTAAAGAGAAAAAAAATAAAAATTGATGCTGGGTGAAAAATTTCGAAAAATTCATTAAATGTGTAATAACTTCTAAACTACAAAAAATCGCGGAATCTGCATGGGGGTGATCTGCATGGGCATCCAAATTTTTCTTTTGGACGTCGCCCACTTGGCCACCCTGTATATTAAGAAATATATTTTATTAAAGTTAATTTTACCACCTAATGCATTCTAATACTGCTATTCTAAATAAATAAATAAATAAATTCATTTATTTGCAAGTATACACTAAGTATAATTGATTTAAGTAATACTAAATAAAATGATTGATTAAACTCTGATTAATTCAAATCTTATTGGAAGTGTATGAGAAAATGAGAGAGGATGAAATGCTTTTTTCATTGCCATGTTATATTTTTGTGTAATTGTCTGTGGAATCTAGTTCTATCAAATTAATATAACCTGCTGTTGAAGCTAATATGTGGACTCCGATCCGACATTAATTCCCAAATCATTTAGGAAAAATATATTTAAAAAATCTAGTAATGCAGATTCTTCAGCTATAGGTACGGACGGCCGCAACTCAGGTTACCACATGCGTGCACTCTGTGCTGTTGTGATAAGAGCGGTTTTGCAATAAAAATAGAATAACCTGATATGCTGGCCTCTGTACATTATCAAAAATATTGTTACTCACAATCTTAACTTTACAAATTCATTACCTAAAAATATTTATTTTCATCCTCAACTATAATTTTTCGTCAAGAAATTTTACATACATCATATAAGGTAATGTTGAATTTGGGTTCTTTGCTTGTTCTTTGTATAAAATACAAAATGATCATAGGAAATACAAAAAACAAATATTTTTTTTAAATGAGTAAATTTTCTACTTAGTTTCCTAATAATTATTGTTTTTTATTGACATATATTTACGCAAGCTGCCATGAGTTGCGAGCCTAAGGATTAATTAAAATTACTAATTATCCTGCTGATAGTTTTTGTGACTCCATGATAAATTAACAGTATGTAGGTATTAGCTTGCCATTTATCGTATTTACAGAGGCCAGCATATCAGGTCACTCCATTTTTATTGTAAAACAAAACCGCTCCTATCGCAAAAGGACAGAGTGCACGCATGTGGTAAGCTAACGTGCGGCCCTCCTAACATTAGATTACCACATGCTCTTTTACTTGTGTGTAGATATTATCTTACTGCCACGGCTAAATATGCTGGGCCTAACGTGTAAAATCACTCGGCCTAACTCATTTTTTACCTGTTTCTTTATCAGAACAGAGATTAAGATAAACTTTGACTCTGTTATTTGAAAAGTTAAAAACTTAGGTACTTAAAGTTATTATAAAAACATTAATTATTAGTTATCTAATGATATGTCTCTTTGGTGAGACCAAAACACCAAATCAATTGTAGAACCAAAACAGAGATAATTCTAATAATTGCATAAACAATAATTAAGCCTAAAAAATATATTTTTCACCGTGCGATATGATATGATATAAGATGTACGAAAACAGGCTAATTAAAATTTTACAATTAAGTACCTACCTGCCTGTGTAGTAGAAAACTAAATCTAGAGGACTAATATCCAAGGCGTGAGCTTATGTATTAAACTGAGATCCCAGGGCCGCAGACCTTACTTATTTTCTCAGTAACCAAAAGTGTGGGAAAGAGTAGGTATTCATATTAACATATGAATACCTGCTAGCTAGGGCCGGCGGCCAATTTTCAGCTACCAGGTTCTGAAGGTACTTCAAAAAATTACTCACTTGTCTTGAATTCTGGGTGCTGGTGTCTTATAGAATATAATTAATTAAATATAAAAATTAATGGTCAACACCGCCAGACACTCCGTCGGCTGTAATTTCTGCCAGACGCTTTACAGGGGCCTGATTTTTGAAATATGGGCCCAGCTCGCAAGTAAATTATGCGATTGTACCTACCTACAATCTGAGCCGTGATTTTTTATATGATGTTCAGGGAACTATAACAATACCTTTTATAGCACCCAGACTTCAAGACAAGAAGTCATTTTAGGAAGTACCTTCAAAACCTGGTAGCTGAAAATTGGCCGTCGGCCCAGGCTTACAGATATTCATATGTTATTAATAGTACATATTACCACTACTCTTTCCCACATTTTTGGTTACTGAGAAAATAAGTAAGGTCTGGCGGCCCTGGGATCCTGGTCTACATATTTTATGTATATTATACAGAGGAAAAATTTGTATATTTAATTTTATGTATGTAACAAATAAACTACTGGATCGATTTCAAAAATTCTTTCGCTATTATCCCTGAGTAACATAGGCTACAGAACTTTCCCTATTTTTCACAGGAACGAAGTCCTAGTAAAAGCTAGTGTAAAAGGTTTTACTATTAAACAATTTGTGACTGTTGGTCAGATGGAGGCCGATTTTCAGTAACGTGTATAAAACCGCATTACATTGTGAATGATGTAGAGGTTTTATTTCCATAACTACATAATTAAACCAACTCATTGACATGTATATTTATCACAAGCATAATGTTTAAACAGTACTTAAATTTAAAAAAATATATATTAAATCAAAATTTTTTTGTAGGTATTTTATTTTTAAAGATAACCCTGACTGACACAAGTACTTTATTACTTTTTGGGATTGTCTCATTTTTGTAAATTTGTATATAATAAAAAAATAATATGTAAGTGTTATTATATTTTATTATATTTGACGGCCTGTTTGGTCGAATGGTACTGGCGCTGCCTCTTGATCGACGGGTCCTGTGTTCGATTCCCAGTCGGGGCAAACGTTTGTGTAAAAAGCAGATGTTTGTTCTCGGGTCATGGGTGTTTGTATCTTGTCATTATGTATGTTCCGAGGGTACCACGACACAAGGGAAAACCTTAGTGTGGGCCTTTGAGTGTGTAGTGTTTATTTATTTATTAATATTAACACCTATAGGTGTGCATAAACTTTGTATCTGACCATACATTATTTTAACCTATAGTTACCATTATCAATATTTTATCTTTATTACTTTACCCTTATCACAGGTCAGGTCACGTGAGGTCACTCGTGGAGATCTTTTCTGGCTGTGGTTATCACCATGCTAACCACCTAGGGGTCGTCCATTAATCACGTGAGTCTCCAAAGGGGGGGTTTGTAAAAAATCACGAAATATCACAAGAGGGGTAGTGAGATATCACGTTTATTTAATTTTTCGTTGAATGCGCGATTTTTACTGTCTGCCTAGACTTATCACAGTGTTTAATATTGATAGTCTTACTTATAACTCTAATAATTTTATTAGTTTGACATTTAATAATTTTCCACGTTAAAAACGTATGAGTCACCGACTTCAATCCCAACAACAGTTTGCACAAAGTAGATATCTAGTTTTTTGCGGACTACAATGCCTATTAGCAAATAACTACAAACAGAAATGTCATTCATTTATTTAGATGATGTTCTAGTTTGTAGTATATTTTGTCTTTGTAGATTTTTTTTAAAAGCGCTGAATCATTTTCGATAAAATTTATATGGGACCTCTTCAGGAGTATACTAAAAGTAGATATCTAGATATCTAGTAAAGTAGATATCTAGTTTTTTGCGGACTACAATGCCTATTAGCAAATAACTACAAACAGAAATGTCATTCATTTATTTAGATGATGTTCTAGTTTGTAGTATATTTTGTCGTTGATTTTTTTTAAAAGCGCTGAATCATTTTCGATAAAATTTTTATGGGGCCTCTTCAGGAGTATACTCTTTCGAACAAATAAAGAATTTTGAAAATCGGACAACAGTTGCCGGAGTAATCGCGTAACAAATATACAAAAAAAATACAGTCGAATTTAGAACCTCCTCCTTTTTTGAAGTCGGTTGAAAATAAACATTTTGTGTCACCCCCGACATTTTTCTTTTGAAAAGCCACTGAAAATTTACCTATTTACATTACAGCTTTCTATACCACTTGTGCGATCAGCTGATTTGCCTTTGTATGGTACTAAAAGTCGATTTTTTTTTAGAATTTCATATGCGTTTCTTGGTGAAAGTTGGTCAATTTCAAGGGGAGAATAATTCCCTAAGGTTTCACACTAGCGAACTAAAAAGTTACAATAAAATATTTTGTCAGGTAAACTGGAATACGTGACAACATTTCAGTAACAACTGGGTCAAATACCCTCTTACACCATCCGATAAGTGTCCGCAGCCCATTAGCGAACCCAATTTAAAAACGCGCGATCGCCAATTTTCATAACAGCTTGAAGTTGGCCGATTGTTTGAAACAGCGTGGGTGTGCTCTACCCTCTTCCCTGCCCCCCTCTGTGGGATGAGGGGGAGGCGCTTTATGAATGAACCTCCGCATCTGATCTGCAGAATTACATAACTCGTCTGCTTCTGAATCAGTTGGTCAGGCGGGTAATGTGCGACGCGACGAGTTATGTAGGTTGTATTTGTAGTGTTCGACGCTCTGTCTGGTGAGGGAAAATAGGTTACCTGTACAATAAGGCTCATTAATGTTTTTCTATATAATTCGATTAGTTTAGGTTCCCCTGTTAGCAGGGTCTCGGAGGTGACATCGCAGTCGCTCCATTGTAATTACCTGCATGTCAATCACGCTAATAAAAAATGTGAGCTGAATCGCGGCTGCTTAACTACTTTGACATTAATAGAAAGTAGATGAAAAATATTTTAAGTGCATATTCATTCAAGGGTTTCCCTCGATTTCCCTGGGATCCTATTATCAGATCTTGACTTGGTGACAATGGGACCACCTCAGGAGTATACTCTTTCGAACAAAAAAAGAATTTGGAAAATCGATCCACAAATGGCGGAGAAATCGGTGAAAATACGTTACTGGAAGAGATCCCTCCAGGGATAAGTCCGCCTTTGCTATTAAATTACCTATAAAATGTTTTGTATAACACTGTTTTTGAGCAATAAAGAATTTACATACATACATACACACAGTCGAACTAGAACCTCCTCCTTTTTTTAAGTGTGATACCATTTTTGTCAAAAATGTGGATTGAAATTGAAACACAGTTGAAGTGGAGGTGATTCACATCTTTTTGACAAAAATGGTAGATCGCGGTAACATTTATGTCAAAGTTGCGTTTCAATCCACATTTTTCAGAGTGATTGGCCTGTAGATCAGTCAAATCCCAGGTCAAACGTACCATCGTCACAAACTGGTTAAGGATGACTAGACCACCATAATCCAGAATTTATTACTAGCCATTACAATCTGCGTGTAATGTTTGAGCAAACAATAGTACGTTTTTTATTTAATTTTTTTATCATATACGTCCCCACCGAGGAGCACGGGCCTCCCTTTGAAACAATAAGAAGATTTCTGCCATAGTACACACGGCAGCATATCAGGATAAACATGTTGATCTTGACGTCGCTCTTATAGCGCTCGCAACAGCGGCGGCTTCCGTAGTGCAAATGGGTAACCTGACTTGCTGCTGTCTGTACATACTGTAAAGAAATCGGATAAAAAATAGTTATTGTCGAAACGATTCGGTTGAGTTGAACTGAGGCGGTCCGTGGTCACGAACAAATAATGTTCCCATGAAAATGTCAATTAAAGCATGTACGGCTTTGTTGCATCTGATTACTCTCTTCTTAGATGTTGATGTAGTACTGGGCTGGGCAGAGCAGTTTTATTGTCTTTTTATTAGCTCGTTCCAACTATACGGGCATCAAGTACTTCTAATTGTTATATCAAAATTAGTTTAAATTCTTCTATCTATCCACTCACCCCTATAGTCCCTTTCGGGGTAAGCAGAACGTCATGCGGTTCTGGAACCACATTTGACATTCATTATGAAGAATATTTTGGAATATGAGTTGAGTATAGTGGTGATAGGTTGTCAACCTTTCGCTCACCATACTGGCTTCTACAGTATGCCTGGAAAGAGTTAGCAGCTGGCACATTCTTACTTTTTCCTTCACTCCAAGTTCAGTGTGGAAGTTTAAATTCTTTTTAGCAGTCGATCTCGTTTCCCATTGGGAGTGCGCTTGACCATGCCGTCTAGGATTTAGTGGATCAAATAATTAGTTTACAAGTCTATTAAACAATTAATGTTTGTTTACGATTTCCTGTGGTAATGAATTCACATAGTAAATTCATTACCTTATTAAATAAATAAATATTCTCAGACAATTCACACATATTAGCTATCTAATCTAACCCCAAATTTAACAAGGCTTGTACAATTGTACATACTATGAATGCTAGTTAACCGATATAATACTTATACATATATGTACTTTTTTATAAATACATAAATGATTCATAAGCACTCTTCTAGACTCCTCACAAATACTTGAAAATATGATTTTCAAATGTTGTGTTGGTCAGGAAACGAATCTGCAACCTTCAGATCATTATCGACTGAACCATCAGTCCAGTAATTGAAATTAATTTACTAAGAATTAAAACAAAACTGTGTGCAATTGTGCAGGTGCACTTTGTCTTGTATTCCAAGAACTCTAAAAGTTTTGTGGGGCTTTATTTTTAAGAAACAGTGTAAATCTTAAGTTTAATATTTTAAATAAATAAATAAATAAATAATAAATAATGACAAAAGTTGTCTAGCAATGTCTGTTAGAATTAATAATAAGTTGCCAAACGAAATTGTTAAATTTTAAGTTATTTAAGACGAAACTATATCAGTGGCTAAATACAGAAAATTATTATCATTTAAATGTCTTCTTCAAACACACATCTAAATAACATAATACGAGTATTGACATCTTATTTAAATTGACATATTTTTATTTCACTGACATTGCATCCTTTTATTATTATTTTCTATTACTAATTTATAATGATTACTATTGAAATTATTTTGACATGTCCATGTAATTTAAAATCCATTCGTCTTATCTTTAACTATACCTAATCTACATTTTTGCATGCTGGTTACAAGACCAACAAAACATGATTGTGCATAGATATTTAAGTTCACCATCTGTATTATACAATGTTTTACGCAAATAAATAATATTGATTGATTGATTGATTGAAGAAACTACTATTTTAAATGTTTCAACGATTGATTTTTATACAATTTTAAATTTCCACACACACCCGGCCAGAAGTGTCCCAGCTACCTCAAAATCCGGTTTATCAGCTGTTATATAACGTGTAAATGCGCAGAGAAAAGACCAATGGGCTAATTGAACAAGTTATGGGTAAATCGACGATGTATGTGTCAGACGTTATGTCAGATTACCACGCGGAATTGCGTTCCTGTAATGTTTGTCTCTGCTGCATCATAACCGGTCTGCTCACCCTACTGCTCTAGTGGACTGCAGTATTTTCTTCCTATAATAAACTACCAAGTTATTGCCTTTATAACTTTGAAACATCAAGTTTAAGATTCATTACAAATGTGTGAAGATTTTAACAGACTTCAAAAAAAGAAGGTTTTCGATTCGACTGTATGCTTTGCTTGCTTGTTTGTTACGCAAAAAATCCACCAATATTCGGCCGATTTTCAAAATTCTTTCTTGTTCGAAAAAGTATACTCTTGAGGTGGTCTCATAAAAATGTTATCGAAATTGATTCAGCGCTTTTTAAAAGAATCAACAAAAACAAAATATCGTCTTGTTAGATGTCGTTTTCAGTAGTTATAGTTGGAATTGAACTCGGTTGATTCATACATTTTTAACGTGGACACTTATTTATATTAATTAATTAGTCAATGAATTTGTGGTAACTCAAAATGTGTTTTTCGTAATCCTTTCAAAATAACTGTTCCTCGTAATAAGTACGATATCGTTGCATTCTCTTTTTACAGTCGTCTGGGAAGGTGCGATGTCTGTACGTTTTACTTTCGCTTTAATGCTCTTGTGCCAGTTTGTGATCTAGACCTGACCATACCTTATGCGATCGAACGTAATTATATAATAATACTTATGTGCAGTATTCTTCCGAGTTTATTTGTATGGCGTGTTGTTTGTTCTTTACTACAGAATTTTAAACTTTTAGGTTTGAAACTAACGTCGGTCTGGTAAAGATCGCGAGAAGCCGCCGGATGTGGTTGGCGCAGGTCCGACCGATGAGATCTTTAGGGGAGTCCTATATACAGCAGTGGGCGTCTTGTGGCTGACATGATTAGATTTTAAATACGCTTTTGCGCTTGTTAAAGGGTACATCAAGTCCTCCGCTGCTGATCCATGCTATTTCGTCAGTGGGCATTCGAAGACTATGTGATGCACAGTTTGCTCATAAAATTGGTTTCGATATTGGCACGACGGCGGCTATTCGCTTCAGCCCTACTTGACTAAAAAGGATGCGCAGTTTCCCACACTTGTTCTTATTCGGTTGAGGATATATAGCTTGCTGTGTTCCGTCGGTGCGTGGGAGTACCGGTGCCTTATAGGCGTTTTCTGGGTTAACTCGCTCCATCGTCGACCTCATCTATGACCTTGGTCAAGATTGAGGTCAAGAGTTAACCAATCTTATAATAAAAAAAATAAAAATAAAAAATACTAGACCAGACGCTGTTCCTTGAAGCTTTAACGACGTAGTTTTGTATTAAGCTCAAATAGAACATCGAGAGGGTATTTTTGTTGCATTTCGGCTAGCCAGTCCGCGTGGAGATATTTTTTATAACGAATAGGTTCGCTCTTGAATGGTTCGGTTTTTTAGTATTCACATCCAAGAAATTTACCAAAACGCGCGTTAAGTTATCGGTATGTAAAATAGCCTATAATTAGTCCAGTGTCTGACCCATCTATCCACGATCTCTCCTACAATGCTGATTTGCCAATAAGTCTTTGCCCCTGGATGTGGTCAAGAACAAATCTACGCTCCCCTGTTAGGAAATATACCCCTGGCCTGGATCTGGCTACCCCAATAGGAAATATTAAGCGTGAATGCACTTTGTTGTTAGAATAGACAACTAGTAAAGAAACTGTCAATTCCTGTCTATTGTAGGGTAAACGTACCCTTTGTTGCTACGCGACACTGAAACCCTCGCGATCGGATTACCTGCCCCTCCCACAAGGGCACGCGGACGAAGACCTCACCTTGCATTACTAGAAACCAGATTAGTGAGGTTTACTGACATTGCATAACACTTGTTTAGCCAAAGCATTTTGTTCGTTGACAACACTGATTCTGAAATATGTATTTTAAAATTTGGGGTAAAAGAGATCCAATGAAAGATTTCTCGATTCGCAGTGCCTTATTACTATGTCTTGTATATTACGTATACTCAGAGTGCGTATGATGTAAATATTTTACTATTTACTATGCATGAATTGTTTATAGCCGCGATAATCGCGATTATTATGTATACAATCGTGATTATTATTCTTTGTTTCCGTCGGAATTCGGAAAAGCATGTAGCTTATTTTACTCGCTCTGTAAAAGATGCCCGGGACTTCGTTCCCGTGGGAATTTCGTAAAATTATTCCTTATTCCTTTTGTTATAAAAGGAATCTTTGGGAAAAATTTCAGCTTTCTATGTTCAAGCGTTTGGGCTGGGCATTAATAAGTTAGTGAGGCAAGACTTGCAAAAATTGTATGTTAATAAAACAAAAATTGTTATGCCTGAGCGCTATATTGGAGATTTGGAGGTATCCGTAGCGAATCTTTAAGTTTGCTCCTTGTTCATGACCATGCTTTTAAGATTGAACATTAACGGAGGGTGGGTCTCCTTCTTGTAACGTATTTTCGTCTTATCTTTCGAATATTCAGCAAACTTATAATTTGTTATTATAAAACTTTGTCTGTTTATAATTAACCGTCAATGTATTTCTAAAAGAACATTAAATAGTACGAGGGAAATAACTTTTTGAATGTTACAATGATTTCATGTGATTTTATATAAAGATTAATGATCACTGCAGCTGAATCTATCATTGTCTTAGAACTGTGTGTCATTCATTAAAACTTAGTTTGGTCCTTTTTAAAATACAATAGGAGTGTATCTTCTCAAAATACATTAATTTTAAGAGGATCGTCTCAGTTTTTTTTCCATACAAACGGAGTTTATTTATTTATTTTATTTATTATAAGATGGGTTAACTCTTGACCTCAATCTTGACCAAAGATGAAAAGATGAAGATGAGGTCAAAGAAAAAAAAAATAGATGAGGTCGACGATGGAGCGAGTTAACCCAGAAATTTCCTATACAGGCACTGGTACTCCCACGCACCGACGGAACACAGCAAGCTGTTTGGCGTCGGACTTCGGTAGGAGGGTGGTCGCGAACCAGACGGCCCTTTACAGAGCCTACCACACCGCATGAGACCATAGGATGACACCTCAGATTCAGAAAAAAATGAAGTGTCGTTGCCTGGGATGGATTACTACGAGTAGGGGGCAGGTCTCATTTGTTTCCTTAGTCGCCTCTTACGACACCCACGGAAAGAGAAGGGGTGGTGTTATTCTCAACCGATCACCACACGGCCAACGGATTCCACCACCTAAATGTTAACGGATCTCTGTGAAAAAATCTCTATAGCGGAAATTAAGGATATGAGTCAGCTGATTTAGCTGAACAACTTTCTCCAAAGAACATAAATCGAAATGTGAAGAAAATGTTTGGCTTTTCCATACAACTTGAGCAAACAGCTGATTGCCTGAGTATGGGAAGTTAAAAACTTGTGCACAAACGAAGGGTCTATAATATGTGTTCTGAAAAAAAAACAACGGGTTGCACTTCAGGAGTGCCGGCAGAAGTGAAAACTTGAACATATATCACTTCCTTGCGCTCTAAGAAGTTTTTACTTCACCCTCCGTCTTACGAATTTTCAATCAGGGTCACGTGACCCTGACGCGAGTTTAAAATGTTTACCCATACAAAAAGTGCACAACGCCGCTAAAGAAGTTTTCACTTCAAAAAGGATTTTTTCTGATAAACAAGTAATTATTCTAAAGAAAAGTCGAACTAGGGTGCACCTAAAACCAGCGCCATGACTTAGTCTCGAGTCGTGGTTTCAGCCGAGTGCTACTTCTTTGGACTGCACGTCACAACACTGAAGACTCTTCATATAATTTACTAAATATAAATATTACTTTCCCCTTCGTGTTTCGAAGTGATACATACCCCTCGTGCGGGATGTATATAGGCTTGTAAAAAAATTATTTCTTTATTTTTGAATACTATTATGTTTTTTTTTTGTGTCTTTCTACTGTACTTTCCTCAAGGAATTGTGTTGTGATGTCCTGTGCAATAAAGAATCATCTATTCTATTCTATTGTAAAGTATATGTCCTTACAATACCATCTCTGCAATTCTGCATGTTATTAATAACACCTAATTTAACTTAGAGAGAGGCAGTGGCAATACCGGCTTGCTGTGACAATGATAACTGATAAGGATAAAGTCGATAAGAGATATTTACTGATAACAACAACACGTGAGTTGGTATCAGACGCATGTGAGATGAAAATTTGTGTTCTCGCCATTATGTAGTTTACTGTGATTTCAAAACGCCCGCGCTATTCCTTGTTTTAAGTTACCCTTAAGTACGTTTATACTTATGATTAATCAGAAGATCTTACAATTACAATGTTTACTTGCTGAGGCTGGGCTTTTTCACCGTCACACACAGTACACGACGGCACTACACATGATGCACTCATGCTTGCCTGTTCTTATTTTGTACTAGCTTTAGCGCGGGACTTCGTTCCCTTGGCAATTTGGGAAATTTATGGAGCCTATGTTACTCAGGGATAATGTAGCATTCTAGTAGTGAAAGAATTTTTGAAATCGGTCCAGTAGTTTTTCAGTTTATTCGTAACATACAAAAATACCAATATCTTTCCTCTTTATAATATTAGTGTAGACAAGTACGTAGTACGAATTTTCATTTTATTTTCATAGAGATCTCTTTTCTACTAATCAAATCCTTTTATTTGATACCCATATTGAGGAAGTAGTGATAAAATATGTAATTCGCCAGTTTGTAGCGGCGGCCATCTTGAATTTACAATGATAGTGAATGTATTTAATTGTATTGTTATCAAAACCAAAGGTGTGTACCAAATTTCAGATCATCCGTCAACAGGAAGGGGGTTAAAATTCAATTACTAGATTTGACCTAAACAAACAAATAAATAAATAAACAAACAGGTCAAGCTAACTAAAACCGTTTAACAACCTCCGATTACTTGCTCCTTACTTTACTAATCATAATAACACAATAGACAAATCCCACATTAAATAATACGCTTTGCAGGGCAATGTAACTTATGTAACTGTAATAAAAAAAATACATAGAAATGCTATGATATAGTAATATTTCTAGTTATTACTTAAACAAACATTGAAAAAATGCAAACAGTTTTACTTCCTGCCTATAAAGTCTTATACAATAATGTTTAAAATAATATTCTTGATAAAAATTGTTATAATATTTATAATTAAAACATTTGTAGGTACAATATCTCAGAACAAGTTAAATCAAACCTAACATATAATTATTATTTTCGCTTCGCGGTAATAAGGCGGACACATGTTGAATTATTCCCAAGTTCGATGTTGTTTGTTTAATTTTTTTTATCAAATTCTCATTTCAAAGATAACTTCATCATCATGGCTACAGCTCATGTTAGAGTATTGCACCTCCCCAAACTTTGGACCAATTGCACCTTGGAAGACTTATTCGTCGCCAGACCAAACTCAGTCAAGGTTGCCGTGCACTAGTCCAAAGATCACTACAGTGTGTGACAGTCCACCTGCTCGAAAATGCCCTTTTTTAGAAATAGAAGTACTGGTTGGTGAGAATAGGTCAATTGTAGCTGCCCGATAAGGAAATAAAGTAGGCTCTCGCACTCACACCGAAGCTTCATCATAATTGCTTCATCTTCTTTCTCCCGTTTCATATTCGCAAAAGGTATGCTTGTGCATGATCCAGCTAGGCACCGTGATAGACAATAAAAAAATACTTAAGTATTGCAAACTTAATAATGGTAAAAAAATACAAATCAAACTTATAGCTAAAATTGTGCAAGGGCGGCGTTATCGCCAACAACGATCTCTTCCAGGTTTCCCGTGATATAATTTTGTCAAATGTATCTCGTTCTATCTTCTCGATGTATCGAATGTCGTCGTCAGTTCTGTGACGTAGCTCAGATCAGAGAAAGTAACTGGGAATATAGCTTATGGAGTCCAGGAAAAGTCATAGAATCACGGGGTTTGTTTGAGAGGAACCTAACTCGCGCGGCTAAAGCCACGAGAGAGAGTGTCAGATACATAAATTGCTGGCGCGTATGGATCAGCTCGATTACGTAATTAAAATAATTTTAATAAAAGGCTTGCAGTACTGACGCTATGCAAACGATGCAGATAGCGAAAACGAGATACATACGAAAAAATTATCTCACGCATCCATGTGTTTGCATAATTACAGTGGAGGGTTTATCACTTCACCTCCGTCGCCCTGCTAACAGGGGAATCTGACCGGGTGGATTATGGTGGCACGTATGCTATTTGCCAATTGTTTTTCTGTCTTGTGGTAAGAACTTTGACACGGAAGTTACAGCTTCTAATGATCAGGGAAATTACATAATCTGGTAGTTCCACAGTTTAAGAACATTAGGCTAATAATAGGGTGTCACACTTCTGACGAAGAACACGTATAAATACTGGTTTCTACGTGTCATCAGATGTGACCTCGTTACGCCTCATGAAATACCATGGATTATATGTATTAAGCGGTGATATTTAACTGCCATAGTAATTAAATATGCCAAGACTCGTTTTAACGGATCTAAAAAAGTATTTTTCCTCTATTTTTTTAATAACTCTCTGTTATTGTGAAACCAGTTTATGTTAATTTTCTATCAGACTTTGCTATATTAATATTTTTTATTACGAGAAGGGTTAACTCTTGATCTCAATCTTGACCAAGGTTAGATGAGGTCGACAATGGAGCGAGTTAACCCAGGAAACACCTGTGCATTGGTTGAAAAAAGTTTACACTTTTTCTGCTGATGGCAATTTTAATCAATCGCCTTTATAAGAAATCAAAATCAGAGATCAGAATCTCTCATGTACGGAGCCCTCAGGGAATGGAGCCCTTGGAGCAAAACCCCTATCGCCGCGGGCCACATAATCCTCGTGCGTGTGCAGTACTATTTTTCCTTTATGCTAGAGCTTACACACAGCCACGACTCGAGAAATCATGGGCTTATTCTTACTCCTTTACTAATATTATAAACACGCAAGTTTGTGAGGATGTATGTATCTATGGATGAATGTTTGTTACTCCTTCACGCCCAAACGGCTGGACCAATTTTGTTAAAATTTGGTATGAAGGTAGCTGATACCCTGGACTAACACATAGGCTACATAATTATCCCAAATTCCCACGGGAACGAAGTCCCGGACGGAAAACTAGTTAGACATAAAAGCAAGAAGTTCAGAAGGCAAACCTACATCAAATCGAATAAAAATCTATTACATTCATGATCGCCAGTAATAAACATCAACGTTTCTAGAACTCATAGACGCACACTTGACTGTTTAAAATGACTTCCTAGTATTTCTAGTCCAAGTGCACGGCAAATAATTGCTTGGACCATTTTCCTAACTATGAGATTTTCCTCCTATACCTACTACCTACTAGTTTTTTGTTTACTGAGGTCGACCTGTGTATTAAATAATAACTTTGTACATGGAGTGTTATGTTTTAGCTTCCTTATAATAGGTTCCGTCTTTATAAGCAATCTTTAAATGTATATTACGCGACCAAAAGAAATATCTTGTGTCAGTGCTTTAAACCATCTATACACTCACGCTTATAATCACTATCAGGGTAGGCGAGAACGTAAAATGATTCTACAACCAATTAACGCCACATCTGACAGATAGATAGATAAAAACTTTATTCACTGCTGTTGTAATAACAACACTTTTTTTTTAAAATAATCTTGATAACTATAAGTAAAAATACAATTAAAAATGTAGTAAAATTCTTGTCATACATTTTTGACATACTTTCTTGTCAGCCTTTCGCCCCTTACCTACTATAGCGTCGACAGTTTGCCTAGGAAGCGTTGGCAGGAGGCTCATTCTAGGTCTTTTTTCACTCCTAGTCCAGCTTGGAAGGCACTAGCGTGGTGTTTATGGCCTTAACCCCTTCTCTGATTCGAAAGGAAGTTAGCTATTTTTTTTCCCGAGATCTTGCTTATATCGTCGACCTCACTAGGAATAGACCCAATAGTCATAAACTAAAAAATATAAATTAAGTACTCGATGAATCACGGTTTTAACATTTGTTGTGATTTTATATAAAAGATAACATGCAGTAAGCGTAAATGTTACAGATACGTAGTTTAGATTTTATCAAACAAGAAGTTTAGTAGATCCGAAATTAATCACAGTGTTTTAGATAAGTTACAAGAAAAAAAAACAAATCGCTGCACTTAAAATTATGTGTAGTCATCTTTATTTATCTGGTTATTGTGTCTGACTGTGAAAGATCTTACTTATACTTACTATAGTACTTATATCATCATACTATATGTATTACACAGAACAGAGAAAAGAGGTATATTATATAAAACAAAGCCGCGCCTGTCTGTCTGTCTGTCTGAACGCGATAAACTCAAAAACTACTGAACGGTTATTCAAACAATTTTCAACAATAGACGGAATGATTCAAGAGAAATTCCTACGAAGTCCTGGGTGGGAAGGGAAGCTGGTATAAAATAATAAATAAGAAAATAATGTGTTTTATTCTATAAAAAAAAGCTTTTATTGAAACATTGTAAATCAAAAGTTTTACACTACGAGGTCGAGGGAAAAAGTAATATTTCAATGATATTACGATCATTAGTCATTACATGAAAGTTGACCGATGTGTTGTAATTTTGAAGTCGATTGAAACTTGAAAGTTGATATTTCGCAGTCTTGGGCCACAAATGCCGTTTTTTAGTCGAGTTCCCCGAAAACTCATTTGCGAAATATAGTTTTTCTTAATATGTTTGGAAATTAGCATGGAGCAACAATATAATTATCTTTTGGTAGATTTTGTCTTTTGCATTTTTAAATTTTTAATTAAATATAGTTGATGTGTGGGTAAATAGAATATTACTAGGAAACCTACAATTTAATTAGGCGTAGGTAGATTTTTTAAAAAAAAGCTCTTTGTTATTTTGTGATTTCACATGTAAAAAACCAGAAAAACATTTTTTTCAAAATTAACTAAGTAATTTCAATATAAAAAATTATACATTTTTAGGCAGTTTATTTAAAAGTATACGTAATAAAATTCAGCAAAAAAAAACTAAAAAAACGAAAAGTCCTTGTAAAACACAAAAAGTTCTTAATGAGGTCGTTAGTAAACAGAAACAAAATAAACAAATTCAATCATTTATTAAAATGTGAATAAATGATTGTGTAAGAAAACTCGCAAGGAGTTGTAAAAAAAGGTTGAGGTCAAGAGTTAACCCATCTTATAATAAAAAAAATAAAAAAACTCCTACCCTTTAATGCCCTTTAAAGAAAATATTGTCAAAAAAACTTTGGCTTCCATAGACAAAAATACTTAATAAAAAACGCTCTTAATATAAAACTTAGTAATCATAAGTAATCGATGTAGACCTTATTGGTTTTAAAACCAAAAATCTCTGATTGTTATTGGCGGTAGCACCTTTGTTGATGCATCGAAACAGACAGTAAGACATCCCTCCGTATTAGACAGATAATCTACACTAATACTAATATTATAAAGGGAAAGATTTGTATTTTTGTATGTAACGAATAGGCTCCGAAACTATTGGACCAATTTGAAAAATTCTTTCACCATTAGGATGCTACATTATCCCTGAGTAACATAGGCTACATAATTTTCCCAATTCTCACGGGAACGAAGTCCCGAGCGGGATGCTAGTCCATACTTAATATTATAAAGAGGAAAGATTTGTATTTTTGTATGTAACGAATAGGCTTCGAAACTACTGGACCGATTTGAAAAATTCTTTCACCATTAGAATGCTACATTATCCCTGATTAACATAGGCTAGATAATTTTGATCATAGACTCCGATCCACACTTTAGCAGTCGTCTTTGTCGTTTTGGTAGAGAGAGAAAGAGACAATCAATACTTAAGTATAGATCAAGACTTGAGTCTTCTTCTGTAACACGGACCTTAAACTAGTAGTTGTCGTAATAGTTGTCGAAGTAATCTCACAAACATGACCTCACCTCGTTAAACATACATATTTGCGTAGCACACATAAACTAAATCGTTGAAAGTCACGTGTGGAAGTATTCCACTGATTATAATCTTTACGCAGAAAACCTTCTTTTTATGCAGTTTTTAACTGACTCCAAAAAAGGAGGAGATTCTATGTTTGATTCTATGTATCTTTTTTTATGTTTGTTCACCAATTCTTCCGCCAAATGTGGACCGATTTCAAATATATTTTCTTGTTCGAAAGAGTACCTATCTTCCATACACTCCATAGGTGGTCCCATTGTCAAGTCAGGATCTGATGATGGAATCCTAGGGAAATCGAAGGCAACTCTCGAATTTAATGGGCACTTACCATATTTCTCGTGTATTTTTTTATTATTTACACTAAAAATGGAAAAATATATAAACTTAAAAAAAATAAACCGACTTCAAAAAAGCGAAAAATAAAACACAATAGCACATTAAATAATATTGTGTTTTATTTTTCGCTTTTCTGAAGTCAGTTTATTACGATATTACCCTTTCTATTATTGTTTTTTTCTTTTCCTTTTTTTCATCTTAACTTAGCTATTACTAATACTACAGATACAGCTACTACGTCAGTCGTCATTCATTAGACTCAGTCATGCGACTTCATTTTGTATTGTATTGTTTTTTAAATTACCGCTGCATTAATGTGGTGTATTGTCGGACATAAATATCACTAAGTATTTATCGTATTTCTTTTCGAAGGAGTCCTAAAAGCTTACTATGGATTCACCAAAGTTTTTTTTTAATGCATAATTATCAGTATTTCCCAATGATTCGCGAACCTCTTCTGCCAAGTTTTAGTTATTTCGATTCTTTTAACTTTCGATTCTATAGCTTTTCCAAGAAGAAGACAAAAGAATAAAGTCTTTACTCAAATTATTTTGTGCCAAAAAGATGCCACGGAAACTGATTCCTGATAGGCTTCCTACAAAACCTTTTCTGTGAATGTTGTTGTTTGTAGTACAGCTCTTTTGTGTTCGGTTATAGCACCACGATGAGGAAAGGAGGGGCAAAAGAATGTTGTTTTGATAGATAATATGTCAAGTTTTTTGGCTCTAGTGCTTTGCAAATGGGTGATTAAGAATACTGAGGTGATACTGTCTTATCAACTACTAAAATTTAACAACACTCATGATATAACATACATACACTCACGCCTATAATTCCTAACGGGGTAGGCAGAGCATCAGTGGTTATGGAACCTCTAGATGGCACGTTTGGCACAAACTGTGACGGTTATCAGATGGAACATTTCGCCCATTGTTCAGCAAAATCCTCGTATCCATCTTACCGACTTGTACTGTACTTATACCTGGGAAGAGTAGGCAGATGGCATACTCTTAAGTTTGTCTTTCACTCTCAGTCCAGTATAGAAGGGAATGCTATAATAAGGAAAATTAAAGAAACACGAAACCAAAGATGGATTGCATAAAGTCTTCAGTTCACAAGACTGATGAATCTGTCCCAGATCAGTTAAATTGATCAGCGATAGTTTTACTAGTGACGTCGTTTGTTATTTAAAACGTCATACACGGTACTTTGATAAAATTCGTCGATATTATCTAATCTCCCTTATGAAATGTACTAAGAAGTATATGTTACTGAGAGCTTAATCCATTCGGTAATTTTATTGCTTCCACGACGTGACGTGGTTATTGTCATTACTATCAATCTGGATTAGAATACTACAGTAGTAAATACGGTGATTACTATTAAATTGATTTTACAGTTGAATCTGATATCACTGACCTTTGCTATCTAACAATCTAATTTCCAAACGACTGACCATTCGTGACTGTTGTGCAGGTGGAAAAGTAATCATATTAGTTTATCCCTATATGTCGAATCAATTAATAATGTTAAGAAAACATACATGGAGTCTTTAAAATCTCAAGGAAACGAAAGTGTGTATTTAAGTGCATATACAGAACCTCAAAATGTATAATGCATATTTAAATTATCCGATTAATTGATACCAGTGACGGCATTAGTAATAGTCGTTAACGTCCAACGACCACAAAGTTAATAGGCTATATCCTTGATTTATGAATAGGGTAAGGCACGGTGAAGGAAGGGCAATGTCAATAACGTCATTATAAACTTAGACAAACTCGCTTACTGCGTTATTATTAGAACTATCCTATGGCCAATTTTGTGTGGGTAACTCAAGGAGTTATCCTAGACCCCTTTTTGTTTATGTTGTTTTCGTTATGAGATTTAAAATGTTTTCAGCAGCAAATGAATGCTGGAATCTATTTACCTTTTGTGACGGTTTTGTAATAAGCTGTAAAAACACCAGTTGCCGCACCATTCATCAATAAAACGAACGTTCACTGTTCAGCAATAAAATAAGTAATCTCGTACAATGAGTTTAGTACCTATTGTAAGGTTACTATTACTATTGTTGATGAATATTTGCATAAACTGCAATTTTACCTTACACAATTTTAGTCTAGAAAATAAAACTAACAGTATTGAAATGAAGCAGATTGTTACATACAACGTCCTTTATGTTGAAAGACAATTTAGGACATTAATTTTTCTAGAAGACCGACATATCGTCATAGTAAACCATTACTTCCAGAAAATGTATCAGTAGTAAAACCAATGAAGCAAGTTATTTAATTAGTTTACCCCAACATCCTTTATGCTGAAACACGATTTAGGACATTAATATTTCTCGAAGACCAATTTTATCGTGATACTAAACGGTTCCTTCCAGACGATTCGATTCACGGTCAACAAGTATTACGCTTTTTTTACAACGTGCTGTAATGTATTACTGAAACTAGTACAGCCGAATAATTCGCACGCGAGTCCCTGATGTGCACTTTGATGCAATGGAACTAAGGCTGGTTTCATCAACTTATCATAAGCTTTGAACTGTTTATTGAGCATATGCCGTTTTAATTTGTGTGACGGCAAAATGTGACATTCTTTGGCGTATAAATAGTAAAGCGTAATATTCTCAAAATTTCCAATTGCTACTCTCGTAATACGTAAATAAGGAATAAATTCAGTTGTTATAGGAAGATAGGCTTCCCTAAGTGTTTTGGAAACCAGAAAACAAATTTGCCAGTAAAACAAATCTTTATACACATAACAGTAACTACCTTCAGCCTAACCTTCGCGAACCTTCGATCACTTCGAATGACGTTTACGGTTCACAGATTATGGATATATTAGTCTTTTTCGTAATGGCGATTGTTTGGACAAATAGAACGGAAACACACGCGAATGGTTCGACTGCCAATCTGCAACCATCTTCTGCAAGGGTGATACGCCTTTTGAAGATAGAGAACTGATTACTAATGCAGGATATTGCACAGCTCTTTGCGTGTCAAAATTGTGCTATTTACTTATTTTCTTTTTATTAGGCAATCGATATAATTGTTGTTAATGTTGTTTATGTGTGCCAGACTGTAGTACTATGCTGTATTACACTAAGGCGTTAATTGTGAATTTAAGTTTCGATTAAGTAGTTTATTCTATATTGAATTATTTCCTTTAACATCTTTACTATCGAGAGCTATGATCTGTGCTCCATCAGGTCCCATCGTACTGATATTCATATTCATATCTGGAATTTTTTCCTCTATTTATTTGCGAAACCGGTTTCGAAGGTTTAGTTCGTATTTATTAAACAAGTTTCCAATACTATATCGGTACGCATTTACGTCACGTTTATTTATTACAGCGATCTATTTTTGTAACCGTATTTTTGATTTGGTGATGTGGTGTGCGTAATAACTACAAAAATACCACAGGCTACAAAAAAAGATCTCCAACAATTTGAGACACACTTGAATTATCAAGGATTTATCCCGATTCAACCAGATTTTAGTGGTACGACGACCCACTATGAATCTGAACATTAAATCATGCCATTTGCCAATTTCCTGCCAGTAATCAGCACGAAGGAAGTGGAACCAAAAGAGAATATTTGGCACTACGAAATGTTATTGTTGAACTAGCTCAGTTATCGTTTTAGAATTCCAAAGAAAATAGGAGTATCTTTGCCTTTGTGGTGTTGCCACACTTGCCTGACAGTTTTGTGAGCAAATATCGATGCATGATATACAAATATTAAACTATGGATATTGCAGGTTTATTGCCTATTCTTCAGTGCGGAAACTCAAAAGCAGAATTTTATGATGTCCTTTAAGGTATAGGTTAGTACTGTTCGCAACGTCAAAGAAACTGCAGCATTATGAATTTAAAACCTTGTAGGTAATCTCTTGGTGTGGTCCCTTCTCCCGCTTGACCATGTTTCATGATTTTTAAGAAATCTGGCAACTGAATCCTCATGAAATAAATTAAACTCTTTATCTTTTCTTTCCAGATTTGAGCTCCGGCGCACATTAATAGTATGGAACTCTGCTCTGGCGTTGTTCAGCATCATGGGCGCGTGCCGGACACTGCCAGAGTTCATACATGTGCTGCGGAATCATGGACTCTACCATTCCATTTGTGTGCCAAGGTCAGTCTCCAATAAGTATCTGATAGCTTATGAGCTCGTCGAAAGGTTCTAGGGATCTATTTTTAATCCTTCGTGCTATTAATTTGTAAGAAAACTATTTAGCTTTTCTCAAACAGAACTAAGAAATTATAATGGGGAGACTTCAAATTATTTAGCGAAACTATATTTAGCGAGAATCTACCCCGATTCTCCTCATGAAACTGAATAAATTTTCCTAAAGAGCCTATAGGGCATTTCATATATGAAATTCTCCAAAAGAAATCGTTTCCTAAACATCACCTTGTTTTTCGTAGATTTTTTTTCTGATTCCATTGAATCGTTTTTCACATCGGATAAATATCAAGTTACACGAGAATTCCTTGAAACTCCAATCTAATTCGTTGTTCCATCAAAGCAAAAACGTGAAAGTAAGAAATCCAATTACTTAATTTTCTCTACATTTCTGCGTATTTGTTACGCTCCCGTCTGCCCTTAATAAATCCACTTGCAAGATTGAGTGCCCTCGGAAACATATTCAATTTCAAGAAGATCCAAATTAAACAATATTATAGTATGGCCGCTGAAAGATTGCGTTCCTGACGTTTCCTTATCTACATTATAAATAAAGTTCAATATTCTTTGCAGCTGTCAAATTTGTATGGATTTATCAACGTCAGGAACGCATTCTCTGGGCGGCCGCACTATAGCGTATTTCGCTACATCAGAAAGACGGATTTCGCAAGTGGTTATTATGTAGGTATCATTGTCTAATCTAAGGATTATCTTGAACACAAACTTATATGGGGTGCCTTTAAATTGACGAAACTTTAGGGGGTGATTCTTTCCATGAATCTGAACAACTTTACTAAGGAACCTATATGAAATTTGCAAAAAAAAAATCGTTCCTATCCTCAATTTTCCATGCATCGTGAAAAAGTTCATTTATGAAAAGCATATGAAAAATCTTACTTGCCAAAAACTTGCTTCCTATGAATGCGTCGCTCGGGGAAAACGAGCCAGGAACTTCCCTTTCTAAATGAACAAACATTTAAAAAGTTAAAACTTTAAGTGGTAATGGGTTGCGCTCGGGAAATTAAGCCTTGTGGGGCGGAAAAAAGTTAAAAGCAGTCCCATCAACGGGAATGCCGTGTTCCCTTATGACTTAGTAAATGTCGGAAGGCTCTGGCAGAAACTCTCTATTTTGTGCCTCTGGGTATTAGGCTACTTTTTTCCCGGATTATCCACGGATGAAATTGATTAAATTGCTGAGGTTGGCATTTCCATTAACCTCCACTAAAAAACACTGTCCAGAAGCAATGTATGGCGAATTCAATATGGCTAGCGGACGGGACTCTGGAATTTTTATATTTTTCATCAATTTTGTAATACTTTAAATCATCGGTGCATAGAGCCGGTCACGTTATACAATTCGATCGATCCATAACCGCAACTGCTGAGTCCCATAATTATTTATTCAGTTAACTATACTTTTTACCTTTCCTCATTTTTTTAAATTGGCGATTGTTTGTTTATCTGTTAGGACAGCGGGGTCCTCTTAAAAACAAGCAAGATGCTCTCACATTTTATACCCGGGTTTTCCATGTTTTCCGTTTTAATACTGGTAAAAGTCTAGCTTACCTTTGCATTAGTTCTCTGCGATTCTAATTACGATATGAAAGCTTTTGACTTTTGGTCTTTCCTATTACCTCTAAGTAATCTTTAAGTAGGCCCAAGAGTGCTTACAGTTGTAAAGTTTCTCTCTTATCAGTACCACAACCTAAATAGACTCTCTCGTCTTCAATGTTAAAAAAAAAACATTAGCGGCTTCTCAAAGACTTCATCTTCAAAGCCAGTAACGCTAATTTATTTTAACTGTCATTACTAAACTTTTCTTTTGAATTTCAAACGCGCCTTTTTGGAACTGTTGATATAAAATTATGTGATTTGGAAAGTGTTGATATAAAATTATATGATATGTTCCTGTGATAATGATAAAGATAAAAAACTGCATGACAACTTAATCATAAAGTTATCACCAAATTATCAGCTGACTATAAAACATAATTATCTACTTTCATAAATTGTAAAATAAACACGTGTAACAGATATAAATGTTATAATTTTACTGATATCTTTAATGGCAAGATAGTAACTTTTTTGGGGGTTTATGGGGTCATAACATCTTAGTGCTCCAAAATCGTCATCCTCACCTGCTAGGGTACACCCTGCTGATCAATGGACGAGGTTCTGACGTTTTCTTTTCTTGATATTGGCGATTTCTCTATTCTATCTATACTAATAATAGCTGATGCCCGCAACTTCGTTTGCGTGTTAATTTTTTTTTGTACAGAGTACACAGATTGAAAACATATATCTATTCCCGCTAACTCCCGTTCCCGTGGGAATTTTGCAATATCCTGTTGCAACTAAGCTTTAAGTTTACTAAGGTACCTGCATGCCAAATTTCAAGCGTCTAACTTATTATTATTATTATTATTTAACTCTTTATTTGCACACACATAAATAGAACACAGACAAAAACAAACAAAACAAGAAAGTGTACAGAAGGGCGGCCTTATTGCTAAAAAGCAATCTTTTCCAGGCAACCTTGGGGTAAAGGAGAAATAATAAGTAAGTAAAACAGAAGCGGGTGGTGCAAATATTTGATTAAAAATGAAAAGCTTAAGTAGTATAATAGGTACCTATTTAAAATACGTAGACATACTAATCGAATATAAGTATATTAAATAAATATAAGTATATAACTAGAAATATATATTATATATACATATATATATATATATATACATACACACATACATACATACATAGCGTAAACAAGAGGACGAGAGAAACACGAGTTGATAAAATAAATAATTACTTCAGGAAATGCGCTTTAAGGCGATTCTTAAAGGAATCCAGAGAAGGAGCCCGCCTAATTTCTTCTGGCAAAGCATTCCACTTACGGATGGCTTGGACTGTAAAGGAGTGAGAGTAGAAATCGGAGGAATGGGAAGGAATGTCGAGCGTTAGGGTGAGAGAAGTGCGAAGTGTGCGATTTAAAGAACAAGATCGGTAAGAGAAACGCTCTTTGAGGTAATTAGGAGTAGAAGGAAGCATTAGGACAGAATAGCGACTACAGCACCCGATAAAGGTAGCACACATAGAAATAGTGCCATCTCCGTCTCTCAACAGGCCTGGGCCGGCAGTGCGAACAGTGTCGATACACGAAGTTTACGGACTATGAAAGCGTGCGTGCGTAAAAACATGTCCGAAAGTTAGAAAAATGAGATTTATGGAAAGGTAACAGCTTAAATCGAAAAATGCGTTAACTACTTATCGAGAGTGTTCAATCACGAACATTTTGATAGGAAATTCAAGTTCCTGTTTGAATTTTACTATCGTTTTTACAGCTTAAAAGATACACAATATTGGTATTTAGAGGTGACTTTGTGAGCTTTTTCTATCGAACCAAAAGTGCTGAATCATGTTTTCAGCAAACTACTTATCTAGTTTATGTCCTGAATATTACCGTAGTATTTTTATTCTTCGATTTAATGCAGTACGTCATGCTTATCTACGCATCATAAAATCGTAATTTAGGTGCTGTGGTCGCCTTAAGCGGTTTAGATTTTTCATACAAAAGGATTTTCCCGCTAATTTCCGTTCCCGTGGGAATTTCGGGAATTCCTTTCTTAGTGCACCTCTACGGTACCTAAGCTACTTCCCTTCCAAATTTCAAGTGCCTACGTTTAGCGGTTTAGGCTGTGCGTTGATATGTCAGTCAGTCAGTCAGTTTCACCTTTTATATAGATTATAAAGAGGAAAGATTTGTATTTTTGTATTTAACGAATAGGCTCCGAAACTACTACACCGATTTGAAAAAATCTTTCATCATTAGGATGCTACATTATCCCTGAGTAACATAGGCTACATAATTTTCCCGAATTCCCACGGGAACAAGGTTCCGAGCGGGATTCTAGTATTTTAATAAAATTGTGGACGCTTTTTTTTAAATAATTGAATTGAATACCTTTTTTGTATAGAAAGACGATAAGTATCGCAAGTAAAGACCTCACACTACTTCTTATAAAGTGTCTTGTGGAAGACAGCTTTGATAATAACATTAATGACTAATATTAATCCAGGCCCTGATTAACCCTTAGGCTAATTAGGCTGCAGCCTAGGGCGCGAGGATCGGGGGGGGGGGGGTCGGCGGGGGGGGCGAGCGCTAAAATCGTTTCTTCGCATGCACTAATCTAGCATCATTGCGTCTACCCTACATATATACATTATACGGTCAGCTTAAAAAATGGTTTGCCACCCTAAGGTTGAATGTCATGCAGATTAAAGGACAACTGGCGGAGGCGCGTCCTCGTAATTAGCCTAGGGCGGTCAGTACTCTTGATCAGTCGCTGTATTAATCCCTTGATAAAAAATATTTTCGCCAGTATCGTCAAACTCTATCAACCTATGAGTCACCTTTGATATCGAATAATATCTCACAATAGCCTGATAACCGTCGTATGTTACACTTTTATCATGTTTCATCGCGATTGAGATTCCTTCTTTAACTCAGGCACGTTTGCTGCATACATTATACATGCTGCATTCTGGTGCTGTGGCACGTAGGGTTAAAGGCCTGTTTACACAGATAGGGCTTGCTCGAGCGGTTATGCTACGGCTTTTGTAGAAGCTTGTTAAAAAATGCTGCAAAAAGGAATGTTTAAAAAGATACTACATGCTGTACTTAGCATCGGTCTTCCTGCTTTAGTGTGAACAGATTTTTTAATTTAGTTGTATTCTTTGTGTCAACCGAACATTCTAGTGGTGTGAGTGTCAAGAATTCAATGTATTGTTACGCTGCAAAAAAGTGAATTGATAAAGTAAGGTTTCTGGTATTTTAAGAAAGACAACACTCTGGAAACACAAGGTCAAAGAAGATTGGTTAGGCCTTTCATTGTTATAATCAACTAGCATTCGTTCCCGTGGGAATTCTGGAAAATTATGTAGCCTATGTCCATCGGGGATAATGTAGCTTTCTAATGGTGAAAGAATTTTTCGAATCGGTCCAGTAGTTTCGGTGCCTATTCGATGCAAACAAACAATCAAATCTTTCCTCTTTATAATATGTATAGATATAGATACATATTATAGTGAACTTGACTGACCCTGAACTCTCATTTCCTTTCCATAGTCCGTAATTTGCTTAACTTGTTAATAAAATAATAAAATTAAACATCTCTTTTACCTGATTCACCACAATCTTACTTGTTTATCTGACCACTGACCGTGATGAATAGTGGACATTCAATGTAAGATAGTGCTTAGTCTTTAAGGCGACTACAGCACCCGATAATGGCAGCACACCTAGGAATTGTGCCATCTCAGTCTCTCAACAGGCCTGGGCCGGCAGTGCGAACAGTGTCGATACACGAAATTTACGGACTATGAAAGCGTGCGTGCGTAAAAACATGTTCGAAAGTTAGAAAAATGAGATTTATGGAAAGGTAACAGCTTAAATCGAAAAATGCGTAAACTACTTATCGAGAGTGTTCAATCACGAACATTTTGAGAACAAATTCAAGTCCCTGTGTGCATTTTACTATCATTTTTACAGCTTAAAAGATACACCATATTGGGTATTTAGTGGTGACTTTGTGAGCTTTTTCTATCGAATCAAAAGTGCTGAATCATGTTTTCAGCAAAATACTTATCTAGTTTATGTCCTGCATATTACCGTAGTATTTTTTTCTTCGATTTAATGCAGTGCGTCATGCTTAACTACGCATCATAAAATCGTAATTTAGGTGCTGTAGTCGCCTTAATAGATCAGAATCAGAAGTACAACCGCAGCGTTTAAATAACCGCTGCTTTGTGTATGTAGATGTCTTTATCCAGCTCGCATAGTACGTGTGTCTAATGTCTATGTAATGTAGTATTCTGTAGGTGTGTCGCAGCGAAAGTTACCACCTTATTCGTATGACCGATTTTTAAAAACTAATTAAATTCTTCCATGGCGTAACTGTAACATAGTCGGCAAGATAGGAGTACTTTTGTAATTGTTTAATATACCCCATATTTAAATTATTTGGTGAAAATTAAGGATCCAAATCATTCAACTAAACTGAACAACTTTCCGCAGAGAAAAAAAAATTCACGTTTACATAGTAAGATAGATAAAACGTTTATTTGCCTGCACATTCACACACATACAACTAGTGCAATCAGCTTATTTGCCTTTGGTAAGTCGAACATATTATCCTTGGTTGTTCAGTTTCATGGGGAGAGTTTTGCTAAGTAATTTAAAGGAATCCCATCACTACAACCAATATTAAAAGGCTTAAATGTTGTTATACCAAAGCAGAACGATAGCACGCGTCTATGTAAGCCCGGCTGGTAATGATACAGGAAAGCGCTGTGTGTGGGTCAATGTTAAGGCCTGTCCATTAGGCGGAATCAGATGTGCAAGAGATATTGAGATGCACAAGTGGGTTCTAATCCGTTTGGTGATCGGTTAAGAATAACACCACCCCATCTCTTTCCGTGGGTGTCGTAAGAGGCGACAAAGGAAACACAAATGAGACCTGTCTCCTAGTAATCCATCCCAGGCAACAACACTTCATTTTTTTCTGAATCTGAGGTGTCGTCCTATGGTCTCATGCGGTGTGGTAGGCTCTGTAAAGGGCCGCCTGGTTCGCGACCACCCTCCTACCGAAGTCCGACGCCAAACAGCTTGCTGTGTTAAGTCGGTGCGTGGGAGTACCAGTGCCTTTATAGGCATTTTCTGAGTTTTCTCGCTCCATCGTCGACCTCAGCTTTGACCTTATGGTCAAGATTGAGGTCAAGAGTTAACCCATCTTATAATTTTAAAAAAAGTGGACGCTCAGACGCAGGTGCGCACACTCGTGTTACCCCAAGACCTGTTATGAATGTTATATAATATGACCCCATCACTTCGAACAGGATCAAGGTTCAAAAATAAAATAAAAGTAGCAATCATTCATTAAACTCTTTTTTACATCATCATTATACACAGAAGTGTATGATGTAGTATTCATCATGATATTCACAACATATCTATTAAAAATAAAACTTGATGACCTTGCTTAACATGGTAGTGTGATATAATAATTTTCCTCGTCAAAAACGTAAGAGTCACCGTCTTCAATCCCAAAAAGACAATTTTTTCGAGACTTTCCCTCAATTTCTTCAGGATTACACCATCAGATCCTAGTTTCCTTACCATGGGACCACCCTTGAGATACTCCCTTTCCAACAAAAAAAGAATAATCAAAATCGGTTCATAAACGACGAAGTTATCCGCGGAAATACATAAAATATATATATATATATATATGGTCGAATTGAGAAACCTCCTCCTTTTTTGAAGTCGGTTAAAAAAACTAGTAAAAACCTTTAATGAAGTTTATTTATCGCCAATTTGCATTATGACAATGTTGATAAATACTCATTGTTGGCCTAAAGCCTAAAACCTCTTCACTGTTTCGAAGAGAGGGCCGTTCCCCTCGGTGGAGACGTAAATGGGCTGAAGTACGAAGTAATACTCAAATAAAACTTGTTAAGAGTGACAAAACAGTCACGAACACAGAAGTAGCCTATGCGCACTTCGTCTTACCAGCCCATATACGTCCCCACCGAGAGGCACGGGCCTCCCTTCGAAACACGAAGGGGATTTAGGCCATAGTCCACCACGCTGGCCCAATGCGGGTTGGTGGACCGCTCGTCTTTCGAAAACGAATTTTCTTAAATGGGCGGGTTTCATCACAATGTTTTCCTTCACCGTTGAGCAAGTGATAATTAGAAATCCGTACATAAATCCGAAAAGACGAATTTAGTGGTACAGGCCCGCACCAGGATTTGAACCCGCGACCTTTGGATTACAAGTCTGGCTCATTACCAACTGGGCTATCACCGCTTCGGGCTATCACCATGCGCACTAGCCCTTACAAAAAATCCAATTCAGCAACCGGCGAGCGCGGCGTCTGATTTGTCACAATTGTTCTTTACAAACAATTGATGCGGAAAATCGGCAAATGTGATGACAAACAACTAAATTGACATTTAAGAACACAATTTAATTCACGGGTTTAGATTTATGGATTCTTTAAACATTGAGGCTGCGATTTTCACACTTTAAGATTCAATGACAACATTAAAAATCTTTTTGCGTTTTAAAATTGTACTTATAATCGTAAAAGCACTTAGAAATAAGTGAGCTTAGGTGCAAAGTAAATGACAAAAAAATATATTCTAGTATTTCAGAACTTATAATAAAATTTGAATGTTGAATTGCAAATGTTGAACATATACAGACAAGCAACTCTTTGCTAAAAACAAGCTTGAAATACATATGATACGTAATACATTTTGTTAAAGAATTATATACATTTTAAAGCACGCGAATTCAACAGGAGTAGCGTTCGTAGTAGCACAGTGGCGCACGCTAATATGAACCGATCAGTAAGGCTTAGAAACGTACACTAGGGCAGGGAACATGATGGGTAAACAAAGTGACAATCTATCATGAGGCTTTCCGTGCTTCGGAGGGCACTTTAAGCCGGCTGTCCCGGCTGTTGACGATTGACTCAGTCGTTAAACCAAGTTAGAGGCCAATTGGCGGTTTGAAAACTCTTGACATAAGGTTAGTCAAGTTCGTCACATGCTTGACTACTATAAGGAAGGGGGGAGCAGTACACCCAGATGACTCTTTCTAGTCCTTTAAGGAGCATGGCCCTAGGGCCTAGCCTAGGCTTGCCTTCTACAAGTTGGGAAAACTGGTGGTTACATAAAATGCCTTGCTCAACTAGTTTTCGTAAGATTACTACAAAACACATCCCTTTAATTGAATTATTTAACTCAAATATGCGTCATCAAATCGTATTAGACCACTGGTTTTATAACTGTGAAAATGTATAACCTCCTTTATTTATATATTAGTGAAATTGGTTGTTTCTCGCAAAATGCTGCTATAATTTACGGATAACATCATCCTGTTTCTTCCCGTGGGTGTCGTAAAAGTCGAATTAACACCAGGAGATGGACAGTAGCTCTTTCTTAATAATTTATTGCCGCACCAAACTTGCTAACCATAGCATTTTCAGCTAGGTATACCTTTTGATGAATTTATGATGTTATGATGATGGAGATTTGCCCTTATTGGCTATTAATATGTCGTACTATGCTACAACAAAGGCAAATAATAATACAAAAAATAAAAAGTAAAATAAAAAATATTTATATTCGAATCGGTGAATGGTTTGATCCGAAATAGACTCCCTGTACAAGGTTATTAATTTGCTCTACGAAACCCAGCGCTATTACAAGCTAGATAAGGGCGACGTTAAGGTCGAAGTGTATAGCCCGATGCGCTGGCGTGTGTACAAGATTCAAATTCAAAATAGCTTTATGTCATAGAACATTCAGGATGTTACATAAAATAAGTCAAATTTACATTAAATACATACAAACATATTCGTTCATCAGGATGTTACAAAGAGATGCTGTAATAGACCAAGATCCCAGGGCCGCCAGACCTTATACTTATTTTCTCAATAACCAAAAGTGTGGGAAAGAGTAGTGCTAATATGTACTATTAACATATGAATACCTGCTAGCCTGGGCCGACGGCCAATTTTCAGCTACCAGGTTCTGAAAGTACTTCCAAAAATTGCTCACTTGTCTTGAAGTCTGGCTACTGAAATCTTATAGAATATATTTAATTAAATATAAAATTAATGATCAACATATTAAAACCAATGCCAGAATAGTTTACCGATTTCTTATTTTCAAAGGCTGCGTCCGGGTTTTGCGAGCCTGGCCGAGATTTGTCCTACTACTCTCCCATAATAACAAAATCATTATCTTAGAATCGATTGAGTACTTTATTTAAATATAACTAACTACTTAGTTATTGTTTTGTTATGTAGATAGAGATGACAGGTACTACGACCCGAATAGCACGTGAAGTCAACAATTAGTAACTTTTTACTACTTTTAGCTAAAAACGCGATAATATCTTTAATACACACCTAAGATATTTTGATTCCAACAAAGAGAACAGTAAAAAACACAATCAACTTAGCAATATGGATGTGTTGAATGTAGTTATAACAAAGATTGTTTTTCAATGAAATCTGATGTGCTAGCGTCTGTATAATAACACTTAACAGCATATTTACGTTTATAAGTTTGATAATTGTAATTCAAACAATTGGCAAATAGTTGGAACAACTAAATACATAAATGGTGTTTTTAGAGCCATTTCGACAAATGATAAAATCAAAGCAAATATCCGTAAAGTATATGGCGTAAGATTATTTTGAAAATAATGGTCTTACAATGATGTTAACGACGTTTTGGGTTAGACTAACTTAAAAAAATACATACAGGCGAATATAGAACCTTCACTTACTTTTGAAGTGGTTTGAAAAATATCAAAGACTAACTTCAATTTATGTTTTATCTTCTGTAATATTTCATTTCTTTCGGATGAAAATTTCGGAGGTACTCCCCTTTATATCCAAAAGCCATTAACATTTATATCCATTTTTATAGTCATTTATATCCAAAGCCTTTTGTTCAATGGTAGGTACTTCTTATAAGATTTGATAAAGTGTAGAAGCGAAGTTGCTGAGGTCATGAAGCTTCACTGTTAAATTCAACGCGTTTGTCAAGATTTCGTTCCATTTCACAAAATCAAATAGTCTTTGAGCTATATTTAGACGTAAAGAGACAAAGGCAAAGTTGAGCCTGTGGTTTAGACTTTCACAAAGGAATTTTAGTCTAAATACCTCAAATGACCTGAGTTTTAGCTACTTCAATTGTCTACGCTAATATTATAAAGAGGAAAGATTTGTTTGTTTGCATTGAATAGGCTCTGAAACCACTGGACCGATTTGGAAAATTCTTTCACCGTTAGAATCCTACAATATCCCTGATGAACAGTTACATAATTTTCCCGAATTCTGACAGGAACGAAGTCCCGGGCAGAAAGCTAGTTTTTAATATTTCCTTATGAAGGTTGTTACGTTCAACGTCACTGGGAAAAGTAATTGAAACTCTGAAGCTAAACTTATAAGAAATATTTGTATATGGGGTGATATTTTAGCGAAACTTTAGATGGTGATTCTCCGTATGAAACTGAACAACTTAGAGGCCATCTTAGTTTAGCAAAAAGGCCACCTCAGCATACCTTAGTTTACTAAAGAGGCCACCTTAGTTTTTTACTCGCTCCATATATTTTGAGGTGCCTATATCACAGCTACAGAATTCTGTAGAACTTTAAGGAGATTATACACACATCAACACGGTCTAGGATTTTTCATACAAAAGAGGTCTGTTTGGGAAGCTATAATAGCATACTCGAGATTTGTGAAAACGTGACGAAAATGAAAAAGAAAATTGCGTAAATTCGACCATTTTCATACAAAAAGCAGGCAAAAAGTGCACAAATTTCAAGTAAAACAAAATTTATTGACTAGAATTGAAAATTCAAGTTTAGCACTTGCTCGTCTGAAAATTATAGCCCTCCATGTATCTCGAGTATGCTTTTATAGCTTCTCAAACATACGTCTTTTGCATGAAAAATCTTGCAATATCCTTAGACCGTGTTGATGTGTGTATGTTTTAACTATGAGAAATTCAAGTTTTTATTATTCAAATGGTTTAAACATGAATTAGCCTTTATTTCACATTATTTTCGGTTTAGAACTTTCGTATTGCCTAGAAATAAGACAAAAAAAAAGGATAACATAAAAAAAAGATAATGATGGTTACATAGCTCTTGTTGTAAATACAATCAGATTGATTTCGCTTAAAATAACAGATGAAAGAACGTCAAACAGTGAAAAGCTACGAAACACGTACCAAATTGTCTGTCTGTCTGAACGCGATAAACTCAAAAACTACTAAACGGATTTTCAAACGGTTTTCACCTTTGGATGGAGTGATTCAAGGGGAAGGTTTATGTGCAAAATTTATTCCCAAAATTCTCAAAGGAAAGTTCCGAGCAGGAAGCTAGTTATAAAATAAATAATTGAATTAAATTATTTCTAGCGATTGATATACAATATAAAAAAATACTACCCAATCTCAAAGAAACGTCAACCAAAAACTGTCCGAGCTTTCGAACGAACTGACGGATGAGTGAGCAGGATAAAAGAACTGAACAAAAGAATGAAAGAGTGTGAAAACCTATCAAAAATAATGCCCAATCGCCGTGATGGGCATTCATTTATCGCGGACACTTTTTGAACGCTATTGGAAGTCTAGTTGTTTATTGTAAGTAGATCAATGTTTCTAGCACACTTAACGATCCGTAATGAAATGGCACGGAGTATATTTAGCAATCGACAATTTAATAGTTACACCACTGAATTCCTAAAATAACTACCATTTGACAAGTAACAGAAACATACAATTTCCCAAACATTTAAATTCTAGAACTTCAGAACGTTCCCATAAGCCTAGAACGAAACCTAAATATTACCACCCCAATATTAGCCACTAAGCACGATATTTTCGTCAAAAATAACGTGTTTAACACTAAACGTCTTAACTGTCACGTAAGTACCACGCCTACTTGAACTAGGTAATAGTTGTAATACGATTGCAAAATCTACCGCGTCTTAGCCTGAGTCAGGTCATCAGTAGTAAGACGCATCACGCGACACGTGAAGCAATGTTTTGATTTAAATGCCGACACAATTCAATAAAAAATGTATTTCGTACTTTGTCTATGACGTCTGGGTATGAAAGATATTTGCTATTTAATTTGCATACTGCTAAACAGACTCGTGCCGAGGGGATTTAATTAAATTAAAAAATTAAAAATCATTTATTACAGACGGAGTCCATAAAGTGTTCTTCTTCTTCAATTTAAGAGCTGTGCTCTTGTCGGTGGAGTATCTGCCACTCTTTACGTCTTTCAGCCATAAAGTGTTAGTAAACAAAAATAAAATAACTTAAAGTTAACGTTAGTAAGACAAACAGACATGGGCAAGAAACAAAACAAATAATTTAAGTTGTGTGAAGCTCCATCCACCTTTTTAAAAGGGGGGAGTCCCACGTATACGATAATACCTTCAGGATACTGTTGGGGCTGGCTTGAGGACGTTTGAGTAGCGAAGCACAGCGCAGCGTTTTCGCATGATTGCGCCTTTTTGCGTTTTCGTGTTCTATCTGTGCTTCTGCGAACACACCAAAAGCGCTGCAATATCGCGGCAGCCTCAACAATATCCTAAAGGCATTGTTGTACTGGACACGCAGGTCGCTGTTTAGTGGTGACTTAAGTCCACATTTTAAAATGGGTTAATTTTAAAACTTAAAATGTGCTCAGACATACAGTAAGTGGAACGTGAGGGTTTTTGGTGTATTGTGACCAAAAGGCGCTGATTACCTTTCGCTACTACGTTATTTATTTATTGAAAACTATTTATACTTTACAATAATCTTATATTCTAAGATATAGTCCCACAAAACTGCAATACAGTTTGACTGCGGGATCAGCGAGTTCACTTACAATCTACTGTATGGTAACAAATTTAGAAAACATTACACTTATTTCTGTATTTTGTATAGCCTAACATACTTATATTATATCTAATAGCACAGAATAAATAATAGTACTAACGTACTAATAGTAGAACTCAGACTGAATGCCGAATGTGGCATCAAGTTGTTTCAGTGCCACATGACGTTCTGTATACCCCGAAAGGGATTATAGGCGTGAGTGTATAGATATATGGAATATTATAACTTTCTTGTACAGCACTTCGAGAAGAATGAGTTATATCCTCAGCATTAACTTTGGTAGTCTATACTCTTTAAAGTAGTAAGTTGCCTGAAAGCCTGAAGACACTTTTGATGACTAAAAATTTCTTTGAAAAATTAGTCAAAAGAATTCGGTTTTGATACGCGTGACATAACTTCGCGTGATAGTTTTGCATTTACACTATCCGAATAAAAATTTGGCTGTGTGCCAAAGCAAGTATCGACCGCTTCCCATTCAAGCTTTTCATTCATAACCTCTGAAATCTCAGTTGAGAAGTTGGCATTGCTTTAGGTCCTCGAGTAACGACGCAATTACCGACACATTTCAAAGAAACCGACAGAGAATTTTACTATCTTTCATTATGTAATACAACAAAATTTCGTACGACCAACCGCTTTCGAGATGTAAGCAAAAAACCAAGAAACGGGACTTTCTTTGTGATCGGGCTCACCACGGAGGGGTAAGGACTTTTAGTATGTTAATCTCCTAAATAGTCCAAACAAAGTTCCTAAGTCAAACTTTCTGCTTTCGACTTTTCCATCCACAAATTATTCGTTGTTTAAGCTAATAAGCTTTATTTTACATTATTTTGATTTTGAATTTAAAGCATGTTCTCCTATAAAATAAACACTATTATTCCATTCTTAGTACACTCGGCAGTGCTCAAATCATCATGCTTCAAGAGTTTACCCACTTAACCTAGTGTAAAATAAACCAAGGATCTGCGTAAATTCATGTGTACACACGTCAATCTTTGGATTGCTTTATAAATATGTACGTTTACCTTATCATGGGTGAATAAACCTTGACATCAGACGAGAATACTCTCCGCCAATACTCTGATGATGTAAAAAGGAAGAAATTGGAATAAAAGAGAGGAAATGTTTATTTTCTTACTCGCATTAACTAGCTTTCCGCCCGGGACTTCCTTCCCGTGAGAATTTAGGAAAATAATGTAGCCAGGGTGACAGCTACCTCCATACCAAATTTTACCAAAATTGGTCCAGCCGTTTGAACGTGAATGAGTAACAAACATCCATAAAAACTTTCGCGTTAATAATATTAGTTTAGAAGTAAGGATTTACTGGTTTTTTTTTTAACCCATTTCTCAAAACATCTTAAATGTGGAATTTTGAAAACATCTTAGTAAATAAAAGTGGCGGAGTCTTCATTGTCTTTTAGCGAATATTGGCAAAGGCAAAAATAGCCAATAAAAAGAAAGTATTACATAAAGTCGAACTTCCAATAATACTTCAAATGTCAGAATGTTCCATTTGACCGTCTGACCTCGATAATGGAATACGAAAGTATGAGAAGCGGCTTTACTCTCTTATGTAATATCTGCCAGTGACACCAATCGAATTGGAAGTATTCATTAAAGAAATATATACTTTAGTATTGAATATACATACGTAAGCTCATGATTTTGTCCTATTGGGGTAGAACAGACCCCAGTATGCCTCGTGTGAACTCTTGTTAAATGTAACACCACCCCATCTCTTTCCGTGGGTGTCGTAAGAGGCCACTAAGGAAACACAAATGAGACCTGCCTCCTAGTGATCCATCCCAGGTAACGACACTTAATTTTTTTCTGAATCTGAGGTGTCGTCCTATGGTCTCATGCGGTGTGGTAGGCTCTGTAAAGGGCCGTCTGGTTCGCGACCACCCACCCTCCTACCGAAGTCCGACGCTAAACAGCTTGCTGTGTTCCGTCGGTGCGTGGGAGTACCAGTGCCTTTATAGGCATTTTCTGGGTTAACTCGCTCCATCGTCGTTCTCATCTTTGACCTTATAGCTCAATTTGTATAGAGAGGCGACATTTTTTGAAGTAAAAACTTCTTTAGCGGCGTTGTGCACTTTTTGGATGGGTAAAAAACCTTAAACTCGCGTCAGGGTCACGTGATGCTGATCGAAAATTCGTAAGACGGAGGGTGAAGTGAAAACTTCTTAGACCGCAAGGAAGTAATACATGTTCAAGTTTTCAATCCGCACAATCGGTTGAGATCAGCGAATATTTTAGTGACCGCGTGTCTATAAATTGAAAGAATTTCATAACTGAGTCACAGTTCTATAATTTACGAATTGACTCATAAGAAATCATATCAGTGTACATAACTGCTGTTAATGTACTAGTGTTGTTTTGAAATGTAGTGTATATAAAAATCTAAGAAATGTAGCTACTATAGTTACCTGTTTAAAGCAGTGTCGACATAATAAGCAAAGGTTAATCAATGTACTATGTGAATTGAAAACATACTTATCGCAGTTTTTTATACAAGTCTGTACCGTTTAGCAGAAAGTTAGGAGTTATTAATGTATTACATACATACATATACAGGGCTTTACAGGGCATATACAGGGCTCTCTCTTTCAACCTCTTGGTTGTTTAATCAGTCTAAGACACTGAACAACTTCCCCAAGGAACAAAGGTCGCAATCTGAAAAAAAATGATCGTTTCTCCATACAACTTGTGCGATCAGCTGGTTATCGAAATATTTTTTTGAGAATTTCATATAGTTTCCTTGAGAGATATTTGTTCATTCACCGTCTTATAGTCACCCCATATAACCCGAATGTCTGTAAAGTTAGAGTGCATAGGCTTCTTCTGGGTGAGCTTGCTACATCCTCGACCACATAAATATTTGCCCTGAGCTAAATTGTGATCAAGAGCGAATCCATAAAAGGCTATTCACAGGTTATGTTTTTTTCTTCCTTATCGTATAACCCTTAAATACAAAACTGTGTTTCTACCCTTACATTCGATCGCTCATAACATAACATAACACTGCCTTACCCCATCCGTAATTCCGAGACACTTCCGATATTTAGAAAGAAATTAAAGGAACATTATGTTTCTGTTGCTTTCCCTTCAGTATAATGAACATAATATTATATTTATTGTTTGTGCATGCATAAAATATATGTCTGTGTATTTATATAAATTATTTATATATTATATGTATGTGTAGTTATATTTTTATGTAGTTTATATTAGTATTTAGATTTCAGTGGTTAATTGTGAACGTCTGTCTTTATTTATTTTACGCCTCTCACTGTCCCAGGTCTGCTGGAAGAAATTTCTTAAAGAAATAAGCTGTGCCTTTTGTGTTAGTTTTTCTATTTGTCTGTAATATTTGTGATTTTTCCTGTGTACAATAAACTGTTAAATAAAATAAATAAAATAACTATTAAATCAATTTTGATTAAGTATAAGCTAAGAACTATCTTGATAACGTCAGCTTTTAAACAAAAAAAAACTGCATCCAAATCGGGCTATTCGTTTAGGAACTACGATGCTACAGACACACAGAGATGTACAGACACACCGTTATACACATGTCAAACTTATAACACCGTTCTTTATGATGTCAGGGGTTTGAAATATTGGTAACGTCGTTCTTCGTAAATTTGTTAATGGTAATTAACCCAGAAAAAAACATCCGGCTTTTTATCCGTGTTGGTTGACTTTCTGCGTAAGCGCATAGATTTAGTTATCGACGTAGTATGGGTTTTCCCTGTGATAAAAACGTTCTTTTAATGTACTATACTTAGTGTACACGGATAAAGGAATTGATTGGTCCACTATAATTTTCCACTAATTTTCCCGTCAAATTTCCAATGTTTTTAATAGTTATTCTGCTATTTGGGACGGAGAGAAATACAACAAATCAAAAACCATGGAAATCGATCCAGCCGATCTTGAGTTATAATAATAATAATAAAAATATATTATAAGTGGTGTAACTAACACGACTTTGTTTTATATTCATTTTACTAGCTTTTCGCCCGGGACTTCGTTCCCGTGGGAATTTTCCCGTCAATTTTCCAATGTTTTTAATAGTTATTCTGCTATTCGGGACGGAGAGAAATACAACAAATCAAAAACCATGGCAATCGGTCCAGCCGTTCTCGAGTTATAAGTGTTGTAACAAACACGACTTTCTTTTATATATATAGATAAATAAAATACTTACAATGTCAACTGCAGGCCGAGTACGATAGTGACAGCGCCGCGATAACACCGCGGTCCTATGTCAAAATGTCAACATAGACAACGCCATAGGGCGGGCGAGCAAGCTTTTGCGCGGGACCCTCGCGCAGTCAAAGTGAAGCTTCAGCGTGAGCCGAGCGTGAGTTTGTCGTTATCGTGCTAGAGCGTGCTTGTCGTTATCCTGAATACGAATGTTATTTTTTTACTAATATTATAATTGCGGAAGTAACTCGTCTGTCTGTCTGTCTGTCTGTCTGTCTGTCTGTCCGTCTTTCACGCCTAAACTACTGAACCGATTTTGATGAAATTTGGTACAGAGATAGATTAGAGCCTGGGAAAGGACATAGGCTACATTTTATCCCCCAGTTGGGCACGATATAACCTGTAGTCCACGCGGGCGGAGCCGCGGGCGGAAAGCTAGTTTTAAAAAAATTGGTAAACATACCGCCTTAAATAGATTCACCGGACATAGAATAACTTACTGCCGTACTCAGAGACGTCAATTAAAGTTAAGTACTATTAAACTCTGATGTTGTCTCTTTCACTCTTGTTGATATAAACAAGGATAGTATGACATTTAATTACTTTTTAACTTTAATTGACGTCTCAGTACGGCAGTTAATTATTACATAAGCCAATAAAGTTTCCACTAAAATTTTCACATTACCGTCTAAGTACACATTGTTAAGTTATACATGGATAATACAATTACAAAACCAGACTCAGGCATAGTTTGGTGTTTTAAATGGTATACTTATCTATACTAATATTATAAAGAGGAAAGATTCGTATTTTTGTATGTTTGTATTTTTGTATGTAACGAATAGGCTCCGAAACTACTGGACCGATTTAAAAAATTCTTTCACCATTAGGATGCTACAATATCCCTGAGTAACGTAGGCTACATAATTTTCCTGAATTCCCACGGGAACGAAGTCCCGAGTGGGATGCTAGTTCTTAATCAAAATAGACCCTAAATTCAGTTTTATGAGATTCCTACTTATTATTCAAACGGTATTAATGGCAGATTTGTCTTCGCCCACCGGTATTGGAATATAAAGTAACCTTACAAAGCTTCTATTCATCTTGTTGGGTTCCCCCAATAAATCTGAGTTATAGATTTAGTCTACAAACGGCTCGGGCGGTCAGGGCCAAAGTCAGTCGGTTTTAGATGAAAATAGTTATTTGTATTACGTCATTTCGATCGTTTTAGCTTCCCGTTTGCACTGTTCAGAGAATACGACAATGTTTGTCTGTGCTATACGTTAATCGGCAAAATACCTTTAACTCGAGTTAATTAGCTGGGGGGGAGCCAGGAAAACAAACTCTAGACTCTTTGGCGTCTAGAGTATGCCTAAACTTCGTTTTAATATGCAATATCTACGTACTATTATTGGTTGTTTATAAGATTCCACTGTAGCGTAAAAGCTTCTCCCAAAATTCTCCATTCAGTCTCATTAAATAAATAAATAAAACATACACAGTTTGAAAAATCGTTAAACTCGTCCCTTTACCCACCGTGTGTAACGTATCGTTTATCGCCAGTTTATTTTTAAATATTGCAGATTGCTAATTTAACGATTAGTTTATTTTTAAACGGAAAATTTCATAAAATCTTCCGAGTTAACCTGCTTTTGTTTTTAAGGAAGGGAACTACCTGTTTCTGCGTCAGCGACGTTTAACGAAATCCATCGCTCCGTCGGAAACTTTATCCTTACTAATATTATAAATGCGAAAGTAACTCTGTTTGTCTGTCTATCAGTCTTTCACGCCTAAAATGGATTAGAGCCTGGGAAAGGACCATAGACTACATTTTATCCCACAGTTGGGCACGATATAACCTGTAGTCCACGCGGTCGGATAGATAGTTTTTTATAATTTTATCAAAAACCACAATTGACAATATCTCGAACAATATCTACGTAAATTTGTTATATTGAGGTAACCAAATTGTTACTTCCATTAGAATTTTAATGACGAGACGATGGAATTCTGCTTTGAAATGGGATTGAATTAAAAGTCCATTAAGGAACATTTGTTAGACTTGAAGTAAGTATTGCTGATTCAGCGATTGCTTCGTATGTTTCTAAGCACTACATTCTCAGGTACAGAGTTTATTTAAGTTTTTTTTAATGCCCTATCGCTCAGTTGCAGAAACCAATGTAATGCCGTCCTTGTTTACGCCGCCAGTATGATAAATAATTTTCCACGTCAAAAACGTAAGAGTCACCGACTTCAATCCCAAAAAGACAATTTTTTCGAGAGTTTCCTTAAATTTATTCAGGATTCCACCATCAGATCCTGGTTTCCTTACCATGGGACTACCCTTGGGATACTCCCTTTCCAACAAAAAAAAAATAATCAAAATCGGTTCATAAACGACGAAGTTATCCGCGGACATACATAAAAAATATATATACGGTCGAATTGAGAAACCTCCTCCTTTTTTGAAGTCGGTTAAAAAAAGAGCTTTTTTAAAAGGCTATAATAAAAAAAGGGCAAACTGCGTCAAAACTTTGAGAAAAAAATATTAATTCTTTATTTTTCTGAGACAAACATTAAGTATATAATTCTCATAATCTATATCTATACATATTATAAAGAGGAAAGATTTGATGGTTTGTATGTTTGTTTGCATTGAATAGGCTCCGAAACTACTGGACCGATTTGAAAAATTCTTTCACCATTAGAAAGCTACATTATCCCCGATGGACATAGGCTACATAATTTTCCCGAATTCCCACGGGAACGAAGTCCCGGGTGGAATGCTAGTTATATAATATGTTACAAACTAAAAAAAAATCTAATTAATTATTTTAAAAACCCTCAGCCGCGTAAAAAAACGTTTTCATTGTCCGCATAACAAACTTGGATTAAACTTGCAATTTTATTATGTAAATCAAATTAGTTGTTTTTTGTTATGCACCTTAATTAAACTTATAATTAGCATATTAATGTGACGAATCATCATTAATTGATTTGTTTACATATGTTAATTAAGTATTCATATGATTGTACTTACTCGAATATATTATGATATTGGTTACTACGAAACTGGTCGATATTGACAAGATTTTGAATAGTCGCGTAACTTTTTTTTAAATTAAATTAGCTAACAAAAATTAAAGATGTAAATCAGCCCACTTAACTAAACAACTTTCCCCAAGGAACATAGGTTGAAATATAGCAAAATACAAATTTCGCCCCTCCAGCTGATTTCCCTATGGAGAAAGATATTTTTATGGGTAATGTGGGTTTTTTCGGTTAGTAGAATCATCCCCTAAAGTTCCTGTATTTAATCTAATTTATAGTCACACCATATCAACTTTTGTTGTGGTACACCATCATTAATCACACGTTGAGATCGGAAGGTCGCGGGTTCAAATCCTGGTGCGGGCCTGTACCACTAAATTCGTATTTTCGGATTTATGTACGGATTTCTTATTATCACTTGCTTAACGGTGAAGGAAAACATCATGATAAACCCGCCTGTCCAAGAAAATTCATTTTCGAAAGACGAACGGTCCACCAACCCGCATCCGCAGCGTGGTGGACTATGGCCTAAAACTCCTTCGTGTTTCGAAGGGAGGCCCGTGCCCTTCGGTGGGGACGTATATGGGCTGATGACGACTATCGATGTTACATTACAATCACTGTTATAAGTACAGGTACAGAATCCATCGCATCAGGTTACTCCATTTTCATTGCAAAACCGCTCTTAACGTAAAAGCACAGAGTGCACGCTTGTGGTTACCTGTGATGTGCGGCCAGTACATACTTATAGGTATCATGAATTAAATATACAATATTCTCGCCGTTTTTTTCTGTTAAAATGAACTTTGGGATTACCAGACGACCTTCTGCGGCCGTCGACTGATTCCATATAGTTCTTCAAATGTTTTTATAGCCAGTTTATTAATGAAAATTAAAATTATTTCGTTGCGAACCGTATTTTCCGCAGTAAAAAAAAACGATTAGTATACTTTTTTTTTCTCTGCGCAAATCCTTCCTGGTATTGTCATTTCGACACTTTTTTGACATTTGACCGCAAATAGGCGACAGTTTCTTGCAACGCCAAATGTTTTTACTGGATTTAAAAAAAAAAAACAAGAATACTCAATTTAGTATCCATCCAAGTTCCTTCTCTGCTGTCGATAAGGTTCAATTTAGATTGAACCTTTAACTTGGGGCGTTGAGTGCACATTTATACGTTTTATCTCTGCTTCTACAGCGTAATCCCTACATTGTTAGCACTTTATTACCCCTTACATAACGCGTACGTACAACCATTTATCTTTCTTATAATTACCGAATGTTTTGATAATAATATTCCGGATAATAAACCCGAGATGGGCTATGAATATACCTCTCACCACGTCATGGAGCGCATGTGCATACGCAGACAGAACGTACACAAATCTGATAATATGGACGCTCTTACAGCATGGCTAATACAGGCGCGTGACATAAGTAATATTTGCACCACCCGCTTCTGTTTTACCTTCTTATTATTTCTCCTCTACCCCAAGGTTGCCTGGAAGAGATTGCTTTTTAGCAATAAGGCCGCCCTTCTGTACACTTTCTTGTTTTTGTTTGTTTTTGTCTGTTTATATTTATGTGTGTGCAAATAAAGAGTTTATATATTATGGGAGAAGAAAATGGTTTTCTCCAATAAAATAATAATAATAATAATTTCGTTGTTTGTACTGTACCGTGTCGTCCTCTCATTTTATCGCATACAGTGTTAGTACGGAAAAGGCAGAACGACGACGTTGACATGAAAAAATATGTCCTATATGTTAGCCTAGCTGATTATGGTTACTGCTGTAAAATGTAAAATTATCCATATTGATGTGTTGAATGTTTATGATATAAAATTCCGGAGAGTACTATAAACTCCACTCATTCAAAGGCTCGTACTAAGGTTACCCTTGCACCCTGGTCCTTACTGGGTGGCCCCTTGGGGTATTCACAAATACGGTAAAACCCAAAAAGAGACATACACTTCGGACTCAAACAAAGACAGACATAAACTCCGAACCCGAGAAAAAGCGTCTTTTTACACAAATATTTTTCCGAACCGGGAATTGAATCCAGAAACCGCCTATCTAGAGCATTTCAGGGAAATGTAAAAGGCACAACTTTCGGGGGAGTTGGAGCGATTTAGAAAGCTCATTACAACAATTCTTAACATTTCAACGAATCCCAAAAGTTGTACCATTCCAATTCACAGTCACAAGTTAAACCTGACATCGACATTCGACATAATTTTTGACCAAGAAGCTAGTTAACTTTACTAAATAAAGAAAACCAGTCTTAAACAAGTAGAAAATATCTTAAATACTATCAAAGTAAGCTATGTTAGCAGGAGGCACTGGATAAGACAGGTTGGCTGAAATCCAAAGATTTCAGTATCCGCTCGGATGCGGCAAAATGCCAACATTTCGGCCTAGGTATAATACTTGGAAATGCTTTATTTGATTCAGAATTCGTAAATACTTATGATTGGATAGAAATATTGATAAGTGGTATAAATATGTCCATATGGCTATTTCATTATGATTTAGTACACAGTATTATTACGGTGATAGCCCAGTTGGTTAAAGTTGGAGAAATCCTGGTTCGGGCCTGTACCACTAAATTCCTCTTATGGGATTTATGTACGGATTTCTCATTAAATGTCACTTACTTAGCGGTGAAGGAAAACAACGTGATGAAACCTGCACCCTTATAACTTTTCGGTACCGTTCATACCGTTCACTGTTCGTAGATTGCCACTTTCGAAATATTTAAATTGTTAATTTTTTTGTGTATTATTTTTCGTAATTAATGTGACCATCTGATCACTGAATAAAATAAATTATATTTTTAATTTTTTTCTTACTTTCCGCCTGCGACTGGTAAATTAGCTTAAGTCACTCTCGGGCCCTCAACTGTCTCTATGTGCAAAAAATCATGTCACTCTGTTACGATGTGTAGTAAGGACAAATGCATTTTCACATTTATAATTAATATTACTAATGTAAGGATATTAAAAAGTCCTTTTTAACGTCCATACTGTATAATCTAGTCTTATACGCAGATTTTAACGTTGCGCAAGTGTGGCCACTTTCTAGGCGAGTTGTCGTCGGTCAGTGGGCCGGCCGTGACGTAATGCGCAAATGTTTATTTATGTTATGGACCCATACGGTCGAAACTAGTGTCACAGTACTGCCGGTCCTCTGCCTACCCCTTAAGACACGAAAAAGGGAACAGAAGAACAGCGAGGCAAGATCTGGTTTTGTAAGAAGCTAAAGAAAGAGCGCGCGTGAAAGAGCCCCGAATATAGGTCTGGTCTGTATGACCGTGGGGTCAGTAGTATCATGGGTGTCAGAGCTATCCCTTGAATGACAACTATAATATAGGTGAAAAGGCTTTAGTAGAAAGTTGGCCTATCTCACATAAAAAGGTTTTTTTTTTCACTTTAAACCCTCGCGGATAATTTGTATCGCAAGCGCCGTAAACAAGCGCGCTACGTGTTGAAGAAGAATATTTTGTTAAACATAAAAAAGAAAAAAAAAATTACTAAGGCGCCTAAAAAAATCGGTCTAAATCGGTCTCTACAAATTTTTCGTCATTTTTGATGTTTAATAAGTTATGTCGACCGGTTTAGCAACCAATCCCAAAATTAAAATTTAATTTTACAGCTTAAGGTTAACATATACATAAAGATATCAAGAATCTACAAATAGCAACAAAATGTAGTAAACAAAAAAAATCAATTCGAAATATTATTTATCACAAAAAGCCGCCGGCATAGCTCCAAGGTGCTTTTCAGAAATTGAGTTATCGTTTTACCAAGTATTTCTGCTGAGGCGGACGTTTGCGGTACAATGATTGAGTTATGTTGTGTTAAGCTAAATGCGGTTTTCAGTAGGATATGGTTTTCTTGCCAAAAGTTCTTCAAATCTTTATACCTACTCGGTGGTTGTGGTGTTTTTGCCTCTATTTGTTTTGAATTTTTTACATTGTATTTCATCCAATTATGGTTTAATGGATTTCTGTTATGAATAATATGCTATTGTGTACCAGGTCAAAAGTGCAATAGTATGATGGTCAGAGCAAAGATTAAAAAATAATGTATAGCGCGTTTAAGAGTAGTTTTCAACAAAGTAGATAATTTTAGTTCAAAGGGCCGGTAGAAGGCGCTTTAGGGAAGCGTACTTAGATCAAATTGGTGACGTAATAAAAAAGGCCGTGTCAGAGGTAGGTACCAGAATCTGATAAGCGTGTATGAAGCCAATTATGAATATAGAGGAAGCGACAGAGGTGTGTTGAATCGTAGCAGGTGGCAATCTGTAGGCTCTACTGCCTACCCATATTTGACAAAGGCGTTGAGCTTATGTATGTAGACAATTTTAGTGTCAATGAAAATCATCATAGCTTGGCTCACAATAACACTGATTGATCATTGGCATATGAAATCTGAGAATTAAAGAAAAATACAAGAAACAGCTTATGCCCCATTCCTGGCTCGTCATCTCATCACACATTATAAGAAGGTACTTTTAAAAGAAAGTAATATTATTATTCAATTTTGAATGTGATGATAACTACAGTCTATAAGTTATGACTGCTCTATCATATCAACAACATTCTCTGATATTCTAGAAATAAACCACATTCCAAATCTCAGACTTGTAACTGCAGGATGGAGTAAAAGTAGGTGAAGTGCTCGAAACAGGAAAAACTAGATAGTTTGTATTACGTCACTAACAGATAGAACTTGGGATAGGCAGTGATAATACTTTCGATTTAAACTTTTACTCTCCTTTCAACTCTGGAAGCTGTTGACTTATATGTTTACCTGGGACAAGTTGTCCAGATAGGTAATTCCAACTTCCAGAAGGAGGTCAATCGGCGAATCCAACTCGGCTGGGCACTGGGCAACGTTTGAGAAGTTGTGAAATATGTTCTCCCAAATACCGCAGCGTTCGGGAAGTTGCGAACTATATTCTTCTTCCAACTACCGCAGTGTCTGAAGACGAAGGTCTTTGAGCAGTGAGTGTTACTTACTAAAACGCACGGCACTGAAACGTGGTCGCTTACTTAGGCAGAAGGCTTAAGGTCACTCAAAGAGCTATGCTCGGAGTTCCTCTGCGCGATCGATTTAGTAAAGAGGAGATCCGCAAGAAAACCAAGATCACCGACATGGCTTGAAGAATTGCTAACTTTATGTTAAGTGGCAGTGGGCAGGGCACATTGCTCGTAGGACTGGTGACCGTTAGGGCAGAAAAGTCATCAAGTGGCGAAGGCGCATCAGGCTTCCCACAAGGTGAAAAGACGTTCTGATAAATATTGCGGGGAGCCGCTAGATGCGGGTAGCGCAGGACCGATCGAGGTGGAGATCCTTGGGGGAGGTATATGTCCAGCAGTGGACGTCTTTTGGCTAACACGATGACTCCTTTTGCTACCATCCGCCGGGTGTTTTTTACTCTTTTATACAACGACTAGCTGATGCCCGCAACTTCGTTTGCGTGTAATTTTTTTTTGTACAGAGTACACAGATTGAAGACATCTATCTTACGTGATTTAGATTTTTAAATACAAAAGTTTTTTCCCGCTAACTCCCGTTCCCGAGGGAGTTTTGCAATATCCTGTTGCAACTAAGCTTTAAGTTTACTAAGGTACCTGCATGCCAAATTTCAAGCGTCTAACTTAAGCGGTTTAGATTTTTCATACAAAAGGATTTTCCCGCTAATTCCCGTTCCCGTGGGAATTTCGGGAATCCCTTTCTTAGTGCACCTTTACGGTATCTAATCTACGTCCCTTCCAAATTTCAAGTGCCTACGTTTAGCCGTTTAGGCTGTGCGTTGATATGTCAGTTAGTCAGTCAGTCAGTCAGTTTCTCCTTTTATATATTTAGATCACTGACCGTATTTTGATAATGACTTACAATATGCATAGCTTCTACATCAGATTATCACACATGCTAAGTAAATAACTGCATAAAATAAACCTGTGCGTCATGAATCAGAATAAACTTACACTTAATGTGAACACAAGCACTTAATGTGAACTTAAACTTTCTCCACCTTTGCAATAGAAAACAAATTATTAATAGGAATAGTGATCACGCATATTTATTGTGACTAATGACTTGCGAGTGCTGGCGCCTATAACCTGTAACCCTGTGACGTATTTAAAACACGCGGTATAATACTACTTGTTTCTTATGTAAGTTTTTATCAGAGAAAAATAGAATTGCATACACAATTTAAAACATACCTCTTGTGGAATTTGAGTTCATGTACGAGTACTTACGTTTCTTTACAACTTTGTTTCGTATCTTTTCGTGACTTTAAGATAGTTGGCGAAATAGTGGTTGATCCTTCAACTTGAGTTTTCTGGCTCTGTGATCCTCTGTGGTGTATCATTAACAATAAAGTAATGATCCCTTTACTTATCACCGTCTCTTTCTTTTCCAGTTTCATAGAGCAAGACAAAGTGTCCGGCTTCTGGACGTGGATGTTCGTGCTGTCGAAACTTCCAGAGCTTGGGGACACAGTGTTCGTAGTCCTGAGGAAGAAGCCCCTCATCTTCCTCCACTGGTACCACCACATCACGGTGCTGCTGTACACTTGGTACTCTTTCACGGAGTACACATCCTCAGCGCGCTGGTTCGTCGTCATGAACTACTGCGTGCACAGGTTGGTTTGATTTTTTTTGTAAGCTACTAGGATTTTTTTTTAATCCTCGTCAAACCATCTACTAATTGTAGTCAATATGGAAATTTTCCCTTCATATCTATGGTAAAACTTTGTCCAGCAGTGGATGACTTAAGACTGCATAATGCTGGAGTGACTTTAAATTAATTAACGAAACTTTAAGGGTTGAGTCTGCGCATGAAACTCAAAAACTTATCCTAAAGAACCTATACAACGCTATTTATTTGTTAGAATGACGTTATTTCGTTTCAATTATTTTTATTCTTTTACTATAAAATATTGGAAATATTGCATGCTAGAATTGAAACCAGCTATAAGGTGTGCAGTTCTAATTTTATTTTTTATACTATCTTGTGTCACCCACTCCTGGCAATAAATTGCTTTTGATTGATTGATTGTAATTCTCAAAATAAATTGTGTACAAAGGCAAATCCGTTGAGCGCAAAGTTTTTTTGCGGAGAAGCGAAATTTTTTTGTCATATTTCAACCTGTGTTCAGGAAAGTTTCATAGGCTGATTCTCGCTAGTTAATTTAAATTCCCCCAATTTATGATTGATATTTTGCACCGTGTGAGTGGAACACGACCATTCAAGAACAAAGAAATGTACTTGGTTTATCCTTTATCATTTCTCATTTCGCTCTGGTTTCATTCAGCATAACTCAATTATAATAAAGTTTTAGTTTTAATTAACGCTTTGTGAATATTTCGTCGTGTTGGGCGCTTATTACCAGACTTGAGACAGTCTTATAGCGGTCCTAAATTAATTTGCCGTACTAATCAAGTTGTATGCAAATTAGACATGAAAAAAGTTCATAGTTGTTAAAGGACATTGATGTTTTTAACACTAATGGATTAAAACAAGTTTACTTAGAATCAGATTCATTTTGTAAATACAAAATATTACGTCAGTGGGCTATGTGCAATATTTTTAAAATAATTTGATTTTTTTGATTTTAAGCAGGCTTAAGGTCCCATATTGAAATAAAAAAGATATCAAATAATTTTGATCATAAATAAAAAAATAATGATTTTTTAAATTTTGGTAACGATTTGTTGCTTACTACAGCATTCTATACGGTTTTATTCCTTTGCCAAAGTAAAAAAAAGACGTTTGACAGTTGGTTGACACATAACCTAACCGTTGTGTTTTTGAGTTGTTGGTTGTTGAGTTTGTTTCTGTTTCGTGGTTTTGATTATTTTGGATATTTACTGACGACAAGGCTTTGCTACCTGGACTCTACCGTGACCTTCTGTTTCGTGGTTTTGATTATTTGATATTTACTGACGACTTGGCTATGCTTCCTGGACTTTCGAACTTTCGCAATACACTGGATTCCGACACTATGGATACCGCTCAGTTCGTTAGAGCTGATTCTACCAACTTGCCCAAAGTAACAACCAACCAAACTCGGAAATAAACAACCAAATACAAAATGAAACAGGTTTTGTTTTTTTTCTTATTTGACATGACAGTTTGGCAAAGGAATACGATTGCATATAATGCCGTACTTAGAATTAGTTTACCGTACTGAGAATCTTTTAATTATTATATTTTTATTTCAAAAGATAGATTTTTAAAATATTTTTTTAAGAAACGGGACCTTATTCCTTTATGTTAAATAATAAATTAAACGAAGTTAAAAATATTTTTAAAATGTCACACATAGCCCGTTAAGTAGGTTAGAACGTAAATGCCTTACAAAACTTGGTATCTACGGACTATAAATTAGTTAGCGAAACTTTATGTGTTGATACTACCCATGAAACTGAACAAATTTCCCTGAGAAACCATATAAGCTCCCGCTCCCGTTCCACGAAACTCCCTAAGCTCCCGTTCCACGAAACCCTACCTCACGAGGTGGCAGCTCAGAAATGTAATGTACTTAGAAACACTGGATTTTAGTGGTTTGCCATAGCATATCCTGGAAGAAGTAATTTTTTTTTAACTTCTTGTATATGTAGATCAGGTGGCAAGATGAAACTGATGCAGATCTATTGCCCTAGACATGCCGTTCATGAATATATAGGTTTGCCTGCATTTAGCCTGACCGTTTTTCTATTCAGCCACCTCGAACAAGATTTCAACATATATTGTATAATTAGTCTTATATCACATTCTGAAAAAAAAATCGAATCAATTGAACGCTAAGCGAATTTTTTTTTCCTATTCGATCGGTTTTTTTTCGGGGAAAGTTATTTTAGTGGGCTGATTCACATCCTCAATTTTCGCTTATTTAAAATTACCCAATATGTACATACAGCAGCATTTCAGTCTATCCATTTGCACTACGAAAGCCGCCGCTATTGCAAGCGAGATAAGGGCGACGTCAAGGTCAACATGTATAGCCTGATGTGCTGCCGTGTGTACATGTAATGTTTTATTTTTCCTTTGAATAGAAAGCATATCGTGTATTGAAATCTAATTTCGTCACCCTAAAAATCTACTGTTTTAGTAGTGTTTAATTTACCGACAATGTTAATCTAATCATTTTCTAATGAAGCTTGAACTTGACCGACTGCGGCCTCGAGGTTATCAAGTTCGGTGGGGCGTTACACTTAAACACGCGATAGCCGTATTCGGTAAGATAATTCTAAAATTAAAAAAAATATATCACCCCCGACATCTTCCTAGCACTTAGTCCCGTTTCTCATTTGGAGTACGCTTGACCATGATCCAGGGTTTGGCAGGTCAAGTCATCACAGTGGAGCGACTGCCATCTGACCTCCGTGACCCTGCTAACAGGGGAAGCTGATCGGATTGGATCATGGTTACACATTCAGTCCCCTGAATGTATATAGGTTTCCTCACGAATTTTTCCCTCACCGTAGCACCCCTGACATGCGATTGCTCATTACTTTAAAACGGCTAAACTAATTTTGATCTAATTTAGCTAAGAACCATTACGATTACTTCAGCTTTCAACCGCCTCGAAATTGTCCATTCGATTAGGAGCTACTATGTCACAGACAGACGACATAGATACACAGACATATACACATTTACACCCGTCAAAATTGTAACACCCCTTTTTTTGTCGGGGTTTTAACTAAGTACTAAGCAAAACTAAGTCCATAAACAAGCGATAGTTATCCGTGACTGTCAATAAAATTGAACAACTTTCCTCATGACGCCCATTTTTAATAAAAAAAAAAAGGTTTTTGTAGCACATTTTGCATGAAAAGTCTCTTGTTAATAAACTTAGAATATCATCAAAGAAAACTAATGGATACGTAATTCGTTTTACTAATATAATAATATTTTAAAGCTAAAGGAAAATTCAATTTGTCTGCGCCTCCAAAACTAAATTCTCAGTTGTCTTCAGACCTTTGAAATCTCAAATATTTGAAGTAGCTCAGCTTATCCTTTGTATGAAATCATAATTAATTTAAGAAAGACGTGCGTTCGTTTTTGTGTGCAAAAGCGTGGAATTTTCGCAATCCCAAAGGCATTTTTTGCGTGTTTTTAGAGAACAGATTTGGTGTTCTCTAAAAACATGACTTAGCATGATTTAGGCCCGTATTACAGAAGGAGACTCAAGTCTCGATCTATACTTAAGTATTGATTGTCTCTTTCTCTCACTATCAAAATGACAAAAACAACTGCTACTTAAATATAGATCAATCTGAGTCGCGTTTCGTAATGCGGACCTTAGTATGTCGACACGGCTCTCTTTGTCCATACTTATTTGGTATAGTGGTATGAATATACGTCTCTTCATCTAGTGAGCGTGGGTTTTAGGATGCGGCGGGAACACAAAAAAAGTTACTTTATTTTGTGAGATTTCCATTTTGAAGCTATCATTACGCTAACCATCAAAAGCCCACACACTAGCTTGTTTTCCTCGTTTCGTTGATTCCTATTGTAACACAGAAATACACAAACTTTACCCGTACATCATGCACTCTGTGCTGTTGTGATAAAAGCAATTTTGCCATGAAAATGGAGTAACCTTATGCTGTACGTTTCACTTTCACGTATTAAGATGCAAATTTCTTAAACTTCAAACAGCGTTAAAATTCAGTATATTTTTTATCGTGGTTTGAATTTTTTTGGCTACAGATTAAATATTTATTCCAGAACTCTTCAAGCTGTAGAGGTATCTACCTACTCGTATTTTTCGAAACCTATCATAACTAATCATCTTTTCGCTCAGATAAGTACAAAGATAGCTGCTCAAACGTAAAGGGACCTCTAACAGCCTAAACTTAGCATTACCCTAGGCTCAAATAAGGTCTTGTAACATCCCAAGTTTATCTAACTTTATATAATTTATGTAAACATGTCTCTGGGGTCTGTATGCCTAATCTCGCGGCTTTCAAGGCACGTATCTCGTCTTGGACCAGAATTTTATATGTAATTTGGCGTAACGACGTATGTAGAGACAAAGGCAGAAAGGTCGTGCTTTTTTGTAAGGTTATTGTTATTGGGGTTTTTTTGCTGAAGGTTGAGGACGACACGGTTTGTGATTAGGGGTTTTTATTTTTATGATCGAAATATAGGTACAAAGATAATTACGCTTGTGTTGCATTGGCAGACCACGAATTTATGCGAAATTAACTTTTGTTTGTCTGTTACGTTTTTACGCCAAAATCCCTACTTCTCCTTATTGTCCTTACTAATATTATAAATGTGAATGTAAGTTTGTTTGTTACGCTTTCACGCCTAAACTACCGAACCGATTTTGATAAAGTGTGGTACAGAGATAGATTAGACTTTGGGAAAGGACATAGGCTACATTTTATCCCACTGCTGGGCACAATGTAACCTGTAGTCCATGGCGGAGCCACGGTCAAAAAGCTAGTTACCCATACATAGACACATACGGTGGGAACTTACAACACCCCTCTTTTTCGTCGGGGATTAAAAAAGAAACAACACAATAGTGGCAAGGAAAGTGACGTAGGGTATTGCCAAAATGGGAACATTACCATTCTAATTACCCGTTTAGAGTTTCACCCCATTTTGCTTTTGAGGGTGTGGAGTGTATTTTTACCATTAAGTAGACGTTGACCCCACTCTTCATGACTTGAAATGTAGGCTACTAAAAGGCTGGGTGGTTACGGATGACACCTCCGCCTAATTTTTAATTCCCGTGTAGGTATATCTGTGTGTGTAGCATCGTAGTTCCTAAATGAATGAACGCTGACGTAGGTAATCGATTTGGTTCTTAGATTTATTTGATAAAAATTTGTTCAGCCGTTTAAGAGTTATACTACAGGGCTTTAGGTAAATCTCTTTCAACCTCACGGGTGTTAAATCAGTCCATGAAACTGAACAACTTTCCCAAGGAACATAGGCCAAAATACGAAAAAAAATTTTGATCTCCCGTACAAAATGCGCTGTATATGCTGATGAAGTTTGTATAGAAACCTAGATTCAAGACAAGACAAGATTCAAGACATTTATTTGACACAAAACACTACAACACAAAGAAAATAAAATAACATACAATATAAAACACAGGACAAGAACACATACAGGAGACGACAAAACAATGTATAATTGTGCTGTAGTGCGATGTCAAAAAGGACACAGCTCAGCATGTGTTGAAGCCGAGGCCCCAACGCTGGTTTTCAGCCTATCACTACTATACTCATATTCCATCTAATAACTCTCAGAATTAATGTCAAATGATGCGTCAAGTGGTTCTAGAACTAAATGACATCCTGCCTACCCCAAAAGGGATTATAGGCGTGAGTATCTTCTATCTTCTTCTAAATCTAAATATATAAAAGAGGAAACTGACTGACTGACATATCAACGCACAGCCCAAACCACTCGGTCTAGAGATTTCTTTGGCACGTAGGTTTCTTTTGAGGTCTAGGGAGTACTAAAAAAGGATTTTTCGAAATTCAACCCTAAGGGGGTGAAACGGGGGTTCAAAGTTTGTATGAACAAAACAATTTTTTTGGACATTTTGACTCAAAACTTCGTGAGGATATACCTTGAAGCAAGTAAACGGACACATGTTTCGCTATTTTTCGAAAATGAAAGATTTAGAGAATGAAATGGGTGACAATTAAAAAACCCCCCCCGCAAAAAAGTAAAGCGGACATTTAAAAAGTAAAAAATAATACCTTTCGTTGAGCCATCAAATTCATTTCAGAAATACCTATATATATTTTAATTATCGAAATCGATGGATGGCACGATAGGGTTTGCTCATTAAAATGGCGCTATAATGTCGCGTCGTCGGGGTACCGCTTTAGTGAATCAGACCCTTCATTTGATTGACTATTCACTGATTCACTAAAGCGGTACCCCGACGCGACATTATAGCGCCATTTTAATGAGCAAACCCTATCGTGCCATCCATCGATTTCGATAATTAAAATATATATAGGTATTTCTGAAATGAATTTGATGGCTCAACGAAAGGTATTATTTTTTACTTTTTAAATGTCCGCTTTACTTTTTTGCGGGGGGGGTTTTTTAAATTTTTAATTTAATTTTTATTTCAAAATTTTAACTTATTTCAAGGATGTGCTAGTGTTCTGGATATCCTGGCCGCAGCATCAGCTCACCGTGTTGCCACCATTGCATTGTATGCAGAATCAAATACTGAACAAAACGAGTCCAAACACGACATATCTGCTATTATTTTTTTAAGAGTGTGCTAGTGTTCTGGATATCCTGGCTGCAGCATCAGACCAAGAGTTCCATAATCCTACATAGTTATTAAGCATACATGAGTGTTTCAAGTTTTGGGTCACATGTATGTTTGAAAGTAAGTAAATACACATTAAGAGTCTAAGAACCCTACCGCAGCTAACAAAAGAGCTGATGACCTTGAAACGGCTAAACCGATTTTGATAAAACGTATCTAAGAACCATCGCCAAAAAACCTGCTTGTAAATAAAAAAAACCGCATCCAAATCGGTTCACCCGTTTGAGAGCTACGGTGCCACAGACAGACACACAGACACACACACATAGCGGTCAAACTTATAACACCCCTCTTTTTGCGTCGGGGGTTAAAAATAGTTCTTTGCGCGAGCGAAGCCGCGGGAAAAGGCTAGTAGGTATATAGATAGAAAGTAAAAGAAGACTCCCCGAAACTTTTAATGGACAGAGCAAATCGAATAGAAGCAAACATTAACGTTGAATAAGTTCCTAAAACCAGTTCATTGAACTCTGATTGCTAAGTTATAGGTCTTTGCCCTTAATACTGCCTATATGTATTGCATGTTTTTTTTTCTAACGTTGCCAAGGTCGGATATTTCTATCTTTAGACATTTATCAGGTACCTTTACAAAATTGTTCTGTACGTTTAATATGTATAGGAATGGGGTGACATTACTCGACAACGAAAATTTTAAAAAAAATTTACTTACCATACTTAGGTCATATTGTAGAGACGAAAATAATTATTTTTTTACATTTTGACCTGTTCCTTGGGGGAAGTTGTTAAATTTAAGATAAGATTATTGATAAGATTTTGATTTCATAACAAGGTACCTACAGCGTACAAGGTCAAATTGTAACGTAGATGTACAGACAACAGCACGTCAGGTTACACATTTGAGCTACGGAAGCCGGCGCTATTACGAGATAGATAAGGGCGATGTCAAGGTCAACATGTATAGCCTGATATGCTGTCGTATGTACTCTATACTGGCGTCTACACCTAGCTATTGGTAAACAGGGTGTCCCAAAAACACTCCTAGAACACCCGGAGCATCAGAAACACCCCTGACCTGAACAACTTAAAAAATTCAAAAAAAAAAAGTTAGGCTTTTTTTGAGATATTTTTTTCGCAACTCAATTTTCATGAATTGTACTTTTATGTTTAAAATATTCGTCTTCGTAATTTTGATGGAAGTTTTAAAAATGATGGTCCAAAGTAAAAAAATTACGATCAAAATTATTCTCCAAAGGTGATTTTCAAAATGGGCCTGGTTTTTGTACAGTATCCAGAAAAGTTAAAATAAAATAGTTTGTTCCTGGAAAAATAAAATAAAAATGTAAAAATCCCTGGCTGATTTGTAAAAAATTATAAAATATTGAAAATTATAAGTGTTTTTGTAGTTACCACACTGAGGTCGCCGTATTGTTTGACAATTCATGTTCAAAATAGTCAATGCTTAATTGTTAATAATTATTCGACTTGTTTATATTTAACAAGTAAATCCTAGCTAAATCTTCGTAATATTGGATTAAACAAATGGCTAAAGAATAATAACACCAGTGCATTAACTTTTTATAATATTTTGATGTTATGAGATGAAACTGGTAGATAGATAGAACGCGCGTTCACTTGTCAATTGTCATTAATGTCATTGTCATCTGTCATTTCATTCCACCATCATTGTTAGTATGGCAATAATAATCAATCATAAATATTTTTCTACAATAAAACGAATTTTATGAAAAATAGACGCTACCAATGTCATCATTAGTATTAATGACGACTTATGGAGTACTGTACAATGACCAGGCCCAAGCTCCATATAAAAGTGAAATATTACCTTTCGGTAAAAAAATCATAAATCGAAAACTATAAAAAATCGCGGAACATACATGGGGGTGTTTCAGACGCTCCAAGGGGTGTTCTACCTCAGGATTTCCGCTTGACACTATTTTTTGGGACATCCTATATAAATGTATGGGGTAGATCTAGGGCTTTGCTCAAGTTACATTCGATCCCTCGACTCGAGAAATCCTCTTACAATCGGAATAAAAGCTATCTCATTTATTTTCCCTGCGATCGTTGCCGAAATAATAATGAGTTTCTTCCCAAAGGATTGCTTGGATTGTGTTTTTTAAAGTGAAAACTTCTTTAGCGGCGTTGTGCACTTTTTGGATGGGTAAAAAATATAAAACTCGCGTCAGGGTCACGTAACCCTAATCGAAAATTCGTAAGGCGGAGGGTGAAGTGAAAACTTCTTATATTAGACCGCAAGGAAGTAATATAGTATGTTCAAGTTTTCAAATCTGCTGGCACTCCCGAGTGCAACCCCCTTTTTTAGGGTTCCGTAGTAATCTACGAACCCTTATAGTTTCGCCATGTCCGTCTGTCCGTCTGTACGTCTGTTCGTCTGTCCGCGGGTTTCCTAAGAAACCCTTGGTACTACAGAGCTGAAATTTGGCATGGTCATACATATAAACTACGCCGCCAGAACTGTAGAGTAAAATCTTAGAAAAAAAATTTTTTTCGGGTGTCTCCCATAGACGTGAAAGGGCTATTAATTTTTTTTCTCGCCTATATCATCAAATGTGGTGTCATAGGACAGCTTTTTAAAAGACAAAAGGGGTTTACTGAGAACGTTTTTCGATTCAGCACTCCGTTTGCGAAAAAATAATTTTTAAAGTGGAAATTTTTGTCAAACACAAGTGTCCCCCCCTCTACCAGCTAAGGTTGTTTCTAAAAATGTGAAAAAAATCACATTGCTAATATATACAACGAAATTAAAAGGAAAACTATCACACATAAGATGGCTCTTCAAGTTCGCGAGTAATAGTCGACCAAGTGCCAAACTTAGTTGGGATTCTGCTCGTAGAATTAAGAAGCCAGCTGCATATTTGAACCATGTTGCTACGGAACCCTACAATGCGCGTGGCCCGACACGCTCTTGGCCGGTTTTTGTACTTGAATATCCTTACACTAACGACTGTGAGCTTGAAGCCTTTGGGAGTCAACATTTTTTGGAAATGGCTGAAATAAGTACAAATTATATTAAGTGACTTTAAATTAGTTAGCGAAAATTATGTGAATTAGCCTATAAAACTGAACAACTTTCCCCAAGGAACATATGTCGAAATATGAAAAAAAAATCTTTTTTAACCCCCGACACAAAAAGAGGGGTGTTATAAGTTTGACCGCTATGTGTGTGTGTCTGTGTGTCTGTGTGTCTGTGTGTCTGTCTGTGGCACCGTAGCTCTCAAACGGGTGAACCGATTTGGATGCGGTTTTTTTAATTTACAAGCAGGGTTTTTGGCGATGGTTCTTAGATACGTTTTATCAAAATCGGTTCAGCCGTTTCAAGGTCATCAGCTCTTTTGTTAGCTGCGGTAGGGTTCTTAGACTCTAAATGTGTATTTACTTTACTTTCAAACATACATGTGACCTAAAACTTGAAATACTCATGTATGCTTAATAACTATGCAGGGTTATGGAACTCTTGGTCTGATGCTGCAGCCAGGATATCCAGAACACTAGCACACTCTTAAAAAAATAATAGCAGATATGTCGTGTTTGGACTCGTTTTGTTCAGTATTTGATTCTGCATACAATGCAATGGTGGCAACATGGTGAGCTGATGCTGCGGCCAGGATATCCAGAACACTAGGACATCCTTGAAAAAATAATAGCAGATATGTCGTGTTTGGACTCGTTTTGATCAGTATTTGATTCTGCATACAATGCAATGGTGGCAACACCGTGAGTTAATGCTGCGGCCAGGATATCCAGCACACTAGTACACTCTTAATTATTTTGAAAATAAGTTAAAAATTTTGAAATAAAAATTAAATTAAAAATTTAAAAAACCCCCCCCGCAAAAAAGTAAAGCGGACATTTAAAAAGTAAAAAATAATACCTTTCGTTGAGCCATCAAATTCATTTCAGAAATACCTATATATATATTTTAATTATCGAAATCGATGGATGGCACGATAGGGTTTGCTCATTAAAATGGCGCTATAATGTCGCGTTGGGGTACCGCTTTAGTGAATCAGACCCTTCATTTGATTGACTATTCACTGATTCACTAAAGCGGTACCCCGACGCGACATTATAGCGCCATTTTAATGAGCAAACCCTATCGTGCCATCCATCGATTTCGATAATTAAAATATATATATAGGTATTTCTGAAATGAATTTGATGGCTCAACGAAAGGTATTATTTTTTACTTTTTAAATGTCCGCTTTACTTTTTTGCGGGGGGGGTTTTTTAAATTTTTAATTTAATTTTTTTTTTCTGAATCTGAGGTGTCGTCCTATGGTCTCATGCGGTGTGGTAGGCTCTGTAAAGGGCCGTCTGGTTTGCAACCACCCTCCTACCGAAGTCCGACGCCAAACAGCCTGCTGTGTTCCGTCGGTGCGTGGGAGTACCAGTGCCTTTTTAGGCATTTTCTGGGTTAACTCGCTCCATCGTCGACCTCATTTTTGACCTTTATGGTCAAGATTGAGGTCAAGAGTTAACCCATCTTATAATAAAAAAATTAAAAAAATATTTTCGCCTCTCCATACAACTTGTGCGATCAGCGATTTTCCTTGTATGGGAAATCGACATTTTTTTGAGAATTTAATATATGGGTTTCTTGGGAAAATTTCAACCACCATGGCTAAGCCATTTTGAAGAGTTGCCAAAGACTAATAAATTAGACAAAAAAATCCATAATGTACAAATTATTTATCTTACTTAAAACAACTTACGAGAATAGATTTAGAAATGAAATATTTAAAGGAAAATTAGGTACTTACCGGACATCCGCCGGACATAAAATTATTTTATTGTCACTTATAAAATAAAGTAACTTAAATATTTATTGTCTCTTCAGAATTGTATCAAGAAGTAGTGATATAGAAAGGGGGTCTAAGCGTACCGTTCATACACAAGCGACGTGGCGCGGCGGCGGCGATCAAAACATCGTAAAATGAATCTTAATAGCTAAGAAGCAAAGGTTTTTGTCGAAAATAGAAGCACGAAGAGACATCCGCCACCTGAAGACTGAGTGACGGTCGAAAAAAACCTTTGCTCCGTAGTTATTAAGATTCATTTTACGTTGCTTTGACCGCCGAGCGCCGCCACTCAAAATTGAACTTTGTTTATTACATGAAAAGATAAACAGCGGCGAGGCGCGGCGCTGCGTGGTGCGACGTGTTCTAAATTCTCACTTGTAATAAATAAAGTTCAATTTTGAGTGGCTCTATGCGTAACGCCGCGTCGCGTCGCGTCGCGGTGTGATCTGACCCTAACCCTAAAGCGTAGGCAGACACCGGCGACTTCCATAATATCCTCGCCTGCAGCAATTCCAGTAATAAAATGTTTCTATCTTTACACCTCGCGTGGGTGCGTACGCGCACAATACGTCGTTACCGCTTGTTGGTAAACTGAGGATCCGTAGTGTTAACTGGACACCGTGTTGTTAGTTTTCTTCAAGATACCTAGGTAAATACATATACTTGCATAGCAAACCTGAACACACTGGTCAAGTTCCTACAAATGGTTCCATAACCACATGACGTACTGCCTACCCCGAAAAGGATTATAGGCGTGAGTGTGTTAAGTATACAGGATTATTTATAAAACACCAGTTACCTTGCAGGACTAGCATGCTTACATCATAAACAATGACTTTTGTTCTACGACTTTAATACATAAACTAATCATTTTTCAAGTTTTAGTCCGAAATGGATGAACCAATTTTGATCAGATATAGCTAAGAACAATAAAAAAAACCGAATCGAAATCAGTCCATTCGATTAGGAGCTTCGATGCCACAGACAGACATACAGATACAAAGATACACAGACATACAGATATACATGACAAACTTATAACACCCCACTCTTTTGTCTAGGGTTAAATAGCTGTCGTTTATGATAGTAATCTAGTCCTTCAAGGTTATTTATGTTTTACAAATAACCCTGTAAGTATTCAAGGAGCAATTATTCGTATCATTGATTCATTTCATAACGCACTATGCGCGTGCACACTGTCTGTGCGTCTGCTTCCTTGCGCGACCGGGTGTTTCGTAAAGCATTATCCAACTCCTTACTCCGTGCCGGCAAACCTTGGCCCACAGCCAGTGCTGAAGGTGAAGGTTCACACTAGTTAAATATTTATTGGTTCTTTATACGTAGGTAATGTTTTTTGAAGGATTTTTTGGGTAAAAAAATTTAAACTCGCGTCAGGGTCACGTGTCTGTCAATTTTTATTTTTCTATCCCCCAATAATAATAATCTCGGTAAGCATCGTATTACGTGAAGTACTAAACAATTGAATTGTTCAGTTGCACGCGAGAATCTGTTTTATTAGCGCAAATTGGATACCTCTGGTTGTTTACTAAATTGAACTAAGTGGCTACCTATTATGGCTCATTTTTCAAGTACCCATTTACCTTCAGGTCATCTTAATTATGTCCAGAAGTCGCTTGGATAACAAGCAATCATTGGTCTTTGTGAATCATGACACGAGTTTCTAGCGTTTTTAAACCCCGACACAAAAAGAGGGGTGGTATAAGTTTGACCTGTGTATCTGCGTGGGTGTGTTTCTATGTCAGTGTATCTGTCTGTGACATCGTAGCTCCTAAATGAGTGGACCGATTTTGATGCGGTTTTTTTGTTTTAAAGCTGAAGTAATCGAGAAGGTTCTAAGCTATATCTGATCAAAATTGGTTCAGCCGTTTTAAAGTTATAAGCCTTAGAATGTCGGGGATGATATATTTCTTTAAATTTTAGAATTATAACTCTTAAGAGGAGCGTCTCAGTTTGGACTAGCGTCTCAGTTGTTTTTTATGCTGTCTCGATGTCGACCACCTGCCTCAGACTTGTACGAAAGGGACAATTGCAGCTTTCCGGCGAAATGCAGAGTTTTATTTCCAAAATTATGAGTTTAGGCGTCAATGAATTCCTTCCCCAAAAACTTATTGAAATCGTACGTTTTTGGTCTCTATCGATTTGTAAGCGTATTCGTGCGTTTTGTTTTTTCCAAAATTGTTCTTAGTTTTTCAACATTCACCTCTTAAATGTTGAGAGATTTTTTTGGCGGAAAATGCTGACTTTTAGTCTCAAATATCTTTTTGTCTACTAAAAATATCACAAAAATCAAAACGCACGGACCTAGTTTTTGGTGTTCCTGATACTATACCAAAATTTCCCAGGGAACCGTTGACGTTTAGAGGATGGAATCCATTGACGCCGTTTGTATGGGAAAAAACACTGAGACGATCCTCTTAATGACTACGCAGTGTAAACCGAACACGAACTCAAGTAATAAATATTAGCATTTTTCACTTAAATATTTTTTTAAGGCTTGTTTTCCGATATCCTTGCATTGTTGTGTTTATTTTTACGATGAGGTCGGTCATCAAGTCCATCTTAATTATAGGCTTCGACTTTGGCATATGTCAAGGAAAGGCCCATCTGTCAAGTTCAACTGGTCACAGCAATTAAATGCGAATGAACTGAAGACTTACCGTTGTTTCGGTTTACCCTCTTTTGCACAAATGACCTTTACCTAAATTGTCAAATTTTATTTTTAAAAATAATGGGTTTTCTCTTGACCACAATCTAGCACAAGGGCGAAAATGCGGTCGAGGATAAGCAAGCTCACCCAGAAGAAGCCTATTCACTCGAACTTTAAAGAATACAGACGTAGGCAGGGAATTCTATTCCCTAGCAGTGCGCAATATGAAAGATGATGAAAAGCGGTCAGTGCGAATCCGCGTTCCCAGTTTCGCAAAACTTTTTTAAATTCCTAACATTCGGTCCATTCCTTTAGGAGCTACGCTGCCACAGACAGACAAACATCTGTTTGTCTACACACGTCTGTATCTATACACGTCAAACTTATAGCACCCCTCTTTTTTGTCGGGGTTTAAAAATAAGAGGTCACATCTCAAGTGAGACATTGTTTTTGCGCCGACCCGATATCTCAACTATGGTTGCTGTAGGGTTTTAGGTATCTCTCTTTCAACTTCCCGGGTGGTTAATCAGTCCATGAAACTGAACAACTTCTCCAAGGAACATAGGTCAAAATACGAAAAAAAATTTTGATCTCCCATACAAAATGCGCTATAATTATGCTGATGAAGTTTGTATGGGAACTCCCACCCGAGTGGTTGAAAGAGAGATACCTAAAACCCTGTATGTCGTACGAGTTAACTTGAGACCTAGGCCGTCGCGTCACCTTCTATGTACGATGTATGGAATGATAAAACATCGAAAAAGATATACAAAGATGTACTCGTAGCATCTTTGTTATGGATACATGTCTCGACTCTCTTTAGATATTTTATCATTCCGCACACCGTACACCGAAGATGACGTCGTCGGCCCAGGCCCCCGATTTTGTAACTTCAGTTGTGTGTCGATGGAATAGTCACCATTTTATCCGTTCAGGTGGCGAAATTGAAAACTATCCAAATTTCATACATCTAATAACGGCTGCTTTGACTGGTGGCGTCACTGCCATCTAAATTTTCAGTTGCTGGGTAGTTTGCAACTTTACGTTCGGTTGGCGTGGCGCTACTGGTCGGGGTGGTTGTCAGCAAGCAAGTATATGAAAATTAAATAGTTCTCGATTTCGCCACCTGAACGGATAAAAGGCGACGGTTTCAAGTTAACTCGTACGGGTTATATTGTTGATCGAAGCTTGTCCCCTTCTCACTCTTGTTACTACCAAAAACATTAATCCATCTCTTTCTATCTTTCCAGTGTAATGTACACGTACTACGCATTAGTCAGCATGGGGAAGTACCCCCCTAAAATGATGGCGATGACGATCACCCTGCTTCAACTGACCCAGATGATCGTAGGGTGCTATGTGAACATGTGGGCGCATAAATACTTGACGACCGCCCCCCCTAATACATGTGGGATCAGCCAGATGAACATCAGGCTGTCTATGGCTATGTACTTCTCATACTGCGTGCTGTTTGCCAGGTTCTTCTATAAGGCTTATTTAGCGCCTAAAGGTGAGTTTTTTTAAAAGTTAAATCTGTTCATTATAGCGCTAATGGCCCAGTTGAAAGCGGTGATAGATCAGTTGGTTGTGAGCCAGACCTGTAACTGGGAGATCGCGGGTTCAAAACCTGATACAACTAAATTCGCCATTTCGGATTTAAGTATGGATTTTTAATTAGTTATCACTTGCTCAGCGGTGAAGGAAAACATCGTAATTAAAGTTGCACCTCTAAGACAAGTTCGTTTTCAAAAGGAGCGCGGTACACCAACCCGCAGTAGACCAGCATGGTGGACTATGATGGTCTAAACCCCATCGTGTTTCGAAGGGAGGCCCGTGCCCCTCAGAGGGTGCGTACACGGGCTGAAAAAAATAATCTCGCTGGAGTAGAGATATGGTTAAGGAGCTGAATTTTAAAAAGTTTATCAAATCTTCTTCTTCTTATCGTGTAGGTATAGTCAAGTGTGTGGCGAACTTAGCTAACTCTGGTGTCAGAGTTTTCAAACCGCACAATGGCTTCTGACTTGGTTTTAACGACTGGAGTCAATCGACAACAGATTTGTAGTCAATCATATATAAAAAATTGAATTTTCCTTATTTCCAGGCGGCAAAAAAGCCAAAACTGAACCATTACCCGACATCCCAATTGAAAAGAAGCCCATTTCCAACGGCTACCCGCGACAGAGGAACGGAGTCACCGTCGCGCACTAGTCGACGCCATGTGATATGTCCTAGGTATATAATGTACAGATTAGGTGACATTGTAAGCCCTTGCCAACACCCTTACGGCTCAAAGAGGTTTTTCTGTTTCCATTGCTTGCTGAGCGCGGTATAAAAAATAACTCTACCGTGTTCAGCGAGCGATTGAATCAAATAACGTTTGCCGCCACCGCTTCAAGCGTGGTGACCAGTCTCATTTATAGCTTAGTAATCACAGTAATCACAGATATCACTTTGTTTAAAATAAATTTGAACGTATTTCTCTAAAAGAAACACATTAGTGTTTGACAACAAATTATTGTACTTTAATTCTGCTAAAGATTATATGATTCTCATAACTTGGAACAATATTCAGTGGTATCGTCGGGTACCACATAATATTCTTCTGTGTTGAATCATTAGGTAAAACGAATTTGAGTCATTGTAGCTCAAAATTTGCAAGGTTCTGATTAAATCCTTGGAGTGAGTAGATAAATGGATATTGGCAAGGGTATGTATAGACGATAAGGGCGCCTTCACGCCATACATTCCACGCTAGTTTGTATAGAAGGTTCTCGCAGCTTGCCGACGCTTCTGCTTTCGTGACGGCGCTCTAATCACGTTTTAAGACTTGGAAACTCTCAGTGGCATTAATAAAGAATACCTACTTAAAAAAGTACGTTTAAAAACTACCAAAATGGTAGAATTACTTGAAATATGGCAACACTTACGCGCTGCCATGTTTAACTTGCAAAGACTCGCAAGACATGAAAATAAATGATTTTATTAATTAATTATTGGTTCATGTTTTTGCTACTGGTTCCAAATGTTGACACTAATGCTTTTATATGGGTTTATGTAGATATTACAAGACCATTTAGGAGGATGCGAATACCCCATGCTTTTTGGTTGACAAACGAAAGGGACATAGCAGTCTAAATAAATACTATACTAACAAAACAATATAGTACAAGAAAGTACAGAAATTATTTTATACAACGCACTAACATGACAGCCAAATTTTTTTATTTACACTTCTATGCTCTTCCGTAAATTTTTAGTCTATGAATAAGTTGTCTAGCATAAGTAATGTAGACTAGAACGTTATACCTTAGAGTTAGAAGCGATATACAAAAACGATTGTTGAAAATAGTTTTCTAAATAACTGTTCAGTAGATTGCCGATTTAGTTGACAACTTAACAGAGACTTAAGTAATTAGAGTGTTACTTAGTTTAAGTACAAGTGTAAAGATGCCTTGAAAAGGATGTAATAATGTTTTTTAACCTCTTATTACCTTTGTCAAGCAAAGAAACGTTTATTAAAATTGCATACCTACCTCCTTAATTGAAAATGGTTTTACATATCGACCTATGTAAAAGCAAAAGTAATTTATTGTTGTATATGGTATTTATTTCTTAATAACGAGTGATTTTTAAAAGTAATTTATTTGTAAAGGGGTAGTTTTTACCTGGATGAAACTTTGATATTTTGCCGGGGATTTTACAACTCAAACTCTTATGGTCGTATACTCAAATTAATTGAAAGTAATTAGACTTAAATGATGATTTTGAATGGGACATGAACCCACGACCCTAGGAAGCAATAAAGACACGATAGCTCAGTTGGTTAGAACACCAAGAGATCTGATCCTATGTCGTGGGGTCTATTATATTTATCTTTCCCTAAAAATATTTGTGAATATCCCTCGATGCGGGTAAGGGTTTTAAAAATATGAGAATGTTAATGTAATTAAAATGATCTGCAAAATATCAAAGAGCCGCCGTCCTTGTACAGTAGTTATGGGTTCTCTCGACCGGCGGGTTCGCTTAGGTCTAGTTAATACTTTGATATGCTTGTCAAACAAGCGCACAAAGTTTAATGTAATTCCTGGTAGTGGAATAAGCAATACTATACTTTAAAGTAGACAGAAAGGGCTAAAGGAATACTTAAACCATCCTAGTGTGTTAAAGTTATACTTTCTAGGCTAATTAAGTGCCCAGGGGCATACTTCAGAGTTCAAATTAATGTAATGGCTACCTTCAAATGTCAATGCATTTGATTTGTTATGCCGTAGATCTAAATTTAGGGACACAGGGGAATAACTATGCCAGCACGTCTCGGCTAAGGATTTTCAAGGAATATTTAAATAGTACTACATTAACTTGTATAAAAATGGGAATGGTTTGCACTAAGCTGCGTGTGTTTGCATATTATATTCCTTCTTGTGATAAAAGTCTTGGCTTACTACATTTTAGCGCATAGGTACGTTTTTAAACCTAGATCTAGACCTACAATTAATACCAATTCAGGGCTCAATTAGAAACTGCGGAAGTCCTTAAGACGTTTGCGATTCACTTCCAAATAAACACATTGAAATGCAATGTAACAGTATAATGCAAATTTCGGAATTTCTAAGAAAGCTGATTACATAAAAAGAGACCATATTTGGGGGCAATAGATACACTTTTCGCGAAGCTAGGTTTACAACACTTCGTAGGAGAGTTATGAAACCACGACTTGTGATTTTAGAATACATAATTATAAGAATTTTACTTGTTACCTACCTAAGTACATGTAGATTTGGATAACTTCAACTTAAAGTTTGTAATTATAGACCAGCAGGACAACCGTGCTAAAAAATGTGGATTGAAACGCAACAGAACAGCAGCTGCTTTACAATTTTTTAACAAAAATGTAATCGCGATTTACCATTTATGTCAAAAAGTTGTGGAGCGACCCTATTTAAAAAAATGTTTCAATCTAGACTTTCAATAAAAATGTTATCGCGATATCTTATTTTTGTCAAAAAGTTTTAAAGCAGTCGCATTTCAATTGCGTTTCCACATTTTTTTGTGCGAATGTCCTGCATACATTGTTATCTGTTGAGATTAAATGAATTCACTGAGCAATATCAATAAGCGAAAATTCTAATGTAGTTTTAGCTTGTGGGGTTGCCAGACGAAGAAGAGAAGAATATTGCCATATTTTCAAATATTTAATTTTGAACTCTATCTTTTCACTAATTAGTTTAATTTCTTATGTTTGCTAACTAACTTCTCTTTTAATACTGTCTACTGGCTTCGCTTCTGGCGTGTCTCCAAACAAAACGTCCATGTATAACAACATCCTTTCTTATACGTATAGAGCCATGAAATATTTGATAAAGTAATTTTGCAGTTGGCAGCCCTTACCTAAGCAGAGTCAATTTATCTACCTTCTAATTGGGGTATAAAAATAATTTGGCAGTGGCTTCCATACTTTTTACATAATGAAGTTCTATGATAGAAACTTAGAACAAATTTTACAATCGGCTGCCGTCGTCCCTTTTAAGTCCAAGTACTGTTTATATACTAGAAAAGTCACAATTTAAGGTAGGTTGTTCAAAAATAGGCTGTTAAATATATTATTGTCCAGTCCTATGCTTGATATTTATAAAAAAAAGAATGCAGGAAAAATAAACGACACCATCCATTTTCCCGCCAAAAAATGGTAGGTCAAATCGGTGTTGCCATTTATTTTTTTCATCCCTGGTTATTTATTTTATTAATAATCTTGGATAGATCATCATCACGGGTTCATCTAGCGCTGCGTTCTCACAGGACCAGTTTACTGTAGGTACGGTTTTAATGACTTTAAGCGTGTCCATAATAGAGTGCTCTTTTTTAAGCATCATGAAGTATCCTTCAAAAAAATCGATCATATCTAATTTTGCTTTAAAACAGGACATTTTAAGTCTACGAACGGCACACGACCGATACTATACTCAACGTTATAAAGAAATGCGGAAAGTGGCTATTACGTTACAAAAAATAGTGGGCAGGATTCTTGCTTAATACAGCACAATGCCCATCAAAATTTGGTAAGATTATACTGTTCGTATTACCCTACCTACCAAATAAAATAAAACCAGGCATGCGACAGTAAAATCATATACAAGCGTAGCTATTTCGTAATAGCCACTTTCCGCCTTCTTATCTAACGCGGAGTATATCTTTATTACTCTCATCTGTATGTCGCAAAAAAGATGTACTGAGTCCGATGTTTTGAAAAATCGGTCAGACTTACAGAGCAGATGCCCAGGCTGTAAGCACAACAGCTATTTCTGCAGGATCGGGTAAAAAGTCGTGCCTACAAAAGTAGACTGCCCTGGGAACGGGCACTTAGAATACACGGGCTGGTATCACCTCTTTATGAAATAGGTGCGTCTATACAAACTACGTGTTATGCCAACTTTTTGTACATTTTACAACAGTTTTTTGTTACATTAACATTTAACAGCCATCTTGACAAACTGTTGTGTACACAAGAATGAAATATTTTTCAATCAGGAAAATTAGAGTTAATGTTTCGGTACATACTCGTTACGTTATAGGTATTATATTTAATTAATTGGTAACACTGAACAGAGTTTGGCAAAAAACAGTACAAATATGGCAGACAATTGACAAAGCTATTGTAGTAAGCGAGATTTCGATATCTATCTTGTTCTATTTATCCAATTTTATACTCTTTTTTGTCAAGCTACAAAAACAATTTAGAATCTGTTATTCCTTAACGATTTTAAAACTATTTATTTTGTACTGTTAGCACCTATGTTGTGTAATTTATTTTTCGTTTTATTTTGTAAAATAAAAGTTAAACTCACTTGCAAGTATTATAATCAGAAAAAAATCAATAATGATTATTTTAATGACAACGAATCATCATGATTACAATACCGAATTGTCCGGCATTTATTTTTACTTTATACTTCCATAATCTTTTCTCGCATTTACATACTGTTGTTCTGCCTAGAACGATTTAGCGGTTATTGTTCCATATTCATAAAAATATTTTAAAAATATATTTTTGTGAACGTTTTGTGGTTACACTGAATTCTGATGAACTTAATGATAGATTTAGCTGAATATCAATTGTAACCGAAAGAGTGGAATTATTCTTGCAATCATTCATTTGTATTTTCTGGGCAAATAAAGCGATAATTAATGCGTAAGACTACTTGTTTTATTTAATCTTTTTTATGTCATCTTCGGTCCATAATTCCGGCAGCGCCACCATCATCGATTTTGAAATCGATTATTGTATCATGCATTTTTCATTCTATGAAAATTTGCTGAGAAATTGCCAGGGTAGGTGGTTTCCGAGATAAATGACAAAGTATAGGGCGCTGCTGGGCTGACGTCAATTCAGCAGTAGTACCACAGCTGGAACTCTGTAGTTCCAAATATCGAAGACCTGTCTAGATAGTCATTTACTCGTCTGTCTAGGGGTAAGTAGTAATTTATTACTACTAAAGTAAGTAAGTATTTCAGAGATATTCAGAAAAGTTTGGGGCACTGCTGGAATGACGTCAGCCCAGCAACACATTTTCTAAAGTACAGCTTTTTAGAAGGTAAATTTTTGACAGCAGGTGCTCATAGTTTCAACAAGTTCTGTAAATATGGAATTAGTGATATTCTGCAAGTATTTATCACTTTAGGGGGGGGGGCACAAAGAAGTAAGAAGCGGGGCCTATCGAGATCTCAGTAACCATGAGGTATTAGAACGCTCGGTCAACTCCACCTATTCCCATACTTTCATGAATAATTGTTAGAGCATCGACACCTAACCAGAAACGAATAAATGAAATTTATGAAAATGGTAGCTTTGCCAGAATTATGGATACCGAATTAAGATCACCCCTAGCTAGTGCCACTATGCACTATTGACCATATATCATTTTAATTTATTGAGACGGGACAATATTACAAAAATATGGAGGTACTATACTATCTCCCGGTGATGGTCGTGCTAGCTTAAGCAGTTAGATTTTCTTAATTAGGTACCCACTGCAAAAAATCAAAAATACTTTTTGGAAAAAACATTTTACAATCCTCAGAAGTAGTAATAAGTATAATAGTCTGGTCAACGAAAGCTGTCCACGAGAAACGGCGGCAGATTTAAAATTCGTCATCTGAAAACACTGAGTAGGTACCTAATATAAACTGTATAAAAGGAGTTAATACAATATTACTTTCTACTAGTTTTGTTAGGTTAGGTACATAGAAATGTAGATCTATATGTAGAAAATAGTTTTCAACGGCCAGACTCTACAAATATTTTTAGGGAAAGAAATGTTCGGCGTGAATGGGACTTGATCCCACCACACGAGAGCTACCGACGTGTGGTGGGAAGTGGGATCAAATTTCTCATTCCCTTACTAAGCACATTACGTCGTGCGTGCGTGTACAGGACTGTTAACTAAAGCTGGCGCGTTCACAGTACTCACACTTATGCAATTTCACTATACAGGATGTTTAAAACTAAATGATTTTCAAATAATTGATTCATAAGTGTAGACTAGAGTTAGTTTTTACTAAAATGGGTGCGTTGTAGATAACAGACACTACACAAACGGAATGTGTAAATGTGTTGAACGCGCCAGCTTTAGTTAACAGAACTGTAGCGCCATTTGTCTAGTACGGAGAGCTACAGACTCATTACTACTTGTTGCAAAGGGGACGTGGATTCAAGTCCCATTCGAGCCGAACATTTTTCTTTGCCTAAAAATTTTATTATTGAATATCCCTCACGCGGGTAAGCGTTTAAAAAAATATTGAAGTAGTAATAATAACTACACTACTCTTAACCTAATATTGAACATGCACCTATGCCCCTTTTTACTCATAGCCAAAAACACACCTGTGTGGTAATTAATGTTTTTTACGCTAACTAAAATAGTAGGTAATATTAGGTCCATGTTTTTACGCCATCAATGCAATCATCGAAGGGTTCATTTTGTAAAATATAAAAGTATAATGGTAGAAATAGAACTAGTGGCGCCATCTCTTGAAGACGGATAGAACTATTTGAAAAATGAAGTTTTTGAACGTTACCAGCTGATTTTGACATTGACATTTGAGTTCATACGATTTTCCAGAATTTTTCACGTTTATCATTGTTCTTGAAAGAAAATCTGTAATAAAATGGAAATAATCGACAATGAAATTAGGCCGTGGACCGCTGAAGAGATCAAGGAACAGTATGGAGACAACCTAACACTCCTACCATCCAATGATAACATTAAAGAACTGCAAACAATACTCCGAGACAAGTGAGTTAGGTTATACTTCATCACACGTATTCTAAACCAACTTTTCAAAGGGAACTTAGCTATTTTACAGATAAGGAACTTGTTTTGTTTACTAAATCAAGCTTGTTTTGTTTAATAAATCAAGCAAATAGAAACAATAGCAGCTTGTTTAAAATATTTTTTAAGGTTATCTTTTTAGTTTCAAAGGCAAACTACTTTTAAAAACGTTTAATTGGTCTGTTATCATAAGACTGTTAGTATACAGAAATGGATAACCGTAAGGTTTACAAAAAAACCTCGCCGAACCGCCTGCTAAGCATAGTACCTAAATATTTGTGTTAGGATTTAAAGAAATGAGTGATCAAGTTCTTTCACGCTGGACTGGGAGTGAAAGAAATCTTAGAATGTACCAGCTGCCAGCTCTTCTTAGGCATACTTAAAAGTCAGTAAGTGAGATACGATATTTGCTATATTATGGATGAAAGGCTGACAACTTCTCACTATTATTCACCATGTTGCATCTAATAACCCTCGGAATTTGTGTCAAATGTGGCACCAAGTGGTTCTAAAGCCATTGATGCTTTGCCTACCCCGATAGGTATTATAACATCTCTTCCGGGGGCAATGAAGTGAAAGACGTATTCTCTTCTGTGAGGTGTATATTTATGAATGATATACTGACACTTCCATACAATTTGGATTTATTACACTTGTATTAATTAAACACTTACAAACCACTTTATTATAAAGCCTGGAAAAGTGCTATTTGCACGCCTATGATCGCATACATGAAATTACTCCGCGAGCTCTCTCCTAAGAATGTCGGAAGACCAGATCTTCAATCATTTCGAATTTTGACATCGAACACCATTTCAAATCTTTTAAATGATATTCGAATAATCTTCTTCGAAATGACCGATTGGGAAAGGAGTTGCGTTATGCCAGATCAGCAAAGGAATAATAAGCAAGATCATAACAGAAGAAGCCAATTTAAGATGGAAGCACAACAAACAGTGCCACCAGGCAAAAATCTTCCTAAAGACATATGAAAAAAGAAAGTCGAAGCAACTTCTAAAGCTAAATAGAAAGGACATCAGGATTGTAGTGGGTCTGCTCACGGGACACTGTCCTTTGAACTGACACCTAGCAATAATGGGCCTAAAAAGTGATCCCACATGCCCAGAATGCGACAAGGAGGAAACAAGTCTCCATTTCCTGACTGAGTGTCCAATGTACGCGCTGGTAAGATGGGAGACAATAGGCATGGATGAGGTAAAAGAAGAACAAATACAAGAGCTTAACATAAAGGATATAATCGGGTTTGCTAAAGCTTCGGGTAGGTTCAAAGAGGTGGAACTGTCAGTGCAGAGGTAAAACTCATGCGCTGTTGTGGGGAACTGGGTGAAATGGTCCCAAATGAGTGGACTGATCACCCGCCTGTGCCTGACGGGCGTCCCCTCCATAGATAGATAGATAGATAGATGCCAGATCTTCCATGAAGGTCTGCATACCACAGTATTATAGGCGTGAAAGTATGTATGATTAAATGAGAAAATTTGAATTTTGGTTACTAGTCACTATATTTCTATACATTAAGTTTATTTCCCACTTGACAACAATAAAAAATTAACAAACCAACAGAAACACAACGAGGAGTGACTTCAAGTTCTACGCTGACCGTCTGATCCGGTTGGTGATTGAGGAGAGCCTGAACAAGCTGCCGTTCACAGACTGCGAAGTGGTGACTCCGACGGGGGCGTTGTACAAAGGGCTCAAGTACGGTGCTGGTAACTGTGGAGTCTCCATTGTTAGATCTGGGGAGGCTATGGAACAGGTTTGTCTAAGATTACTCATTACTTTTTAATTTCCTAATTATTTTTTGTGTTGAATTTTCTTTTAAATCTCATAATACCTACTTCACTGACACTACACAAAATAAGTAGTATTCAAGCTATGGTTACCAACTATCTAAAAATTGGTTTGCAATGGGGAAGGTAACACATTTTTTTGATATTTTTATCTAATAATGTAAGGTGTAGGATTAAAAAACAGCAGTAATTTTTTTTTTAATTTTTAAACAGTGTCAAGCTTGATCGCATTTTATCGCCTCTTTTATGTTATCCAAGAAATAACAATTAATGTATTGTTTTTTTAAAGTGTGATCAAGCGTGACACTGAACTTTAAAAACTGATAAAAAAATTACTACACACTATAAAAAAAATCTAACTGGTGTTAAATGATGTGTAGGACCATAAATTGAAGACAATTAAGTTTTCCAAGTACCTACAGAAAAAAATGTTCTGAATAAAGGTTATAAATAAATTAAACACCTTAAATTATTAGATAAAGTTATTTTAAAAATGTTACTTTCCCAAGCCTTGTCTATGTAATTTTAATGGTTTGAACATGGCCTTAGGTAAACCAGTAGTTAAAGTTTTGAATCAGAAAGTGAACTATGTAATTTTTCAAAAATTTACTCTTCTACCTACTCTGCTTCCATGACCATTTCTTTATTAAACTGTCAGCTCCGTTTACGCTCATTTTCTTTTTGGTTTTCTATGATTCAGAATTCTGAAGTTTTCATTCATTCTAAAACTTCTTGTCAGTGGAGCAGCCATACTCAAACTGTGCTTTCCGGAGCACTAGGGCTCCGTAGGTCTCTGTAGGAGCTCTGCCAAAAGTTAATAAACTGAAACAATAGTGTCTAAATAATGCATTTGTGAAGAAAGATAAAATGCCACAGTGGGGAGGCTTAGTGCGGAAAACGCCTGATAAACACAGTGAGAAAATATGTTTTACTTTTCGATCTATCTAATATGGAACCATACCCTTTTTTAGGGTTCCGTACCCAAAGCCGTCTGTCACCAGGCTGTATCTCATGAACCGTTATAGTTAGAGAGTTGAAATTTTCATAGATGATGTATTTCTATTGGTCCTATAACAACAAATACTAAATACCAGATAAAATAAATATTTAAGGGGGCTCCCATACGAAAAACGGGATTTTTTTGCTCGTTTTTATAGATAAGTCTGTCCGAGGCTGTATCTCATGAACCATGATAGTTAGACAGTTGAAACTTTTACAGATGATGTATTACGGTTGCCGCTATATCTTTTTGGCGTGATCTTTTTGGCGTTTTTTTAGAGATAATGGTATGGAACCCTTCGTGCATAAGTCCGACTCACACTTGGCCAGTTTTATTATTTGCTGTCCACTTGCGATCAGTCATTAGACCACAAGCAGGTTTTATCAGTGAGTTATAACTTGATTGCTTAAGGTCTCCGCCAAATATTTAGGTTCCCAGAAAAGTTCCATATTTCCTATTGCCAAAAAATAAATCAGAACTGTTTTTATTTTGTTTACTTAGGGAAACATACAGCACATAATTATACATATAAAACAAAAGCACGAGACCAAAATAAACGTTGTCTATGTCTAAGAGTATTTCATGCCAAAACAGTTTCCACTGACAAAATGGAATTTGTATTGCATGTTTTAAGAATTTATTTTAAATTCGTTGGAGTGTATTTTTGTTGGTATGATACTGAGGGTTCCATACTACAGCAGCTCGAGTACGATGGTGATTGCGCGCGTAATGAGCCGCGGTCCTATGTCAAAGTGTCAACATTGACAACGACAAAGGGCGAACAAGCCTTTGCGCGGGCCCCGCAATCTAAGTGAAGATTCAGCATCAGCCGAGTTGCGCGCCCGGCGAGTTTGTCGCCATCGTGCTTCAGCTACAGATGCTTACTCCAAATGTGACTGAAAAAATGAATTATAAAGTATATTTATTAATTTTGCGAAAGGATAGCTCACAGTACGTTAGTTTCATATTTATTTTTATGTATGTTTTTCATTTTTTAAATTCTTACCATTTGATAAGCTCTTCTGTCACTTTTTTGGGTCTTGGCGGAAGATCAGCGCTGTGGGAAATCCAAACTGGTTTACCCACAGTACGTATGCTGAGTCAGCGCCCTTTCACTGCGTTACTTATTGTTTAATTTTAGTTTTACTTTTACTTAATACTTAGTTATAAGATTATTATTATTGACAATGATTGTAACAGCAGTGAATAAAGTTTTTATCTATCTATCTATCTATCTATCTATCTATCTAAAGGGTACCTAGCGTGGAAGGATTTTTGAAGCAGCAGCCTTGTTTTATTTATCAAAAAATTAAAACCATTTAATTGTATCATTCCAGGGCCTCCGCGACTGCTGTCGCTCCATCCGCATTGGCAAGATCCTCGTAGAAAGCGACACAGACACACACGAGGCCCACGTGGTATACGCCAAGTTCCCAGAGGATATCGCAAGAAGACAAGTACTTCTCATGTACCCTATTATGTCTACTGGCAACACTGTTAAACAGGTTTGTTTTTCTTAAAAGAATAAACGACTAAGGTCCAAATTACAGAACGCGAATCAGACTCTGACTTAAGTAGCAGTCGTCTTTGTCATTTTTTATAGTGAGAGAAAGAGACAATCATTTCTTAAGTATAGATCAGCCGACACCTAACAATAATGGGCGAAACTTCTCTACCATACTCCGACCCGAAACCTTAACTTAAAGATTGGCGGGTACAAAATAAACACTCCGACGCTTTGGAAAACGTGTGGAGATCATAAAACTTACCCTATCACATTGACTAGGTAGCTGTTTTTGTTTTAATTGAGTATTCTAATGAATAAATAAAAAACTCAACTTCATATTTTGGATGTTTACATTTTTGTGCCTAGAATTTCTATCTACCCAACAAGCATTTCTTTCAACTGTATCTACCTATCTATTTCGACTGTCTAGCAAGGTTAGGGCGCCGAGACCAAATTCTGAAGTTATAAGTGCGCCGCGGACTAAAAAAGATTAGGAACCCCTGAATTAGTAGAAAAATTATAATACTCCATACACTCACGTCTATAATCCTATTCGGGGTAGGCAGAACATGTAGTTCTAGAACCACTTGACGTAACATTTGACATCCATTCTGAGAGTTATCAGATGGAACATGAGTATAGTGGTGATAGGTTGTCAGCTTTTCGCCCACAGTACAGAAAACTCATTATCATCATATGCAATGTTAGTATCTGCTCTATTTATGTATGGATTTTATTTGTTTTGTACTTAATTCTATTTCTATACAACAATTTCTATTTATGTACTAAGTAATATTGGCACCACACAAAACAGAACACTCACACTAATCATTATACTACTACAAACACACACGCAACTCGTCGGTCCCAACAGAATATCAGCGCTCCTACCTGTGGGGAAGAGCAATATGCTGAGATGGGACCCTTTTCTGTCACTGCAGCACACATTTATATCTATTAGTCTTTAAAATAATTTTTAGTGTATTGTTAATGTCCTACTAAATTTGTGTGTGCTGAAGATGCAAAAATAAACGTTGTCTATGTCTTGTCTATGTCTATGTCAAACCCCTCGCGTCCCACTTGCTGGCTTCTGCATTATGCCTGGGAAGAGTTGGCAGCTGGCACATTCTAAGTTTTTCTTGCACTCCTAGTCCAGCGTAAAAGAATTTGATCACTCACTAATGCAAATAATTACCATGCTTAGCAGACGGTTCGGCGAGATTTTCTTGTATCCTCGACCGCATCTTCGAACTTATGCTAGGTTGTCTATTCTTCTCTGAGGAAGACTTCTTTGCAAAATGCTGTTAGAATTAGTACTTTGACTTATTTTTAAGTAACGTTCTGAATGTTCTATGAAATAAATTGTAGACAAGAGTGCACGCCTTGTTAATAAAAAATAATAAAAATATTTATTTCAGGCAGTAAACGTCTTAACCCAACACGGTGTGAAAGAAGAGCGTATAATGCTATCGAACCTATTCTGCACCCCAGCAGCCGTGCAAGCCGTGGTGGACTATGTACCGAAGATGAAGATATTGACTTCGGAGCTTCATCCTGTGGCTCCTAACCACTTCGGGATGAAGTACTTTGGGACCGACTGATACGATCATGATGATGAGTAGACTTAGGTATTTATTAATCCCTGACAAAAGTGGGGTGTTATATGTATCTGTGTGTCTTTCTGTGGTGTCGTAGTTGGAACTACGATACTGCAGACAGACACACAAATACATACGTCGTCGATATGTTTCTTAGCTGCATTTGATCAAAATTGGTTCAGCCGTTTCAGGGCTATGATATGAGCGGTCGAATGTCAGGATCTCACAAGGGTTAGCTGTAAGAAATCCCTCTAACCAAGGGATAAGCTCGCCCTTGTACATTTAGTTTTTTGTATCCATCTCTTTTGTTTTGTACTTTTGATTATGTGCAATAAAATGTTTACATACATACATACATAAGTTGTACATTGACGCGAATTTTCTAAAAACATAGATAGTCATTCACCGCAGTTTATATTCTTTATTAATTATAAGATACAAAAAAATATGTAAATATCATGACATCATGAAAATGGAGTTTAATCTCTAATGTATAAAGTATTAAATGTTTTTATTTGTTAATTACATTACATCTCTGCATTTGTGATGAATTTATCAAAACGTGCATTTGAAGAACCGAAACACAATGCGCTTATTGTACGTCTTAGTTGTAGAAAAGTATACTTTTAGAAAGTAATCTAAGTAACTTTAAGATAAAATATAAATAAAATTTATATTCAATATTTATTATTTAATTTCTAATTAATTTTTCCAAGGGTTCAGTAAAACAATAACAACATCAATATTAGTTTTAACCATTTATTTTTTCATAGTTTACAATCTATGGGTAGATAGATACAAAGATTTAATTAGATCAGATCACACAGCTAAGCAGTTTAAAAAGTGTACACATTATTATAAATTAATATTCAACATTCGAATAATTTAAACCCTTAACAGTATCCCTTATAAAAATGTTCCCCAAACGTTATGGTCGACTCGCATTCCGCGGCAAACACAGGTGTTACCTTACATACTCTAACATTTATATATTCATGTAAAAATATCGATAAAATTCAATTACATTATTGTAACATCGATTCTTATTCGAGAACAAAAATATTTTTATTATTAATATTTTTTATTAGTAAAAACTAGATGACTTTTGTCACTTAACGTATATAGGTTAAGAAGCGACCAACCGGCGGTGTATGGCAACACTATTACTACAATCTCAATATAAATAAATTACTACAATACACTCTTTACTATTACTACCTCAATGAGGAGTGTATGGTAGGAATTAGTTTAGTGACATGGTCACACCGCCGGCTCTCCAATACACTGCGTACTCCATTTAAATAAATACTTATATTTAAACATACATTACTTTGTCAATATTTACTTAACACTATGTTACGAGTTTAGGTATAAGAAGCACTTAAATAATACCTCAGAAAGTAAAAGAACTACTTTGCATAGGGTTTGATGTAAAATTAATATAATATACTCAAATAGATACAACATAAAAGTTTATATACCTTCGAAATTGACTTAGATATGTTACTAAGGCATCGTGTGAATCGCACTATGTATTTTGTAGTAATCTAGGACTAATACAACAGCCAAAGCGAAATTATATGGCAATTAGCGTTTAAATATACATATATATATATATATATATATATATATACATACATACAAAAAATAATAAATATTAGGTTTTATATATAAATCACTATGGTCACTTACTAAAACAATCAAAATATATAAACACCTTAAATAAAATTTTCATAAAAAAAGCGAAATTAAATACTTTACATTTGTGCATGTTTATTTACTTGATTTTTTGTGATTTTTTTAGATTTTTGTATAAAAATATCGTCAACAACGCTTCTAAGTAACAAGTAATTATATGACCTGGCATATGCTAGTGTGAGGTCCTTTAATGTGTGTGTGTGTGTGTGTGTTTCTGCCCCATTCCTTTACAAAGTGCACCAGTCGCGGGCCTTAGCGACTAACGGTAGGATTGTTTTGTCGCTGTACAAGCATAAAACATTATTAATCAGACACGTTTGCTTTTCATTCCAAAGAAAAGTTGACAATCGCGCTGAAATATTGTCTTCCCAAAAACAAATGAAAAATCTTAGTGAATTTTCTTCCGTCTACTGTTTTTACGAAGACCGCTAATTCTAATTCGGAACTTATATTTTTTAAAAGGGAAAAGCAAAGGGAACTTAGCCCATACTGCCGTATAATCATATACTTTTGGTAAGTTCCGAATAGACATCAAAAACGAACATTCATTATCCTACGAAGTGAAACAGCAATTTTAGCACTGCACAAAAGCAATTCATGCAGTGTTAAAAGAGTTTTTAAAGTAGAACCGTCTTAACTCTAAAAAACATTGACAATTATATTAACATTGATATCTTTTTTGATATTACAGACATATCTACTTAATTTTAGACAAATATATTACGAAAATAGTTCCATACTTTTTGATAGTGGATATCTAAGTTATGAATAGGGTAACACTAAGAAACTCGAATACAATTTGAAATATAGTTGCGATCGTTTCCGTTAGATGGCGCGACGGTACTACTTCAAACGTTGTAGCATTACTTAGGAGAGATGGCGCTAGTGTGTTATGGTATTTACATGAGCTTCTGCTTGGCGCACTCCGGGCAGATGATGTCCTGGCCGTCGGTGATGAATCCCTTGCCCACGAGGGAAGTCTTGCATTGGGCGCAGATGAAACAATCGTTGTGCCAGTGTCGGTCTTCGAAAGAGATGAAGCGAGTGCCGCCGATGCCTGAAAAGAAAGGGATAGGAGATTGAATTTTGACTGTTTAATAGGTTATGTTCTTAATAATGACGTAGATTGTGCAGTCGAGTTACAGGCGTCTTCAGCTCTCCTCCTCCATCCAATGGCCGCTACCTTACGAATATTGTCACCCCACCTAGTTACAGGGCGCCCTACGCTACATTTGCCGATTCTTGAACTCGTCTGCCCCAATGGCCATCGGTTCTACGACTGATATGACCAGTCCACTGCCACTTAAGCTTGCTAATTCGCTATGGCTATGTCGCTGACTTTCGTGACGGCTACACCAATGTTGATCAAAATTAAATATAGCTAAGAACCACGTCAATTGCGTCAAAAAAAACCGCATCGATATCAGTCCATTTGTTTAGGAGCTACAATGCCACAGACAGACACATAAATACACAGACATGTAAATACCCCCACTTGAAACTTACAGCACCTCTCTACTAAATCTGTGGATGCTAATGATAACACAATAAAAAAAAAACTCTTTTTGTCACATACATACATACGTTCACACCTGTAATCCTTATTGGGGTAGGCAGATCATAAGTAGTTCTAGGACGATTTGATACCATAAATTCTGAGGGTTATTAGATGAAACATGATGCATAATAGCGAGAGTTGTCAGCTTTTCGCCCGTAATACAGCAAAACCCTCGCGTCCCACTTACTGACTTTACAGTATAGAGTTGGCAGCTGGTTTTCTTTCACTCACAGTCCAGCATGGTTTTTTATTTATTTATCATAAGATGGGTTAACTCTAGACCTCAATTTTGACCAAGGTCGAGTTAACTTAGAAAATGCCTATTAAAGCCGTAATCTTACGCACCGACGGAACACAGCAAGCTGTTTGGGGTCTGACTTCGGTAGGAGGGTCGCGAACCAGACGGCCAGACGAGCCTACCACACCGCATGAGACCATAGGTAGGACGCCACCTCAGATTCATAACAAATTGAGGTGTCGGTGCCTAGGGTGGATTTAGGAGGCAGGTCTCATTTGTGTTTCCTCAGTCTCCTCTTACGTCACCCATGGAAAGAAATGGAGTGATGTTATTCTCTACCAATCACCACACGGTAAATAAACAGGGTAAACTGACCAGTAATGGGCTTGGTGCAGCTAGTGCACCGCTTAGCGAAGAGCTCTCCGAAGCAGTCGGCGCAGTACGGCTTCTCGTCCCGCGACGTGAACCGCTGGCCGGCCAGCGACGTGTTGCAGTTGGTGCACGTGAAGCACTCGCGGTGCCACGGCTCGTTCTTGTACGTCACGCCGCCTTGCGTGATTATCTGGAAGGGAAGAGAGATGGTTCAATTATTCACAAATAATTTTATGGAAATAAAAGTGTTCGGGTTTTTTTTTATTATACGATGGGTTAACTCTTGACCTCAATCTTGACCATAAAGGTCAAAGATGAGGTCGACGATGGAGCGAGTTAACCCAGAAAATGCCTATAAAGGCACTGGTACTCCCACGCACCGACGGAACACAGCAAGCTGTTTGGCGTCGGACTTTGGTAGGAGGGTGGTCGCGAACCAGACAGCCCTTTACAGAGCCTACCACACCGCATGAGACCATAGGACGACACCTCAGATTCTGAAAAAAATGAAGTGACGTTGCCTGGGATGGATTACTAGGAGGCAGGTCTCATTCGTGTTTCCTTAGTCGTCTTTTACGACACCCACGGAAAGAGATGGGGTGGTGTTATTCTCAACCGATCACCACACGGCGAAAAAATTTTAATGGGACTTGAACCGACGACCCCAGGATTAGATCTCCTACAGCTGAAGCACGATGTGCTCGCGCGCCGAATACGCCGCCCGCGGTCCTATGACAAAATGTAGTGACAACGCCAGAGGGCGAGCAAGCCTTTGCGCGGGTGATCAAAGTGAAGTTTCACCGTCAGCCGAGTGGCGTGCCGTGCGAGTTTGTCGCGCATCATGCTCGAGTGCTGGTGCTCTATAACCAACTAAGCTATCGTACCTTCAAGGTAAGCTGCGAAATTTCGCATTTCCTAAAAAAGCACATTACGTCGTGAGTGTAGGTTAGCGCCATCTGTGTCTAATACGGAGATATACGACTCATAACACTTATTGGAAGTAGATTATGAATTTACTAGCTGATGCCCGCAACTTCGTTTGCGTGTTAATTTAGATTTTTACATACAAAAGTTTTTTCCCGCTAACTCCCGTTCCCGTGGGAATTTTGCAATATCCTGTTGCAACTAAGCTTTAAGTTTACTAAGGTACCTGCATGCCAAATTTCAAGCGTCTAACTTAAGCGGTTTAGATTTTTCATACAAAAGGATTTTCCCGCTAATTCCCGTTCCCGTGGGAATTTCGGGAATTCCTTTCTTAAAGCACCTCTACGGTACCTAAGCTACGTCCCTTCCAAATTTCAAGTGCCTACGTTTAGCCGTTTAGGCTGTGCGTTGATATGTCAGTCAGTCAGTCAGTTTCTCCTTTTATATATTTAGATTAGATAACAAGGTTCGCTTTAAGTATTTACTTGAAGTATTTATGAAACTCTTTACTAGCTAGTCTAAATTACACTACACGCGGCAACACATCAGACTACATAAGATAAGACCAATGTCACATCATGTCTCAAAACGTCAGTTTTGACAGTTACTCTCAGTTGCAAGAGCGTCGCCAGCCCTTGGCCCAGGTGGGGGCAAGTTAATATTATGGAGGATGAAAAAAATATGAATTTTAGATACATAGTCAAAAGCATGAAGTTTTACATTTGTAGCGCAAACCTGCCTCTATGGCGAATTGGCGATTGTAATAATAACGATTTCAAAGGTACACCAACAAGGAGCCATCCATAAATTACGTCACACGAATCTCATGCTTTTTTGACCCCCTCCCCCTCCTTGTCACAGCTGGTCACATTTGTAAGACTCCCCCCTCCCTAGCGTGACGTCACATATTTTGAATATTTTCTATTTTTTGTAATTTTCTAATAAAAGCAGTACTTAATAGTTGTTACTTTTTTTGGAACTCAAAATTCATTGTCTCAATCGAAAATAAAACGTAAAAAGAGTGCTTGGGACTGAGGAGGTTAAAGTTTGTCGTTAATAATTAACGCGTTTTGATACTCATAACACATTTAGAAATGTGACGTCACGAAACTTATGACCCCTCCCACCCCCTTGTCACACAATGTCACACTTTGTCAACCCCCTCCCCTCCCCTTAAGGTGTGACGTAATTTACGGATGGTCCCCAAGGTGGAAAGTGACAGTATAATATTTTACAATGCAGTTGCTCGGAAATGGCCCCGTAACATGGCCACGGAGTGTACGTTTACGTACCCCATAAAACACATGTCATGTTATGTAATTTTGAAATGAGAAGAAGATTTTGAAAAGAAAAAAAATATTTGAACTAATGAGCAAATAAACTATTTTTCATACACCAAAATTCAACTTCAGTGGCTTATCTGTGATCCAGTAAAGTTATTTTTTAAAATTAAATTATGCATTAAAAGTAAGCAAAAGGTGAATAAAATACTGACAAAAATGTATGACGCAATAAAGAGTAGCTGATTTGATAATTCAGTGACCCTTTTGACAAGTGAGAGTATTATCTTTCTCATAAAGCTTCATACTGGCTGTATAGTGTGTGACAGCAAAGAGTTTTTATGCCTGATAAAATAATTATTTCTGACGAAAATCTTGATTTTCAGGGAAATAAAATATAAAAGTAAATTATTTTTTTACTTTTTCAATAAAACAAATCTGATTTTTAACAAATAATTGAACTATTTAATAATTTCTGTAGGCGCAATGGGCATTTTATTTACTTAGCCTTTGCCTCATAATTGTAGAAAAATATTTTGCTCGCCATTATTTTGCCCGCCATTTGAAATTATTTGTTCAACAAAATCATTTTTCTGTTATAAATGTTAATTCCTTGATGTTTTGTGTTTAATCGTAAAATATTAGTGCACATTGTTGAATTTTAACACGTTTTCAGTGAATGTTGATTAGAAATACTATCTTTTATGAATTTTGGATATACCTATACGATGTAAGTTTTTGACAATATTTTTTTTAGTTTCGTTTCCTCGGCTACTGCATTGTAAAACGTTGAACAATATACGTGCCTTAGGTAATGTGTAACTGGAGCCCTATAAAACACTCGCTTCGCTCGTGTTTCAAATGGGCTCACGTTACACATTACCTACGACACTAGTATCGTTAATAACTATAAAGTAACATTAACTTTTTGCAACTGAGTCTTCTCTTCTATCGTGTCGATTCCAATTCAAATATAGCACTTTTACAGCACTATCGCTAGCGGCCATTAGATCGTCCCGGGTGCAGGTGGTTGGGCACAAAGAGCATAAGGTCAGGTGTTCCATTGCTTGAACTGGGTGTCAATGACTTACCTTGTTACACTTAACGCAGCGAGTGGCGAACTTGTCCTCATAGCAGCCGGCGCAGTAAATCTCCTGCTCCCGTGGGATGAAGCTCTTGGTACCGATCGGGTTCTTGCACACCACGCAGCAGAAACACTTCTCGTGCCACTGCCGGGTCTTGTACTCCATCTTCTTGGTTCCTGGCGAATAAAGAAGACTTTTAACTAAAGAGTTTGATTTTTCTTTGAAACGATCTCTAACAAAATGGGCATAAATGCAATCCCATGTAAGATTGTTTTTTTTGTAAATAATATTCTTACACTCAGTTTCAGAAACGTTCATTAAAGTTAAAGTTTCTTTACATTTATCTAACGTTTTTAGCCCTCAACAAAAAAAAGCTTCTTTAATTTCAAGGGACCCACGACACAAGGGAAAACCTTAGTGTGGGCCTGTGTGTATTATTTTTTATTTTTTTAAATGTAATGCCGTCCTTGTTTACTTCAACAAGATAGAAAGTGACAGCATGATATTTAAAGTAGCATTAACTTTAATTGACATTTCTGCAACTGGGTGTGAATACATTGATGACACAAATACAAACAGTAAACTATGTATTATGCAGTTACAGTTAGCCTTTTCACAGGTTGCTACCACCAGTGCATCATAAGTGTTTCTGTGTTTCCAGCAATTTGGATTGAGTTAGTTTGATAGACTTATTTTTTCAACAAGGAATATTAAAAATCATATCTATTCCCTTGGCTTAGAGTGCGACAAAAAACTTTCTAAGTGTAAGTGTCCAGAGGCGTTGGTAAGATAGAGATTACGCATCGACGGGATAGAAGAAGACCAAGTACAAGGGCTAAGTATACAAAGCAGGAAGGTTTGCACGGGTTTGATACGTTTGGCATGACGTTTAGTATGAAATTAAAAATTGTGTATCACCCCCTACATTTAATTGCTAAAACTGTAAACGGCTGAACCAATTTTAATAAAATATAGCGAAGAACCATCTCGATTACGTCAGCTTTCAATAAAAAAAACCGCGTCAAATTCAGTCCACTCGTTTAGGAGCTACGATGCCACAGAAAAATTGTGTATTTGACGTACAGATGCTCAAGACAAACTTTTTTTTAAATCTACAAATAAATAGAAAATAAGGTTTCAGACGACCTAGACGACTATGCCAGCAGCCTTATTAGGAGACTCTTAAACCACAGAATAAATAATAGGACGAACAAAAAAGACAAAATTATTAAGTTTTAGATATATTTTTGTTTTGTTTAAGAAATTTTGTTATTTAAACTGGGATTGCGTGAGGCACACCCAACACAAGCAAATTAATGCTTACTGGGCTGGCCTCAAGTGAAAATGTAAAAATTACTTCTAGAAATAAATAAATTTTCATTTTTTTTTCATTTTCAATTATAACACCCCACTTTTTTGTTGGGGGTTAAAAAGGGCTTATCTAACCTTAACCCGACTGCAAATCCAATAGACATCAAATGCATCATCTTAGACCTTGAAACCTCCGATTCGCGTGCATAAGACAAATATTCGAGCACAGAACAGAACCTATCACTCTCAAGGACAACGTTTGATGTAAACCACACGCCAACGATGCAATGAAATGGCATCGTAACTTTCAGGTTAATATTTGAGAATGTCGTGTCTGACTGGGAATCGAACGTCCCCCTTCGATCAGTCAGGGGTTGAAATCTAAGCTTTGTGATCAGTTTATTCAAAGGACTTAATCACTGGGACTTGTTGTTAGTATGAAATGTTTTTAAGCCCCGACAAAAAAAGAAAGTTGTTATAAGTTGGACGTGTGTAGCGGTATGTCTTGGTATCTGTGTGTCCGTCTGTGGCATCGTAGCTCGTAATTGAATGGACCGATACGATTTGTTTTTTGTTTGAAAGCTAACGATGGTTCTTAGGACTTCTTAGCTAAGTTATAAAGAATCGAATATCGGGTGTAATACAATATTTTTAAGAGAAGAGTTATTAGTTTAAAGCTAAGCAAACTTTGAGGCATAATTCCCCGAAAACCGGCAGCGTTTCCCCGCTGAATAACTGGAAAAATTCTCAGACAGTAAGTTTTCGTTTCTCCGGTCACCCGTTGCCTTGATAAGGCGCACTGAGAGATTCTTGGAGAAACCATCACAAAACAAAGGGCCTTTTGCTACTCTATCCATCTCAAACTTCTGTCATATTAATTAAGAGGAATCAAGCGCTTTTTTGAAGTGCTCATAGCCCAGTGACGCTCGCTGATCTCAACCGATCAGTGAGGTAAAGCAACGTACACAGAGGCAGGGAACCTGATGGGTGACCAAAGTGGAAATTTATCACGAGCGTTTCCGTGCTTCTTAGGGCACTTTAAGCTGTCGGTCCCGGCTGTTGTCGATTGACTACAGTCGTTAAAATTAAGTCAGAGGCCATTGTGCGGTTTGAAAACTCTGACACCAGGGTTAGCCAAGTTCGCCACACAATTGACAATATAACGTGTGCTGTTGAACCTATTCTTTCTGTGTGCAATCAAAAAATTTTAGTTCAATATTCGAAATAACCATTTTAACTTTTCGGCTCCAATTAAACCATCTTCGGCTAGAAAAATTGTTAATTGCTGAGGCAAAGACCTCACGGAACTAATACATTGATTCGACACAATGTATCTTAATAATCTTAAACGGTTTGACCGGTCGTATTCACGTTTAACTCAATTTAACATTTTCTGTGAGTTCATGAACTTTGTTTTTGAATCTGTGGTGTTTTTGTTTGAATCTCGGAAAAAAATTAGCAGCGATAAGCTTATTCATCGGAAGAAAATTCATTAAAAAAACATTCAAAGGAATTACTAGTTCATTACTTCTCTAATGTAACTTTTGGGGCGCTAAACTGAATTAGTAAGTTTCAAAACTTGTTCTGAAAAGGAAAATTTCGAATACAGATAAGATAAGGAAAGTTTTCATTTTACGTACACTGAACCTAACCCAAATCTTCTTCTTCTTACCAGCCCATATACGTCCCCACCGAGGGGCTCGGGCCTCCCTTCGAAACACGAAGGGGATTTAGGCCATAGTCCTACACGCTGAATTTTGAATTTTCTTGAATTCAATGAATTTTCTTGGACGGGCGGGTTTCATCACGATGTTTTCCTTCACCGTTGAGCAAGTGATAATTAGAAATCCGTATATAAATCCGAAAAGAAGAATTTAGTGGTACAGGCCCGCACCAGGATTTGAACCCGCGATCTCCGGATAACAAGTCTGGCTCATTACTGCTGTCACCGCTTACTGGGCTAAGCAATCTTAATTTTTGATCAGTTTACCGCGCCAGTTTGTTAATAAGTTCAAAAGTGCATTTGTTAAAACCACATAGCTTTATAAAATCATGGTGCCATTTAAGAACCTACGAGTTTTTTTGTCTGGCACAGTTTTACATTACTTCGATATGTGTATTGTGTGAGAAAAGGACTTATTCATACGAGTTTTTATGGCAAGTTGCATGGATTTTATTATGAGTTGTGAGGGATGGCGTGACTATCGATGTCGTGTCGTGTTTCAAGACTGGCGAGGTCTCTGAACTGAAGAATCGCTGTTTGGCGAAGAGTAGATGTATATTTACATGTTTAGGATATGCCTGTTTAGATTTACTTCGAACATTTAAACTGTGTTTTCATCTTTATCAGTAACGAGTAATAAACCAGTGATGTAACTAAAAATCATACCTCATAGAAAGCCAGTCCATATTGGGCCTATAAATTCGTACGGAATTTCCTAATGATCCTAGTGTCACTAGTGACATTAAAAACATAGGGGCAATGGTAACCTAAATATCCCGTTCCTTTACGTTCGTGTTATAAAGGCCCAATAGCGGCAGAACAACAGCGCTGTATTAATTAGTGACTGATACAGCTTTAAGTATATTTTTTTTATTTTCCTTTTTTCTCATTTCTTATCAGCATTCATGGTAGCAACTAAACTATTAATTCGATCTATAAGCAAACTTTAACAGTAGTAAATTTTAAAGTAAATATGAAACTAAACTAAACCAACATTTGCATTTCTATGAATTCATTACTTATCTTAACACGTTTTACCACCCACTGTACCATAATGTAAATAGCTGTAAAGTACCACCTTGCTCCCACAGTAGCCGACATACAGACCTACTATCGACACTATTGTCATTTTATATGAATAATAACGTTAATACTCGTGAAATGATTTGATTTGCTAATGTGACAGTTATCCTTACACCCACGGGGTATTGGCGTTTTTGCACACGTGTTCGGTACTGTTATTTTACGCGTAAAACAACTGTTAAATACGTACATAAAAAAGTAAGTAGATTGATGTCGTAAAAATATGATTTAGAACAAGTTTATGAGTCAATGGTCAGTAAATAAGTATTAGATTAAACATGGCAAACACTTATGTTACAGTCCTTTCTTTTTAAGTAATATACACCCTATGGAATGGTTGCTTATTTCACTTTCATAGCTCTAATTTTACAAATAAACAAGTTATGAATCAAAAACTAGTGGCAACTAGTGTATAATCTGAGCCAGTAATGCTTACTATGAAGTTTTAATAGTCTTGAAAATTGAACTTTCTTAACTGCATATTTTATTATTCGTCAGTAGTTGTACGACTCAGCCTTTCTTCTTTGAACTCTGCAAAAGTAGCAAAGCTCTTATAAACTATTGAAACTTCTAATGAAAGTTTTCTTTTCCCTCAGTCAGGGAAAGTTACTTTCAAAGTTTCAGAACGTTTGTTCGGCATTTGCTGAAACTGCGAATAAAACCTTTTAAATTGGAAATTCTTTAGAAGTTTCCATTGAACATGCTATAAAAGCATTAGCTCACATCCGTAACCCAGTGGGATAGGCAGAAGAAAATGGTTTGTTGCGTTAAATAAACTGTAGTTAAACGTCGGCATTTATAATTTCTAAGATTTTTTTAATTGCTTTGTTTTAGTTTTAGATGCTTTAGATTTACTATTATTATAATGCTATTGCTCTGTCCTCATAGTGAAAATGGCAGCACAACAGGTTATACATGTTGACTTCGCCCTTATTTCGCTCGTAATAGTGTTGGCTTTCATAGTGCAAATGGGTGACGTGCTGCTGTCTGTACAAATATAAATTACGTTTGAACTTCTTTCGAAACCAAAATTACGCTGAGTTAGCGTCATTTGGTTATAATTATAATATAGTATGAAATAACTTTAGAATTGTCTATCTATAAAATTAATGACATCACTAAAAAAATATTTTCTTTCTTTTAAATGTTTAATTTTAAAACATTATTTTGCGATATTATTGATTTCTGCCTTGTATGTCTGATTAAGGGGTCGTCGTTGGATCGTCTAGACTGCAATTCGTGCCCAAGTGGGGTTTAGTACGAACTGCATCGACAGGACATCGAACGAAGGTATACCTATAAAAAAATCACCCTTATTTACGCACAAGATACAATCGAACTGCATTTTTATTTATTTTTAAAAGTATGGGACATCTTTTAATTAGAATGTCAATTATTAGGTACTTCATCCTTTCTTTTTTATTTCGCACCGTCCACTTTAGCTTTAAAGAATCGATTAAAAATCGATTAAAGAATCGGTATATATTTATATAGGTATAGGTATATATCATATATGTATTATATGTTTTGTATGTATGTTAGGTTAGGTTAGGTTAGGTAGATATGTTTTATTGTTCTATATGTGTAATTTATTCTATGTAAGTAGCATGTATTATATTTGCACCCACATCTAAACGGTTTGTTACTTCTTCTCCACACCCAAAGTTTGCCGATAAGATATTGCTTCTTAGCAATGGGGCCGCCTTTTGTACCCTGACATTTTGTATAAAATGTAACTGTACCTTATCTGTGTTGGAGTGCAATAAAGTATATTGTATTGTAAAATAAAATTGTTTTAGACTGAATTAGTGCCTTAATTGGCATACTTACTTGTTAACATGGTACACTAAACTTTACAATTATGTATTTTTATTAATGTAACAAACAATCGTGTGGTATTTGCCTTTAATTGAGTACTCATTTAGATTTATATTAATCTAGTACTCATTTAGATTTATATCGAACTTATGTTCGAAGATTATATGTTTGTTTATGTATTAGCGATGTATATGTGGGTAAATAAATAAATAAAATAATGTCTTTAACCAGGCTTGGGCGCTCATTATAAAATAACTATGTTTTTTTTCTTTCCCCTTTTTGAAATCGCTTGTTACTAGACCTTAAGTAGACAAAACTCATTGACTTCATAACCACAGTCTAACCACTACTATTGTATTACCTTAACCGTGGTTTCACGTATTAAGTTACATTTGGATTTATAAACACAATATCCTTAACCCGAATAGAAATAAATAGCCTTAAATAAGCATCTATAACCAAACCAGATTCGATGAACATAATTTTATAGAAAAATCATGCAAATTATCAAATGTATCAAAGCCCTTAATTTATAGAGACTGTGAATTTTAAAATCGTGTCCTCAACCATTGGATTACGTCATCAAAAGGAAAATTTCCGTCTCTACTAAAAAGTGGTTCCTATAAATCACTGGCAATCAAGGAATCCGATCTTGTTCAGTCAAAAGCACGCGAAAGACATGGTTTTATAATAGCAGTTTAGTTTAAAAAAGATACTAAATACAGTCCGTCAGCCCGCTCCAAATTTGCCTACGTCATATGATGTCATGATAAAATGCATGTCACACGGTCGGAAAAGCTATGAAAAGCTAGAATTTAGGATTTGGTACTCCGAATTGGCTGAAAGTATGAAAAGTGTAGTGTATTGGCATTATGTATTTACTACCCTTGTCTCGAGTGCATACGTCACAGTCGGTGGTGGGCTAGATCTGTCATGGCCACCGGCAGAAGATGTTGTGGTGGTGCATTGCCGAGCCAAGATTATTATAGAAACAAGTGTATCCTACAAAAAGGTTTGACACTTCCGGTGTAAATTTAAAGGTACGTGTATCATATTTTTTTTTTTACCAGCCCATATTCGTCCCCACCGAGGGGCATGGGCCTCCCTTCGAAACACGAAGGGGATTTAGGCCATAGTTCACCACGCTGGCCCAATGCGGGTTGGTGGACCACTCGTCTTTCGAAAATTTTCTTGGACGGGCGGGTTTCATCACGATGTTTTCCTTCACCTTTGAGCAAATGAATATTAGAAATCCGTACATAAATCCGAAAAAAACGAATTTAGTGGTACAGGCCCGCACCAGGATTTGAACCCACGACCTTCGGATTACAAGTCTGGTTCATTACCAACTGGGCTATCACCGTGTATCATTATGATACTCGTTTACTTATGAAATTCTACTTTTAATAGTGAATCAGATTGACGCTGTCTGCAGTCGGGTTCGTGTTCCGGTCAGGGCAAGCATTATTGAAAGCAAATGTCTGTTTTTGTGTCTGTGTGAACCTTGCAGACCGGTTGGGTTCAGCGGCTAGGCAGCGGCTAACTCTTTCTCTGAATCAACAGTTCCCTTGTGCGAATCTTGGTCGGATAAACATTTGTGTAACAAGCAGATGTTCGCTTTCGAGTCGAATGTTCGTTTCCGACTTTATATGTGTCCCAAGGGGCCTACAATACAAGGGTAACATTAGCATGAGCCTTTGGGTGTGTATAGCTTAATATCAGTTTTTCTTGAATCTGTGTAAGTAGATTTTTTCACTAATATTATGAGGTAGACTTTTAAGCAGCGATCGCCTGTACTATTAGTGTGGCTCTTTGAGTGTATGACGTATTTTTCAATTAAGTACTGCACCAGGATGGTATTAAAGCTTGACCGTAGCAACAAGTTCTGCACTAGTCCACAAAGTCCACTCCCACTTGAGTGTTTGCTCTGCCCACAACATAGTGAGATCATTCGGCCTTCGACACCTCACACTAAACTCGACCCGAACTCACGTGGATGCATTTGGAGGTGACGTCACTAGCTTTACAGTTTAAATTTTAAGCTAGTTCGATTTTAGAATTCATTTTTTGTTTTTTAAAAAGCAGGATTTTCTAATGGCCAGTGCAAAGGATTTGATAGAACTGCCAGTACGACGACTCATGACTTGAATTTAATTAAAGAACAACCATTTCTTTTTTGACATCTATTCTGTTAGTAGGTATACGACCGATTCTTAGGAGCATCGGATCTCTATATTGCGTTATAAATGACAGTGACAAGTAACAGACGATGTTTTAATTCAAGGAAATTAGAGGGAACTGTCAAAATTACCACTCTTGACAGACAGATTTCCAATCGCGATGATCAGAAAAATGCTCGTACGTAAAACCCTTACGGTGCTCCTATTTTTTAATTGTCTTTTGGCAAACTTCATGTTTCCTAAATTATAACAAAACAAACAACAATAAAGTATGTAATTCGATAGATCTGATATGTAATAGATTTCGAAATTAAAACAAAACAAAAATATTGTACATCATTCTGAATTAAATTTATTATAGGCGATAAATCTAATAATTCATTGACATTCCGAGTGCATTCAGAAAATCAACGATTGCCACAATACAACACGATATTAGAAGCATTGATTTTATTTAAATAAAATAATACCACCTAAATATTTATAGAGACGACAATGAGAGCAAAAAATTATATGCCTGTATTTTTATGACAAAAAAGCTATTTGTAACGCAAATAGGTACATATTTCTAGAGCCAAATCAAAGGTTATTCATTTGGTGGCTTAAGCATTCTGCCAGGATGAGTCAATGTGGCATTAAACCAAAGAACAACTAATTTAGAATAACTACGATTCTTCACACAAGCTTCAATGCAAATTTCAACAATATTGGTTCTTAGTCACGTTATGTGACTTATGTCAAAGCAAAACAAATCGGTTTTAAACAATAAGAAGCTGATTTTGGTTGACAGCCTTATGACAAGTGCACAAGGTTGATTATCGTGTGAAAGAGCACGTATGAATGGGATTTGACCTTGTCTTATATCATAGGTGCTTCGTAGGTTTTATTTTTTTAAAACAATTATTGTAGTGACTAGTTTTTATAGTAACTAGTGAGTTGCGCATCATTCTAGCAAACATTATGGTATTACAAAGACTTACTTTATATTATAGGGCAAAAAATAAAGATTCGCGTCAAAATACTGAAGTCATTTTATAATACAAGACTTTCGGTAAACCTCTTTCAACCTCTCGGGTGGTTAATCAGTCCATGAAACTGAACAACTTTCCCAAGGAACATAGGTCAAAATACGAAAAATAAATTTTGATTTCCCATACAAAATGCGCTATATGCTGATGAAGTTTGTATGGGAACTCAAATTTTTTTTCGTATTTTGACCTAGGTATGTTCCTTGGGAAAGTTGTTCAGTTTCATGGACTGATTAACCACCCGAGAGGTTGAAAGAGGTTTACCTAAAGTCCTGTACATATAATAACATACTTTTGAGATGAATGTAAATTGTTTATGGATGTCCACAATCGTCAAACTTAGATTTATTTCATAGATTTTTTAAAACCCCGACAAAGTAACTTAAACCACTTACAAAACGAAAAGGGGCGAATAAATAAGCTTTGAGGGAGGGTTGTAGGCAGGAAATGAAAGAAGTGGAGATATTTCATTCTCCTCTCGGCGACGGCGGTGTTTGTCGAGTGGAGTGTGCTAGGAAGGCTTTCATTTCCGAGTTTTCCGTCGCAAACCGAGACTATTTGAAAAACTAGTTTTGTACTTTTGTAGAGATGTGTTTTTGTTCGGGTTTTAAGACCGTCTGCTGCTTGGATTTTAGAATTTTTTGAGTTTATTTCTAGTAGAGACATAGGAACATGGAAATAGAGTTTGTGTTTGAGAAGCTATAAACCCATACTATAGGGATACATTTTTTTAGATGAGCAACTGCTTAACCTGGTTTTTTTATTCTAGACAATGAATTTAATAAGTTTTAGATGCTTACTCTACCCAGAGTTGAAAAGAAAAGAAACCCCTGGCCTTGAATACAATTCTGATGGGAATATCCCTTATTTCGCGTGTCTTTCGAACCTCGTCAGTCACAAAAACGTAGAATATTGGAGAACTATAAAAACTGATTTGTTGGAACATTTGACGTAGTGATTGCGAGAAAGATATCAAACTTGTATACAGGTAGGCAAGGTAAACGACCCTAACCTAACCAAATGTTTGCTGCTCTTCAAGCTTTTTTTGGAGCTAAACACAAATTAGTCAGCGAAACTTTAGGGAGTGATTCTCCTCATAAAACTGAACCATTTTCCCCTGGGAACTCATATGAAATTCTCAAAAATAAATTTCGGTTTGTCATACTGAGGAGGTAATCAGCTGATCATTTTTTTTTTATATTTCGACCTTTATTAGTTGGGGAAAGTTGTTCAGTTTAGTGGGCTGATTCACATCTTGAATTTTCGAACAGCTAATTTAAAATCACCTTTTTTTGAAAAAAGAAGAGAAAAACTGCGATCTAGGTATACCCAGCCCCCAGGGGAGAAACTATTATATGGACGCTACTCAATCCGCCGCGCCGTCCAAGTGGCGACGTTCTGAGCCACAACTTTTTGTTACTTGCCATCGACTCGCTAAGAAGAAGAAGGGGGAGAAACTGGGTTAAATGGGATTTCTACCCACTAAAAAACTCCACGGTGACCACCCTCGATGCTCTTCGGCAGGCTCTAACCTAACCCAACATACTTACGATCGATATACGATCGATCCGTCACTACCTATCACTGTCATCTTTATAACGTAAGAAAGAGATGTACTGACATCTCTGATGCTAACTATCGGTCCTACACAGAACAGATGCGCAATACCTAACAAATTTTCCAAGAGCATAGCCATTTTATTTTTCGTAAAGGTGTTATCGGCATGCGAGCCGCCACCTGCATCGCAAGTCAGCAACACGTGCGTGTCGATAAACTACATTTCGAATGCATTTCTGATAACCGTGCACTACTCATTATGCAGGGGCCAGATTATACGGGTTTGTTTTGCCGAAACATTTATTTTATTTTATTCTAGAAAAACTAACTCACGCAGATAAATGCTGAAACCTACAGGATAATTTCGACGGTCCGTTTGTCAAGTGGTAGTGGCGCTGCTTCTTGGTCTACGGGTCCTGAGCTCGATTCTCGGTCGAGGAAAATATTTGTGTAAAAAGCAGATGTTTCTTCTTGTCATGGGTGTTCGTGTCTGTCTTTGTGTATGTTCCAAGAAACCAAGGACACAAGAGAAAAGCCTTAGTGTGGGCCTTTCTTTGAGTGTGTAGCGTTTATTTTAGTATATTTCCCCGGGGTGAGATATCAACTTTAATTTCCCAGTATTTCCCAGTAATGTCCCGTTTCTGATTTGAGGTCAGGTTAGGTTCGGTTAGGTTAGTGGAGCCAAATGCGATCTGACTTCCTTGACCTAACCCAACTGATAGGGGAACCTAACCAGATTGAATCTTGTTACACATTCAGCCTTCTGAATGTGCAGGTTTTTTAAAAGTTTCGGTAAAGCTACTCATGTACACTCAAGAGCACGTCGAGCTTGACACTTAGGACTTTGGACCAGCCCTGCATTGTATGGCGCGCAGTACTATAAATCAGAGCTCAGCTTAAACTGGTAGTATAAAGCGTGACCTGCTCTTGACTGTACAAAACACACCGGGCTTCAAACTCGGTACCCCTCGCGTATGAGTCTGACCTACTAGCTGTTTTGCCACCGAAGACGCTCCGTGGTGGGCTTAAGTAGATACTTAAGTTAGATATTAATTTGGCTTCTTGAATAACACATCAATTAGAACAACAAATCTCCGAAAAAAACATTAAGAAATGATTGACGTGAAACCTGATGCTGATGACTAAGAGGAATAAGAGGTCGACTTCTACAAGATATAAATAAGGAAGGTCAAGGCAGTGCGGTCACCATATGGCAATGCCGGCTCTGACTGTACTGCCTTTTTAAGGAAGTAAAGAAAAAATATAATTGGCTGCAGATATTCGTAGTTTTGTATCATCGGATTCCGATTTTTGTTAGTTAACCATTTGATTGATTGGTTAAGACCACATAATTGAGGGTTGTTGTGGATTTGCCACATGTAATAAAAATATCTATAAGTAGTTATTGTGGATTCGCCCCACATCCTCATTTTAGCTCAGAATAAAGTACCGTTAGCAAATAAAAATATTAGCGTTTGATTATAATAAAGAAACAAACCAATTATATTTTTTTATTATCAGGGAGGAAAAATGAACTCTTCTAAAATGACAAGGGGGATTTCTGCACTAATTTTAAATGAGAGTCTATTTTTCCTCCCTAAGGGGTATTCTCTCAGGGGGAAAAATGAACTAACCCGGTTAATCCTGCCCCCCGCTCGCGGTAAGTTTGAGTGTGTTTACCAAAGCAAAATTGAGGTCAAGAGTTAACCCATCTTATAATAAAAAAATCGCTCATATTTCTATTGTATTCAACGTTTCTATTGGGCTGAATACAAAGGAAACATGAGCGGTTTAGCTTTGGTAAACACGTTCATTGAATACGTACCGCGATCAGGGGCTGGATGGGAAATGGGGTGATACGCGCAGGTTGAAATGGTTATAATGACGTGTTGATCTAGTTTACAAATATTTTCGACCGTAATACCTTGTATCGCATCATAATTTGAAGAAGTTTTTTTTGCATATTGAGGATGTAAGTAACCACTCACGAATAAAAATAAGGGGTCATCCACATATTACGTCACAGCGTATGGGGGAGGGGGGTCTTACCAAACGTGACAGTACATGTTAAGGCGACTACAGCGCCTAAATTACGATTTTATGATGCGTAGATAAGCATGACGCACTGCATTAAACCGAAGAAAAAAAATACTACGGTAATATTCAGGACATAAAGTAGATAAGTACTTAGTTTGCTGAAAACATGATTCAGCACTTTTGGTTCGATAGAAAAAGCTCACAAAGTCACCTCTAAATACCCAATATTGTGTATCTTTTAAGGTGTAAAAACGATAGTAAAATGCACACAGGAACTTGAATTTGCTATCAAAATGTTCGTGATTGAACACTCTCGATAAGTATAGTTAACGCATTTTTCGATTTAAGCTGTTACCATTCCATAAATCTCATTTTTCTAACTTTCGAACATGTTTTTACGCACGCATGCTTTCATAGTCCGTAAACTTCGTGTATCGACACTGTTCGCACTGCCGTGCCGGCCCAGGCCTGTTGAGAGACGGAGATGGCACTATTCCTATTTGTGCTGCCTTTATCGGGTGCTGTAGTCGCCTTAAAGGGATACCACAAAAGCGTGACATAATTTTGCTCAAAAAGGTTCAAAAAGTCGAAATTTTGCGTGACGTAATATGTGGACGGCCCCTAAAAGCCTCTATTATCCGTAAACGGAAAGGATGACGCAACTTGTATGAATTTGTAGACAGGATTAATTGATACAAACCAGGCTTCCAATCCAACCTTGATTTTTTATAAAAAACCTACCAAAAAGTAATTGTAAGGTTATGAAGACCCTTGTTTTGCAATTTTTTATCAATAAATAATGATTATTTTTAATGATTAATTTTTGTTGATGTCTTGTTCGGTATGTTGGTAATAATGTTGTTATTAAAATAAAAATTTTGTCTATCGTATTGTTAAATCACTGTTAGTGTTACGTGTGATGTTATGTACGTATATCAAAGCACGTATTTAAATAATATCAATTACACAGTTTAGAGTTCATTTTAAAAACAAAGGTCTCAAGCAAGAAAATCTTTGAAACGCAATTAAAATGGGGTTGCTTAGCAATTTTTTGATAAAAATGTTGAGGCGATTTACCACTTTTTGTCAAAAAGTTGTTTTTGACAAAAATGGAACCGTGATATGCCATTTCTTTGTCAAAAAGTTGTAAGGCAGCCGCATTTCAGTTGCGTTTCAATCCACATTTTTTAGCGTTATTGGCTTGCGTTAGCGTTGTTATAACAATAGTTTGATAGTGTTTTGTTTTAACAGAAAACTGAAAAAGAAGCAGGTATTTTTATTTTCATACAGGATGCCCAGGACTTCGTTTCCTTAGGAATTTAATAAAATCTTTCTTTATTCCTTTAGGGCTGGGCGTTGATTGGACAGTGAGCCAAGACTTTTAATTATACACATTTGAAAATGAAAATTTATTTATTTCTGAGTAGTTTTACATAATCTTACTTGAGGCCAGCCCAGTAAGCATTGATTTGCTTGTGTCGGATAATTTAGATACATTTAAGTAGATACTTAAATCCAGTAATAAGTGTACTCATTAACTTATAGGAATAACAGAGATGACGAATAGATGTAGTTACGGTCAGTGATTTGTACAGTTTCGGGTTAATAACTTACTGCACGTGTGGATTAAACTTTTCTTTACAAATTGAGGTCAAATTATAACAGTTAACCTATACAATAATCCAATGACACGCAAAAAGTTGTCATTACAAAAAAGTATTCCGTTATGGCGCATTAGTTCATTAAAAATGTTTCTATGTCTTACTAGAACTTTAATAGAAATCTAAGTCTAAGTTAATCTATTACATGACTTAGAAAACTAGTTTAATTTTAGTTTCCAGACTGATGCGTGGGATATCGTGTCATATAGGTACAAATACAAAATTCGTGATAGTGATGTACCGTTTGCACGAGTTTAGGTTGAAAGATTGACCTTTTAATGTCACGACTTTAGTGTCACTAGGTTACAGAAGATAGTGGGGTTTAACTATTTTAAGTTAAGTGTAGGATATAACTTTCCACCACGGGCTACTGCATTGTTTGTATGTATTATTTGCTCGATGCTAAATCATTACGAAACATCGAGCAATGCTCGATGTGATTTAGTGAGCAAAGTAACAATATTTACAACACTAGTTTTAAAGATATTATGACGGGTTCTTGCACTTTTGTTTTGTTTGGTTAAATATGTTTAAAACTAGTGAAAATATCCGGGAAAATCTTAAATATTATTAAAAGTGATAGGGGGGTTCCGTGTCTGTGTATCTATGTGTGACATCGTAGCTCCTAAACGAACAGACCGATTTCGATGAGTTTTTTGTTTGAAAGCTGACGTAATCGAGATGGTTCTTATAGACCTAAACTTAAATAAAGATTTTATCTATCTATCTATCTACCAATATCCCAGGGCCGCCAGACCTTACTTATTTTCTCATAAACCAAATGTGTCGGAAATAGTAGTGCTAGTACGTACCTACTAGTAATGTATGAATACCAGCTAGCCTGGGTCGGCGGTCAATTTTCAGCTATCAGGTTCTGAAGGTACTTCCAAAAATTGCTCACTTGTCTTGAAGTCTGGCTGCTGACGTCTTATAGAATATAATTAATTTACTACAAAAATTAATGTTCAACACCTCCAGACACTCTCCGTCGGCTGTAATTTCTGCCAGACGCTTTACAGTTAGCAAGTAAATTATGCGATTATACCTACAATCTGAGCCGTAATTTTTGAATATGATGTTCAGGGAACTATAATAATACTTTTTATAGCACCCAGACTTCAAGACAAGTGAGCAATTTTTGGAAGTACCTTCAGAACCTGATAGCTGAAAATTGGCCGTCGGCCCAGGTTAGCAGGTATTCACACATTACTAGTACGTACTAGCACTACTATTTCCCACACATTTGGTTTATGAGAAAATAAGTAAGGTCTGGCGGCCCTGGGATCTTGGTCTATTAGCTATACCTATTTGATTAAAACTGGTTTAGCCGTTTAGAAGTTACAAGCAATCAAATGTCGGGGGTGATGCATTTTTTTTCAATTTTATGGTTAATTTATAAACTCCTGATAGTTTCACAATATAGCGACGAAATCTTTAACAAGTTTACTTTGTCTGAATAGTGCGACATAAAAGGCAATCCCTACAATGTTTGCAGAGGACAGACATCCAGACAACCCTCCATAAAGGGTGACCAAATAGATTGTCAAATTGACACAGGTCATTCAACCGTAACGTAGACTGAGGGTAAATTGTTACTATGGACAGATATGTTCTCATATAGGGCCATATTTAAGAATCTACCTATCAGATATGTACCTCGTACACAAACAACGTATACAGAGGCAGGGAACCTGATATCAGATATGTACCTCGTACACAAACAACGTATACAGAGGCAGGGAACCTGATGGGTGACCAAAGTGGCAATTTATCACGAGCGTTTCCGTGCTTCGAAGGGCACGTTAAGCTGTCGGTCCCGGCTGTTGTCGTTTGACTACAGTCGTTAAAACCAAGGCAGAGGCCATTGTGCGGTTTGAAAACTCTGACACCAGGGTTAGCCAAGTTCGCCACACACTTGACTACCTATACCTACACGATAAGAAGAAAAAGAAGTACCTCGTAAATGGGTGTGACTAGCGGGCGCCCGTGAATTCGTTCCCGAGGGAATTTTCTGACCGTACAATTACTTCCTTTTGGTCATATTATATACATAGGTACAGCAAAACCCTCGCGTCCTACTTACTGACTTCTACAGTATACCTGGGAAGAGTTGGCAGTTGATACATTATAAGTTTTGGTTTCACTCCCAGTCCAACTTGGAAGAAATCAACATTCAACACACGAAAAATCTTTCAGCGCCCCATTTGACATTAAAATTTATTCCCCGCTGACTTTTAACGAAACAAATACGTTTCATGAGCATAAGCTGAGACTGACAGTTGATTGCCAAGGAAAACATAACCTTAAATATACAAGGCTTTAGGTATCTCTCTTGCAACCTCTCGGGTGGTAAATCAGTCCATGAAACTGAACAACTTTCCCCATAGAACATCGGTTATAATACGAAAAAAAAATTTAGAGTTCCCATACAAACTTCATCAGTTTATAACGCATTTTGTATGCGGAGGTTAAAATTTTTTTTTCGTATATTGACCTATGTTCCTTGGGGAAAGTTGTTCAGTTTTATGGACTGATTTACCACCAGAGAGGTTGCAAGAGATTTACCTGAAGCCCTGTATATACAGAAGGTTGCTCATGATCTGGAATTTCCAAAAGGACGTCCAAATCAAAACGCAAGGGAAAAGAAAACAGTCTTATTGCGTATTTTAGGGCAGCTGGATTTGCAAAACCTCTATTCTATTGGCTATTCTTATGAAGTTTGTGTGTTTTGCAGGAACAATGCTACAGAGGAAAATCGTTTAGCGTGGTTTAGCAAACAATATGCATACCAGGCAATTATACAACACCGGCATTGTGTGAGTAAAGAAACTGACTATCCGTCCGGTGCTTATGGAACAAAAACCAATTACCGAAATTGACTGATTTTCAAAAAGCCCAAGTCCCAAAATGCCTGAAATGTGAAATGAATGGTTTTTGTAATGTCTGAAAAACAAAATGAATTGACAGTTGGTACAGTCGCAGTCAGAATAAATATTCACCCCAGTGTGAATATCTGGCATTAGCACAGAATAAATAATAGTACTAACGTAGCATTAGCTCCGAAACGAATGGATAGATTTTGATACGTTTTTTTAAAGCTGACGTATTAGAGATTTTTCTTAGCTATACAGGGCTTTAGGTAAATCACTTTCAACCTCTCGGCTGGTAAATCAGTCCATGAAACTGAACAACTTTCCCAAGGAACAAAGGTCGAAGTATGAAAAAAAAATTTTGAATTCCCATACAAAATGCGCTATCAGCTGACGCAGTGTGTATGGGAACTAAAAATAAATTCTTCGTATTCCGACTTTTGTTCCTTGGAAAAGTTGTTCAGTTTCATGGACTGATTTACCACCCAAGAGGTTGAAAGTGATTTACCTAAAGCCCCGTATTTAATCAAAATTTGTTCTGCGGTTTATCAGTTATCAGCGCTTATTGTCGGGGGTTATACATTTATTTTTACTTTAGAGTAATGTTCTATTATAACTTTATAGCTTTGTTACTGTTTAAGTTAAATTAAGTTAACAGCCGTGTTTGTTAAGTCTTTGAAATTAGGAATGCTTCTCGATTTCCAGGGCTTTTTTTATTTTTTGAAGTCTCGTATGACAGAAGCGTAACTAGAATTAGACGTCTATAAAAACATGTGTATTAATAATTTTATCAAAATCTACATGTCAAAATAATGTTCACAACAAATAATAATTCATACGCCTACATTTCAATCACAGGTTGCACAAATAGCTTTCACTAAGCCTTAATCTATAATTATAATATATTTAATCGAGAATCTAGGGCCACCTACACATAATGCGCTAAATCTCTGATCTCTTGTACGTGTTAGTCAAATTCTCGGTAAGCTGGTTATCAATAAAATGACGATAACAAACTCCATGTAATTAGATCTCTTTGAATTCAAAACTAAAAAAATATATTATATCTGTCATAAAAATCTGTGGTGTGGCGGGAAAGAAAAGGTGTTTTCTAAGGAAACTTGTAATTTACATAATATCTTTTATGTTTCTAGCGCGATTGGCATATTTATTAATGTCTTATGTAAGAGTAAAACTTTTAAAGAATGAGTTATGTGACGTGCTGATGTTGTATTATTTTCTTAGATCAACAATATAAAAAAACGTTTCAGTAAACTTGAGACTCGAGCTCTTGTTTTGTGACTTCATTACTAGGTGCTATTGTGGTTGTAATTAGGTTGAAATAAAAACTGTTTTAAAACTTATTCAACTTATAAAACTTATAAAACACAGCTTTGATTTTGTACGTGACCCGTTATCTCTTATAAAAAAGGTTTGCATATATTCTCATGCTGAGTTACCTACTCAACTATCCAAAATAATTTGAGCTTTTGAAAATAAAAGGATCTGTAAAACTGGTCTTTACCAAATCGTATTTTTTTTAACTATATTAAGATGATACCTGACATTCTTTTAGGAACATAACAACTCCATTTTTGATTCAGGTGTCAAATACAGGACCGGACTTAGCATGGGCTACATATGCTGAAGCCTAGGGGGGGGCCCGCACCACATAAGTGATTGTTTTCAATGTTTTTCTGATAGTCATATAATCTACAGGGCGTTAGGTATCTCTCTTTCAACCTCTCGGGTTGTTAATCCGTCCATGAAACTGAACAACTTTCCCAAGGAAAATAGGTCAAGATACGAAAAAAAATTTTGAGTTCGCCTTTTGTATGGGAGATCAAAATTTTTTTTTCGTATTAAGACCTATGTTCCTTGGGGAAGTTGTTCAGTTTCATGGACTGATTAACCACCCGAGACGTTGAAAGAGAGATACCTAAAGCCCTGTATAAGTAGCTCAAAATACATCACTTGTGCAATGATTGTTTTAAATTAATTCATAAGAAAGCGAATGTAGCGAATCAAAATTTATTGATTGAACAAGTGGGCGAAACTTGTTATCTAGGTATTGACGTAACTCAATAACTGTCAACTTATGAGTCAGTCGATAAATTGACAGTTTAACAGCTGTTTGAATAACCACAAACAAAAACGTCATCTAAGTACTTAAAATGTGTAGGTAATTTTTGTTTTTGTTGCTTTTTATATGTATGGTCAAGGGTAACTTTCGGCGAAGTTATCGCGTAACAAACATAATTAATGAAAAAAAAAATATTCAGTCGAATTGAGAACCTTCTCCTTTTTTTGAAACCGGTTATAAATGATATTATATTTGGTAACTTCTCCTGAACTCGGTACTTACTAAAAATAACCTTAAAAAAGTACATCAACTTTTACAAACGAAAAAGTCAAAGGAAAAGCGACGAGGGTCCGCGCCATTTTTAAAAAAGGAAATTATGAAATTATTCGGGAAAAATGTCAACGTTTCCAAGTTGTTGACTCAGCGCGTAATGTCGGAACATTATTTTTTACTGTTTTGTTTTGTTCGTACTTTGAAAAATGCCAATTTACATGTTTCAAATAAAAATATTTATATTAAATACGAGTATGTACCTATAGTGCGGGTGCTTCAACATTAAATTTGTGATATACGAGTTTTAAAGTGCATATTATGATGACATATGTATAAGAACAACCAATATATATCAAAGCAAATACACAAGTGCGCATTTATACTGTAAGAGTACTTACAATTCATTAAATAATCTTTCGGCGAATTATATGAGTAATATCTCCATTATTGGAACTAATAGACAGCTTTTACATAGTATTCAAAGTAACATATGACCTGTAATTAAATAATATCGTCGCTATTCGAAGCGACGTTGGATGTGGGATCGATCGATGTTAAAATTGGTTTATTACCGTTTCATCTATATAAAGATCTTTTAGATCTTTACGATTCATTTTATCGCTTTTGGATATCTCTGATGTTATTTTCGGCTTAAATATATCCTATAATAATTACAACATTATGTATCGTAGGAAGAAAATTGATGTCAAACTTTTTTTACAAAGATTTTGTTCTAGTAATACGTATATTTTTTTATTTAAATTTGTAAGCAAAACTTTAGAGGGTGATTCTATCCAAACAACTGAACAACTTTCCCAAAGAAACTTATATAAAATCCTCAAAAAAAATTCGGCTTCCCATCAAATCAGATTATCGCACAAGTTGTATATGGAGACTCGAAAATATTAATTTCATATTTAGATCTATGTTAATTAGATTTATTTTGTTTAATATATGTCACGTCGGGGTCACCAATTTAGGAGTAGTTGCTCCTATGTAGACTGCGTACTAGTTGTAGGATGGTTGGGGTCGAGGAGAAATGAAAGAAGTGAGTTCTAGTGACGAACTGATTTATTGTTGGGCTGTAGCCCGTATTTATACAGAAATGTAGTTACACCGTCATACATTTTTATTTTCGTATATCCTACATGTCTGTTAGTATTTAAGGTAATCTATGGGCCTAGTTGCCTGATATATTATCATTATTTGTATCTCTCCTATGGGAAATTTATGTTCCGTTTCGTGGGCTGAATCACACCTTTTAATTTTCGGTAATTAATTTAAAGTCTCCCTATAAGTAATATTCAATATCAGTCATCTACTGTCCTTACTTACTACTGTCCTTACTTTTACATTACTCATCCAACCTATTTTGTTTTGTTAATCATATATCTATGCTACTCGTTAATCTAAATCTACAGTTTATAATATGTTTAACTTCTTAATTGGCTGTATACATTTTTAATATAAGAGCTATGTAATGTAACATGTATAAGCTGTGAAGTTTGCAATAAAGTAAATAAATAAATCTACCTTATTTGGGAAAACCGATATTTTTTAGTTCCTTGTCTGCATTGTATTATCGTTTATCGCCCTAAAGAGTACTCCACCAAGGTTACTAACTTTCATAATGACTGCAGTAATTAAAATGTAATTTTTAACTACTCATATTAATGTAGGGTTAAAAGTATAATTAACACTAACCAAAAATTTGGGTGAAGGTCTCAAAAACTGGACACTTGCCACTTAGCACTTATTTTTGAAATGTGCACATTCGTAAATGGACTTTACCGAAGAGGTGCTAAGGTCGAATTTGTATTGACAAGTTAAAATAGATGTAAATATTTTTATGTATGATTTCATTCTACGCCAACATGTCCTGAGATTATAAACCAAAAAAACGCTGTTGCAAAAACTTGCGTACCTTCTTCTTTCCATTAAAAAGCATACATATTGACTGTAAAAATAAGTTTGTAAAACCAACTTGTTTTTGCGGTTCGTTCGATGCAAATCAGTGTAAGAAATATATGGCGAACTAGTTTTTTTGCCCGCTAAATAGCCTTGTATTCATTGGACAGTTTGGTTTGGAACGGATATGTCACCGGATAATTGTAAAAACAGTAATAATACCATTTCACTGGTGAAATTATAATCTCCCGCAATTTTACAATTTGCCTAGTGAAATTATAAATTTACGAAACTTTAAGGGCCGCCTGCATGATATTAGAATAAGTTAGGTTATGAATACAGGGCTTTAGGTATCTCTCTTTCAACCTCTCGGGTCGTTATTCAGTCCATGAAACTGAACAACTTCCCAAAGGAACATAAGTCGAAATACGAAAAAAAAATGTTGATCTCCCATACAAAATGCGCTATACTTATGCATGAAGTTTGTATGGGAACTCCAATATTTTTTTCGTATTTTGCCCTATTATCCTTGGGGAAGTTGTTCAGTTTCATGGACTGATTAACCCCCCGAGAGGTTGAAAGAGAGATACCTAAAGCCCTGTATATGATAGATTGCATTAATTTTATTAAAAATTCCGTCAATGTTAAAAAAAATGGGGCAGTTCACAGAACACCGAGAGTTTATAATCTTTAAAGTCGAATTACAATATTACGGGATTGAAAATGTTACGTTGACAGATATAAGTTCTTGTAGAGTTATAGTTATGTAAGTGTTCACACCTACTTTGAAAATATTTGATTTTGTTATTAGCAGATGTGTTTACCTTTCCATTATTTGGATATGGTAATCATGTGGGCATTTAGTATTAAGGTCAACATTTACTATTGATTTTATTTTGAAGTTTTCCTTAAGTTGGCTATATATATTTGAAAAATATAACTCAAAAATTACTTTCATATCACCCCGACATTAATCACTAATTTTTTAAACGGCTGAAATATTTTTTATTAATCATAGCTAAGAACCATCTCGATTACATCAACCTACCAAAAAAAACCGCATCAAAATCAGTCCATTCGTTTAGGAGCCACGATGACACAGACAGACTCAGATAGACTCGTCAATATCGGATACTTATATAAAACAATAATCGAGGTAAGAACCCATTACAATAATATGTTTAAAACATTCGTCAAACTTACAAAACCCCTCTTTGTTTGACGGAGGTTAAAAATAGTTTGGAGTCATTTCAAAAATAAATTAAGAATAAAGTAAGGTAATAAAATTTTATTATAAAACCATCCATTCATTTATCATTTAAGCGTATAGCCACCTCAGAGAGTCACTAATTTCATATTCAATTTAAAATAATATAAGCTTATCTCATAAATAAATTCGTCCATCAACCGTCCCTCGTATACTAAAAATAAAATAACTATTGATTTGAATAACGATCGATAAATCTTTACACGTTCTGAATATTAATATTTCAACAACAAATAGATAACTAAATCCGGACTCTGTATGTGTACGAACACATTTGCTTAATGAATTAATTGAAGAAGAAAAAATAAATAACCTCGTTGACAAGTGATGAATTTAGTTGAATGAAGATGGAATGAAGAGATTAAACGTGACATTCATTCAATTAAAATCAAATATGGAACGGTCGTAAATCAAACATCAACCTTTGAAATGGCCGCGAGTGTTTAAAAAAAAGAAAAATGGCAAAGGAAAGCTATGATTTAAGACTTTGTTTTGGATTGCATAAATTGTAACTGAGGTCATACTTTTATTATGAGAACCTTCCTAGCTTCCTTCTTTTAAGTTTTCTTTGTACCGTTTGTTTAAATTTTTCCTTAGTTTGTCACATAGTGATTGATAACAATTATTCATTCTTAGTTTTTTGTTATTTCACAAAAACTATTAGGATTATATTTTACCTTCAAACAGTTTGTACCTGAGAGCGAAAATTGTTTAGTTTATGATTTCAATTTAAATTTTAAACAATCATAATATTAGGTCCCGATCTGTGGAATTACCGTTTTCCATACAAATTTTTTGGAAATCTTATTTTTTTCCATAGAAACAGTTTTTGACTATTTTTAGGGATGAGAAATTCAATCGTAACGTTTGGTGGAAAGGTTTGGTCAGCACTTAACTCATTAATGCCCGATTTAGTTTACTGAAAGTGCCAATTAAAAAAAAGTTAAAGCGAAAATAAATTTCAAGTCAAACGAGCTGTATTTGAGATTGGTTTTAATACACAAATCTCTTTGAAAATAACCAAGTATTAAATAAAAAATTAAAATTTTGGAAAAAGCTGCTGAATCAAAGAAAATATGAAGAAAATTGTAATCGAGAAAAAACAGCAATTTCATAGATGGGGAGGACCCAATTTTAAGTTCCAGTTTTATTGACATTGAACTTTTAACAAAATTAAAATAAATAACAGTGAAACAACACCTGCAACTGTCTTCCTCGGGTCGCCGAGCAGGCACTCATCCCTCAAAGCACAACAGAACTTCTTGTTTTCCCTCTCAGCTGTGGCATTAGGCAGAAACATGGACAATATCGCAACATCTTCATTATTCTCCCTCGCCCTCCGTATCCTATCCTGCCCTACCGTTTTAGTTGTCAAATGCAAGCGGGATTTCAAATCGTCACTCAACACATCCGCCGACATGGCTGTATGTTTTAAAAATCGAAACGAAAATTCAAATTAAAAAGAATCGTGTTTCTTTTTTTTTACGTCAGAACTGACGTTTTATTTTTTCAGAAAAGCGCGCGAACGCGGAGTTTTTTAAAGCGCGGCGAGGTGTAGGCTTCGCGGCGCACCGTGCGATACTGGCAGTCTGGCAAAGGCAACTTGAATAGACTGACGGATGGCGACATACAGTATAGGCTGTAACTTAATTGATCGAATGGAGCTCTCCCTTGCCTTGTCAATGAGGATAGACGGATATTAATCACTTAATGGCATTAATTGATACAATGAGCACCAATTGGTGACGTGAAGATTAATGGGATCCTTAGGGATTCCTCGTTACGAGTTCTAAGAAGTTTCGGGGAAAAGGAAATTGCTTTAAGTACTTTTTTTTTGTTACTTCGGAAAAACTGCTTTGTTTTCCTCGTTGCGTTATTTGAAGAACGGCAACGTAGTCGATTTTAAGAAAAGCGAAGTATTTTTCTGTTCATTTAAGCTTAAGATGTCTTTCAACAAAAAAATTGAGAAAGAAAAAAAAATGGCGCGATAGAGAAAATTTTATAAAATGTTCATATTTGAATTGTAAGTTTTCTTTGAACTTATGTAATTTATATTGTTTTTGAGTAGTCAAGAACTAAAAATAAGAATGTGTAATTGTATATTATGACTCTGTGACATAATTTTAATAACATGTTTAATTAAATAGGCATTGAAATTATGATTGAAATATTTGAAATTATGGATTCACGTAAGGTTATTCATCCAATGAATTGAACCTATAATTTATGTATGTCACCGTAAGATCATGAACTTCGTAAGTTTATAATCTTACTCACGAGATTATAAACTATCGAAAAATTGTGAACTATGACAACAGTTCACAATTTAACTTACCTATTATTTTCCGTTAGTTTATAATCTCACCGCCAGAAACCTTAAAATTATGAACGAACCTATGTTGAACGAATGAAAGAAAAAGTGGGTTCACAATCTGACGGTTTTAATCACTCGTGAAATTGAGGACCGTCCCTCATTGCTCGTTAGCTCATTGTGTCCATTGAGTCGAGAAACTTACGTAGGAGTCTAAAATAAAAGGAATTGTTATACAAGTTAGAAATACCTATTCACATTTGTTTTAATTTGAACCTAATCACTACGTTTATAAAAAGGATTCGACTATACATACACACACAGTATGCATTAATAAATAATGTTCTTCATTTAAATTTGGAATCAAAGAATGCAACAATCATTTGAATTTAGATGATTACAGAAAATCAGAACAAAAGAATGTTCATAAAGTAAATTGAATTAGAAAACAATTATTTGAAATTGGAACAGTGAAAAGCTCATTTTTTTGACAGTTTGCACGACTGTCTTTTGTTTCGTTTATAACGACTCCAAAAATGGTTGGTCCTGCTGTGAAAATTAAACACGGAGTTGTTCTCAAGAAATAAAGACTTGTCTTTTATAGAAAATTGTGCAGAAAGATTTTAGATTGACAGCATATTCATTTTTCGAAGGTGACTTTTGGTGCGACATTCCTACTAAAAAAAAACAGGCCCGCACCAAGGTTTTTCCTTGTGTTGTGGTTCCTTTGGAACATACACAAAGACAGACACGAACACAAACATCTGCTTTTCACACAAACATTTGCTCCGACTGGGAATCGTACCCAGGACCCGTCGATCAGAAGCAGAGTGTGCAAGTTATCGCCACTCTCGCATAATTTCAAATCTATTGCATTTTCATCAAAACAATGGCGTTTGCAGCACGTACCAATCGCGTTGTTGATAAAATGCACGTGTTTTGACATGAGATTCAGTTTGAAAATACGTATACTAAATTTGTTACACGCTGCTGCCGCTTAATCATACTTTTAATTCGTTTTTGCTTTTTGCTATCGTTTCTGAGAACTTTTATGTAATACGAACTCTGTTTTTACTAGGCGATCTAAATAAACAAATAATAGATTTTTTTACTAGCCTATATACGTCCCTACCGAAGGGTACGGGCCTCCCTTTAAAAACATTTAACAGATTTAAAAAAAGTGGATTGAACTCAAATCAACAAAAGTCTGCTTCACAACTTTTTGACAAAAATAGTAAATTGCGAGAAGAGTTTATTTTTAAAAGTTTTAAACTAAGTATACACTTTTGGATTATTTATCTTAAATCTTATGACCCAAATTGAAATAAAACAAACTGCAGAGATGTTCTTGACACGCAATGGTGTTCAATGCTGCTATGATGCATTATTGCATTTACCGCAATGAACCTATTTGTTCTAGGACGTTGAAGACATTCCACTCGCCCACTCTGCCAAACCTAAACATGGTTTACATAATAAAATTACAAATTGATTTGATTTCTATGTTGAGATTTAGTGTAATGGAAACACGAAACCTCTACTTATTATGCACAAAAAAAAAAGAAAAAATCTTGATAGAAACTCCCAAAATGGCACAAAAAAATATGATTAAACATTTTCGAGTATTTTCAGAATAAATTGTGCCTTACATTTTCTATTTTAATTTAAAAATAGAATTATTTCCAATTTTGTAAGTAATTTGAATAAAGAATCATAAAAGAAGTCGAAACAATGCCAATCAAAGACGACCACACACTATTTTTGAGTTCAACAATCATTTATTCATAAAAGGATTAATTGACAACTTGAGTCTGTCAAAACACGTGAAGGTACAATTAAAAATTTAAAACGCTTAAAAACCTTGCCTTCAACATTTTATCGCTATCGAATGACATAAGGCAGCTAAATTTGGACAAAAGCAATTTTGTACCAAGCCGCTATATGGGTACAAATATGGGGCGTATCTACAAATTGAGATAGAATACGACAGAATGTGATTTCAACCGACGACGACGTAATGGCGATTGACGATTTATATATACATATATATATTTTTTTTATATTAAAAAAGGGTTCGCTCTTGACCACAATCTAGCCCAAGGGCAAAAATGCGGTCGAGGATGTAGCAAGCTCACCCAGAAGGAGCCTATTCACTCGAACTTTAAAGAGATTCGGGTTATATGAACTCGGAAATACAGACGCAGGCAGAGAATTCCATTCCCTAGCAGTGCGCAATACGAAAGATGATGAAAAGCGCTCAGTGCGAATCCGTGGGATATCAACAAGATAAGGATGGTACCCTGGACGTCTGGACGTCCGATAGAAGAATGGGGCAGGCGGATTATTTTATTTTTGTTTTTGTATCATTTATTTGCTTGAGCAAAAATAACATGGGCTAGGTACCTCCCTAGTTAAATTTATTGAAGATGTTGCCAATGTTTAATAAATGGAAATTAAATAGAGAATGGTGAAAGAGAACAAACAGGCACACTCACAAACGCCTTTGTAATATTAGTGTGCAGTGTAATTTATATTGTTCTGATCTTGTATGAAGTAGTTAATAGATTTTTTTACTTTTTATGTTAATAGGCATCAGTATTGAATATGTATGGAAAAGGCCTCTCAGCCTTTAAACTTAAAAAAAACAAACCAGGATTTTTTATACTATTTTCCCCTTAAAAAAAGGAGAGAAAATCTTTTCTATGGCTTATCCTATGTTCTAAAATCGATTCTCAAAAATAACAGAACCTTTTTAAATTGTGCTCTAGTCGAATGGTTAATGTCACCATTGTCACCGCACATGATCACACTTAAATGGTTTCTATCCGTAATTGAATTGAAAATGAATTGGATTGCTTATTCTATGGGTTTATGTTGTAGTGACGTCACTGGCTAATGATTCTTTCGTTGTTAATTTGAAAGATATGGATTCTTTATTTGAAATATTAGATTTTCTTTTTTTATTTTGAAAATTGTTGTATACATTAATTGGGTGTATACATTTTTAATAGGATTATAAGGACTATGTGATGCAATATTTATATAAGCTGTAAAGTTTTCGATAAAATAAAAAATAAATTAATAATTAATTTATGGCACGGATAACTCGTAAATAATAAAAAAAGCCTTCTTTGCTTCATTGATTCTTTAATATTATTATATTTTAATACTTTTTTGTGATTTTTATGACAGCACTGACAAAATTGGTTAAATTGTTTTGTAGACATAATAAAAATATTATCTTGTAAAACTGACAAGTTATTAATCTTTCCGTAATTTATTTCTGTCGGTTTGTTTATAAAAACACAGACAGATGATGTCATTCGCGATATACCTGAGTAGTTAAGTTGGTTTTGTTTTTTGTTACAATCTTGCGCACGATGCAGATTTTATAAAACATTTTTTTTTTAAGTACTATTTTTGTAATCGCTGATACCTGGGATGCAGACGGCTGAATTTTAGTGCCTCCCATGGGACTCCAAAATACATAATATTCCTCAAATGACAAATTTTTCACATAGAAAATGTAAAGTTTGACTTCTAAACTATGTCTACATATACTCTGTCTATGAAGTGTCATTAATATTGGTTAGCTATACATAAGGGTGTGATTCTACCCACAAAACTGAACAATATTCCCCAAGGAACCTATATGAAATTCTTAAAAAAAAATTCCGACTTCCCATTTTTAACCGACTTCAAAAAAGGATGAGGTTCTATATGTATTTTTTTATGTTCACCGATTTCTAAGCCAATTATGGATGGATTTAAAAAATTCTTGTTTTGTTCGTATACTCCAGAGGTGGTTCCTTAAAATTTTTTATCGAAAATGATTCAGCGCTTTTAAAAAAATCAACAACAAAAAAATACTACAAACCAGAACATCATCTAAATAAATAAGTGACATTTTCGTTTGTGGTTATCTGCTAATAAGCATTGCAGTCTGCAAAAACTACTAGTTATCTACTTTGTGCGAACTGTTGTTGGGATTGAAGTCGGTGACTCACACGTTTTTAACGTGGAATTTTTTTTTAATATTTCAACCTATTTTTTTGGTGAAAGTTGTTCAGTTTCGTGGGGTGATTCACGTCCTTAATTTTCGCTAAATAATTTAAAGTCATCCAATATACCCAATTACCCACCTATCGATTACCGGAAAAGCATACTGCATTTTACTTAGCGTAATCCAAATAACAGTGAAAACATTTATTATACAAACTGTAAATCTGCAAGGTTGCCATATTCACAGGAGCAAATATACAGCTGATGTAGAGTTGAAATCAATAATAATATAAAAACCTTAAATATTGAATTTTATTTTTTATTTTTATTATCGACAACTCGCGTGCACATCATTAATTCATCGACACTATATGCACATTACTAAAATAACACGGCACAGATGCGATAATGTTGAGGTATTCTCAGTGCAGTACATTTTTTATTCCAGCTTAGGTGGGTTATTCTCTAAAGCTCAAAACAAAATCTTGTTTTTTTTTTTTCGTGTATAGTTAAACGTTCCGTTTTCGGTATTATCGAATAAAGTTGGTCCCATACCATACTATTCCATCATTGAATATGGCAACCTTACACCCTTTTTTTTATAGATAGGTTTACTCTAGACCACAATCTAGCCCAAGGGAAAAGATGTAATTGAGAATGTAATAAGCTCACCCGTATTACAGAGACTTGATCTATACTTTAGTATTGATTGTCTCTTTCTCTTAGGGGTCATTCACATATTACGTCACAGCGTATGGGGGAGGGGGGGTCTTACCAAACGTGACAGTACATGTTAAAGAGATACCAAAAAAGCGTGACATAGGGTGGGGAGGGGTTCAAAAAGTCGAAATTTTGCGTGACGTAATATGTGGACGGCCCCTTAAAATGACAAAGACGATAAAGACAGATCAGAGTCTGAGTTGCGTTCTGTAAAACGGACGGAAGATGCTTATTCACTCGAACTTTGAGTTAAATATCACTGCGTTTTATTAAACAATTATAATATTAAAAGCTATTTGTTTCCACAAAATCGGTTTGTTGGTGGTTACTCCCACGTTATTCTGAATCTATTCTAAATTCGAAGATGACATAAAATGGCGGATGTACACCACAGTTTAAATAATACTTAAATTATATTCGGACAGTGATTCATGCAAGTAATTATGACGACAGCTTTTGTAATTTTATTATCGTTATATTAAAAAAAAAGTATGTACTAACTTGAACAAAAATCGGTGCTTTCCAAAGAAATGCTGGCAAAGAAAGTTACAACAAGATTCTGAAAGTCATTTGTTCCTGTCTGAAACATTTGCAAAGTTTTTTGATGGAAATTTTAATAGGAATCTTTATATGGAGTCGAGAGTAGCATATATCTGCTAAAAAGAATTTGGCGTCATTTATTGTTTTTATGAAAAGAAATTAACGTACATTTTGTTTCGAAATACTTATAAAGCCTATGTGAACTTCGACTGTATTTTTTGCGTATGTTTGTTACATTTTACTGTCGGCCGTTTTTTAATTTTTTTTTTGCTGTTTACAAGAGTATACCTAGGTAATCCAAAGGTGGTTCCACATTTTATCGAAAAATACTTACAAATTATATTTAGATGATGTTTTGGTGTGTAGTTATCTGCTGATAGGCATTGTTGGGATTCAATTCGGTTAATTGATACGATTTTAACGTGGACAATTATATATGTATAGACATAACTCAAACAATTAATTATATACAAAAATAGATATATGTAACCTAATATATGTACATAAATAGATATATATGTAACATAACTACTTCAAACGATTAGTTATGTACATAAACGAGACTTTGTTTTAAAGACACATTAGATAGATTCAATATTTTCTCACATGCAATCACATGTTATTTAGATGTATTTTACAAATAACTTACGTGACTTATGATTTTTTTTTAAATATGTATATGCAAAGTTTATATGTTAAGATGACACTTAATAAAACTACTGGAGACTGAATCATCTTCGTGTGGGATGAAACATGGTGAACTAAGTTGAATTGATTTATTGGAATTAAATATGAATCTTAATTTCAACGGAATTACTTCGCATATTATAATAGTGATCAGTCTATACAGGGCTCCATACAAAATTTGAGTTCCCATACAAACTTCATCAGCATATATCGCATTTTGTATGGGAGATCAATTTTTTTTTCGTATTTTGACCTTTTATTGGGGGAAAGTTGTTAAGTTTCATGGACTGATTAACCAACAGGTTGAAAGAGATTTACCTAAAGCCTTGTTTACCATTTTTTTTAGAATTTTTCAAGAGTGAAAAATTTGGTAAAAGTTCAAAACAGGGTAACTTTTTAATCACTGGCTTTTTTAATCATGTTATTGAACAAGTCCGAATTTTGTTTTTTTCCGTTTCAAAATTTTAAGCTAGATCATCCGCCGCTCAGCCTACCCTCCATCATACACAGCGCGAATTCCACACCTTCCTGGCTCAGCCCATAAGCAGAGTGCACACCTATCAATAATTTGCCGGATACGAGTCAGGTTGACACCGGTCGGCCTTGCCGCGGCCGTGTGCCCATATCAGTCGTGTATACCAGCTTTATGTCAACACAAGACGACACCTGGGTACCTACCACGATCGTTTAAAAGCATTTCTGTTTAGGATCCAACTTTGAACTGCTTCGCAATTGGAATGTTTTTTTAAATGGTACCATGATGGCGCTGCTTTTGAACTGCTCGGTTGTCTATGGTCCATTTTAAATGTCTACATAAATTGTCGCTGGTCTGCCTTTGAATCGCAACAGCGCCAAAATTGAATCGCTTATAAGCCATCATGGTACGAATAAGCGTTGCAGACTTGTTTAGGTCCTAAATTGGATCGCGCTAAGCGATCATGGTAAACCTCCTGTACAACGCTCGTACCTAAGTGTCGCTTGCTGATCTCAACCGATCATTGAGCTTTAACAACGTACGGACGGCCGCAAATCAGGTTACCACACGCGTGCACTCTGTGCTGTTGTGATAAGAGCAGTTTTGCAATGAAAATGGTGATCGGTTGGTTAACCGTGTGGTGATCGGTTGAGAATAACACCACCCCATCTCTTTCCGTGGGTGTCGTAAGAGGCGACTAAGGAAACACAAATGAGACCTGCCTCCTAGTAATCCATCCCAGGCAACGACACTTCATTTTTTTCTGAATCTGAGGTGTCGTCCTATGGTCTCATGCGGTGTGGTAGGCTCTGTAAAGGTCCATCTGGGTACCAGTGCCTTAATAGGCATTTTCTGGGTTAACTCGCTCCATCGTCGACCTCATCTTTGACCTTATGGTCAAGATTGAGGTCAAGAGTTAACCCATCTTATAATAAAAAATAAAGTGTACATAGAGGCAGGGAACCTGATAGGTGACCAAAGTAACCACTTATCACGAGCGTTTCCGTGCTTTGGAGGGCACGTTAAGCTGTCAGTCCCGGTTGTTGTCGATTTACTACAGTCGTTAAAACAAAGTCAGAGGCCATTTGGCGATTTAAAAACTCTGACACCAGGGTTAGCCAAGTTCGCCACACACTCGACTATACCTACACGATAAAAAGTTGTCCTATTGACAGATATGTGACAATGTGATATTTTGGCAAGAGCTCATCATGATTTATTGAGATATTTCTGAGTAAACTATTACAAAAGGGTAACTATAACATCTTAGCCCCGTATTGCAGAAGGAGACTCAAGTTTTTATCTATACTTTGTATTGTATTATGGATATTTATTATTAGGTTACTTCATTGGTTTATGTTTATTTTGTATCTTTGTTTTGTTTTTAATTTAAATTGTATCGTAAGTTTAATTTTCTGTTTTGTTTTCTTTTTCACGTTATTGTGCACATCGTACTCGCCTCACTTCGTCCAATCTCTCTTGTTAGGTCTGCTGTAAGAAATTTCTTCCTAGAAATAAGCAGTGCCTGTTGTGTCGTATTTCTTTTTGTATGTTTCTTTTTATATGTCTATTGTGTACAATAAACAGTAAATAAATACTTCAGTATTGATTGTCTCTTTCTCTCACTGTCAAAATGACAAAGGCGACTGCTATTTAAGTATAGGTCTGTGTCTGAGTCGTGTTCTGTAACACGGAACTTGTGCTGCAAAATCGTCATCCTCACCTGCTAGCTGTGCACCCTGCTCATCAACGGCTCTGACGTATTACGTTACAACCCGTAAAAGGTTTCTCTACTTGATATTGGCAACTTCGCCATTCTTTATTTTAATTTTGATTAAAATACTTATACATTGGCAAAATCACAATTGTGGATGCCATTTTTTTATTGTTTTTTTTTTATCAGACAATAATGAGTCCCCACCGAGGGGCAATTAACCTACAAAAATCGTATATTCAAGATCTGTGCATGACGAATGTAATTATAATTAGCGATATTTCTTTCAAATTAGTTTTGCAATTGGGGGACGTTTGACCGTGATCCAAAATTTGGAAAATAAGATATTTACAGTAGAACTACTCCTTTTGTGACTGCTGACTGAGACATCTGATCCGATTGGATAATGGTTAGACATTCAGTCCACTAAATGTGCAAGTTTTTGTCATATTTTTTACAAAATTGCTTATGTCTTGAGGCTGATATAAGCGTAAATTAACGCTTCAAACCTCATCCAGATTCAGATTAAAAAATAACAACACAAAAATCATTGTTAAATGTCGGTTAAGGGGTGGGGAACATAATTAAGTAATCGCTAAATCCCTACGAACAAAAACGGTGATCTGAATAATCTTCATACAATGACAAAAGAGGGTGGAATCCATTGATTGTTCTTTATTTAAATCACCTCCATCAAGTTTCACTGTACTTCATTTTACTTTTAAATTAGGAATTACTTTCGAATCCTTGCTCCATTTGAGTTTATTTTTGAAAATTTTAATGGCTGTAAGAATTTGAGAGGTCAAATATGCCAGTGACAGTAAGTATAAAATAAAAATTTTTTGGCCGACACTTTGTATAACAATTATTTTTCTGACTTGATTTGTGGGGATTGACTAAAGTTTTTCTAAATAATTTTAAGGAAAGAATAATGTTCGGTAAATTATTTATTAATATCCCTCACGCGGGTAAGCGTTTTAAGAGGATCGTCTCAGGTTTTTTTCAATACAAACGGCGTCAATGGATTCCACCCCCTAAATCTCAACGGATCTCTGTGAAATTTTGATATAGTGTCAGGATCACCAAAAATAGGTCCGTAATTTTTGATTTTTTTGATATTTTTAGTAGAAAATATCAAAAAATCAAAAAGTAGTTTTTTTTAACTAAAATAAATAAATTTATGTAATAAACCGAAACTCTAGGCAGGTATCTGTTTCTTAAAATTATGAAAATTAAAAGTTTATTTTGAAAGATAAATTAGTACTTAGAACATAATTTTATGGTTTTCATATTTTTGTCTAAGTAATTTGAATAGTTTAATTTGATATAGATATTTTAACCCCTAACGAAAAAAGAGAGTTTGACGTGTGTATATGTATTTCTGTGTGTCAGTCGAGTTTTGAGACTAAAAGTCAAAAAAATTACGTCAAAAAAATTGACAACTTTTAAGAGGTGACTGTCGTGCTTGTGTGCTGCCGGCAACGATGACATCGAGACAGCATGAAAATCTTCAAAAACCAAAATTGCGCGCGCTCCAATCTGAGATGCTTGCCTTAAAAATACTATATTAAAGTTTTTCTATTCTATTCTAAGAATTGTATGTCTGTAATGTAACCGTAACATTGTGAAACCTGTAATATTGCAATTTTACTTAGTTAAGATTATAATCTGTCGGTACTTTACTACCTGCCTTAATTTTTTTCACATTGACATACTTTTTTATAATATTAATGGAACTAACCTAACTGAACCTAAAAAGTGTAACCTAACCTAACATATCCTAATGTAATGCAGGCGGTCCTTAAAGTTCCCTGGAATGGGAGGTTTTCTTTTAGAAAAATTAAAAAAAAAAATTAAAAGAAAATCCCTCATTATAATTTTACTGGGTAAATTGTAACGTCGCAGAAGGTTATCTAAATATATAAAAGGAGAAACTGACTGACTGACATATAAACGCACAACCTAAACGGCTAAACGTAGGCACTTGAAATTTGGAAGGGACGTAGCTTAGGTACCGCAGAGGTGCACTAAGAAAGGAATTTCAGAAATTCCTACGGGAACGGGAATTAGCGGGAAACTCCTTTTGTATGAAAAATCTAAACCGCTTAAGTTAGACGCCTGAAATTTGGCATGCAGGTACCTTAGAATACTTAATGCTTAGTTGCAACAGGATATTGCAAAATTCCCACGGGAACGAGAGTTAGCGGGAAAAAACTTTTGTATGTAAAAATCTAAATCATGTAAGATAGATGTTTTCAATCTATGTACTCTGTACAAAAAAAAATTAACACGCAAACGAAGTTGCGGGCATCAGCTAGTAAATTATAATTTCACTAGTGTAAATTTTATTGGGCCAGCGTGGTGGACTATGGCTTAAATCCCCTTCGTATTTCGAAGGGAGGCCCATGCCCCTCGGCGGGGACGTATATGGGCTGGTAAAAAAAATAATTATTGTGTAATATTACGGTTTGTACAATTTTCCGGTGACATGTCTGAAGTAAGCTGTGGTATAAGTTATTCCACGAATTATTACCACATATTGATTTATATGTTAAAAGTCAGCTACAGACAAGGTCTTGATAATGACAGTGAGGTTCTTGACTAGTGACCCCAGTCCTTAATAGGTGAGACATAAGACCCTATATGGCCTGACTTTATCGACTTGTCTCGTAACACTGAAAAGTATTGAGCGAAAAACGCAAGTTGTAGAAAAAAGCAGTGATTGTTTTATGTTGTTAAAAGTTTTCGCATAATTTTTGTATTCATGTAATCATCTTTTCGCACAATTTTTTTTTCGCATAACGATGTTAAGTTTACAACAAAAATTCGCATAAAATATTGTGTGACGTTAAGTTTGTGGCATTTATGAGTGAATCTTATGGGGTTTCTTTAGTATTTAGTATCTAAGTCAGAACCCATTCACCGTCACAACGCTGTTGCTATGTAACTAACATTATAGCTATATTAAAGTGTTTCTTCTACATAATTATTTTATTGCGTTTTGTGATAAAATAATTATGTACTCGTAGAAGAAACACTTTACATAACTTAACTTGCACATAACTTAGAGTTTTCAGTGGAACTAAGGTTATTTTCAAAACTCTTCGACGAGGTGGCCCTCACAGATTCGAGGAAAGATTTATAAGTCAATTGCTGATAAACAGTATTGCTGAAACTCAAAAACGGTTCGACTCTTTTGGTTTAATCACACTTAAACTCTGAAACGGGGGGGGGGGGGGAATGGGAAAATAGGCTTACCACAAAATCATTATAACCTAGGAAAATCGTTGTTATTATCATTTCGAGCCGAAACAACAACAATTTCATAGATACATAATTTATGTAGGCCGATCCCGACGGCACTGCAATGCCGGGCCGACCTGTGACGGGAGTGGAGCGAGCCCCGAACATCCCGTCTGGTCACAAAAATCAGTTTAATATACTGGTCCCTCAGTGAGGGAACTTTCAGATATTAAGCTGAAAAGAACAGATACTACACTTTGATCTTAGCCAAAAGGCCGAGAAGCGATACAATTTCTGAAAGTATGAGCGAGGGTCATGAAACGCCGGAACATCTCAATACCGCGATGTAGAAATTGTAGTCGCACAGCACAGTGACATCTAGTGGCGCGATGAGGAACTAAAAGAGCTGTCGCGGACTGCCGTCTCGAGATTTTTAAACGTTTTGACAAATTGTGATAAAATTGTGAATACTTAATAAATATTTCTCAATAAATAAATAATATGAGGAAGTAATAAGTACTTATTGAAAGCCGCTCTAAAAAATGTTTCTACAAAAATGTAAGTATTCAGAATAGAATTACAGGAATTCAATTCTCAGCAAATCAATATTGGTTGATGTAGGTAACTTCCGTTTATTTCCGTTTGAATCGTATGTAAGCAGGTTTAGGGGTCTGTAGGCTGAATGAGTAGATAAGTAAACGTAGTTGAGGTCTGACGTCTCTCATTGAATGATTATTATTTATTTATTTTATAACCTTAATATACTGGGTGATAAAGAACCATATTCAAAATCCTGAACCAGTAAGTATCACTCAAAGAAAATTAAGTGATGCTGGTTCAGGATTTTCAATAAAGCTAGGAGGTTCTTTTTCAACCTGTATAGCTGGAAACACAGAAACCAGTTGAAGAACTTGGTAATGCACTATCTGTAGGAAGCCAGTTGCACCATCATATTGGATGATATTAAATAAGTTACTAGCGAAAATTAAGGATGTGAATCAGCCCACAAAACTGAAAAACTTTACCCAAGTAACATAGTTAAAAATTATGAAAAAAAATGTCGCCTCCATACTATTCCACACTGCATTTCCCTACTGGTCTATCCCTAGAACGTTTTTTTTCCACTTTTAGCTACTAGGGGGATACTTTTCCACTTATTTCCACAATTTTGCGATCAGTTGATTTGCCTTTGTATGAAAAGTCGATTTTTTTTCTGAGAGTCAGGTTTGATTCTCCCTATGGAGGGGGTGATTCTCCCTATGAAACTGAATACCTTTCTCCAATGAACCGATATAAAATAAAAATAAAAACTTTTCTACTTCCCGTAAAAAGACAAATCGCACAAGTTGTTTAAATAAAATTCGACCTATGTCCCTTGGGGAAACTTGTTCAGCTTTGTGGGCTGATTCACATCCTTAATTTTCACTAATAATTTTTTTTATGGCAAAATTAATTCAGAATGTAAGCATATCTGGTAAGTAAGCAGTAAACTCACCAGCACGGAAGACTTCCCCGCAGCCATCGCAGCGGCTGGCGAACTGAGCGTCGTAGCAGTTGCCGCAGTAGATCTTGTCCAGCTTGGAGCCGAACTGCTTGTCCACCAGCGAGACGCGGCACTTGGCGCACAGGAAGCACGCCTCGTGCCAGTGCTTGTCTTTGTACGACAGGTCCTGGGGAAACGAGGCTTGGTTAATACCTTTAGTATTTTTTAATCCTACCTAGCCACACAATGGGTGCCCCAAGACGGACAACGTTGTAGAGGCAGACCCAGAAAAAGATGGCAGAATGACTGAGCTGCTTATAAAAAGGACTGGATGGAATTTACACAGAATCGGGACAAATGGAGGGCTGCGGGGGAGGCTTTTGCCCAGCAGTGGGACAATAATGGCTAAAAAAAACTTACGCGCGTGAGAGATATTTACATATTTTTTATTTATTTTTTATTATAGGGTTATCTATTGACCCCAATCCTGACCAAGGTCATAGATGAAGTCGCCGATGGAGCGAGTTAACCCAGAAAATGCCTATAAAGGCACTGGTAATCCTACGCACCGATGGAACACAGCAAGCTGTTTGGCGTCGGACTTCGATAGGAGGGTGGTCGCGAACCAGACTTATTTTTAGGGCACGAGAAATTTTCGGCGCGAATGGGACTTGAACCAACGGCCCCAGGATTAAATCTCCTGGTGCTCTAACCAACTTAGCTATCTGTTTGAAACGGATAATTTACAAAGTTTATTTTGAATTCACTATTTATTACTCTACTTTAGACCAACAAGGCAATTATACGTAGCCAGCAAGTTGTTTACCATCAGAAGGTCTCATAAAACCAGTAACACACGTTCATCTTCACTAAGTAGGTGTTTTCGCCTACTTACATTTTTACAATGGGGATCCCAGAACCAATACAATTTCCAAGAATGGCTTCGTGTGGGCGGTAATTATAAGCTTTGGATGAAAAAATCAATAGACTGATCGTGTACGTACTTATTTGGATTAAAGAATCATTATGATCCCGGATTGTATGTTGTTTTTAAATACTGGTTTGTAATTAGTGTATTTTAGTGCACTTAATCTGATTTCTTAACTTTACGTTTACTGAATCCTGTCGCCGATTTTTCGACTGGATTTAATATATATTCTTTATTGCACAAACACAGTAGAAAAATTTCACATAAAAAAATAGTGTACAAAGGCGAGCTTATCTCTAGAAGAGATCTCTTCCAGCCAACCTAATTGGTGAGAAATAGTGTACGAGACGGGAAGAGAGAATTGCGCACGTAAGAAAATACCAAATAAGAGAAGCGCTTATATTATTAATACTTAAATATAATGAAATAAAAATAATATATATACTAACATATATAATACATATAAACGAATATAATAAATCATACATACATTTGGGACAGGTAGTATTCTTTGACTCTATTTTTGAAGGAATGTATAGATGGACTCTCTTGTATAGCTGTCGGGAGTTTGTTCCACATCCGTGCTCCACGGACAGTAAAAGAATTAAAACGAAAATTTGTGCTAGCTGAGGGGCATTGCAACACGTTGGTATTACAGGGATTTAGACACTCATTACAAGATAACTCTAAAATAAATAAATATTAGATTGCTTACAACAGCTAAGAAACATCTCCATTACGTCATCTTTACAAAAAAAACCGCATGGAAATCGGTCCATTCGATTAGGAGCTACGATGCCACAGACAGACACACAGATAGACAGACATACATAATTACAGTTACACGGATACACACGTCAAACTTATACCAACGTAAAATAAGGCGTTCAACGTTTTTGGGGTGTATTTTAAAACCTGCGTCCTTTATTCATGCAATTGGGTAGCTTTCAGAGATTCACAATGTCGGAAAATGATATTGAAACAGATGTACTGATTTGCTGTTGTAACTTGTAAGTGATCAGTTCATTTTTTTTCTATTCAAAATTTCAGCCCATAGGGAAAATAGTTCAGCCTCCCACCACTTCTCAAAGGTCAGATATGCGTGGGAGTTGTGTAGTTGACATATTTTGAGTAGTTCAATTTGTATGTGTCCGAATTCCATCATTCCACAAGCATGTTTATGTCCCGAAATGTTCTAGTTTAACGATTGCTTACATTTTCGGCATCTCGTTACGTCATAATATAGCTCAACCTATTTCCACGTCTGATTCATACATTTTACGAGTCAGATAAACACTCGGTATCGGTTACGGTTATTGTATTACTTTACTCAGGACAATCGAGTTGAACGGCAAATAGAGCTACTGGCGAAGAAAATGCGAGAAAACAGGTGATATATGTCACAAAAATAACGGTCGGCCTAAATAGAAATTCAAATGAACCACTCGCCGCCGACTGTTCAGTTTCAAATAAAGCTCTCGCGTCCCCACGTCTATTCCTGTCACACGATTTTACTCAACATATTCCTACATTCTAAACTAATATCGTAAACTCTATAAAACAGAAACATCTATTTTTGCAGATTACGAAATACTTAGTCTTGAATCTTGAATCAACGTAACATAAATCTCGAAAGAATCGCCTGACGGATCCACCCATGGCTTGTCAAGGTTGCAGAACGAAAACATCAAATAATACTGTATCCGACCCCGAAATAGCTTCACTTGTAGCAACCGGCTTGTTCTCTAAAACTAAACCAATTTGTTCGAGTCTCATGCAGAAAGTAAACAATTTTAAAATAACAACACCTAACAATAACGTTCACTACTTTGATTTATGTAAACTCGACGTTAATGTGTTCTAAATTATATGCTGCAAGAATTTTGTGGGTACAAAATATAGGATTGAATGTACTTGATAGTTTAAAAATGTCATCAAATAGATTCGATTGGTGTGATTTTTGTGTGGTGTTGGTCGGGATTATGTTGGATTGGTGTGCGGGTACAAAAGTTTGCCTGCGTGAAAAACATCAGACGATTTGCAGCTGTTTAGCCGGACAGGAAAAGTCATTCGTTGGTTGGAGATAAATGTATAGTTTGGCGTGGCCACGTTATGTTGGCTTGGCAGCGATCATTCTGGGGCCGTGTGCAGAGGTGCGCCTCGGGAATCTGGGGCGGCCGACTGGGCGCTGGAGTGACATAACTAAATTTGATCGACGAAACAAACGAATACTTTGGATTTTAATGCTATTCTAGATGACAGCACTGAAGATATTCAGGCTAACATTCTGTTTGTAAATGTTTTTGTCTCCGCCGACGCTAAGTACATTCTTGGGATCACTGGTAATGAAAAAGATAGAAATATGAACGTTGGCACAGTATGGAGAAATTACGGGCTTCATTTCACAATAAACAAGCAGCTAATTTCAGAAATAAATTGACTGTGCGATGACAGTTATGTCAGAAGAGATGTAAGACAAGAATAGGACGTCATCCACGTATATGTTTGTACGTTATATGCCAAATTCGAAATAAATAAGAAGCACAGTTAAGTTTAGAAAGTTTTGTTATAATTTAATAGGTAAAAAATATACTTAGTCTTGTTTACAGATCACTTCACTTTGGTATGCTGCAGAGTTGGCACGCAGTATTATTGCAATCTATTCATTAATATAATTTGTGTGTTTTCTATTGTAACCTTACATTAACTGTCTCATATTCTGTTAACAAATGAGAAAGTTGGTATCGAGGATTGGATGGATTCAAATGAAACTAGGTATACGAGTAAGTGATATGGTCAAATAGACTAGAAACGAATTTGCTTAAGAATTTACCCAAAACTCTTGAAACCAGGCCATCGATTCCTGAAGAAAAGCTCATTGTTTCTTTTTTGTTAAAGTATCTAGGAAAGTAAGAAGCTTATTGAAATATGTCTAAAGACGTTTAATGTCAAATGTACTCTGACATATTATTGCAAGAATATGTAAACCAGAACTAGAAATATCAGTAGGTAAGTGGTGAAGTAGAAAAACAACCGCATTAGACTGTAATTAAAGATTATTTAGCAGACAATCACCTTAGAGTCGATGCCGATGGTCTTGCTGCATTCTTCGCAACCGTTAGCGAAGACGCTTTCGTAGCACTTGATGCAGTAGGGGTGCTCATCCCTGAGGACATAGCGCTGACCAGTGAGGGACTCGTCGCATTGCCAGCAGCAGAAGTGGCCGCTGTGCCAATCCTTGTTCATGGCCTTGGTGTATTCGCCGCTGAAAATGAGCTGGGGACAAGAGAAGAACACATTGTAGCAATATTGTACTGAAGATATAAGACAAAGTTGAAGTTAAGAAGAACGATTTCCAAGTTGTGATTGACAAAACTTTTGTAATAATAATGAAGCGTAATTTTTGATTGTCAACACAAAACGCAAGATGCTTTTAAATTCTTATTCAGACGTGATGTCACAGTTTTATAACGTTTTGAGGTTTAGTTAAGAATCAGGTTAATTTTTCCTGAGTGACGGGGTATCATTACTGTTATTCAAAAATATGATGTAGGCACCTTTAATTAGGATTAAAAGTAATGAAGATGTACCTAATATGCTATTTTTCTCTTAAGTTTATCAAGTGCGTTAAATAATATGTTTTATCAAAACGAAGTTAATATAAGAAGTAAAATTATCAATACATCAAAGAAAATAAACCACCACAGCCTTAAAAGCAAACAGTCGATAGAACTTACTACTTTGTTTAAGAACGAAGAACTTAGACTTAACTTTCATTCATAATAATGCTAAAGCAATAATCATTTCATGCGTGTTTACTTTCAACTTAATTTTTTTGTTTTTCGCTTAACTTAGATCAAATTCCCAAACGTTTTCTGAATTGTAAGTGTGGTTTCGGTGATAAAAGTGATTTATTTATGTCCACAATATGCAAATTGTTTAAAAAACCTTGAAACTTTCATAAAGTTAAATGGAGCATGTTTGATTAGTGTTCAAACATCCAGCGGTTTTATTATCATGTTTCATTGCAGTTATAAAATCGCCTATAAATACCTTATGTTAGGTCGGGTATGTGAGGGTGGCCAAAGAGCGCCTAACATGTTTGAGGGATACGTCATAGGCGGGATCACGATCAGAAATCGACACTTGGCTGTCACAGACACTTTGGCATCACACACTACACGGTCAAGGGAGTTTGGCCACCTCACACATACCCATCATCGTTGTTAGTAGACGTCGTTGTCTGTTCGACTTCCGTGACAGTAACTTCGCCATCCTTAGACTCCCGCCTCTTCGAGCTCTTCTTGACCTTCCTGGTCTTTCGCTCGGTGGTGGTGTACTGTACTTGCACGTCTACGTCTGCCATGGCGAATTTCGGAAAATCGGGAGTACGGTATCACTAGACGCGGTCGCGACCCGAATTCGAATGGCGAGCTTCGGTGGCCGAATCGGAGGAATTATTCCAGAATGTTTAGCGCGGAGGGGGGAGTTTGGGATTTAAATTTGGAAGAGTGACGGAGAGAGCAGGTGCGCGGGCGTCGTTTCCGAGCGGGGAAACGCCGGCTCGTTTCCTCCGACGCGGCTGACGGCTCCTGACGCCGCCCTGACGCTGCCTGCCCTCAACTAGGGCGCACTTCAGTGTTCGCAAGTTAATCGCCTTATCGTTGCGCCGATGTTTGGCCGCGATTCAACTAACGCAGTTATTATTGGTGCACGTGATATATCGACGATGCTTGACCCAATAATATGCCAATACGTGAGCGCAATCAAATTACGCCGATCAATTTTGCACATTAGTTATCTGGAATTTTGCTCGGATTCAATATGATATTGTTTCCATCATCTTTTGTATCTTCGACAAGCTACGAATGTTTAATATCTTCTAGTGAGAGATAAAGCAACTTTTATGACCACGAAATCACTAGTAGGCAAAACAATGTACTTATATGGTTACGAAGCTCTACTGCTGTGTACTATGGTCACGAATAAGATCACACCACATAACAAAACACCATTGTATCTATTCTGCCCGTGGCTGTGTTTTAAGAAGTGACTATGTGATAACTCTTATGTATATATTTATTCTTTATTGTACATGAGCAAAAGTTAAATAAGACACATTATAAGAAAAACAGTAGAAAGGCGGACTTATCCCACAAGGGGATTTCTTCCAGTGAACCCATTGAGTGTTTGAGAGGAAGGAGTAGTCGGCAGGTAGCATTCAATCAATGTCTTAATTCATATAACTCATTGCCATTAACTACCAAGGACTGTCGATGAGTATCGTCGTTACTACTGCTATCAAATTAATAGTGGGCACTGAGCTTGGCCTTTATATGCAAATCCTCCCTTTAAGAGAGACTCGTTCCCAGCAGTGGAATTTGACAATGAAGAAGAATCATCAAACAGCAGTTTTCAGTGAACACAAGACAATATAGCTGATTTCACTGAAAGGCGTTTCATATAATCGGAATTTAAATGTTTAATGAATGACTTATGAATAACAATCAAAGTCAACGTTGCAACTTACTTAGAATGTGCCAGCTGCCAACTCTTCCCAGGCATACTGTAGGAACCAGTAAGTGGGACGCGAGGGTTTTGCTTTATTGTGAGCGAAAGGCTGACAACTTATCACCAGTATACTTATGTTCTATCTAATAACCCTTAGACTGAATGTCAAATGTGACGTCAAGTGGTTTCAGAACCACATGACGTTCTGCTTACCCCGGAAGGGATTATAGACGTGAATGTATAGATACTACCAGTGGTTCTATGAAAATGGCGCCTGAGTTTTGTTTTCTGGTATGAATGAATGTTTTTGTACAAATATACATATCCTACCGGTCAAACACATCAATACATTGAAACACGATTCGGCAAAGCACAGGTGCGTCGTATCATGCGCAAACGCAGGAAAACGTAAAAATAAACTGAACCAATGAATGAACCGCCCAAGACCTTGCTCCAAGACACTGGCTAGACGAAATGTTTTACTTTGAAACAAATGAACAGCGGAAATCATTCGAATCCTATCGGAAACATTAAAATGTCGTCAGGAAATCTAAAAACGAATATTTTTTTGATTTACTCATAGAGATCATTAATTCACTGCACACCAAGGGCCTTTTTATAATTCGAACGGTACGGTACGGCATTTCAAAATTTGTATTATCATTGCCCCTTAGGTTCCTAACTACAAAAATCTATAGTATGTAGGAGGCAATGGTAGTACAATTTAGCAATTCGAATTATAAAAAGGCCTACACATAGAGATCATTAATTCACTGCACATGCATAACTAAAAGAATAGACTTCGTCAGCGATTCGACGTTAGAGAAGTCACCGCGACTTAGGTCACTCTCTGTGTTAGTTAGACGTCTCTCTAAATTCTGAATGGGAAAACGTCAGGAAAAAACCTGGCAAGGCGCGCGACAATCGACCAGGGCTTTTATTATTTTGAGTGGCAAAACAAAGAACTACCGAGAACCATACACTAAAAACTACAGCCGTAGCTACTTCGACCAGCAGCGCCACCGCGAACCGAACGTAAAGTTGCAAACTACCTAGCAACTTAACATTCAGTTGCCGGCGGCGGCGCTGTCAGTGACGAAGAATTCTTCATAAATGTGGGTTCAGATAGTTCTCAATTTCGTCACATGAATGGATAAAATGACCACCATCGTCACCGCCATTGAATAAATTAGTGGAATAGACCGGCAAAGGCCTTACTTTTTTTCAGTCAGCGGGCGCCCTTGTTCCCGTTACTTAAAGCTATTAAAATATATGGGCTGAGATGAGAGTCACTTGCTCGGTGAAGCTGTAAAGACCATAAGCGGCCAACAGCATAGCCATTTAGAAAATAATACCCTTTTCAGCCAGTTCTTAGCAATAAGGTCGGGTTAAAAACAAATAAAAATTATAAACAAGACAAGACTTACTTTGTGGTTGCGACACGTCCATGTAACAGAACGACTATCCGCGGTTGAGGCTCTTCATTTTAGGATAAGGTTTCTGCGGTCTCTCCACAAGCAAGCTATTGTATAGCTACAAGAGTTATAAAAGTAATAGAGAAGTTACCCAGCGCGACAAGAATAACCCTTTATGCGTGCTAATCTATTCAAAGAACCATTGAAGTGGCTTCTTGTGGTCTAGCAAAAACAAGTGTTTGTTTTGAAAATGGAGGATTAAAGATAATGTTTTTTGTGGCACCGTTCTAACCGACTGAGTCCCGACTTGTAAAGGGTGGGGTGGTAATTAGCGAATTTTTAGGGGTTGGTTCTCCTCATGAACGTGAACGACTTTCCCCAAAGAACCTATTATCTATATTATCTATACTAATATTATAAAGAGGAAAGATTTGATTGTTTGTTTGCATTGAATGGACTCCGAAACTACCAGACTGATTTGAAAAATTCTTTCACCATTAGAAAGCTACATTATCCCCGATCGACATAGGCTATATAATTTTCCCGATTTCTCACGGGAACGAAGTCCCGGGCGGAATGCTAGTCTATACATATTATAAAGAGGAAAGATTTGATTGTTTGTTTGTTTGCATTGAATAGGCTCCGAAAGTAATGGACCGATTTGAAAAATTCTTTCACCATTAAATACATTATCCCCGATGGACATAGGCTAGCAAGTCCCGAGCGGAATGCTAGTAACCTATAAAATTCTGAAGAAATATTTCAATTTCCATACAAAAGGCAAATCAGCTGATCGTATAAGTTGTATGAAGACGCGAATTTTTTTTAATATTTAGACCTATGTTTCTTGGGGAAAGTCTCAATACTCAATCAAAAATTAGATAGCGAAACTTTACGGGGTGATATTCCCACGGTTTCTACGGTAGGTGCTGTGGTGTGGTATGCAGACCTTCATGGAGGATCTGGCATAACGCAACTCCTTTCTCAATCGGTCATTTCGAAGAAGATTATTCGAGTATCATTTTAAAAGATTTGAAATTTTCGATGTCATCAGTCGAAATGATTGAAGATCTGGTCTTCCGCTATTCATTGTACATAGCTCGCGGAGTAATTTCATGTATGCGATCATAGGCGTGCAAATAGCACTTTTCCAGGCGTTACATTGTAAAGTGAATTATAAGTGATTAAATAAATACGTGTAATAGAGATTGTATGGAAGTGCTCGTGTATCATTTATAAATATACACCTCGAAGAAGAGCTACGTATTTTATTCCTTGCCCCCGGAAGAGGTGTTATAGTACCTAATACGAAAAAATCTTCTTTTCAAACTAGAGTAATCAATAATCATACATTTTCTACTTCTCAGCTGATCGCACAAGTTGTATGGAGAGACAAAACATTTTCCTCCCATGTTCCCTGGGAAAAGTTGATCAGTTTGGTGGGTGAATTTACGTCCTTAATTTTTGAATTTTTGTTTAGAGAACATTAAATGCCGCTTAAAATACATCAATAACATTTAACTTTTTTTAACTTTAGGTCTGTTGCAGAATTACCCCAAGAAGAACAGACAAGGGAATCCTTTACTTGTCCTTCTTCTTCATAAAGTGTAGGTATAGTCAAGTGTGTGGCGAACTTGGCTAACCCTGGTGTCAGAATTTTCAAACCGCACAATGGCCTCTGACTTGGTTTTACCGACTGTAGTCAATCGACAAAAGCCGGGACCGACAGCTTAACGTGCCCTCCAAAGCACGGAAACGCTCGTGATAAATTGCCACTTTGGTCACCCATCAGGTTCCCTGCCTATGTGTACGTTGCTTAACCTCACTGATCGGTTGAGATCAGCGAGAGCCACTGGGCTACGAGCGCTTCCCTAACTTGTCCTAAACTTGGGACACTTGGTTTTGTGAATAAATACATTTTTTTTAATAAACTTGGAAAATAATCTAAATTATCCTAATATATGATTTATTATCTAAAAAAAACTAAACTAATGTTTAATGTATACTTTTATACTTCGTTGGTTGTAGTCCTTGAAAAACCGCAGAGTGTCCCATTACGTTCGGAATTAGACAAATTATAAAATCTAGTTTAACGACAGGAAACTTTGGTTGTTTTGAGAGTTTTTGTTATTTTTTGTTTGCTTTATTTTAGGTTTTAGTGTTTCATGACCATCACGTATTTTTGGAATTCATTTATACGAGAGTTCATTATTTTAGTCCCTCGGGAACCGTAAAAACAGTATAAGATGGGATTTAGTATAATAAACCATCAAATAAATGGAAATTCCTAACACATAGCATCACAAAACAGAATTTGTTGTGTTTCAAACAAATGACAGTCTGATGACAGGGTGTTTGTGTGAAAAATACTTGATATCAAAAAAATACTCGCTGTAGTCACGAAAATACTTTGTATTTACGATTCTGACAGTCTAAAACTTTGCGCACATCACTGTTCCAAATCGATCAGTAAGTTGAAACTATGTATATTTAATGAGGGCTAAGTTAATTCTAATTTGAACCTTATTACTAACCGAAGAACTGGATGAACAGGGAAGCTCTGCAGGATTGCAGAGTCAATATCGAAGAAACTTTCACTTAGAGTACTATGGAAGAGACGTACACTCAGCATTGGATGGCCATAGGTTGAAGAAGAGAGAGAAAGAGAGATATTTTAATTAAGGGAATAACAGACTATAATATGCATAAGACAGTTGTAGGGCAACCATAGGCCATAGGCTGGATGCCATCCAGTTGATGTCATAGGCATTTATTATGATAAAAATTGGGGCATAAAATAGGCTAACGTCTTATTATCCAACTATTCATAACTGCGGCTTTCATAATACGCGTAAAACCCCTTTCTATGCTATTTCCAGAGCAATACTCGTCACACTTTATATTTAGCACCGGACGGTGCCAGCGCAACGTACACAAAAAACTCTATTTCTAAACTCTATTCCAACAGATTCTCAGAATCATGTTTTATTGTTTTATTTTGTTGTTTTTGAGAGTGAATCATTTTGTTAATGGTGCTATAGATATAATGTCAGTAAGTAATTAAATAAATGAGAAAGTGGGATTTTTTTAGGAGCGAAAATTTAGGATTTTTGTGTAACTTACGTTTATGAGAATTTGAATTTTTTGGGAAATTCAAATCCCAAAAAAAGCTTTCTGATATGAGAAAAAAAACAGGTTTCTTCAACTTCAGAAAGTATGAGTATGAGAAAGTATGAAATCGACTTGGAGAACCATATTTCAAGCTTTTATATTGGTTTCTCAAAGGTTGTTCAGCTTTATGCCCAGATTTTATGTCCTAAATGTTCAGTTTTTGTGTCCTAAACTCTTTGATTTCAAATAAATATTCAAGGATGGTACTTAACTCAAATTTTAATTATTGACGGCCGGTTTGGTCGAGTGGTAGTGACGCTGCTTCTTGATCGGTGGGTCCTGGGTTCGATCCCCAGTCGGTGCAAACATTTGTGTTAAAAGCAGATGTTTGTTCTCGGGTCATGGGTGTTTGTGTCTGCCTTTATGTGTGTTCCAAGAGACCCACGACACAAGGGAAAACCTTAGTGTGGGCCTTTGAGTGTGTAGCGTTTATTTTATTTATTTATTTTTTAGTGATTTTTTTCCTAAACAAATATGCTAAGTTATGTGGTTCATAATTCCTTCTACTCTGGACTTGGAGTGAAAGAAAAACATAGAATGTACCAGCTACCTATAGGTATACTCTTCCCAGCAGGCCGAGTACGATAGTGACAGCGCCGCGACAACACCGCGGTCCTATGTCAAAATGTCAATACTGACAACGCCATAGGGCGAGCAATCCTTTGCGCGGGACCCTCGCGCAATCAAAGTGAAGTTTCAGCGTGAGCCGAGCACGAGTTTGTCGTTATCGTGCTAAAGCTGCAGGTATCCAGTAAAAGTCTGTAAGTGTGGTACGAGGGTTTTGCTATATAACGGGCGAGAAGCTGACCACCTCTCACCATTATACAACTTGTGTCATTTGATAACCCTGACCATTTGTGTCAAACGTTGCATTAAGTAGTTCGTTAGAATCACTGATGCTCTGCCTACCCCGTATGGGATTACAGGCGTGAGCGCATGTAATGTAAAGAAGTTAGTAAGTCAAATTATAATATGTACTTATTTTTTAAATTGTACCTATGCTAAATTTTATGGTTCATAACATAACAGTACTAATGACCTACACTAGGCATATGGCCAAATAAATACAAGACAATTGGCACTAGTTCAATTTGAGAGTAACCAAACTCATAAAATTATTGTCTTGTAATTGGTGCTAAGGTAAATTATCCGTGGAGCTTCTTAATAAATTAGATCGTATGCAAAATCTTTGCATTCGGTTCGTTTTCAATCTTCGGAAATATGATCACGTATCCGCTTTTAGACAAAAACTTAATTGGCTCCCGATTCGTCAACGTCGTAACCTTCACCTTCTTTCCACTCTCTATTCTATTCTTTTCAATCCTACTACTCCGCTATATCTTAAACAATGTTTTTCCTTCTCATCTACTACTTCGACTCGCACCCTTCGCTCTAACTTTGATCTATCCCTCAATATGCCTTCACACTCCACTAACTTTTTCACTTCCTCCTTCACCGTAGAAGCCATCCGGCTTTGGAACTCCCTCCCTGTCTCCATAAGATGTGCCCCCTCCATAGATTCCTTTAAAACCCAAGTCAAATCCCATTTTCTTTCCCCTCCCGTTCCTTAGCTAGGCTCTCGATTCACTGTCTTTGCTTTTATTTTTTATTTTTTCCGTTGCTTAACACTTTCCCTTAATTTGCTGCTTGTATGTATAGATATATAAGGTCCTAATTTATTAGTCACTTACCTTCTAAGGCGTTATTGTATAGGTTGATAGTATTCCAAAAAACAACATAAAAATTAATTATCTGAAAATTAAATTTTGTAAAAAAAATAAAAAATGAATTTTCCATTTAAAGATAAAGGAATGGTTCTCTTTCGATTATAGCCGTCCACTCCCCGCTCGCCCGCTCTACTACTGCCATTATTATTTACGTTTGAATGGATGGGTTTATTCAACATAGTAATGAAAAAATATCATAACAAAATTTTTCAAGACCTTTTAAATTTAATATTATGCTTTTGTTTTTTGACTCAAATGATATATTTTGACCTACACAATAACGTGTTAAAAGGAAAGTGACTAATAAATTAGGACCTTATATATAGATATATATATTATATGTAGTATAGATGTATTATTATTTTTTATATTTATTTGTATATAAATATAAATATATATATATATATATATATATATATATATATAATGTATATATTACATATATTTGTATTAAGTATATATATTTATGCACCACCTACTACTTCTCATCTTACTTCTGTCCTACCCTAAGGTTGCCTGGAAGAAATTGCTACCTAGCAATAAGGCCGCCTTGTTGTACACTATGTTTTATGTTCTGTTGATTGTGCTGTATGTCCTTGTGTGCAAATAAAGTATATTGTATTATATTGTATTGTAAATTGAAATAATGACTGTTTACTGTAATGACGTTTACTGTTTACTGTACATAAATATCTAGTTAATATTTAATGTCGCAGAGCTGAAAGTGACCTTTTCATGAGCGGTGAGCAAATAAACTTTCATCCAAGTGGGCGCTTTTTTTTTCTATTCACAGCAACTAGTGGTACCCAAGGGTGTCACCAAGGAGGGGGGGCAGGGAGGGACAGCTGCCCCCCTTAGAGATTAGAAAAATTTAGCCAAAAGTTGTAACTTATTCTTATTACAATCGCCAATAAATTCGCCACAGAGGCAAAGACTCGCGCTACAAGTGTAAAACTTCATGCTCTTGGCTGTACCTACGATTCATATTTTTTCATCCTCCATAATATTAACTTACCCCCACCTGGGCCAAGGGCTGGCGACGCCCTTCAATACGAATATCATGGATTTAAGAAATAAAGCGCGGGATCTCTCAAGTAGCCGTAATGTACTCACTTCAAAAGCGGGCAGCTGCCCCCCCCCCCCCGCAGCACCCCCTTGACGACGCCCTCGTATTATGGGGGACTTCAAATTAACGAAAACTGAGCGCTTGATTCAGCCCACTCAACAACTTAACCAGAGGAACATAATTCCAAAAATAAAACTTTAAAAATTCTCCTCTCCACATTACCTACGCGATTTGTTTTTTTTTTTTGAGTGTTTTTCTGTCACTTACATTTTATTCCTCAGGGAAAACAGCCTGCGAAGATAACAACATCATACAAAAAAATATAAGTAGTAAATAGTAGTATTTTATAACCCAATATCTCTATAGGAAAGTTTTGCTTCCATGGTGGACTTGAAGTGAAAGAAAAACTTTGAATGTGCCAGCTACCTACTCTTCCCAGGTATACAGTAAAAGTCTGTAAGATGGATGCGAGGGTTTGGCTGTATAATGGGCGAAAGGCGACCCCCTCTCACCATTATACAACTTGTTCCATCTGATAACCCTCACAATTTGAGTCAAAAATTGCATCAAGTGGTTCTAGAACTACTGATGTTCTGCCTACCCCGTTAGGGATTATTGGTGTGAGTATGTATGTATGTAGTTTTCCGAAATACAGAACCCTCAAACTTTGTTAAATAAATTGCGCTTTTTCATAAATCTGCAGTCTGGTGAAAATTACAGTGATTGTAGCACTTGTTTGGGATCAAAACATGAAAATTGTTGATGGCAATCATTTCCTTTTTATTTATTTCATGTTTCTGAATTCTTGCATATTTTTGGCATGACATACTCGTACCAACTTATCTTTTTATATATATATTTAAAAATGACTGACTCACCGACTCATCACTGCCTAGCCTAAACCTTTGCACCTAGAAAGCTGATATTTGTCACAAAAGTTCCTTTAAAACGTATGCAAGGCATAATTCCCACGGGAATGAAGTTACGGGCATCCTTTAGTCATGAATTATAAATGTCTGCCTTTCTTTTTCTCTCTTCCATATCTGAATATACCTGAACGTATACCTGAATATATCTGTAAAGATTTTAAATAGTGTGACTTTAAAATAGTTAACAAAAATTAAGGATCCGAAAAATTAAGGATCAGCCTACGAAATTAAACAATTTTCCCAAAGGAACGTAGGACGAAATATGAAAAAGAAATCATCTCTCCACACAACTTGACCTTTCAGCTTCTTCTTTTGAATAGAATAGATGACAACCATCTCAACCAGTGATCAACTTATTAGCATTTGTATGGGACAAAGTCACAAAAAATACTCTTAAGGCGACTACGGCACCCGATAAAGGCAGCACACATAGGAATAGTGCCATCTCCGTCTCTCAACAGGCCTGGGCCGGCAGTGCGAACAGTGTCGATACACGAAGTTTACGGACTATGAAAGCGTGCGTGCGTAAAAACATGTTCGAAAGTTAGAAAAATGAGATTTATGGAAAGGTAACAGCTGAAATCGAAAAATGCGTTAACTACTTATCGAGAGTGTTTAATCACGAACATTTTGATAGCAAATTCAAGTTCCTGTTTGCATTTTACTATCGTTTTTACAGCTTAAAAGATACACAATATTGGTATTTAGAGGTGACTTTGTGAGCTTTTTCTATCGAACCAAAAGTGCTGAATCATGTTTTCAGCAAACTACTTATCTAGTTTATGTCCTGAATATTACCGTAGTATTTTTTTTCTTCGATTTAATGCAGTGCGTCATGCTTATCTACGCATAATAAAATCGTAATTTAGGTGCTGTAGTCGCCTTAACATTCTAAATTAATTAGGGCTTGCGCCCTCGGCAACACGGTAACCGATGGGAAAGTCGCTTTTTTTTACACCTCCTTTAGCGACATCTGATAGACATTTTAAAGTGTTTATACTTGAGCCTTCAGGCCAGATATAGCCCTTTTAGCCACCATTTTATTTTTAAATCTTAGCTTTATGTCATTAAAGGTCGCATACATTCGCGTCATCTTTATTAAGACACAAGTGGGTCGAGGCTGCCGTACCATCGCACATCGGGTATTTTTGGCGGCAACCAGCTTATTGTGCAATCATTTTTGATTTTCGAACTGGAGTTTTGTTTTTAAAGATAGAAGAAGTAAATTACATTATAGTTGCCAGGTTTCTAAGCATTCTAAGCGTAGAACCTGTTTTGTTTTTAAGAAATAGAAATTAAAAATTTTAAATTTTGACGATTATTTTTTCGACCTACAGCTCTAGCACGATAACGACAAACTCGCGCTCGGCTCACGCTGAAACTTCACTTTGATTGCGCGAGGGTCCCGCGCAAAGGGTTGCTCGCCCTATGGCATTGTCAATGTTGACATTTTGACATAGGACCGCGGTGTTGTCGTGACACTCTCACTATCGTACTCGGCCTGTTGCACTGCCAGAGATTGATACAAATTTATAAATTGGAACAACAATTTAGGTATCATACTGATATTGCTTTCAACCAGAAATACATTCAGAAAGATCATATTGCCTTAATGCAATTATTTGATTTATTTGTTTGTTAATCCCGTATAGTGTACGTACATTTTACAGAGCAATCGGCTCTTAGTGTGACTCATATTCAGTATAGCCGATTTATTAGACTTTTGAAATGAGAGAGTGAAACTTTTGTCTGTTACAACGTCATAGCCGCGACATTACATATTTAGAATCATCTTTATTTTCAGTGCAAGGATGTGTTACCTAGTCGATCTTTATAAAATGTATTGATCTTCAAAATGTCAAGGCTTCTGTTGTGCCAATTCGTTTGTGACAATGTTTTGTACAGAGTGGTTACAGATCATATGTACACCATCACAAACAGAACTAAAGAAGCCAAGCCAATTAGCGCCTAACATATACATCCTGTCTGGGAGGTATTACAGGGTCTTTAAAGAAAACAAAAACGGAAAAGGGGAATCGTTTTTTAATAGTTTCACAATCAGTCATGCTCATCGAAGCTGTCACAGCGTGCTGTATTAATGGCAGCTAGTCTCCGGAGTTACCCCAGAAATCATCGTCTATTTCGTCTTCTGTTACCTTCTCTTTCGATTCTTCTCTTTCCTCCTCGAAGGAGTCGAGTTTCGTGATGTCTTTTAGCTTCGGTCTGAGGTCGGCGGTGTCTTCGGGCGCGGGGACGGCCTCCTGTCGTCTTTCGTTCGAGTGTTCTCGCGACCGACTTCTGGAATAAGAACGCGTGGCTAGATTAGGAGTACTCCCGAAACCGCCACGCTCCGGGTTCATACGTTCGAACTCCACTTCCTCGAGTGACGTAAACACCTTAAGTTCCTCTTCGCGAGACGCCCGCGACTCGCGTGACGAGGTCGACGACGAAGAGTGGCGCTTTTTGAAACTTCTGCGCCTACCACTCGGGTCGCTTCGTTGCAACGGTCGGAACTTTATTCCGTCAAGAGATCTTAAACAAAACAACATGATTTGCTATAGTACAGGTGAGCGATGCTATAGGACGTAGCTTTCTACGCGTGCGGGTGATGACATGACCACTCATGATGAGACTACGGTGGCTACGGGGTGAGAGCGACACTACGGGTGAAGCGTGGCCGATGGCAATGGATATTAACCTTAAGAAATCTTCGCCGTACACCCTGACTCCAGGACCTTCGTCATCGAATGATTGGAATTGTATCTCGGGCAGTGTTGTCTGGATGGGGCTCTTAGGACGGTAATGCCAAGTCAGTTTCTCATTGGCGTCCTCTTTTGCGGCGCGTTCGTCACGCTCGAAAGAACCTTCCGAAAAACGATGATCTGAAATATTTTCAGAAGTAGGTGATCGGTTTCTTTGTCCGACACTGAACGATTCTGATGAGTTGGATATGATTGTTTTCGTTTTTGTCGGCGTATACCTTTCAGTCCTGTAGTCACCGTTCGCTTGTGAATCACTAGAATCGTCGACTGTGTCCTGGCCGAAGCTGGAGATTTTTGTAGAGAAAAGAATAGCTGTGGAATCGGGTTGGCCGTCATAGTATTTGATGGCGGCGGATTTGAGTTTTCCCTCGTTGTTTTCGGTGAGGCAGAGGTATCCCTGGCCGCACTGTTTGGTCCAGTCTGTGACGACGGCGGGGTTTGCGGACTTCTGGAGCAGCTTGGTGTAGTATTCAACCAGGTCAGTGAAGTCGGGTTCTGTATCAGGCACCATCCCGCTCAGAATGTGGTTAAGACACTCAATAGCTTCTCGGATGCCCGCGTACGAAATTATCGCCGATATAGCAAGTCCCATTTTCCACAATTCTTTTTTTCACACACGACGGGAGGGTGGGCCGTTGAGGGTGTCAGGAGGGTGGATCGAGCAGGGATGCAGCGTACGCTAGGGCAAGACTGTAACAACTGACATTAAACCGTTATAGTTGCCAAAGATTTTGAGTCCAATATAGAAATGAGCTTGGCTATGCAGCCAGACATCATTACATTTAATCTGGGTGTGCAAGGTCGATATGGCCGAGACAATGAACATGATATAACCCCGGTGATTGATTTTTTATTGGCACATTACATTAATAAGTTCCGTATTAATGTCGAATTAAAGATGTTGATGAGGTTGGGAGAGAAACAGATTTTGTGAAAATGTGTTTTTATCCTATGTAGGTATAAAAATGAGTACCTTTTTAGGATCGTTTACCGTAACAACATCCAAATCTATGTTTAATTATATCGTCGTATTGTAGGTGTTAATCGCTTTATTGATACACGTTTCTTTTTAAAGTAAAGTGATAGTTAAGAGCCTTACGGAAACGTTTAAAGATATTTCTTTATAGGTAAGGTAGATCAAAAAAAAAAATCAAAAATAATTTATTTATGTCTCACATATTCTTCGTATAAATAGGCAGGGGTCTCCTTTTAGGCATGAGAATGCCTGTGCCAGGGGGCCCCGCTCTTCTCTTAGATACAATTCTTATGCTAGAACAATTTAGGCATGCAAAGTGTGTGTGTGTGTGTATGGGATATATAGATAACACAGGTATCAACCCGCAATGGGCCAGCGTGGTCGAGTATAGGGCCTAAATCCCCTTCATGGTTCAAAGAAAAAAAAATAAGTTACATAAGACATGTTTTTAAAAGCTCCCTCGAGGCTCATACTGTCATTTAACTTTAAATAAAGTTTATGAATAAGGCAATATTTTAACATATATTATAAACTAGCTTTACGCCCGGGACTTCGTTCCCGAGGGAATTTCGGAAAATTATGTAGCCTATGTGTTAATCCAGGGTATAAGCTACCTCCATACCAAATTTGATCAAAATCAGTCCAGCCGATCTTGAGTTAAAAGTGGTGTAACTAACACGACTTTGTTTTATATATTTGGATGTACATGGAGTCCATATTTTTCTTTAGTAGTTTACAACCACCGCAATTTCGTTAACTGACACAGTTTCCAATCTAAGTAAATTTTGGTTCTAGAATTTACATTCTGTAACTAAGTTTTGAGTTGGTAAACTTCAAATCTATAAAACTCAAAGTACTACTATTTTAAACAAACTAAAATAAAACCTTCACTCTCACCCAAGAATTATGCAAATATCGTCATACGGTTTGTATCAACAAAATGTATGACAAATCCGACGATTCTGGACTTGACATTGAAACCGGCTGAAAATAGTGGTTTATGCGACCGTTTGAGTCATCGACCTTACGTACATAACAAGTACAGTTAGGAAAACGATCTGAAGATTTAAAAGATTGTCCAGAGAGTGGTTAATGTCTAGTCACCAGTTCGTTAGGTAAACTAAGTTGAGTCTCTAAATGTTAACCCATGATGGAGTCTGAGTTTTTCGTAAGTGTGAGCATTGAGCAATGCCGTTAAGTTCATTTTTATTTTCTCTTGGTCTTGCAACCAGAGATTCTTCTTCATAATTATTGTGCTGCATCTTAAATGCATGTTGTTAGCAGTCAACTCAGGTGCTGACTGAAAAACAGCCTGGCTGAGGCAGCACCTTTTCACCACATTATTCATTTGTATGCTATTTTGGTGTCTGTAATGTATGGTGAATAAATTTCTTTTTCTTTCTTTTCTTTCTTTCTTTCTTATTCATGACTAGCGGATGCCTGGAACTTCGTTCCCTTGGAACGTAACTTGATGTGCCGGCCGGTGAACGGGCTTTGGCTCAGCTTAATGTTGCAACAGTGCCACAAGACTTTTCATTCTGCGAATACCCAGAACGTTTTATTTCGCAGTTTCTCTAGGTAACCGTGTGGTGATCGGTTGAGAATAACACCACCCCATCTCTTTCCGTGAGTGTCGTAAGAGGCGACTAAGGAAACACAAATGAGACCTGCCTCCTAGTAATCCATCTCAGGCAACGACACTTCATTTTTTCTGAATCTGAGGTGTCGTCTTATGGTCTCATGCGGTGTGGTAGGCTGAGTAAAGAGCCGTCTGGTTCGCGACCACCCTCCTACCGAAGTCCGACGCCAAACAGCTTGGTGTTTCGTCGGTGCGTGGGAGTACCAGAGCCTTTATAGGCATTTTCTGGGTTAACTCGCTCCATCGTCGACCTCATCTTTGACCTTATGGTCAAGATTGAGGTCAAGAGTTAACCCATCTTATAATAAAAAAAAGGTAGGCTACGTCACACTTAAAGCTATATCTATAGGAAAAATCTATTTGGTCTGTCGCCCCGTGGCGATGTAAATTAAGGATCCTGTTCGAAGGTGAAATTATACATTTTCTTAGCCTTAGCATGTGGGTAAGGCATGTGGGTCTAGGGTTGGAATCTTATTCCACTTTATACCTCATGCCTCCTTATTTCCTTGTTTTAATACAATTTTCGCCACAGAGCCCTTAACCGGAGTGTCTAGGAATGGTGCCTCAATTGTGGTTAAATAACGATATTTTTATTATTATAAGATGGGTTAACTCTGACCATAAGGTCAAAGATGAGGTCGACGATGGAGCGAGTTAACCCAGAAAATGCCTATTAAGGCACTGGTACTCCCACGTCGGACTTCGGTAGGAGGGTGGTCGCGAACCAGACGGCCCGTTACAAAGCCTACCACACCGCATGAGACCATAGAACGACACCTCACATTCAGAAAACAATGAAGTGTCGTTGCCTGGGATGGATTACTAGGAGGCAGGTAACAATATCGACCATTTTATACGTTCAAGTGGCATAATTCAGCACTATCGAAACTTCATACACTTGATGAAAAGCCCAGCAGCGCCACCGCCAAATGTAGGTTAAGTTACTAATCTTCAGTTAGCAATAGCGCCCCCAATCAAAGTAGCTGTCATCAATTGTTGGAGGTTTCTATAGTTCTTAATTTCGCCCCCTGAACGGATGAAGTGATCACCATTATAATAGGTCCTTACCTATGAAATTGCCATTTTTCATACAATATTTTCGGAAAACTGAATTTTCCATACTAACGTTTTTGCATTTTTCTCGGGAATGCGAAATCCAAATTTAGCAAAATTTTGTGGGAAGGTTTGGACAACATTAAGTTAATTTTCATCATACTTACTTTATTGAAAGTTGTAATTGTAACTGTAAGAACGGTACAGCAAAAATAAACGATGAAACGGGCAACGGATGAAACGAGCTATATTTGAGCTTCTTTTTCAGCAAATAAATCTAAAGTAAATATGTATTAATTTGACTCAATATCTCCGTTATATGGCCAAGGTTTTAAATATTTTAGTAATAGCTGTTCAATCAAATAAATTATGAATAAAATAAAGCTTGAGAAAAAATCGGCAATTTCATAGGTAAAGACCTATTATTATCATTCCACCGTCATTGAGTCGCCATCATTGGTTAGTGCAAGTGGACGGACATACAGACAGACTAGGTCTGTGATACCCAGTAGAGGTGCAAATCTAGGGCGATCGATCTACTTCTCACATCCTTACTAATATTGTAAATAGGTTTGTGATAATAAGCGCGAAAATTTTGTATGGATGTACGTGTATGGATGTTTGTTACTTTTTCACGCTCAAATGGCTGGACCAATTTTGATAAAATTGGGTATGGAGGTAGCTGACACCTGGTATTAACATATAGGCTAGGTACATAATCTTCTCAAAGTCACTGATATTTGTAAAGCGGCACTCGGTCACACCACTCTAGTTCCATCTCTTTCTCTGTCGCAAGTTATTTTGACTGGGTTCAATTGAGAACTCAAATAAAAATTATTTTATCGTAAGTTTAATATAAGCATTAAATCCGCTTTGCACACGTACGCATTCGACTAATTCCGACATTACAAACGATTTTTTTTTGGACGAAAAACACGCTTTTATTTTTTGTCAACATGCCAGAACATAATTTAGATCGGTCAGCGATCTGTGTGCAAAATGATGGCATGAAGTCTAGGTCATATTATTTTGTTTTGTGAACTCGCTTTCTACCCGCGACTTGGTGGAAAAATTAGATTGGTGACTAGCGAAAATAAAATTTCTATAGCGCAATGCTTTGCAAAATGGTAGATCGAGATGCGTGTGAAGACGAATGACAGATGCACGGCGGCGGGTGGGGGGTGCGGGACGAATCCATAGTATTAGTTTGTAACAGGGGGTGAATTAAGAGCAACCCTCGGAGTTTCTTGCTTATTCTTCTCTGAGGAAGACTGCTACTTTGCGAATAGGCACAAAGTTAAAAATGCTAATGTAATACACTACTTTGGTTATTTTAAGTAACATTTTGAATGTACTATGAATTTTGACTTTGACTTGACTCCTATGAGTTCTCAGAAAACAAATTCAACTTACTAAAGCAATCAGGTGAAAAAAAAATTGTCACATTTTTACCTAATCCTTACTAATATTATAAATGCGAAAGTAACTCTTTCTATCTGTCTGTCCGTCTTTCACGCCTAAACTACAGAACCGATTTTGATGAAATTTGGTACAGAGATAGATTAAAGCCTGAAAAAGGACATAGGCTACATTTTATACCACAGTTGGGCACGATATAACCTGTAGTCCACGCGGGCGGAGCCGCGGGCGGAAAAAAAATAGACGGCCGGTTTGGTTGAGTGGTAGTCCTGGGTTCGATCCCCAGTCGGGGCAAACATTTGTGTGAAAAGCAGATGTTTGTTCTCGGGTCATGGGTGTTTGTGTTTGTCTTTATGTGTGTTCCGAGGGACCCACGACCTTAGTGTGGGCCTTTGAGTGTGTAGCGTTTATTTTAAAAAAAAAGCCTACATTTCTTGGGGAAAGTTGTTCAGTACTTTGGACGGATTCACATCCTATTTTAAAGAGAAAAAAAAAACATAACGTCTCATAGCTAAAGCCTATGTTAGGTTATTTTTAAGATGGGTCGATTAAAAAAAAAGATATCAATATGATTTAAGTTGGCACCTAAAAGCTAAGCGCTAAAGAAAAGCCAGGGCGCCGGGCACATAACTCCATACTATCTCCTGATGGTGGCGCGTGCGCCGATGTTTGCCCGACTCGTTTCGCGCCGATCTAATTGCGAACGTGACGTCACAGTGTAGTGACGTAAGACGCGGCTCGTGTGAAGCGGTAGTGAAGAAGAGTCACGTTTAAAACACATTTTTTTAATTATAAGATGCGTTAACTCTTGACCTCAATCTTGACAAAGGTCATAGATGAGGTCGACGATGGAGCGAGTTAACCCAGAAAATGCCAATTAAGGCACTGGTACTCCCACGCACCGACGGAACACAGCAAGCTGTTTGGCGTCGGACTTCGGTAGGAGGGTGGTCGCGAACCAGACGGCCTTTACAGAGCCTACCACACCGCATGAGACCATAGGACGACACCTCAGATTCAGAACAAATTGAGGTGTCGTTGCCTGGGGTGGATTAATAGGAGGCAGGTCTCATTTGTGTTTCCTTAGTCGCCTCGTACGACACCCACGGAAAGAAATGGGGTGGTGTTATTCTCAACCGATCACCACACGGCAAAAAATTGCACATTTGAAAGGTGCAAGTTTTCAGGGAATGCTGTGGAAATGAGATCTTTGAGAAGCATGTGTGGTTTGAGATTAATTCGTCATCGTCATCGGCCTTTATCCCTTAATAAGGCAAAACATTGAGAGGACATGATAAAATAAAAGATTGTGTTAAGGGAATATTTATATCAGAGTTTTATTTTAAAATAATTTTTCTTTGAAATTTTTTTAAAAAATTATGGTGTCCATTATTATGTAGAAGACCAATGACTCGCGAACAAACATCTGCTTTTTACACAAATATTTGCCCCGTCTGGGAATCGAACCCAGGACCCGTCGATAAAGAGGAAGCGCCACTATCATTTCCCTTCGTCCATATTCTTAACCAGACTTTTGACTATAAATCGAACCGGCCGGTCGAGACTGAGGGCCGTGCTATTGATTAGGTTGAGAAAAAGCGATATTAGAGAGCAATGTGGTATAAAAGACGATATAGGAACGAGGATAGAAAAGGGAATGTTACAGTTTGAAACCTTTTTCGCGGGGTATACGAGTACCTAATATGCAAAACAACTACTTTGACTAAATGTATAAATAATGAGTTATAAAAGATTAACAAAAAAAGTGGGAATGTACTTGGAAGGGTCGAAAGAGGGCGCCATTGGCGAACACACTTAGACCAAATTCGTGACGTACTGAGAAAAGGCCGAGTTAGGAGTACCCGAATCCGACGAGCGTGTATGACGCGAATTACGAATGTAGAGAAAGCTAAATAGGTGTTTAGAATAGAATAGAAAAATCTTTATTTTATAGGACATTCAGGATGTCACTTAAAACAAGTCAAGATTACAATGAAATACATACAAATATACATTAAACGATTTAAATACATACATACGCATTCGTACCTCTGATCCTACTGTTTAGATATAGCTAGCACCAAGTGGCAATCTGTGGTCTCTGTCTACCCCAAAGAAACAAAGACGTGAGCTTATTAGCTTTATCCCTAACTGACCCACAAAGGATATTTCCCGGTCAATGTTTCCTGAACGCTGCGCCTAGGCAAGGTCGTGGAAAGTCGGTTGTAACCTAACACCGATGACGTGGCGTGCCGTGCGCAAAGGATCGCTTTGCGCGGGAGTGCGCCAACAAAAAACATTTCGAGATTGGAACTATGATTTTGAGAGGCAAAGATTTTTGCTTTGAGAACACAGAAGGTTAAAAACAACAGTTTGGTTTAATAATAAAGACGCTGGTTGTGATCAGACAGTCTCAGGTTTGATTCCCGGTTTGGCAATTTGTGTTAAACAGATGTTTCAGCTCATACTTAAGTTGTTGTTTGTATGTATAATCATAATCAATAATCACTAAGAAGAAACTGATTTCCATTTTCTGAAGTACTCTTAAAATACAAAAAAAATAATGTACTACTACAGACAGTCCACAAAACGTTAATATTTACATACTTAAATAAAACGAAGGCTATTACAATAAATAACAGCCTGTTCATTCAACTATACACATAGAAAACGTTAGACCATTTGTCTGTTCGCCGTTGGCTTGGCACAGTGCCGGCGTTACCTCGTGGGTTCCGGGTTCGATACCCGTGCAAAAATCTAATCTACTACCGTTATTACTTAACGTTTGCTTTGTAAATATTTACTAAAGAAGCTTCGTGTTTTGTTTATGTTTTTCATGAATATTTAAAAGGCTTTTGAAAGGACAAAATAAAAACTTTGTCTAATTAGCAAGTTGTCTGTAGCTCTACCTATCCAATCGTGAAAACAATAAATAATGTATAAAAAAAAGTTATATCAATAATTAATACTTAATATAATAATCTATATTACAAAGAGGAAAGATTTGTATTTTTGTATGTAACGAATAGGCTCCGAAACAACTGGACCGATTTCAAAAATTCTTTCACCATTAGGATGCTACATTATCCCTGAGTAACATAGGCTACATAATTTGCCCATAATTCCCACGGGAACGAAGTCCCGAGCGGGATGCTAGTACTTAATATTATACTCATATGGAGAGTAACAATTATTTTTAAACCCTGACAAAAGAAGACGGATTTTATAAGTTTCACGTGTGTAAGTGTCTGTGTATCATGTGTCTATCTGTAGTATCGTAGCTCCTAAACGAATGGACCGATTTAGATGCGGTGATTTTTGTTTAAAAGCTGACGTAATCGAGATGGTTTTTAGATTTGATCAAAATTGGTTTAAGAGTTATAAACGATGAATGTCGGTGGATAAACAAAAAATTAAATTCAGAGTTATTAAAAGATTTTACAGTTACATTCGAAATTCCAAATTGTAAATATTTTGGTTTCATTTTGACAAATTCCAAATTCGGATTGGTTTTTCGCTCGAAAAATTCTAATTTTGAAGTTCCACGCAACAAAATCTTTCGCGGCATTTTTTCTAGACTGATTCAGTTGGGAATGAGCTCGTTCATTGCGCTGCGCTGATTGGCTGGCCAGATTGAGACTGGCTGTTAATTCTTAGTGCTCGTATTTTATATTAATTCACGTTTACCACGTTTTTACGGTCGACGCGTTTAAAATCTATGATCTATTGATTCCACTGACGAGTGGCGTTTTAATTAGACATCTCGAAAAGGTTATAAATACTTTTTAACAGGTACATTGTTTGGTAAAGTTGAAATATGAAAATTTAAATCTTTTCCGCACTTTTTTTAAAATAAGGGTTTTAATAAGATTTGAAGCATCCAAGCTGTACTGGGAGTGCGAGAAAAACTTATACTATGCCAGCTGCCAACTCTTTCAAGGCATGCTGTAGAAGCTAGTAAGGGGATGCGAGATTTTAGTGTATCGTGGGCGAAAGGCTGATAACCTCATGTTCCATCTAATAACCCTTAGGATGTAAGTCAAATGTGGCGTCAATGGTTCTGGTACCACGACCTTCTGCCTACCCCGACAGGGTTTATAGTTGTGATTGCATGTTGAGGCATTAATTTATGCTTATGTCAGCCTCATAGGAGGAACTTATTAAGAAGAAATACACTGAAGATATGGCTGTATGGACATAGATTCCTTTGCCTTTCGCGAAAGGTATTTTACAACAAAAAAATTAGACAGGGTGTCCAAAAAAATAGTGTCAAGCGGAAGTATGAGGTAGAAAATCCCTTGGAACATCCGAAACATCCTCATGTATGTTCCGTACAAACTTCATCAGCATATAACGCATTTTGTATGGGAGATCAAAATATTTTTTTTCATATTTTGACCTATGTTCCTTGGGGAAGTTGTTCAGTTTCATGGACTGATTAACGATCCAAATCTGTAAAGCTACACCTGTTGCGGACTGTCCCAAACCGAAACCGCAAGTGGATGACGTCACCAGTGACGTATGTAACGTGTGAATTCAAGAGTTTGAGTAAAAGTTCTGTGTTCGAGCCAAATTCGTTGTTAGGGCTAATTAGCAATGAGTATTGACGGCCTGTGGGCGATTTGTGTCATGTTTTCATGTCAGGAAGTGCTTGTTTTATTTTGTTACGCTTTTGAAAAGAGCATGCCAAATTATCAAGCCAAAGGGGTTGTTGACCGCCAATTTTAGAAAATGAATGTTTTAAAGAAGTAGAAACATATAAATGAATCAGGTAGATTAAAAAATGAATCTACCAAGGATTCATTGAGAAACTCATTTTAGTTGTGCCAGGAAAATAGTTTTTGAAAACAATTTACCTTTAGAACAAATTTTCTGCTTATAGGTACCTAGTTAATATTTATTTGTTAATCAGACGTACATCGACTGAGATACAGGCATTTAGCCTAGTTCATGCTTAGGTGTTAATTTGCCTTATTCTAATTATATGTTATGAAGTCTTAAGTTCAATTTACTGTCACTCTAGTTTTACAATTAACAATTCGATTTGATTCAAAAGGAAAACCGCATTTCCGTTCTAGATATTATATTTTAAACGTCTCTTGCGTGCAAGCTAGCATATTAATATTAGGTCGATGCGTGCAAGCAAGAGGTGTACAAAATTGATTATTCACAAAGATGACGGAAATAACGTGAACATATTTTTAGCACCCGCACACTTGCGACATCTAGCGGCGAGTAGCGGAACTAGGTTACACCAAAAGTTAATAAAAATTGAAATTGATAATCAGCGGCACGGTAGTGCCCCCTGCCAAGTCGTAAGTCAGAATAAGATTAAGATAACACTTTATTTTTTAATTTATATTGTCCCACTGCTGGGTAAAGGTAAACTTAAGCTAAAGAAAAAGTAATGAGTGGGTAAAAGTTATGATTTTTTTAAAATATGTGGGACGTGGAATAGTGTAAAAACTAGATTCCTACCTCAGTTATTGTCAAGATAAGAGGTACTAGCGGAAATTTTACAAATTAAAAAATATATATTGATTATCAAATCAATATATATCAATAAATATATATTGATTATCAAAGACTCACTAAAGTTATCTTAATAACAATTGCTTACTGCGTAAGTACACGTTCATGTTCACGTTCGTTCGTTTTTGATAATATTTTTCGGTATATCATGGTTGCATGTATGTATATATATAACAAACACTTTTTTGCACATAAAATCAAGAGGTACAAACAACACAGGTGGATACAAAGAAAATGAAATGTACAAAGGCGAGCTTATCCCTTAAAGGGATTTCTTCCATAACTATGTTAAATTTCCACGCCTCAATCAGGGTAGGTAAGGTAGCAACGTCTGTTTCTAGAACTATTTGATGCCACATTTATGTTATAATTAGCAGCCAGTATAGCTTTGTGCTTATATCTACCGAGAATTTGGTTTGGTCTAATCCAAAATAATATTAGTTCTTGAAAACTATTTGCTTTGCTTAAATCATCTAATTTTCAAATTACCTAATTAATAAAGCTTCAACACAAAATCATGGAGACACGTAAGTACTTCAGGTTAAGTCAGGTTATGTAATGTACCAAGGGTATTTAGGAGGTATACGTATATAATAGTAAGGTTTATAGGAAGAACAATTTCAGAACTTCACTCACAAATATTAAGTTCCTCAAGCGCAGTTTCCGAACGCACACTAAATCACAGAACGCGGTAAAACCGTTCGCGCGTAAAATTCGGAATCGAACGCAGGTGAATGCACCCAACGTCACCGCGGCACTTCCTAATTTTCACAATAACTTTTTTAAATTTTAACTTTTTAATTTTACAGGCAATGGCTGGAGTACTCCCGGTAGCTGTCGAAAGAGGATTGAGTTCACGTTGGCTACGGCTATCCGGTTAGGAGAAGTGTCGCGTGTGTGCGTCAATTATATTTATTACATCGACTAGCCACTATAAACAAGCTGGGACAGACTTCAAAGCGATCGATTGCTATTTGGGAGATCGATGGACAGATTTGACACTTTGGAATGTGTATCAGAATTCAAAATGGACAGAAAAAATGAGTTTTGCGAAAAATAAAAGTTTTTTGATTTGGTTGTCATTATTCACGATAGAACAATGCGCAAAATCTACGCATAAAACATAGGTAGACATAGATGTTAGCATTTTAAACCCGTAAGAAGATAATAGAATTGAACAAATGTAAAGTTGGCAATAAACAGCCATTACAAAAGTCACGGTGAACACAATACCTGCATTTAATAATAAATTACAGCTGATGTGACGTTTATTACTTTGTTTTCAAATAATAAACGTCACGTTCTACTAGTTATTCTTAAAAAGTTATTTTCTATCAAAGCTGTGATTTGTGCCTGTAAATATTAACTAACAGCAAATAACATTAACAAAAAAAAAATGGAAAACTTATTATTGATAAAATTAATGTATCAAAGCTAGTTCATAATATTCACGCAAATATGACGGGAAATAGATAAAACTACTAACTTACCTTGATTTCTGACAATTATCGGCCGATTCTTCTCCGATTCCTAATTAAACTTGGAACATGCGCACTCAATTTAATTTTCTAAACAGAAATTTTCAAAAAAGGTTTTTTATAGTTTAATCTTTCAGAATAAAAAAGGCACGGGCAAATATCCCAATGAGCCTATTACAACTGCGTTCCAGAAGTGGTAAGGTGCGAACTGAGAAGTTAAACAGTTTATTTTCGCCGCATACCTAACATATTTCGCTATCGTTACCATGTCTATTGCATGTTCATTATCGTGTTCAGACATTGCCCTTGGTATTAAGTATAGAATGTTAAGTTGATTTTTTAACGCTCTCCAGGAAGAAAATGGGATAATGTGTAGTATTTGTCTACTATTCATGACAAAATGCTAGGTAGTGACAATTTAGGACGTAAGTAATTTGCTCAGCTTTCACCCAAGAAAAACATATTAAACCAACTTTCGCACAAGTTTTTCAACCGACTTTTTCAACCCATAGGTTTTTTAAATCTAGGAAAATGTTGTTGGTTGAAAATGTGAAAACGCTTGGAAAATGTTGAAATATTGATTTTTAAAAATATATGTTCATTGGAAACAGTTGCTTTAATTTTTAGTAAGTAGTCCAAATTCTCAATTTTTGCTTTCCTAAAATTCTCAACTTTTCTGTATTAATGAGGTCTTTTTTTTTATTTAATCGTGTTGTCTTGGTTAAAAAACAGTATCCGATCTTTTATCAATAAAAACACTTACGGTATTTCTTGTTAAAGTTATTTTACCGTCACACGATATTTAATGTTATTAGTCGATATATTCATGTAACATACGAGTGTGAAAGTGGGGCAGACAGTTTACAAGCGAAATATATTTTGTAAAGTGCATCATCATGAATGGATGGCAACACTTGCATCGCATTAATAAACAAGAGATAGGTGACTACAGGCCGACAAAGTTAGTTTTGCGGTTGGAGAGTTTAGGAACTTGGTCGAATATTATCGTTTATTATTTTTTTATTCGGGTATTCAACAGCTTAGTCATTGACACGAAAAGAAAGAAGAAGACGCTTAAAAATATCTCTGTAACAAAATTTGTTTTTCTAAATAAAAGGTACAATATACTAATTGAATTTATGTAGCTAAGCCAGAAACAAACTACCTGAAGTTACATTCGAGCATAATGGGCTATGTACGACATTTTAAAAATATTTTTAATTTCGTTTAATTTTTTGTTTAACATAAAGGAATAAGGTCCCGTTTCCTAAAAAAAATACATAAAAAATCTATCTTTTGAAATAAAAATATAATAATTAAAAGTTTCTCAGAAGGGTAAACTAATCATAAATACGGCATTATACAATCGTGTCTTTGCCAAGCTGTCATGTCAATAAAAAAAAACTAAGTTTTATTTTTGCTTTTGGTTATTTTTTTTTCTGAAGTCTTTTACTGCTACCGCATACAGGATTACGATTTAACTTTACACGGACTTGTAGTGCTAGATTTTGACTGATTTTCTCACGACTACACCTTATTCATACCGGACTCCGAGAACTGCTTCAACGATAGTGATTAATACTCTTCGGATTTGTGGAATAACACTAATAACGACAGCGCAGCAGGCTTTGCTACTCAACATGGCATCTGACGAGTTACAACGGTGGAGAGAACCAAAAAATGTTTTATACCTCTTTGTTCAAACACTGACATTAACTCACCAGATTTGACGTTTGTTACCATTCCAAAGGAGTTGAAAGAAAGTTGGTGTAAAATGGTTGACAGGAATTGTCCCAAACGTCCACTTTTTTGCTGTGAGGATCATTTAAATGTAAGTACATTGAAACGTATCTCTAGTTAGTCTGTGATTGAAACTTAAATGTTGAACTTAACTCAAAAACGCAACGGTATAGGTTGTATGTCAACCAACTGTCAATCGTTTTTTTTTTTACTTTGGCAAAGGAGTTAATCTGTAGAATGCTGTAATAAGCAACAAATCGTAACCAAAATTTTAAAAATTAATTATTTTTATATCTATGATCAAAATTATTTGATATATTTTTTATTTGAATATGGGACCTTAAACCTGCTTAAAATAAAAAAATAAAATTATTTTAAAAATCTTGCACATAGCCCATTAGTAATAATTCCCTTCTGTCCGGCTACTGGGCAATTTGAGACTCTTTACTACCAACTTCAGGCGCACCGTACTGCAACTAGTTTTTAAAGTGCCCACTAAACGGAACTTTGGAAACCACCAAAAAACCCACTAGCTGATCTCGATCAATTTTGAAAAATCACAAATATATGGCATCAACTGGACTAACTTGGCTATACATTTGGTACAGCTAAAGATCTTAAAATGTTATAAAACTAAATTATTTGTAGTGAGCTGTAATTAAGGTAAATTATTGGTAAAAAAAACGTTTGTGGGAAGAATACTAGTTTGGCTACAAAGAGTAAATTATTTTTTGATTGTTTGAATGAACTGCAAATGCATGTTGTCGCGTGTATCCGAACGCATCACGCCATACTTATAGTTTATTAATATCATAATTATTTATGTAACAGTTAAAATTAGTGGTAGAGGGGAGTTAAATACTCGGTAAGATTTAAATATCTATTGTAGAATGTTTCTTATTCTAATCATCAGTTTAGTATCATATAGAGATGGTTATTTTTTACTTCAGTGTTGTTATATAGAATGTCATTTTTATTTTTTAACCCCCGACAAAAAAGAAGGGTGTATAAGTTTGGCATGTGTATCTGTGTGTCTATGTGTCTGTACGTCTATTTGTGGCATCGTAGCGCCTAAACAAATTTCGATACGGTTTTTTTGATAGAAAACTGACGTAATAGAGATGATCCTTAGCTATATTTGATCAAAAGTGGCTTAACCGTTTTAAAGTTACAAGCAATAGAATTTCAGGGGTGATATAACATTTTTAATTTTATAGTTATTTTAAGGCGACTACAGCACCTAAATTACGATTTTATGATGCGTAGATAAGCATGACGCACTGCATTAAATCGAAGAAAAAAATACTACGGTAATATTCAGGACATAACTATATAAGTAGTTTGCTGAAAACATGATTCAGCACTTTTGGTTCGATAGAAAAAGCTCACAAAGTCACCTCTAAATACCCAATATTGTGTATCTTCTAAGCTGTAAAAACGATAGTAAAATGCACACAGGAACTTGAATTTGCTATGAAAATGTTCGTGATTGAACACTCTCGATAAGTAGTTAAGGCATTTTTCGATTTAAGCTGTTACCTTTCCATAAATCTCATTTTTCTAACTTTCGAACATGTTTTTACGCACGCACGCTTTCATAGTCCGTAAACTTCGTGTATCGACACTGTTCGCACTGCCGGCCCAGGCCTGTTGAGAGACGGAGATGGCACTATTCCTATGTGTGCTGCCTTTATCGGGTGCTGTAGTCGCCTTAAGTTACTTTTTGAGAAATTATTGTTCTGTCGCCACTCATAACTTTAATAAGTATTTTTCTAAGTTCTTAATAGTAAGAATTCCTGGAAGGAAGGATTACATGGGGCAAAGGCCAAATTCGTAAAGACCTTCTAAACAACTTAAATTTTATGTAATGGGGCACCAGGTCCTAGGTCCTATCGGTACTGTGCAATTTTGAAGAATGCACGTATAGACAATTTCTGGAATATTAATAGCACCCCAGCAGTAATAGCTCAGTTGGTAATGAGCCAGACTTGTAATCGGAAGGTTGCGGGTTCAAATCCTGGTGCGGGCCTCTACCACTAACTTCGTCTTTTCGGATTTATGTACGGATTTCTAATTATCACTTGCTCAACGGAAAACATCGTGACGAAACCCGCTCGCCCGTCCAAGAAAATTCATTTTCGAAAGACCACCGACCAGTATTGGGCCGGCGTGGTGAACTATGGCCCAAATCCTCTTCGTGTTACGAAGGGAGGCCCGTGCCCCTTGGTGGGGACGTATATGGGCTTTTAAGAAGAAGGAAGAATATGATTGAGTAAAAAAGAGCGAATTCTTCTCCTGAGGAAGTCTGCACCTTTGCGAATTGGCACAAAGTTAAAAATGCTAATGTGACTCACTACTTTAGAATCACATTTTTTTTTACCAGCCCATACACGTCGGGCTGGTAAAAAAAATAGCACCCATCCTTAACCAAATGTCTTTGCAATATATTTAGGTTTTATATTTCGAATTGTGTACTAGAAAGAACCTTTAACCGGACCCGGCACTGGCAAATGTCAACCTGTCAGTTTAAGCATCGAACGCGCCAAAAATACCGCGCGCGAGAGGTATCGACTCATTCTCTTTGGAATACTACGATTTGTTACTAAATCGAGCGTTTAGTGCTGTTCAATCAAGATTTGGCATTACCATGCCATTCACTCACACCTCTACCGGGATTTTAAATTAGTCAGCAATAACGCTAAAATTATAAAAATTAAAAACAGAATTATTTGTGTCACCTCCGACATTTATTGCTTTCTAGCCTTCCGCCCGGGACTTCGTTCCTGTGGGAATTCAGGAAAATCAGGTACCCTATGTTTATCACGGAAAATGTAGGATTTTATACTGGAGAAACAATTTTTCAGAGTCGCTCTTTTTTTTCCTTATTTCTAATTTTAATAGACTTAATACCTGAATAACTCTGGAGCTGAGCAATTTATTCCCATGGTTGTTTGTCTAACCGGTAATCAGAAATTCTACAATAGAACTTTTTAATGTCTACTCTAGTCGGCGGTTAAAAATATTAAAAAAGGCCACCAACCTCATCGCAGGCGTGGCACCTCGGCTTGAGTCTCTCCGCGTAATGTCGCACGCAGTAGAGACGGCCGTCCAGCGCGCAGTACGCCAGCTCGACGAGCAGCTCGTCGCACTCCGAGCACGCGAAACATGACGGGTGGTAGAACGCCTGCAATATCAACACTCATATAAGATCTTTAAATATTAAATTGCCGTTTTCCATCCATACCATCCACATCCATACTCCATACACTCACACCTATAATCCTTTTTGGGGTAGGCAGAACGTAATGTAGCTTGAGAACCACTTAATGCCACATTTGACAATAATTTTGAGGGTTATTTGATGGAACATTAGTATAATGGTGATAGTCTGTCAGCCTTTCGCCCAGAATACAGCAAAACCCTCGCATCCCACTTACTGGTTCCTACAGTATGCCTGGGAAGAGTTGGGAGCTGGTTTAAGTGTAATTTCCAGTTAATAAATCTAAGTAAAAATGTATAATTTCATTCGAAATCACCAAAATAGGGTCGAATTTTCAAAAAGCTAAATAGTAGCTGTTAAGGCAAAAAAGATTATCAAAGTAAAAGTTGAATAAGTAATTAATTTCAGTATTTTATATCTTGGGAAAATCGTACAAAAATTATGACATAGACATTTTTATTCTTGGTGCAATTATTGACTCATTAACCCTTGTATTTTTTTCTTAGCATAGATGTACACCCATATTCTGAAGTTTACCGAGATTTCCTCCACTCCACTCAACCTCGGTCAAGGATTTTGGCGTTTTGATTTGACACTTCCGTCCTCGACTTTACAATTTACCTCACTGGAGTCGAGGATGAATTGAGTAATCAATTGTCAAAGTTAAGATACCTCGCGACCTACCTTAAGATTTCCTTAAGGCTTTTTTCGATGCTTGAGCTTGTTGTAATGCTACTTTTTCATAAGAAAAATGAATGACTTTGAAGATTTCGTGGATTATCTTTATGATAATAATATATCATTAAAGGTTAATTGAATTAAGATAAACGCTAGATGGTGCCATCTATCGTCGAGTAGCTGAATGCCACGTTCAAGGAATCTTGAGGTGACAACTAAGAATAGGTACCAATTTCGAGGTCGTTTCGAGGATTTCCTTAGCTGAAGTTGAGTGGAGGAAATTTTGTTAGGAACGTATATCAAGAACTGTGGCTAGCTTTATCACCTTTTTTTGATCATACACAATATTATAACCTTCAATGTATTTATTAACTACATCTTACGACTCACCATAGAACTAAAAATAAGGAAAGCGTTACCTGTCGGTGAATAGCTGAATCTACAAAACAAGAGAATCGTGCTGTTTACAATAGATGGCGCTGTATGAAATAGTCGTTTTAAGACGTCTGGCAACTATTACGGACTCATTATTATTACTGAGTCACATAACTAAACACGATTGTTCTTATTTTAAAAAATTAAGAAAAAACTTGCCTCTTCCCCTATTCGTGGAGCTAGCACGGTAATGTTTCCATTTCTAATAGGCTTATTGCAGCTCACACAATCTATTGATGCACCATGGTGCTGACTAGCGATTCCTGAAAGCAAAAAATAAACATAGTTATGCTACTCGATACTAGGTGGCGCTAGGTGCACGTATTTCATTTCTGATTTTGTTTCTCCATTTTCTTTTAGGAATGTCACCACCCCATCTCTTTCCATTTGTATTGTAAACGTCAACTAATTGAATATCAGGAGCTTTTAATCAAGTCAGTATATGGCGTGGTACTTGACTAACCCGGGTATCAGAATCGCGGTCTATTCAAGATTTTTACTACTCAATTATAAAAGCCAGGACCGACGCCTTAACCTACCCTCTAAAGCACGGAAATCCTTGTGATAAATTGTGATTATTGTCACCTATCAAGGAGTCCTGCCCGCTATACGTTGCTTAACCTCACTAATCTACACTAATATTTTTTTTATTATAAGATGGGTTAACTCTTGACCATAAAAGTCAAAGATGAGGTCGACGATAGAGCGAGTTAACCCAGAAAATGCCTATAAATGATGAAAGACACTAATATTCTAAACAGGAAAGATTTGATTGTTTGTTTGTTTGTTTGTATTGAATAGGCTCCGAAACTACTGAACCGATTTAAAAAATTCTTTCACCATTAGAATGCTACATTATCCCTGAGTAACATAGGCTACATAATTTTCTAAATAATAGTCTATTATAACATGAGATGAAGATAAAAGCCACTCACCAACATCAAGAGCGATCTCATTCCTCGCCGCGACGAAGTCTTCAAACTGCTTCTTATGCTCTTCATCAATGTTCTTGCAGTAAGCCAGCGAGAGGTCTTGCTTGGGTAGCTGGCTGGCCAGCGCGCGAGCCCGCCAAGCGCGCCACGCGGCCGGCCCAGTGGCGCCCCCTATACCCGTCGGCGCGCGCTCCGCTAAGGAAGCGTAGTAGAGTTCCGTCTGAAATTAGTTTTTTTCTTTGATAAATTACTATATTTAAAAAGTATGTCAAATAGTACGTCAAGTTGTTCTAGAGACATTTATTTGTTTATTTATTTATTTATTTAATTATTTAACATATGACGCTTTGCTTACCCTGACAGGGATTGTAATCGTGAGTGTCTGTATTTATGTAAATAACATTGAATCTTATAATTGATAAAGCATTTTGTGTGGTAAAGTACTGAGAAAAAAATTTATTATTCAATCGTTGATATATTTTAGGTAGCTTGAAATTAGTTGAGTCAGCCCACGAAACTGCACAACTTTCATAATAAGTGATTGTTTGTCAGTGATAGTAAGAAAAGGTTATTTGTTAATTTACTCAAGACATTTATTAATTTAATTTTGCTGTACCTAAACACTTTATGTTTTAAGACCTTACTATACAGTGTTTTTTTTACTGGGACAGTATAGGGAAATCCAAAACCATAAAAGATACAGGGAAACGGCCTTAGGAACCATTTATTCTTAAAAAAATTTATTATTAATTATTATTCAATCGTTGATATATTTTAGGTGGCTTGAAATTAGTTGAGTCAGCCCACGAAACTGCACAACTTTCACCAAGGAACATGAAAAAAAAATTATTTGCGTCTGTCCATAAAACTTTTTTGATCAATTGATATCGCTTAACTTTGGAAGTTAACATTTTTTTAAGGAATTTCATATAGGTTTCTTGGGGAAAGTTGTCCAGTTTCACGAGTAGAATCCCCCCCTAAAATGTTGTTTAAATTATGGCTAAGTGAACGGTATCGATAAGTGTGTGCACTATTATAAAAAGACACTGTCACAGCATGATTGCAGTGCAGAAGTAGTCTGTAACCCTGTTATTCTGACAATACCAAAAGTATTGCTCTACGCCAGGGGTGGCCAACCGGTCGATCGCGATCGACCGGTCGATCGCGACTGTTAGTCCAGTCGATCGTGGCAAGGCAAAAAAATACTTAGACCAGACTGCACCAACTGCTGCACGCATCATCTTGCATCATTTTTCAAACGCTCATACATTGGATTCTTTAAGGTTGGCAATTTCCAACTACAAACCTGATTATGATAAACTAGTGGAAGATGCTCTGACGCAATGTTCACACTAATATATAGATAGGTAAATAAGTAGTTACTAAGAATAATTTTCAGATTCATGTTTTTTCTCTTAATAAAATAAAAAATACTATGTACGGAACATAGTTTCATGTAAGATTTCAAGAAGTATGTAATTGGTAGATCGCACAGGGTTTCGTTAGTAAACAGGAGATCTTGGGTCTAATCAAGTTGGCCACCCCTGCTCTACGCCATAATAATTAATTTTTGCTCAAACTAAAAATGAAACTCAACCCATTCTTAATAAATAAAAAATAAACTTCAAAGTGCAACAGGTGAATTAAGTCGACTCCAGGAAATTGTGTTCAACAACACTACAGGAACTGTGCGGCAATTCATTTGCCGGCGCCGCTATACGATGATTTACTCTTTAATGATCAAAGATATTATTAACGGTTTAGAATAAAAACTGGTTCACCTGTTTGTGTGTGAGGGAGGGTATGTCCTGGGCTTGCCTCAAGCCGAGCCGCTCGCGGACAGAGCCGAGCTCCTCGTGGTACACCGCGTGAGAGAGCCGGTCGCAGCCGCAGGATTTGCAGGTTTTCCTGGAACAAAAGAAATTGGGGGTTTAAGGCTTCGTACAGTTCGTTTTTACCCGTCGCGCGCTTGTTTACCTACGGCGCGTGCGATACAAATCTTGCACACCAGGTGTGCAAAAATGAGTTAATTTTATGGCTTCGTACAGTTCATCCCCTTAATCAGTATATAAAAATCTTTTTCGTGTAGTTAGCTTCAGAGATACCTCACCCCTCTACCGGATAATTCGTAACTGTGGTTACGAAAAATTACCAGTGGAAAGAAAAATCTTCTTTGGTAACTGGTTACGAAACTGTGAAAGAAAATTCTTCCTGCGTAGTTGGTTATTAAGGTTAAGAATATGGACGAAAGTAAAAACGTTAAAGTTGAAAATCTTTATTAGTGTGCATAAAATCGTTTAATATGTAAAAATTTCGTGAAATATTTGCGTAACTTCATGGGGTTAAGTTAACGTAAAACTTAAGTTAACTTTAAAGCTGACTGTACACTAGGCGTATGAGAAGAAAACTCAATGTTGTATAAGTGGATTTTGATTTTCTTTTTTTTCTTTTTGTTTGCAAGTTACTTGCTATGTTTATGGCGTGGAAGCAATAAATTATTTCAATTATATCATAATTTATTCTATAACTTTGCATCCCTGGTACCCCAGAGAAATACCTAAGGTACTAGTGGTCCTAAGACTCACTTTGAGTCGTTGGGCCAGCGAAGTTTGTAAGTACTGGTGGTTCAGGATAATAAAATCTTCCAAAAAAATCGCTTATTGCGATACGGTATGTGCCCGAGCACTAAAAATCGCCATAAAATGATCAAAGAATAGCATCTGTTAGAAACACGACCGTAAAAAACGTATTACGTGTAAGCGTACTTCAACTATTCAGAAGCGTGATCTTTTCAGCAAAGAAATACAATGTAAAAATCAGAGTTTTAATCAGTGATCGGAGTAGGTAGATTGAATTGAGGTCAACGACATCAAATGTATATGTTAACATGGATATGCCTCCGAGATTCTGGAATTTGACAATTATTCTGATATTTTTTCAGGAATTTTGAAATTATTACAAGGAGCTGGGTATAAGGCCATAATTAATTTTTAAAAAAATTCATTTTCGTCACGTTTTCACAAATTTCAAGTAAAACAAAATTTAGTGACTAGAATTGCAAATTCAGGTTTAGCACTTGCTCGTCTGAAAATTATAGCCCTCCATGTATCTCGAGTATGCTATTATAGCTTCTCAATAGACCTCTTTTGTATGAAAAATCATGCAATATCCCTAGACCGTGTTGATATTCTGTGCAGGCGGCTCTCAAAGTTTCGTGGAATTTACTAGGCAAATTGTAATATCGCGGGAGATTATAATTTCACTAGTGAAATTGTAACATTACGGTTTTTACAATTTTCCGGTGACTTATCTACATCTACACTAATATAATAAAGAGGAAAGATTTGTATTTTTGTATGTAACGAATAAACTCAAAAACTACTGGACCGATTTCAAAAATTATTTCACCAGTAGGATGCTACATTATCCCTGAGTAACATAGGCTAGATAATTTTCCCGAGTTCCCACGGGAACGAAGGGAAGGAATGCTAGTATAAAATAAAGTCACACAGGCAAACAACTCTACTCCTCAAATTAAATGATTCTTGAGTATTGTGAGCATTACAAATAATTCATTGTCAGCCTGGAGACGGCAAAACCATTTGAAATAATGAACTTTCCTTCTCACTCAGTTATTTTCGTCCCCTCCCTATGGATCATCGCGCGAATTTATATGTATGAGCTTAACAAGGTGCCAAAAAGAGATTTAGCTCTCCAAGGGGACGGTTCTGAGAAAAATGTATAATGATATAATAGACTGTGCCATTGTTTGTCAGTACTAGTAAAAAAGGTTGTTATTTTTTAAATCATTTAGTTTAGATTTTTTTTTTATTCCTTCCACCCTGGACTGGGGAAGAAAAAATTTTATTTGGAAAAGTTTCTGCCGTGTGGTGATCGGTTGAGAATAACACCACGCCATCTTTTTCCGTGGGTGTCGTAAGAGGCGACTAAAGGAAACACAAATGCGACCTGCCTCTTATTAATCCATTTTAGGCAACGATACCCGGCTAATGATGAAGTTATCTATAAAAAACATTTTTTTAAATTGTGGCTAAGCATAATTGTTTAGTTGTAAAACCTGTTTAAATATGCAACCATTTGAATTCCTACAAAATTGTAAGTACCAGCTGCCAAATCTTCCCAGGCTTGTTGTAAAAGTCAGTGAGTGGGACGCGAGGGGTTTGTTTGCGGCAATGTGGGCGAGAGGCTGATAAACCCCCTAATCAAACTCGGAAACTATTTTTTATTATTATTATAAGATGGGTTAACTCTTGACCTCAATCTTGACCATAAAGGTCAAAGATGAGGTCGAAGATGGAGCGAGTTAACCCAGAAAATGCCTATAAAGACACTGGTACTCCCACGCACCGACGGAACACAGCAAGCTCTTTGGCGTCGGACTTCGGTAGGAGGGTAGTCGCCAACCAGACGGCCCTTTGCAGAGCCTACCACACCGCATGAGACCATATGACGACACCTCAGATTCAGAAAAAAATGCAGTGTCGTTGCCTGGGATGGATTACTGGAGGCAGGTCTCATTTGTGTTTCCTTAGTCGCCTCTTACGATACCCACGGAAAGAGATGGGGTGGTGTTATTCTCAACCGATCACCACACGGCGAATAAATGTTTTCCAGTAAATAAACCACCTTTCGTCTTCTCTAAGGTTGGCTGGGAGAAATCCCTCCAAGGGATGAGCCCGTCTTTGCACATTACCCTTTAGTATTTTGAAATTAAACTTGGTCAATACAATTTAAAACACAATACGGACATACTTTACAAACCTAAACATGCATTAACAACCTATCGTTGTTCATTTAAGTGAAAGATACAGAACATACAAACAAGATCTAAAAATACGACTCTCGTGACAACTCACGATACATTACAATAACTGCAAGACAATGTACTCGTGCGCAGGATTATGCGTTTATGGAAATTCTGCGATCAAGAACCGGGCAATATGTCTCGTTGGCAAAGAGAATATAATCACTACAGTCTTCTTGGAGGATGTATGGTTATGAAGACACGTTTTTTTAAAGCAGATTATCTTAGCGGCTGTTCCGGTAAGCTCCGGATCTTGAATTTTCGAGGGGAGGCAAAATCTGAAAACCTCCGCCGCTCCAACCGGCCTATGCTTTTGTCTTTTCATCATAATTTCAGCCTACAGATGTCAGACTGATGAAAATTTAATATACAGGTCTTTAGGTATCTCTCTTTCAACTCTCGGGTGGTTAATCAGTCCATGAAACTGAACAACTTCCCCAAGGAACATAGGTCAAAATATGAAACAAACATTTTGATCTCCTATGCAAAATGCGCTATATGCTGATGAAGTTTGTATGGGAACTCAAAATTTTTTTTTCGTATTTTGACCTATGTTCCTTGGGAAAGTTTTTCAGTTTCATGGACTGATTAACCACCCTAGAAGTTGAAAGAGAGATACCTAAAGCCCTGTATAGGCCTCCCGAAAAGAAAGAGTTCTAGCTCTTTCTTTCTGCTCTTCCTGTGTTAAGTGTATTTTTCTCAGTGGTCAAAGTTGCGTTAACGTTGAGTTGTGTATTAGTCTTTTAAGCTTGGCTTCATATATCGTGTATATCTCAGACTCCTCGGTGTATTGACCCTATGTCTCGTTATTTTCAATACAATAGCACAATTTAGCCGAGCACAGGAACCCACGAGTTAACAGTCGCGGCGATGCGCGACAGATACGAAGAATCTATTGATATGCTAACTCTACTGATGGCAGGATGACAGATTGCCTTGAGATTGCTTCTGCTTAACTTCACACACGACAAAAATACAATACTCTTTATTGGACACTAAAAAACATAATTATAAAAAAAACACGTTTATATTATAGTGTACAATGGGGCAGCCTTATTGCTACAGAGCAATTGTACTTTTTTTTTACCAGCCCATATACGTCCCCACTGAGGGGCACGGGTAAATACGAAACACGAAGGGGATTTAGGCCATAGTCCACCACGCTGGCCCAATGCGGGTTGGTGGACCGCTCGTCTTTCGAACAATTTTCTTGGGGTTTCATCACGATGGTTTCCTTCACCGTTGAGCAAGTGATAATTAGAAATCCGTACATAAATCCGAAAAGACGAATTTAGTGGTACAGGGCCGCACCAGGATTTAAACCCACGACCTTCAGATTACAAGTCTGGCTCATTACCAACTGGGCTATCACCGCTTTTTATTCAATCGTACTACATATTTATATTAACAATAAATGGTTTGTTTCCAAACAATCACTAAAGGAAAACTTGACTAATCCTAGTGTCAAAGCTTTTAAACCGCAAAATTCTTCTGCGTTCCTTATTTTCTTTATAATATCACACCGTATCAATATCTCTTTGCCAATGCCAATATTTTTCTTCTGGTTATACATATAAGCTTGGAAATACAGACGCAGGCAGAGAATCCCATTCCTTAGCGGTGCGCAATATAAAATATGAAGAAAAGCACTCGGTACAGATCCTAGGACGTAGGTAACCCTTATCTCGCTTGTAAAATGAAGTTCACGAAGTGCAATAGTCTAATAACATAGCACGATGTACTAGTACTAGTAGACTATTTTGTTCAATCTTCTGAAGTAACATAACCAATAACTGCATATAATATATCCCTACTCACCTCCGACCCTTTTAGTTTCATTGCAGCATAACTCTATTCTTTTGCTATATCTACTTACTTACATTAGTTAAAAATAGCCATACATTCATGATACCAGCGTAACTGTATTCCAAGACAATTTGGTTACCAAGCATAATCCTTGACTCTGCGTGAATGTCAAATTCGACTAAGGGAAATCGGTTATGGTCATTGAGGTAATATTACTAGGTTATGGTTGCTTTTCACAAAACTGAGTGCAGCATCTTTAAGAATATTTTATTACTACCAAATTGCGATCGGCAATCGGTTTGCGAAGCAAGCTTAGCGATTAACTTCTTTCAAATCATTTATTTGTTTACATACAATGACTTCTCCTGCATCTCATTGCAAAATCTATGTGGCGATATTTAGTACTTTATGTGAGATTTTAAAATAGTAGGAAAAGAGATTTAACAAAGAGGAAAGCAAAGAAAAGAAAATTCTTGCAAGAAAAGAGTTCCAAATGAATAAATTAACTAAAATCACTGGCCATCATGATTCCTAAAATAAAGATTAAAAATAATTTTAGGTTTTTTATTTTTATTTTAATGATTTTATGTCATTTTCTTCAAGTTTTAGGCTGTATCAGCCAGCTACTGACACCGAATTAATTTATCTTCAAAAAGATTTTATTCTTAATTTGAAAAATATATATTCAAAACTTTTGGGGAGCGTTCAAAAATGAGAAAATGTATTCTAACGAAATATTTTTGTCACGAAATAAATGACAACTATTATGCTTAATATTATATCATTTTTTTACTCCTAAAGTTTCCGCAATGCAGTTGCAGTCTAGCAACTATGTTGCCATTGACATTGTTCCTTAGGAAAGTCTTAACATTAGCAGTGAACTTGCCCTTTCAAAGGCTTGTGATATCATCCAATAAGCGAAAGTGAACCTCACCCAGACCTTTTCGTCTTTAACGGGAATTGATTTGAGCGTGTGTATGTAATATAAATGTGTCAATGTCATCATTCTATTGTGCCATTGACATATTAATCTATTTCTTACAACCTCCTTTGATCGAGATTGAATGGGATGGAATGCGTTTGAAATATTTAACCCACTTCAAGGACTGGTTCTCGAGGGTGATTGGTAGTTCGATACAAATACTTAAACACTTGATTGTAGTCATGATAACAAACAACTTTCACTATGGGAACAACCCTGAATTCGTGAAAAAATAAGCAGCTGTTTCATACAACAGTTCAAAATCTACTCGACCAAAATGTATGAAACCGCTGATTATTTTTTGCGAATTCAGGGTTGGTCCCATAGTGAAAGTTGTTTGTTATTGTGACTACAATCAAGTGTTCAAGTATTTGTATCGAACTACCAATCACCCTATATTATCTGTGCCACTCTGCCTATCTGTTTGTCTATTACGCTTTGACGTCTTCTTAACCGAGTTTAATGAATGCACTGGTAGCTCTACATAAAGAAATTTTGAAAATCCTATAGAATACTTTAAGTACTTCATTAACTTAAGCACCATCAAGTCAATGCCCCTGTGCACATACATACGTTGTCCTTGCGCATACCAATTAAGCAGCATGGGAAATGTCTAAACACGGCATATCTGTCCATCTGCTTGTTAACGAACTGTAATTGACTATTATGTATACTATTCTTGTCCTCCCATTCATGAATACTATGAGTATCTTTCTTTGTTTTGGCCTCTTTTATTTATTCGCATTTCTGCGTAGGTATTTTTACTCATTCAAAAATGATGGTTTTGATTATAATACATATTCTTTATTGTGTATATAAACATAAATAGTAATAAATTCAATAAGATTTTTAGTTACTTTGATAGGAATGAGTATAGGTTAAAAGTTTTTAACATCTTAAAAAACCCTTTTTTTAAATATTATAACTCATTTAAAAAAAAAGACTGTATTCCACAATTTCAAAAGGACGATATCTACAACCGGATATCGTCATGATTAATTTTTTTGATGCAGCAACAGATCAAGAGTTTTTTTTTAAACATTACTTTACTTACAGATAGTTTATTTATAACATGCAAACGACACGTCGCAACGCAAGAAGAAAACTAGAATATAGGTTAGTAATTAACGAAATGAACCAATGATTATCCAACGTCATAAAACGGTATCAGTTTTGGAACGCACCCAAATGACAGGCGATAATGAATCTATTGCATTGCGTTCACCAACTCGAGTCTAAACAAAATAAATAAATATTCTAAAATATTTATTTCTCGAACGTGGCTGTATGTGACTAACTGCTTTGGATAAATGACGATTGTAAATTAAGAATAGATTGATGGCGCGCTTCTGATTTACAACGGATGTTCGGATTTAAAATTTTCTTTCTTCTGAATTGAGTCGAATGTTTCTGCCCTAAAATGGTAGTGTTCTTTTTAACGATGAGCCACTATTTTTTGTTTAAATATAAAGAGAGAAAATGATTATTGTGCAGATTTTTGGTAGGTAAGTATTGGTCTAAATATGGGTTCAGTTATATCATCTTTTTATACATTTGCCAAATATAATGCTACCTTTAATTATTTTTTTCGTTTTTCCTAGTCAGGAAACTAGATCTTTGGCCCAATAGCCTGTTAAGTGGTTTCCAGGGTGACCAAGAAAGTTGGTGCCGGTAGTAGCTTTTCTGTTGGGGGACAAATGTATGTACTCCTTTCTTCCACCCTTTCTATTTATAACCTAACAGTTATGGAGCCAAAAGTTTTCCTATATGCGTTTAGGACCGCGTTACTGAGTTTCAAGTCAAATTTTCAACGAGCATCGAAATAGTCTTGATTTGACACGCTCTATGACAATATGGATCTTGGAACGTTTCCATGCACGCAATCAAACTGTTTATTATTAATTTTAATGCCGAGTTTCCGGGATATACGTTTATTCTTTACCTTGACCAACAAAATGAATGAGGTTGGGATTCTAGAACTCGCTTTCATACATAGACCTAATATCACTATTCTTTCGTATAAAAGAGGTTATGCAACTACATGATGCTTAGCCTATTCCATAGATTATCCATCCTTAGTATACTTAACCAAGGGCAATGATATTATATGTTACTTATCGTAACTAGATTGGCAGTTTACGGCAGCGACGCGTTGCCACTTCGTAGACGCCTGCAGGCATATGCAATGTCAGTTGCCTGCTTGACATTAGGTGAGCGTGACGGGTCCGTTAAAGTCATTCAAAATGGTGAAATTTACTGTTAAAAATTGTGTATCACGGTCCGAAAAGGATGATAAAGCAAGTGGCGTTACTTTTCACAAGTAAATTTGCATAAGTTTGATCATATTGTCTAAAATTACATCAGAAAACAAAATAAATATATCGTGCATTATTTTTGCCATCGGCTGGCATGCATTATGCTGCCAGTAAAACGATTTAAATTTTTCCCCTTTTTTGGGAGTTTAAGGGAAAAAGATCTGAGACATTAACAAGGTAACTATGAAAATTTCTATTTACATAGTTACCTTGTTAATGTCTCAGATCTTTTTTTTAACTAGCTTTTTAAATAAAAACTGTCATTTTTCATATCAAAATCCGTTTACTATCTTCTACTAATAGCTTTTCTAAATATTTTCAATGTACAGACACGCTCCTGTTACAGTTTTATGACAGTTTCTATTGAAAATTTTATTAAATAATGTTCAGAATATACAACATTAATCACACCAAAGTAATTAAATACATTTATTCATTCATTTTGGGGAAATTATTTCTCACCACTGGCAACTCTGTCCGTTTTCATGACAGCTATTATCTTATCTCACTTCACCGGTAATTAGTTAATCAGTGGAAGAAACGAGACAAATATAGTTTACTTTGGCATAATATATCGGTTTCAAAGCTACGTCTTTTGAACTATCAAGTGGTTATGCATTTCTGAGAATCGTTTGTAAGACGTTCTATTCTAGTATTTATAAGCTCACTGACCAAGGGTATACCTAGTTATAATTTATTAAAATTAATTTATTACTATTTATTTTAACATGAATTCGACAATTAATTAAGATGGCAGTCGCTTTATTTGTTTAAATATGTATCTTTCTCGGGAAAGGCTAAGGAATCTACGTCTCACTGCCGCGGGATCTGTCGGAAACATACGGAGAGGATACACTATATTATCACTCGCAGTCGCCTCACTGTAATGACTTGAACGGCGTACCCCGAATTAGAGACGGTACTAAGCGCTCTACGTACTGATAGGCGAAAAGGCAGGCCTTCCTCAAGGCAGGCAGACTGAGGATCTGGTAAAGGATGCGGGTGCCATAGGACCTATAAGTTTTGAGATCCCTAAGGGAGGTATATAAGCGATATATCATTGGTTTTTTTTTGTGATTTCTTTTTAGAAATAAGCGGAACCTTTTTGTATGTACATACTGTCTTATGTCTGTAATTTATGTCCTGTGTGTACAATAAACGTTATTATTATTATGATACAAAGCTTACAAGTAGAATTCGCATATAGGTACAATATACAATATAGGCGACTTATCGCTTCAAGTGATTTCTTCCAGGTTACGTTTGTGTATGGAAAAGTAGTGAAGTGACTAAGATTTGGGTGCAATATTTCAAATGAAACATCCCTATCAGGAACAAAAATAAAAACAAATAATGGATATAAGTATTTTGGCTTAAATATGATGATGATAGTGAAATGGAACGACAGAATAGTTTTGTCATAAAAGCGCGCGTTCTTGGCTTTTGGCTGTGACTGCAGTTAGAAATAATAGCCGTAATAAATTAAACATACAGCAATCATAATTCGCAGTAAGAGATACTTTATTCGTAATGACGTAGAGACCTAAATACCACGAGAATTCTTGATGGATTGAAAGCAAATTTTCCTCAAAGCATTAAGTTTTGTTCCGAAGTTACTAGTTAGAAAATTAACTTCATCACCGGCCATAATTAAAAAAAAATCATACAGCCATTTAGCCTTGTTCAGGCACAGGTACTAATTTGTCGTATCATTAATCTTAAGTTTCATTTACTGTCACTCTAGTTTTGCAATAAACAATTAGAACTAAATAATAAATTAATTGATTAAATAATACGCGAACGGCTATAAAGCAAAGCCCGTTGGTTAAAGAAAAAGTCTTATGTAACTGGAAGGTTGCGGAATCAAATCCAGGTTCGCGCCTGTACAACTAAATTTTTCTTTTTGGATTTATGAAAGGATTTATCATTAATTATCATTATCACTGGCTCAGCGGTAAAGGAGGACATTGTGATAAAACCCGCACGTCTGACAAAACTTCGCTTTCGACAATCGCGCGGTCCACCAACCGGGTCCAACCCGCATTGGGCCAGCACGATGCACTATTGTCTACGACCTGTGCTCCTTGGTGGGGATGTAATATGGACTGATCTTCTTCTTATCTGGTAGGTAGGTACAGTCAAGTGTGTGGCGAACTTGATTAACCCCAGTATCAGAATTTTCAAACAACTGGCCTCTTACTTAGTGTCAACAATTGTAGTCAATCCAGAATAGCCGGGACCGACAGCTTAAAGTGCCCTTCGAAGCACGGAAACGCTCGCGATAAATTGCCACTTTGATTTACAAAAAAGGAGGTTATTGCATTTTATTATTTACGAGTCAAACCATGAGCAAATGTATTTTATGAGCAATTTTTCTATGTACAGACAGCAGCACATCTGGTTACTCATTTGCACTATGAAAGCAAGCGCTATCACGAGCGACATGAGGGTGACGTCAAGGTCGACATGTATAACTGCCGTGTGTACAATGGCTAAAGCATTGCTTTATTTGCACTATTCAGTAACTCGTTAGCAAGAGTACGCTAAGTTTTGGGCGAAGTACTGAATGAGGTGCCTTCTATGCCACTTATAGGTGTGATTTTTGCAAAAAACATTATTGTTAGGTATCTCTCTCGTTGACCATGTACCAAACGTGGAAATTAGACGGAAAACTAGAGTCGAAGACGTAGGGAAGCGGATAACGGAATTACGGTGGAGATGGGCAGGACACTTGGCTAGGAGCGACGATGGACGGTGGACCAAGGCAGTCACAGAGTGGTGGCCAAGGTGAGCGACAAGGCCAGTGGGCAGACCACCAGCACGATGGTCAGACGATTTCGTCAAATTGACGGGACCTCTATGGATGAGGTTAGCACAGGACCGTGACGATTGGCGCTACAGAGAAGAGGCCTATACCCAGCAGTGGGTTGATGTGGGCTAAGTATGAATGAAGTACTAGTATTAAATGAAGATTTCTAAGGGTCTAGACTTAATCCCTTCACATGTAACCTCTACTTAATTTTACTAATTTTTTCAATGCGACAGTTTGTGAGTATGGATGGATGGATGTTTGTTACTCTTTCACGCAAAAACTACTGGACGGATTTTGATGATTTTTTGTAGTAATGTAGCTTAGACGTCAGAATAACACATACAATACCTAATTTTATTGTGAGTCCCTTGGAACAAGCACAAAGACAGACACCCATGACCCGAGAACAAACATCTGCTTTTAACACAAATATTTGCCCCTGTCGGGAATCTAACCGACGACAATTATGGAGCACTAAGATGTTATGACCGTTACACACGCCAAACAGACTGATAGGTAGAGTATAACAAAAGAGATTACATGTTCTACAATAAGTTTCTTAGGCTCATATTACAGAAGGAGACTCAAGTCTTGATATATACTTAAGTATTGATTGTCTCCTTATCTCACTATCAATGTGACAAAGACGACTGCTGCTTAAGTATAGATCAGAGTCGAGCCGCATTCTATAATGCGGATCTTAGTTTGGCATTAGATCCATTTACCATTGCCTGAAATGAATCAATTTAAGGCGACTATAGCACCCGATAAAGGCAGCACACATAGGAATAGTGCCATCTCCGTCTCTCAACAGGCCTGGGCCAGCAGTGCGAACAGTGTCGATACACGAAGTTTACGGACTATGAAAGCGTGCGTGCGTAAAAACATGTTCGAAAGTTAGAAAAATGAGATTTATGGAAAGGTAACAGCTTAAATCGAAAAATGCGTTAACTACTTCTCGAGAGTGTTCAATCACGAAAATTTTCATAGCAAATTCAAGTTCCTGTGTGCATTTTACTATCATTTTTACAGCTTAAAAGATACACAATATTGGTATTTAGAGGTGACTTTGTGAGCTTTTTCTATCGAACCAAAAGTGCTGAATCATGTTTTCAGCAAACTACTTATCCAGTTTATGTCCTGAATATTACCGTAGGTAGTATTTTTTTCTTCGATTTAATGCAGTGCGTCATGCTTATCTACGCATCAAGAAATCGTAATTTAGGTGCTGTAGTCGCCTTAATGAACCTAGTGAAAAAAATGTTGACTAAATAACTTGAATAACAAACTGAATGAAAACAAACAATTGGACATCTAAATTCCGGTACATTGATAGAAAAATGTTTATATTTACTTTTTGTTGTGATTCACGAACTCCGGTATCATTATTTGTTCTTTGCATGAAATGTCGTGTAATTCTGAAAGAAGATATGTAAACCTAGCTATTGATAAACTACTTTATTATGAAAATAATACCTATGTTCTGTGTAAAAGCTTTTTTCATGTCTTTTTTCGCATGGAAAAGAAATGGAAGAAGGGAAGTAAAAATAATAACTGGTAAATCGAAAACAGTGGGTATAGTACAAACAAAACCCTAGAAATAAATTGCCACTTTGTTCACTCATCAGGTTCCCTGCCTCTGTACAATGTACATTGCTTAACCTCACTGATCGGTTGGGATCAGCTACCGCCATTGAGCTACGGAATAGTTTATTCTACCAACCACTGATATATTTTGGCACCCGTCGTCTTCCCTCCCTGCTTTGATCTTGTGACATCAAATCGTCATTTTGGGTCCAGAATTAGAAACTCCAGACTAGATTAACCTTGGCATGTCTATCGTAGGTTTAAGGAGAACATTCTATCCTTGCCAAATTCTAGACATTATTTTGGGTAGATATAAAATTGCCGCAAAAATACCTAATTACTTTTCTTGTTTGACTGTAAAGGTTTAGTCGTGTCTATCATTTTAGTTGGAAATTATGTAGAATATGTTACTCAGGGATGATGTAGCATTCTAATGGTGAAAGAATTTTCCAAATCGGTTCAGTAGTTTTTGAGTTTATTCGTTACAAACATTTTAAAAATACCAGAAGCATTGTACTCTGTGCTGTTTGGATAAGAAATCGGTTTGCAATAGGTGTTCACAGGTTCTTCACCGTGTGGTGATCGGTTGAGAATAACACCACTTCATCTCTTTCCGTGGGTGTCGTAAGAGGCGACTAAGGAAACACAAATGAGACCTGCCTCCTAGTAATCCATCCCAGGCAACGATACTTCATTTTTTTCTGAATCTGAGGTGTCATCCTATGGTCTCATGCGGTGTGGTAGGCTCTGGAAAGGGCCGTCTGGTTCGCGACCACCCTCCTAGCGAAGTCCGACGCCAAACAGCTTGCTGTGTTCCGTCGGTGCGTGGGAGTATCAGTGCCTTTATAGGCATTTTCTGGGTTAACTCGCTCCATCGTCGACCTCATCTTCAACCTTATGGTCAAGATTGAGGTCAAGAGTTAACCCATCTTATAATAATAATAAAAAAGGTGTAATCTAATTTTTTAGCCTCTGTACTACATAACCCGTCCGAAATGATTCCAAGGTGCCGCATAAGTTATCTCAAGAAAAAACTTTTTTTTTAAAACAGGACCCGCCCTACCGCCGTGTGATGATCGGTCAAGAATAACACCACCCCATTTCTTTCCGTTATGTCGTAAGAGGCGACTAAGGAGACTCAAATGAGACCTGCCTCCTAGTAATCCATCTTAGGCAACGACACCTCAGTTTGTTTTCAATCTGAGGTGGCGTCTTATGGTCTCATGCAGTGCGGTAGGCTCTTTAAAGGGCCATCTTGGTTCGCGACAACCCTCCTACCGAAGTCCGACGCCAAACAACTTGCTGTGTTCCGTCGGTGCGTGGGAGTACCAGTCCCTTAATTGGCATTTTCTGGGTTAACTCACTCCTCGTCGACCTCATCTATGACCTTGGTCAAGATTGGGGTCAAGAGTTACTCCATCTCATAATAAAAAAAAACTTAATAAAGCTTATCAGGGCGTGCGACATAGAACAACCTGATTTTCAAGGAACTCTTTTAAAAAATTGCTAATGTTTCCATGATATACACCTCAATTACTTTATATATTATATATATATATATATATATATATATTTCAAGGCACACATTCAATCTCATTCACGTCCATTTCATTATCATTCATCCTTGTCATCTCCTCCGAAAATATTCGGCCTTGATGCTTGAACCCAAATACTTTGGACTGTCACTAACGCAGTACAAACCATTCAAAAGCAGTACATAATCAAATCAAGTTTTTAGAGCAAATGGAAACAAGTGTAAACTTACATTTATTTTTAGGTCACTTAACCCATTTGATACCCATACACCTATAGAAAAAATAACAAATCAAAAATAATAATTGAATTAATAAGAATAATTTGTTTAACTCTATAATAGAGCTAGCGTCGTCGCCTTCAATCTACATATACTAATATTATAAAGAGGAAAGATTTGATTGTTTGTTTGTTTGCATTGAATTTATCATTAGAATCCTACATCATCCCCGATGAACATAGGCTACATAATTTTCCCGAATTCCCACGAGGACGAAGTCCCGGGCGGAAATCTAGTGTTAGAATAAATTAGAACAAGCAAATAGAAAAGATTTTTTTAAAATGAACATGAGATATTTATTATAGATAAACAATTTGAAGTTCAATTTTGGTCTTTGGTTGAATAAAAAACCAGGATATTTAGGTAAATTATGTCTATGGATGGAGTGACTCGTAATTAGTTAGCGAAATAAGGGTGGGTTATTCTGCCTATGAAACTGAACAAATCTCTTAGTATCCGTATGCAGTTCTTTGATATTTTTGAATTTTTTTTGTGGACAATTTTTTCTTTTGAATTTTTTTTAACAAAAAAATTTGTCTTTTTTCTTACAAAAGGCAATCATTTGATCACGCATACGGCATGACGGCAACTATTTTAAAATTTGACCTATGTTCCTTGGGGAAATTTGTTTAGCTTAGTGAGCTGATTCACATCCTTAATTTTCGTTAATTAATTTAAAGTCAAAGATAGATTTATTTCATAGAACATTCAGAATTTTGCTTAAAATTATATCAAAGTAGTGAATTACATCGGCATTTTTAACTTTACGCCTATTCGCAAAGGTGCAGTCTTCTTCAGAGAAGAATAGGCAAGAAACTCCGAGGGCTGCTCTTTTTAACTCAATCATACTTTCCTTATTTTTCTAATTTTAGTTGACTTAATATCTGAATAACTCTGGAGCTGAGCAATTTATTCCCATGGTTTTTTTGTCTTATACAGGGCTTTAGCTATCTCTCTTTCAACCTCTCGGGTGGTTAGTCAGTGTATGAAAATGAACAAGTTTCCCAAAGGAACGTAGGTCAAAATACGAAAAAAAATTTTGATCTCCCATACAAAATGCGCTATAATGCTGATGAAGTTTGTATGGGAACTCAAAAAAGGTTTTTTTTCGTATTTTGACCTATTATTGAGGGAAAGTTGTTCAGTTTCATGGACTGATTAACCACCTGAAAGGTTGAAAGAGATTTACCTAAAGCCCTGTATAAAGTCACCCCATATTAGTCGCCGCTACCGTCTCAGGCAAGACGTCAATTTCCAATGAACCTTGTGACTATACTACATTACAATTTGTCAACTGCACCCCGTCACCAGTATCGTATTCCACATCGACCTTTGGCACAGCTGCGATCTAATGGAATCTATTACCAAGCCTAGTTTGCTTTGCAAAGCTTTCCATCGAGCAAGCAAACAACGGTGTAGGCAGAGGCAAGGTTTGACATTTATAGATTTATGAAAGAAATGTAAGGGTAAAAGGGAGCTCTTGTAAAGCTCTGGTAACTTATTAGCGACGTTTGCCGAGGTTAAGCAAGGTTTTAACCGTGTGGTGATCGGTTAAGAATAACACCACCCCATCTCTTTCCGTGGGTGTCGTAAGAGCCGACTATGGAAATACAAATGAGACCTGCCTCCTAGTAATCCATCCAAGGCAACGACAGTTCATTTTTTTCTGAATCTGAGGTGTCGTCCTATGGTCTCATGCGGTGTGGTAGGCTCTGTAAAGAGCCGTCTGGTACGCGACCACCCTCCTACCGAAGTCCGACGCCAAACAGCTTGCTGTGTTCCGTCGGTGCGTGGGAGTGCCAGTGCCTTTATAGGCGTTTTCTGGGTTAACTTACTCCAGCGTCGACCTCATCTTTGAGCATATGGTAAAAAAAAAATACAAAAAAAATGTATACACAGGGTCAGGGAACCAGATGGGTGACCAAAGCCGCAATTTATCTCGAGCGTTTTCAAGCGTCGGTGGTCTAACGGCTAGCAAGTCGAAACTTAATGACATAAGTCAGTTTATGGTCTAAGTTTCGTTTTTATGTTTTGTGGTAAAGCAGTTATTGCTTATAACTCTTGAACGGCTGAACCAATTTTGATCAAATATAACTGACTAGCTTCCCACGCGGAACTTCATTCCAGTGGGAATTCGGAAAAATCATGTACTCGGATAATGTAGGATTGTAATGGTGAAAGAATTTTTCAAATCGGTCCAGTAGTTTCGGAGCCTATTCGACGCAAACAAACAAACAAATCTTTCCTCTTTATAATATGTATATGTATAGAAGAGCCATTTTCATATAGCTAAGAACCATACATCAGCGTGCGTTCAAACAAAAAAAAACTCAATAAAATCGGTCAATTTGTTTGGGAGCTACAATGCCACAGACAGACACATACAGGTATACACCAGACATACAGATATACACGTCAAACTCATAACACTCCTCTTTTTTGTCGGGGGTTAAAAAGGGGTCAAACATAGCTAGCGGTGTAGGCAATAGTAGGCGTGCATAGCTAGCTCAGTAGTGAGTTTTACCGAGGTTAAGCAACATACACAGAAGCAGGGAACCTGATGGGTGACCAGAGCCGCAATTTATTACAAGCGTTTCCAAGCGACGGTGGAACAGAGTCGGACTCGTAATTTTTATTTTCATTTCATTTATTGACACCCATAACAAATTAATGTGTAAGCAAATGGCGCAGATAAATCTCTAAAATTATGTTGTTTAGCTTTCACACCCCATTCACAATATTTCAAGCAGAAATTCATATATCACATCTTTATGTAACACCCAAGAAATCGTAAATAATGTTCAAATGTCTTAACACATGCTTTGAATAATCAAATTTAATGAATAACAGAGAATTTTGAGCTCACAGAATAGATGATTTACTAATACGCGACAGGCTTTGACATTAAAGCTGTCAAAAAGCGGCCAAGGGAAGTGACAAGGCCACCAGCCGATGACCAGACGATATCGTCAAATTTACGAGATCTCAATGGATGAGGCTGGCACAAGACCGTGACGATTGGCGCTACAGAGGTATATCCAGCAGTGGGATGATGATGACATGTTTTGAGTTCTCAGAATCTTGGTTGAAACATTTTTATTTATTTATTATAAGATGGGTTAACTCTTGACCTCAATCTTGACCATAAAGGTCAAAGATGAGGTCGACGATGGAGCGAGTTAACTCAGAAAATGCCTATAAAGGCACTGGTACTCCCACGCACCGACGGAACACAGCAAGCCGTTTGGCGTCGGACTTCGGTAGGAGGGTGGACGCGAACCAGACGGCCCTTTACAGAGCCTACCACACCGCATGAGACCATAGGACGACACCTCAGATTCAGAAAAAAAATGAAGTGTCGTTGCCTGGGATGGATTAGAGTGTTTCCTTAGTCGCCTCTTACGACACCCACGGAAAGAGATGGGGTGGTGTTATTCTCAACCGATCACCACACGGCAAAAAATCTCAGAATCAAAAAATCACATCTTATGATTGGTCTAAATCTCAACGTATAATGCTGAAAACCAGTGCTCAATCCACGGCTTTAAGACATACTGAGCTGTTTCCTATTTGACATCGCACTGCAGCACAATCCACTATTTATATTATTTGTGTTGTCTATTTATTTATTTATTTTATACTTTATTGTATATTTTATACCACATGAGTAGATAAACTCATGTGCTTCATACCCAAACATTTTACCTACAGAGAACAGCAGCTCTAGCACGATAACGACAAATTCGCACTCGGCTGACGCTGAAACTTCACTTTGATCAATGTTGACATTTTGACATAAGACCGCGGTGTTGTCGTGGCACTGTCACTATCGTACTCGGCCTGCAGGCCTATGTCAAAATGTCAACATAGACAACGTCATAGGACGAGCAAGCCTTTGCGCGGGACCCTCGCGCAATCAAAGTGAAGTTTCAGCGTGAGCCGAGCGCGAGTTTGTAGTTATCGTGCTAGAGCTGCTGGATACACAATGGCGAGCTTAACTCCAAATGAGTTCTCTTCCAGCGATAACGTAGCCACCCCATTTTTGTTGTATTGTAGATATTTGTTTTTCCCTGTGAGCAATAAAGCAGTGTTTTTCAAACTGTGAGTCGCGACCCCCTGGGGGGTCGTGAACCCTTACTCGGGGGGTCGCGGGTGAAAGAAAAGAATTATTTGTAGGTTATACTGAAGCGATGTGTGTCGCCACTGAAGTGGTCAGGAGTGAGCCAGCAATAAAAGTCCGGATTCCAGATCACCGATTATATTGACCACATAAAAGTTCAGAAGGAGTAGAGGTTACACAGAATAAGAACACAGAAAAAGAGACAGTCCCCAACACCGAAGATAGAAATAAGGAAGGAAAGCTCAGGAAGCGAAAGCATAAAAATAATTACAATAAAATAAAAGATCGCGAGTGCGAACAAAGGAAGGCGCGATACAGAGCGACGTGCGCATGCGTCGAATGCAGATTCCGACTGGCGAGTCGAAGCGCATTGTCAGTGTTGCCAACCCAATTTACAAAAAGGCACTAAACCAACAGCGATAAAGCACTAGTTTCTGTATTTAGTGTCAAAAAGGGCGCTAAACGTAAAAAAAAACATCAAAAAAAATTATTCAATGAAATTTGATTCCGAGTCGTCATGGCTGCTATTCAATGAAATTTGATTCCGAGTCGTCATGGCTGCTGTCGGAGTTGATTGCAGTGGCTGTAACACTAGCTAGATTGTGAAGTTGATGGACCCGGTTTCGATTGCTGTAATTTTTATAATTCAGTTATTCACACAATACAAGAAATTATCCCGATATTGCAGGCCCGCCCCGCCCTGCAATCTTAATTCTTCTCTCTCATTTTAAAACTTATTAGTTTGACCGAGACAAAAGAATAGAAAAAACGTGAATTCCTTAGGTTTAAGGGATTTCCCCAAGAAAAGAAACCGTAGTACGGACATCTTTGTCACTCTTAACTATAATTACATAAAGCTATCATGCTCACACCACATCCCAACATTTGTTTATAAAAATTGTAGAAATCGGGTACACACTCATGCGCATTTTTTTAAAATAAATGAATATACTAGTAATTTTATTAGATACCTATTGTATTTAGCACTAAGTTCTTAAAAAGCACCAGATTGGGCACTAGGAACAAAAATCGAATTTTAGGCACTAATACATGAAAAAAAGCACTAGATCTAGTGCCGAAAGCACTAAGTTGGCAACACTGAGTTTGTGCGACGAGGCTATTTCTACTGACCTTTTTTTTAATTTTAGTATTGGCAAAGGATTACATGAATGTACAGCCACTCTTTTTTATATATTTAACACTGGCAAAGGAGTAATTAATTATACAGCCACTTGTTAGGGTTCCGTATCCAAAGGGTGTATAAAGGGTGAGTTCGTCCGTTCATCTGTCACCACTCACCAGGCTATATCTTATGAACTGATATAGCTAGACAGTTAAAATTTTCACAAATGATATACAGGGTGACTTTTTAATCACCAGCCAAATTTTTTTTACGGTGTCAGTAACGTTGATAGAACGTAAATAACGAGGAAAATATTTTTTTTTTTCCAAAATTTTCAGATTTCGTTACCGCCTTTTTAACGTCTTAGAGGATAAATTTTCTAAAACGCAGAAACACGGGTGTCACAATTGTTCTGTAGAGTACTGTTACCAAGTTTCAAGTCAATTGGACGATGTTACTTTTTTTTCCATATAAAAATTTTGATTAATTTTTATGCTTCAGACGATCTAGCTTGAAATATTTATATGAAATATAGAAACAAAAAAATACGGGTCTGTTAAATTTTCATAAAATTTACGTACAAAAAATTTGGATGGTGATAAAAAAATCTTCCTGTATTTCTGTTATCGCTATAACAACAAAAAGCCAAATGCGAGTCGGACTCTGGCTCCCATACAAAACTTTGCATTTTTTCAACCAAAATACTCCCGAAGAATTATTGATTGCCTTTGGTGTTGGGTAAAGTTTCAGGCATTCTGTTCTATTCAAAAAAATGCACTTTATGAATAGGCATACCTATTCTTAAACTGGTAGCTAATCCAACACAATGCATGAATATGCCCATTTTCCATGCCTTTTACGGATGCTACACTGTGTCTAGCCGACGACGCGGTATCGGCATGGCAGGGGCAAGAAGACTGCTTTCGACACCCAGAAAGCTTTTCTAGAAGTTTATAGTTTAAGCTTGAAGCACTCGTAACCCAGCGGCTCTCGCTAATCTCAACCGATCAGTGAGGTTAAGGGACGCACACAGAAGCAGGGAACCTGATGGGTGACCAAAAGAGGCAATTTATCACGAGCGTTTCCGTGCTTCGGAGGGCACGTTAAGCTGTCGGTCCTGGCTGTTGTCGATTGACTACAGTCGTTAAAACCAAGTCAGAGGCCATTGTGCGGTTTGAAAACTCTGACACCAGGGTTAGCCAAGTTCGTCTCATTCTTGAATATACCTACACGATAAGAAGAAGAAGATAGTTTAAGCTTTTGAAAAGCTCCAGCGATATCAGCTCGGAATCAATACCAGTGTTGGAACAATTTGTTCTTTTAATGACAGACAACAGTACGTCAGGTTACCCATTTTCAATACGAATGTCGTCGCTATTACGACCGAGATAAGGGCGACGTCAAGGACAACATGTATAGCCAGATGTGCTGCCGTGTCTACGACAGAATGAGTGAAATAGAAGATAGCCTTCCACGTTGAACTGGGAGTGCAAGTTAAACTTAAAAAGTACCAGCTGCCAACTCTTCCCGGGCATACTACAAAAGTCAGTAAGTAGGACGCGAAGGTTTTGTTGTATTATAGGTTTATAGGCGAAAGTCTGAAAACCTCTCACCTTTATACATCATTGGTTCATCTAATAACCCTCAAAATTGTATGTCGAACGTGGCATCAAGTGGTTCTAAGACCCCTAATGCACTGCTTACCCCTTATGTATGAAGGGTAGAAGATACTCTCCGATGCTTTTAGTTCTCAAACCAAATCATTTTCTTTCAGCAATCAGTAAGTACTATTCAGTACCTAGTGATCTAGCTAGACAACCTCTAAAATGGAAAAAAAAACTTTTGACTAAACTACTGAACCGATTTTGATGATTAGGGTGTCATTAGAAAGCAGATGATGTGAAGATTTGTTTTTTATGTCACTTCCTTATACCCTCCCAATTGGATTCCTAAAAAGACATTAGAACGGAATAAACATCATCGATGTTGTCATTTGACCTCTAAAATACGATAAGGGTCGGATCCAGCTGGCTTCCACATCTTAAAATACTCATTTTTGTATCCTCATGTGTCCTCTAAGAATATCTATATTTTTCAAATTGCCGCCCCGCTTAATCAGCAGTAGGTATCAGTAGAACCAGCAGTAGGTATTAGTAGAAATAGCCAAAACAAACAAGATTGCGGCCAATTTTAAAGATTTCTACAATCATTCATGACAAAGACCGAGACGTTGTTATAGTAATTTAATTAGTTTTTGTTTCGTTTTACTCGTCACTAATAACAACCGAAAAAACACATCTGTCAACTCTGTTATTTGGCGCTATGTAAAACTATAGAGTGAGACAAAAAATCATTTTTTGTATGGACTTATCTTTGGTCTCTTTCTTTTTTAATGACTGAACGCTTTTCGTGTGAAAAAAACGGACCGTGGGAGGTCAGTGAAAATAGTATCCGCCAAGTTTGTGAGTCAACATGAAGTTTTTTTTTTTTGATAGTTAGCGAAGCAGTGTTGCCAACCCAATTTTCGAAAAGGCACTAAACCAAACCAACAGCGATAAAGCACTAGTTTGTGTATTTAGTGTCAAAAAGGGCGCTAAACGTAAAAAAATAAAAAAAAATTCTTCAATGAAATGTGATTCCGAGTCGTCATGGCTGCTGTCGGAGTTGATTGCAGTGGCTGTAATACTGGCTAGATTGTGAAGTTGATGGACCTGGTTTCGATTGCTGTAATTTATATCAGTTATTCACACAATACAAGAAATTATCCCGATATTGTTACAAATATTCTGCCCGCCCCGCCCAGCAATCTTAATTCTTCTCTCTCTTTTTAAAACTTATTAGTTTGACCGAGACAAAAGTATAGAAAAAACATGATTTCCTTAGGTTTAAGGGATTTCCCCAAGAAAAGAAACCGTAGTACGGACATCTTTGTTACCCTTAACTATAATCACATAAAGCATCATGCTCACACCACATCCCAAATTTGTTTATGGAAATTGTAGAAATCGGGTACACACTCATGCACATTTTTTTAAATAAATGAATATACAAGTAATTTTATTAGATACCTATTGTATTTAGCACTAAGTTCTTAAAAAGCACTAGATTGGGCACTAGGAACTAAAATCGAATTTTAGGCACTAATACATGACAAAAAGCACTAGATCTAGTGCCGAAAGCACTAAGGTGGCAACACTGCGCATTGTGCAGCGGCTGGTCGAGGGACCGGTCGCATAACGGTAAATCTATTAACAAGTCGTTCCGCGCGGATTTACTCGCCAGCAAATATTATTAAGCATATTTTTATATATAGGTAGATATTAGTTATTAAGTTAGTATGTAGTATTTAGTGATTAGTAGTAATTATGTGTTTAGTGTTTAAGTGTGTAGAAAGTAAGTTAGATTTAATAAATGTTTAAATTAATTTTTATATTAATTTAATGTAGACATGTGGTGTAATGAGTAGGTACGCCACATCACTCCCCCCCAGTGCCTTAGGCACGATAATAGTCGGGAAATCTTACCTTGCGACCTGATCGCGTGACGAGAGGGGTGCGGTTTTCTGCCGGTTCAGGTTCCGGTGGATTTTCTGTCTTACTCTGTGGGCATGGTTGGTCTACAAGTATATAGGCTGGTTTAAGGCGGTCTATGGATACTGTGACATCTTTGCCGTTTAATAATAACTTAAACACCTTATCACCACGTGCCAAAACTTTATGAGGGCCAGTGTAAGCAGGCTGTAATGAGCCATGCGAAGCGTCTTCGCGTAGGAAGACAAAGTCACATGTGGCTAGGTCCTTGAAAACAAAGGTTTTACCTGTGCCGTGGTGCTTGGGTGATACAGGCCTCAAGTTCTGAGCGAAACGCCGCAGACGAGCTGTAAAGTCTGCGAGATCTGTGATGCCTGGTGCTGCTGACGACTCAAGGAACTCACCGGGCAGTCTCAGAGGCTCACCGTACAGCAGTTCAGCTGAGGAAGTTTGAATGTCCTCTTTGAATGCGCTCCTGACACCTAAGAGGACAAGAGGTAGTACCTCAACCCAGTTGTCCTGCGCGTGACACCTGATAGACGCCTTGAGCTGACGGTGGAATCGCTCCACCAAGCCGTTGCATGCAGGGTGGTATGCTGTCGTCCGTTTATGCTGGAAACCAGCGATCTTGGACAGACATTGGAACAGTGAGGACTCGAACTGTCGGCCTCTGTCTGTAACAATGTCGGTGGGACAGCCAAATCTGGATATCCACCCTGTTAGCAGCGCCTTTGCTACTGATTCTGCCGTGATGTCAGTCAGCGGCATGACCTCGGGCCAACGAGTATACCTGTCTACCGCTGTCAAGCAGTATCGGAACCCTTGAGAGACAGGTAGGGGACCCACTAGGTCAATATGTATAATTTTAAATCGTGCGCGAGGTAAGCCGAAGCTACCTACAGGTGCAGATACGTGTCGACTTACTTTGGCACGTTGACAGCTGAGGCAGAATCGTGACCACTCCCTGCAATCCTTCCTTACGCCTGGCCAGACGAAGCGTTCAGACACCAGTCTCGCCGAAGCGTTAGCGCCAGGATGGCTTAAGGAGTGCAGGCTGTCGAACACCTGCTTCCGCAGAAGTTTAGTCACGAATGGCCTGGGAGTGCTGGTACTTACGTCACAGTAGATGGGGGTGACGCAGCCAGGTAAGCTAAGCCGTTCTAGCCGAAGTGATGATCCCTCCGACAGGAGTTGTTGAAGCTCTGGGTCCGAGGCTTGGGACACAGCTAGATTGGCAAGGTCGACTGGTGATTGCAGCTCGTCCACCCTCGACAAGGTGTCGGCAACCACGTTGTCCTTGCCGGAGATATGCCTAATGTCGGTGGTGAACTGAGCTATGTAGTCCAGGTACCTATACTGTCTGGGCGTGCAGTTGGCCTTCCGTTCGTGGAATGCAAAACTGATAGGCTTATGATCAGTATAGATCGTGAAGTGCCTTGCCTCTAGCATATGCCGGAAATATTTCACGGCCTCGTAGATGGCCAGTAACTCCCTGTCGTAAGGAGAATACCTCACCTGGGACGGACTTAGCTTCCTGGAAAAGAAAGCTAATGGCTGCCAGCCTCCTTCTTGCAGCTGTTGTAACACCGCTCCCATGGCCAGATCCGATGCGTCTGTAACTAACGCGAGTTGGGCCTGGCAGTCAGGATGGGCTAAAAGAGCTGCTCGAGAAAGGCTATCTTTGCAAGCCTGGAAAGCTTCAAGTGCCTTACCTTCAATGCTCACCGGGTGCGATCCCTTGACCGATCCTGTAAGCAAGGCACTGAGAGGGGCTTGGATCTCAGCTGCGTTAGGCAAAAAGCGCCTGTAAAAGTTGATCATGCCCAGGAAGCGCCGGAGCTGGCGTACGTCCTTGGGCATGGGAAAATCTTGGATTGCCTGTACCTTGGTGTCCAGAGGTTTGGTACCTTCTGCAGAAATGCGGTGCCCTAGGAAGGTAACCTCTTGGACGCCAAATACACACTTTGCGGTGTTTATAAGCATTCCGTACTTGCTCATACGGGTGAAGAGTTCCCGGAGATGATGCTCGTGCTCTGCTTCGTCCTTGGAAAAAACAAGAAAATCGTCCAAATAACAGTAGGTAAAATCGAGGCCCCTGGTCATCTCATCGACGAACCGCTGAAACGTTTGGCCGGCATTGCGGAGACCGAACGTCATGAACGGAAATTCATACAAACCGAACGGTGTAGATATTGCCGTTTTCGGTATGTCCTCCGGGCTGACAGGTATCTGATTGTACGCTTTGACAAGGTCAATCGTGCTGAAGATTTTGCATCCTGTGATGTTATGGGCAAAATCGTGGATATGTCTAATCGGATACCTGTCAGGGATGGTACGCGCGTTGAGCATACGGTAGTCTCCACAAGGCCGCCAACCGTTGTCTTTCTTAGGGGCGAGATGGAGAGGAGATGACCATGGGCTCTCGGAAGGACGAGCAGTACCTGCTGCAAGCATAGCCTGAAACTCTTGTTGAGCTATTTTGAGCTTGTCTGGTGCTAAGCGTCGGGGAGGACAAGAGACAGGGGGACCTGGTGTAGTGCGGATGTGGTGTGTGGTGTTGTGTGAAACATACCGAACAGTACCTGCTGGCCTAGTAAGTTCCGGAAAGGATTCTAATAATTTATGAAAGCGAGTAGTGCCAGTCGTCACCTTTACAGAGCTTATGCTTGAAGAGCTTACTGCAGAAGAAGCGTTACTGACTAAAGAAGTGGTATTATCTACTAATCTTTGGTTTCTACAGTCCACCATTAAATTATAAAATATTAGAAAGTCCACACCAATGATTGGCTTAGTAACATCTGCCACTACAAAACGCCACTGAAACTCACGTCTAAGTCCAAGGTCCATGTTGAGATGTACGTAGCCGTAAGTAAAAATATTAGAGCCGTTTGCGGCACTAAGCATATACTCGGTCGGGGCACGACGTTCGCGAAGCAGAGTACGGGGGAAGACGCAGTGGTCACTGCCGGTGTCGACCAAAAATTGCATCTTCGTCCGTCTGTCCGTCACGAAGAGGCGACCGGATGAGCTTGGGCAATCGTCAGCCGCCATCACCGACTGCCCGTCGTGTTTTCCGATTTCCAGTCACACGGTTGACAGCACCGATTTGCCTTAGCGCCATGTTTATGGTGGTACCAACAGACGGGGTACTTTCTGTAGCTGGATTGCGATCTAGGTCTAGATGACGATCGGTTACCTTGACTGCGACGATTGCGCGACCTAGGGCGCCTACCTCGGTCGTTGTTCAGCGCCTGTACCTGCCGACGGAGCTCAGCAATCTCTCGCGCCATGGCGTCGAAGCTGGAACTTGGCGCCGCTGGCGCCATAGTCGACACCTGTGGGCCACCGGGGGCTATGTCCTGGATCCGATCCGCTAAATCAGCCAACACGTCAACTGCTGCAGAGGGTTGAGCAGCAAGCACGGTCTGGATGTTGTTGGGAAGTCGACTCGTCCATATTGTACGCACGAACTCATCTGGCACGTCCGGTCCGGCGAGGCTCTGGAGGTGCCGGAGGAACTGTGATGGTTTTCGGTCCCCGAGCTCCTCATGCATCAGGAGCTGTTTGACCTTCTTCTCACGCGATGCTGTTAGCCGTTTGATTAGCTCGTTTTTCATTCTTTCGTACTTCCCGGTGGCGGGTGGGTTTACGATTATGTCCTTGACCTCCCGGGAGTGTTGCGGGTCGAGCTGCGAAATAACGTAGTTGAACTTGGTTCCGTCGTTCTTGATCCCGGAAAGGTCAAACTGGCCTTCGACCTGGGCGAACCAGATCTCCGGTTCTTCGGGCCAGAATGGAGGTACCCTCACACCTATTTTGAATATGTCCGTTGGGCGTGGTCCTCCCGTCGCTTTTGCGTCCTTATCCTCGCCATCCATGTTCTCTGTCAGGTCACCAGTGAAGCGATGTGTGTCGCCACTGAAGTGGTCAGGAGTGAGCCAGCAATAAAAGTCCGGATTCCAGATCACCGATTATATTGACCACATAAAAGTTCAGAAGGAGTAGAGGTTACACAGAATAAGAACACAGAAAAAGAGACAGTCCCCAACACCGAAGATAGAAATAAGGAAGGAAAGCTCAGGAAGCGAAAGCATAAAAATAATTACAATAAAATAAAAGATCGCGAGTGCGAACAAAGGAAGGCGCGATACAGAGCGACGTGCGCATGCGTCGAATGCAGATTCCGACTGGCGAGTCGAAGCGCATTGTGCAGCGGCCGGTCGAGGGACCGGTCGCATAACGGTAAATCTATTAACAAGTCGTTCCGCGCGGATTTACTCGCCAGCAAATATTATTAAGCATATTTTTATATATAGGTAGATATTAGTTATTAAGTTAGTATGTAGTATTTAGTGATTAGTAGTAATTATGTGTTTAGTGTTTAAGTGTGTAGAAAGTAAGTTAGATTTAATAAATGTTTAAATTAATTTTTATATTAATTTAATGTAGACATGTGGTGTAATGAGTAGGTACGCCACAATACACTACAATAAGAAAGTACGATATCAGTAAAAAGACTCTACCGTTATAATGATGCCTGCCGCATTCCGCGCCTATCCTTAATACTATTAATATTACGTTTTAAATCTCCAACGTAGGTTGTAGATTTACCCTAGGGCGTCTTAAAACCTAAGGGGGTCGCCAGAACTTTTCCTCTTCCAAAGGGGTCGCGAATTCAAAAAGATTGAAAAACACTGCAATAAAGTATTTATCTATCATCTACCTATTTATATTACGTTGTTTTGTCGATTTCTGTTTGTGTTCTTGTCCTGTTTTTATTTTATTTTAGATTATGACATTCCTTCTAAAACGATAGTGAAAGTGTTAAAACGACAGCCGAGATATCTTTATTAACCTATAAGCGTATCACGTTATCACATAATAGACAACAGTATTCTCCCATGACAAAAGTGAAATAGCAATCATCTGAGTCAATGAGGATATAAACCTGATCTATCCCTCATAGACAAACCGAGTGCTTGTTTACAGATCGTAGTACGGAAACATGTTCAAACAATGGGTGTTTCCATTTCCAACAATAGAGGCACCATAGCCATCATGGCATCAGTAAACGTGGTAGAATTTAACCCTTTTAGCGCCAAGAGTTTTCGTCAAAGACGCCCACCACACGCCACGAAATCAAAAAATTAAAAATTATATATCAGACTTTGGCGGTGAAAAGGTTAAACATAGACGTATAAAGGGGGGGGGGATGTGCCGTGCCCACCCCAGTATGAGCTTGGACCCGCGACACAATGGAAACCTTAGTGAGGGCTTTTGAGTGTGTTTAATAAAAAAAATACTGATAAATTCACACAAAAATCATTTAACCTGTCCCGCGCTTGTTTACAGAATAGAATAGAAAAATCTTTATTTTATAGGACATTCAGGATGTCACTTAAAACAAGTCAAGATTACAATGAAATACATACAAACATACATCAAACGATTTAAATACATACATACTTTTAAATACATTACGATTTAAATACATTACGGCGCGTGCGATACAAATCTTGAACACACACGGGTGTTCTTAAACTCAGACGAGAAATCTACTTACTTACATATTATTACAGCACATTTCAATTAGTTATTTTTGAATACACAGCGTTTTAACCTCAACAATAACACCAATGGCTTTAAAACCAGGATTGTGGGCATCGGACGGTCGTTTCGGGTTTATAGCATTCTAATGTCCAATGTAATGAGCGATGATCGGATGTACGACGCTCTGGAATGTTACGATGCTGTAAAATTGGTGTGGGTATTTGCGATACTTGGAGAAACTTTCTATAAATAATAATAAACAATCGCCCTAAAGTTTTTCTCCTTTAGATGGAGTAAAAGAGTGTTATAGCTTTTTCTATAGTCATACAAATATTTTTTTTTGGCGCAGCCTGTCTCGTAGAACTACAAAAAGCTGAATCTATGTATTTTAATTTTGGAAAGGAACAAATATGTTAATTTTATAAAATGAAAATTATACATTTTAAAACTTGAGTAAACTAGGTAAGAACTTACTCAAACAAATTTTAAATAAACTATAATTATAGGTAGTAAAAAAAGGAATCATCATAACAAACATTATTGTAATAACTCAAATCGGAACTTGGTCTCATTATCACCTAAGCTATATAAAATTCGGGAGTCTTTTAATCGAGACAGAATTGAAGGACTTGAAAGCTGGTGATTGCGGTAGGCGATGCGCCTCAGACTTTCGTTTTTGTATCGTTTCACTATCCATTAATGAGTGTCGTCATGATCAGCTGACTATGGTTTAGAAGTTGAAGTCTCCTCGAAGGATCACTGATTTTCACCCATATAAACATCTAAAAAAAAACTGTCCAAACTTACCTAATAACCAAATCCAGCACCTCTTCCTTCTCAAAAACCTTGCAGTACAGCTGAAGAATCTTCAGACAGGAGTACTGCAGACCAGTCCAGGGTTCATCTGCGGCCTTCAGGGCCTCTTCCCAGGGACAGCCCTCGTGGCGCGAGAGGCACAGCATGCCGTCTCGCTCAGACTCCGTCGGAGGCATTTAGTCTTTAATCTTTGGCACGTCTTGTCCGTTTAGCATTTATTTTCTCTGGTTTCAGTTTTAGCTTTGTCACTTCTTTAGAGTTCTGCTTTAATCTTTGGTACTTATAGTTCGTTTAGCATTTATTAAATATTCTTTGGTTTAAGTTTTAGCTTTGTCAAATCACTATGAATGAGATGTTATAGTTAGTGTTGTTGGAAAAACGCACGTCTATTTTAAAAGAAGTCCCCGCCTATTGTGCTTCGGGTCCCTAACTTGTCGTTGGAAATTAGGGTAATTTTTCGTGACCACAAACATTTTTCTAGTTAACGAAATAACAAAGAAAAAAACGAATGGACCATAAGTTCCTTCACTGAGAAAAAAGTGGGACTACAAGACTACCAGAAGGTATTGTTGTCACAGAAATTGTTGCCTACACTAAACCATAATTTTGTTAGCATGCACTAAAATTCTAGTAATGCCTTAGGTATTAATAGTTGACATTACTAAAAATAATGTAACTAGGTACTACAATTATTTTATCTGTCTGTCCCATAAAGCAGAAGATTTTCTCCGGTTTTTTTTACGATTTTCAGTAAAATGGGCATATAAAATGGGGACCGAGTCTCCTAAAAAAAGGTACCGACCACAAATAACACGGCGACACAGATACAATGAGTTTATAAATTATACTTAAAGCTAATTAGTTAATCTAGGACAAATATTTACCATTGGAGAAGCAAACAAATACACATGTAATAGGGTTGCCTATCGAACGAAAGTTGCGATTCTGTATACCATGTGATCGTGTATGCCACTCGGAAATTGTAGGAAATTCAATTACAAAATACTGTAAGGTGTAAGGAAACATATGACAATGTTCTCGCAAGTTTGTCCTGCTTTCACGTCCTACGACCACAATAAGCATTATGGACTAGACCAGCGGTTCCCAAACTTTTTTTTCTCTTAGACCACTTTTAAAATTTTGCTGGTTCCGGTGGACCCCCTGCAGCTACATTCGTAACGTTTTCCCAAAACTTGACAAAAAATGTGAAGATGGAAATTTGCGTTTCGGCTTGCGGCTGAATTCCAACCACGAATTAACAGATTTCGGAAAAAAAAGTGATAATTGATTGGTGAACTAATTAATTGATTGTGCTGTGAGTGGATCTCAAAAAAGTAAAGTTGGGCAATCAAAAAGGTGATACCATCAAATTTTTCGACATCTACTCGCAGCACAAGGAACCAATTAATTCTTAGTTTAATCAGACCAACATTAAGTTCTTCACTATCGAAACCAGATAAACGTGGACACCCGCTTACGAATTATGAACCCCCATTTTTTTGTCATGCCAACGTAGACCCCCGTCGCGTCTCTCGTGGACCCCTGGGGGTCCACCTGGACCACTTTGGGAAGCAATGGACTAGACCAAAGAATAAAGACGTAATTTCCGTGTAGAGACAATTTGCAACACGATTTACTTGTAAAGTTTGTTTAATAATTTTTGTTTTGGGATTGTAGTATTTTTTGAGTGCGACATGACTTAAATTCGCAAGCGAATACTAAGAATAATATACTAAAACTGACGTCGCGCGATTGTTTACGCTGCTTGCGACAGTAATCTCGTACACCAGCAGCACGATATCGACAAACTCGCGCTCGGCTCATGCTGAAACTTCACTTTGATTGCGCGAGGGTCCCGCGCAAAGGCTTGCTCGCCCTATGGCGTTGTCAATGTTGACATTTTGACATAGGACCGCGGTGTTGTCGCGGCGCTGACGCTATCGTACTTGGCCTGCAGGTGTACATTTGGCGCGCGAAGGCATAAGTAAGGAGCGGAGGTAGATATAAAAAAAAAGAAAAAAAATCGAATTAGGAAAAGTTTTTTAGTTTCATTGAGATTTAAAGTCACCTTATTTTGTAAGCAAATTTTACTGAATAAAAATCTTGCCCTACTCTACATTCGGGCGTCTGTTGTAGCTATGATTTGTTTTAAGACCTTGTGCCTTATTTAACCCTTTTAGCGCCAAGAGTTTTCGTCAAAAACGCCCACCACACGCCACGACATAAAATTTTTTTTTTAAAAAAAATTATGTCGTGGCGTATGGCGAAATTGGCGAACGCTTGGTGAACGATATCAAAATATAAAAAAAAATAAAAAAAAATTGTCTGACATAAAGCTATAACACTCTTTTACTCCATCTAAAGGAGAAAAACTTTAGGGCGATTGTTTATTATTGTTTATAGATTATATTATCACTGTCTGACATATCAGACATTGGCGGCGAGGGCACGAAACTTAAACGTCTGATATATCAGACATTGGCGCTGAAAAGGTTAAAAAAAAACCATTTACACCTGTCGGTACCATACAGCAACCTAACAAACAGCTAGTCCCAAAAACGGCCTTCCAAATTGGCGTGTATAATTCGCCTTATTATCTTCAAGAGCTGTAATAAAATACTACGACTATGGCAACCCTAAAAGGCCAGCGTCTGACCTCATGTCATGTTGTAGGAAGTCCCAATTTAAACAATTCACTGAGTTGCATTATCTGTGACTGCGAGACTTTGTTTCTTGACCAATGCTTTTTAGAAACTGTAGTTAGGAATTTCTATAATTACTTTTTTTTAATGGAGAATAGTTTTGCTTTTCACGACAATCTAACTCAGAGACAAAGATGTGGTTGATGGTGTAGAAAATATCACCCAGAAGATACCTATTCACTGTTTTATAAGATCAGAAACACATTTTCTTTTTAATAATGGCGACAGAACTATTATTGATGGAAGTCTAAAGAGTTATACTGGACTTTAGCAGATTCATTACAACAACTGGATGACCGGTTTAGCTTAGTGGTAATGACCATACTTCTGAATTAGCGATCTCGGGTTCGATTTCTGATCGATTTTGGGTAAAAAACAGAAGTTTGTCATCGAATCTTAGATGTGTCCCAAAGGTACTTACCCACCAAAGTGAAGTGTGGGCCCTTGAGCGTGTGCCGTATTCAAAAAAGCAGAAATAGTACTTACATACCAGACCAAACTTAATTATGAATTTATGACACATTTAAGTCGTACGGAATATGTTTTGAGTTCCAATATTTTGAAACCCAATGAATCGATTTCTCAGTTAACATTTTTATATCGGCAACATTGTATTTAATGGACTGGCTAAAGTTTCAAACAGGTGCCGAGAGTTGTACACAATGGTGCCACTATTTAAACAAACCACTCGTAAAAAATCAAGTTTCTTTATTAGGTAAGAACGAAAATTTAAATAAAAACACGTTCAGGAAAATGAACAAAAAATTATTAATTTCAAAACGGAGTGCAGATTTAGTGCCTTTCAGAAAAAATGAAAGCAATAAAAGGCAATGACTACATTTTTAAGGACTTTACTAAATTTGAGTCTGTATTGCAAATACCATATGTATGTACCTACTTATAAAAAATAAATAATCTCTTTATTGTGGTGTTCATCATCACAATTGTGTTGACATAAATGCTTACACAGTATACACGCTTTCAATACTTTGTACATGAATTAATAAAACAATATGTAGAGTAAAAAAAACGTGTTAGATTTATTTCCTACTTTTTAACCCTTTAGTTTTTCTCCTTGGCCACTATTTATTTTAATAAAAATAATTATCGAAAGACATATTTTGTCAATCTGCACGCGCCTTACCAAGTTTAACGCCCCAGTCATAAAAATAAACGATCTCCATAAACTGTGTGAAATGCAATTAAACGTATTTATGTGAAATTGTCGACTTGTTACCTGCCTTGCAGCCAAAATTGGATTGATATGTCCACCAGTGACAGATGGCTTCCTGAGAGGGCTACCTTATGTCAAAAAAAGGGCATTTTTCTCGCTTTTCTTAGACCTTTATTAAGTTATTATTCATTCTTATGCCTTTATCAACATTTATACATTTTTAATTTAATTTATTTTTTATCCACTATATTTATATTGTATAAGTACGTTGTGTTGTCGTTTTCTGTTTGTGTTCTTGTAATATTTTTTTAAATATTTTATCTTCTGTTGTGTTGTAGTGTGTTTTTTTTTTATGTCAAATAAATATTTTGAATCTTTATGTAGAGATATTAATGTAGAGATATTATATCAGCGGTTTTCAAACTTTTCTGGCGATAATACCTGTTTCGAAAACGATATGTTAGACGGAATCTTCGAATTCAAAATCTGGTTGATTTGAACTGTTGGCCAAGCTTCTGGCTGAAAGTTCAATCGCTCGCAGGTCCACACTAGGTTACTTAATAAATAACACAAAATTCATCAGAAGATATTTTTGCGGAGCCCCCATTTTTCAACGAAACACACTTTAAGTACTTGTGGCTAAAGCTAATATTTTATGTAGTTATGAGTCAATTGTTCTAGAGTGAAAGAAAAAGTTAAGACTAGCTGTCATCTCTTCCCTGGAATAATACCTAAATGCTTTGCCTTCCCCCATAGGGATTATACCCCCTTAGGGAGTGGAGTGGATGTATGAATGAAAGTCAACAAATCTTACGTAGAGAGTAAACAACATACCATCCAATAAATAAATAAAACAACGAAGTGGTGTCAAGCTGCTTTAAACGTAAAGTACTCGATACACTACCTTCATTTGTCACAGTACAGTAACATTGTCAAACCTGTAATACCTATTGCAATTGTATTTGACATAGTAGGATTAAAATATCTAAGTACTTTGTAAACTGTCTCAATGTTTTTCACGTTGACGGACTTAGGCGACTACAGCACCCGATAAAGGCAGCACACATAGGAATAGTGCCATCTCCGTCTCTCAACAGGCCTGGGCCGGCAGTGCGAACAGTGTCGATACACGAAGTTTACGGACTATGAAAGCGTGCGTGCGTAAAAACGTGTTCGAAAGTTAGTAAAATGAGATTTATGGAAAGGTGACAGCTTAAATCGAAAAATGCGTTAACTACTTATCGAGATAATTTAATCACGCTCATTTTGAAAGCAAATTCAAGTTCCTGTATGCATTTTACTATGGTTTTTACAGCTTAAAAGATACAAATATTGGGTATTTAGAGGTGACTTTGTGAGCTTTTTCTATCGAACCAAAAGTGCCGAATCATGTTTTCAGCAAACTACTTATCTATTTTATATCCTGAATATTACCGTACTATTTTTTTTCTTCGATTCAATGCAGTGCGTCATGCTTATCTACGCATCATAAAATCGTAATTTAGGTGCTGTAGTCGCCTTAAGTCGCCCTTAAAGTTTCTTTGAATCGTAATTTTACTGGGCAAATTGTAAAATCGCAGGTAACTATTGATATGACGGTTTTTACAATTTTCCGGTGACACATATTGTATATCACTTAGATACGATACACTGAATGTACTTTTTTAATAACATATGTAATCTCCTGCTGAGGAACGGCCTACTTGACCAATAGGTTAATTTACCTACTTTAAAACTTAAATAAAAAATCAAGTTGCAAGTAAATAAGGAAAACGACTTCCTTTTACGGAATGGTGCCGTTATGATTAAGCCTAGCTTTGAAACTAAATGCATCATTAGTTTCATTAGTCTGTAGGTATTCGCATTGAAATTGTTCGAGAATTACCATGTTCAAATTCTGCGATTTATTTAGTCATACGAGTTCAGTTAGTTTTGTATGAACTGTTACTATGAATTAACGTAAAATTAAAATTGGTATTAACATTTTAAGGTGGCAGGAACATTAAATTATTTTCTTATTGCAGTCATTCATATCAATGCAGTCATTTTATACAAAACAAAAAATTATATATTTTTTCTTTAGTTTACGTATATTTGAATAATGTGATGATTTAATAATTCAAATGTTTTATATTTCTTATTTTAGTTAAGGCTGTAAATTTTGGAATTACCTACTTAGCAATATTATTGTGACACCTTCACTTAAAATAATTTATTATATTAAGTTTCTTAAAATACAAGATGATAAAAAACCTCCTAGCTATATTCAAAATCCTGAACCAGTATCACTCAAAGAACACATTTATAAAAAAAAAAATTAAAATATTTTTGCAATGGGAATAGTTAATATTTTGCCTAAACGTAGACATTACTCCTACACCAGGCACGCGAGGGGTGCGGGTAGCGGGTGTCTACGTTTAGGAAAAAAATAAAAATTCCTACCAAAAAAAAAGTGTTTTGTAAGTGATACTGGTTTAGAATTTTTAATATAGCTAGGAGTTTTTTTATCACCCTGTATAATAGTGTAACATCCCTTGGCTGTCAGAAAAAAAAAAACTTTGTCTGTTTGTGAAATTATGAAAATTAGTACCGTCGTTTACAAAAGTGTACTTACATTACTTCACTCTTATTATATTCACCTACGATACCTACGTATATATCTATAACATTTTAAATCTGTTATACAACGAAGTTAAGTCACTAGTTACATGCCTACTAAACAAACATCACTAATACCTTTCAATGTCGTCCACCACGTCACTGTCGTTGCACTTGTCAGTGTCAAATTATCACTTTCGCTTAGTTAGGTTATAGTTTTAAAAAAAATGGTTGCACCTCCGACATCAATTGCTTATATTGTAACTTTTAAACGTTTGAACCAATTTTGATTAAATATAGCTAAAAACCATCTCGATCACGTCAGCTTTCAAAGAAAAAACACATCGAAATCGGTCCATTTGTTAAAAAGCTACGATGTCACAGACACACAGATATACATATGCACATGTTAAACTTATAATAGGTACTCCTTTTTTGTCGGGAGTTAAAAATGGTCAAATACAAGACGGTTTCACATAGAGAAACTTCTGCACTGAAAATAAAATAATTTATCTTTTCTTAAATTAGTGGAGATTCATAGTTTTGGTGTATTTATTATATTATTAAAGTTTCTGGATTTAATGTGCTGCAAAACATACGTTACTAGGTATGTCCTAGGAAAAATACGCACAAATATTTTTTAAATAATCTACCACCTAAGTCCAATATATTCCAAACAGCAGCAATTTCAAATGATGCGGTTTGATCGGGAGATAACACGTTCGTTATAGTTATTATTTTTATATACATCAAATCTAGTTTATTTGATGGTTTGAAATAACAAACGAGATAAAATAAGTAAAATAAAAACATAAAAATGTCACCTTAATCTGTCATATCGTCGATAAAGTTGTCAATAGACGGTTATAAATACTTCAATTTTGTTACTTCAACGACGACTACAGCACCTAAATTACGATTTTATGATGCGTAGTTAAGCATGACGCACTGCATTAAATCGAAGAAAAAAATACTACGGTAATATTCAGGACATAAACTAGATAAGTAGTTTGCTGAAAACATGATTCAGCACTTTTGGTTCGATAGAAAAAGCTCACAAAGTCACCTCTAAATACCCAATATTGTGTATCTTTTAAGCTGTAAAAACGATAGTAAAATGCACACAGGAACTTGAATTTGCTATCAAAATGTTCGTGATTGAACACTCTCGATAAGTAGTTAACGCATTTTTCGATTTAAGCTGTTACCTTTCCATAAATCTCATTTTTCCAACTTTCGAACATGTTTTTACGCACGCACGCTTTCATAGTCCGTAAACTTCGTGTATCCACACTGTTCGCACTGCCGGCCCAGGCCTGTTGAGAGACGGAGATGGCACTATTCCTATGTGTGCTGCCTTTATCGGGATGCGTGGGGCAATAGAGTAGTCATACTTATTTTATGACAGTTTAAAAAAATATGCAAATAATATGTTACCTATTACTTAATCTTCTTCCTAGCGCTTATAATTCCGTTTTTCTTTCGGGGTACGTTTACCATGATCCAGTTTTTTTTCTTCTAAATGACTACACGGTTGGCCGCTGATGGCCTTGACAGCTTCACCGAGCAAGTGGCAAGCGCAGATGGCTCTCAGCCCAAAAATTTTAAGTAACAGGCCTAAGGGCGCCCCCTGTGGGGCTCGAACCTCGGCTTAAGGCGTTACTGGGAGAGGGGAGTCGGACATACGTTTGTGGAGAGAAGCGGCCGGGTACGTACCGGTACCGCGAAACGGGGCGGAGATTTGGCAGGTCAAGTTAAATACATGGAGTGACTGTCATCTGACCTTTGTGACCCTGTTAACATAGGAGCACGGATGTTACGGAGGTCACCTAAATGTGCAGATTCCTCACGTTAGTGTGCAACTAATGTATGTACATAACTTAGAAAATTAATTATTGTTACACGGCGGCACTGGGGTTTGACTTCGTTCCCGTTGGAATTCGGGAACGTTATGTAGCCTAGATATTACCCAGGGATAATGTAGCATTCTAGTGGTGAAAGGATTTTTCAAATGAGTCCAGTAATTTCGGAGCCTATTCAATGCAAACAAACAATGAAATCTTTCCTCTTTATAAAATTAGTTAGACTAATTTACCCTATAATATTTTGCAGTTTTCCTACAACAGTAAATATAAAAGGGGTTAGTGGGGAAGACGGTCGGCTTTGTAAGGTTTCAGATCAGACAACACGGCAAGTAGGTTACCGACTGAATGACACAGATTTACTGGAAAACTCTGTGAGAGAACAGTCATCCTTAAGCCTTTTGTTTTCATACGAAGAAATTCTTTGATAAGTCATGTTTACACATGACATTCACGGCAATTTTTTTTTTTCGAAGAGCAGCATTTTTTATTTATTGTAGAGAAGGAACGTTCCATTGTTAAAACAATTAAGTGATTTCTTTACGAATTAATTATATTTGTTTTTTTTTACTAGGCCATATACATCCCCACCGAGGGGCACGGGAATTAAAAATTAATTATGAACAAATCAATTATTAAAACAATTGATGTTTTTGAAACGACCGATATTTAGTCATTAAATTTTTAAGTAGAGAAAAAAACAATAAAAAATTCAGTGTCCTATATTCGAAATTGCCTTGAATTTAATCTTCATTGTTTGAAATTTTCTCATTCCTACATTTTAGATGCACCATCTGCATTTAAAGACACTTAAAGAATAGATCAGTGTAACCCTTGACCCCCTGTGATCAGTAGTGGAAGCCGACAAGGCTAAGAGATTGCAAATACTTACTGTTGAATGCATACTGTGCGCAGTGTGACCGTTTTATTTTATTTTTATATCCTTCAATGCTTTTAAACCTATGGGGGGGTCTTATGTTTGATTTTTTAGTTGTAAATGTGACAGTTAAAACACGTTTTCAGTTACAACGCGTTTTCCCTAGTTAAAACTAGAATTTAATACTAGTTAAAACTAGAATTTAATACTAGTTAAAACGCGTTTTAACTAAAAACGGGTTTCAATATATCTCATGGTTAAATTTTAAAAAAAGTTGAGGTTGGTGGTTATCTGCTAATAGGCGATGAAGTCAATTGACTCTAAATAATTTTTTCATTCTGTTGCTATTTTTGTTGAGCCTCTAAAAAGGCCTTGCGGAGCTCTAGGGTTCCGCGGAGCAAACTTTGAGAATGGCTGATTTAGACAATAAGGCAAATGTTCACGCTTAACATTCCTTTCGGGGTAAGTAGAGCGTCATTACAGAATCTATCAGTATACACGTATAGGTATTTTTTATTTTGTTGCGCTTTTGACCACAATCTAGCATAAGGGTGAAGATGTGGTCGAGGATGTAGCAAACTCACCCAGAAGCCTATTCACTAGAGCTTTAAAGAGATTCAGGTTATATGAGCTCGGAAATACAGTATTATAACAATCAACTATAATAATGAATGTGTACTGTGGTATGCAATCTCTTCCGTGATGACTGTGATGAGACTGCATCTCTTTTGATTTGAATTTAAATTCAAATTGTTGAATCGCTAACAATTGATTGAGATGGGGCAACTAGTGGCATTCGAATTCGTATGATCGTGTAAAAACGCGGTGTTCATAAGTTTAAATTCAGAGGTTTTCTTAATTGACATGTTTAAACGCAGTAAACTTTGTGATCCTATTGTTTCTCTTTTCGAACGAGTGTGGAAAAGCTCACGTAACGAGCACAGCTCCCAAGTAAATGTAGCCTTAGCGGTACAGTTTACTACTTACTGCGGTACTCCAATGTGGACCCGCGACTCTACAGCATGCCTTGGAAAATCTGGCATCTGAAAAAGTTTTCTCTGCTCCCAGTCGAGAAAGAAAATAAAACCACGATTGATTGGTTTAATTGATTTAGGAGTTACAGGCTTACACAAACGAGTTCAAAGTGCTCACAAGAAAACCATTTTATATGCGATTGTTGACGTTTTATGTACCGTCTCTCTCAATCTATGTATTTTGTATTTTACGACGTACCTGTAACTCATAAAATATCACCGTATCAGTCTCATTGAAGTTATTGATGTAAACTGTAAAATCAAGAGCACATGAAGCTTGATACTTGACTTTCTATACCTAGTTCTTATTCCGTAAGCATGAGAGGGTAAAATCGCAGAGCAATTGTTGAGCGTGAATGCTGTATGAAACTATGTTTTATTGCATATTTTATTTCTGAAGCGGCCTCGACCTTCCTAAGATTTTAATGGTCAGTTGATGTTGGATTTTGACTCTTGTATGTTAGACATAAGGACGGAAGGAATACAGATTGTCAAGTTCTTCAATGTACCATGATGGATTCCGGAAAAATGAATTATTTTAGATGAAATTGAAAGTTAAAAACAAGAAAATCAAAGGTATTTTATTTTAAATCATACCAACCATTTTTCTTTAAAAAGGTATCTACTATCGACATTGTTTATGATTAATTCCGAGTCCCCTAAGTCTCGTTTTGATTAAAAATGGACAAGTTAGTGAATCACAACATAAAAACTAGTTTTTTCTCGATTTTTCCAGCTATCACTATCAGATAAAATCCTAATCTCACTGATTATGACATTTGTTTACTACCTAATTGCTTCTGGAAAAGATAAACTTTGTGAAAATAAAAACAATATTTTGTCATTCACATGGCAATATGGCGTCTGTTAATGAAGAACATTAGATCTTTCAAAGGTCAATCAATTTAATCAAGTTTTGCTTTATCTGGTAAAATAAAAACTTTTTTAGGTAATTTATTTTGTCGAAGTACAATTTTTTTGCAGGTGTAAGTACTATTTCTTTTATTTAAAATATTTCTAAGTTTCCTATCTTTTTATTAATTATTAAAATCGTGTAAAACGCTTTTAACATATCGTTTTAACTTTCTAATTAAGCTAATCATAATTATAAACATCGGACTACAATAATCCAAATTAATTAAACCTGCATGACTGTGACGTGCAAAAGTCATAAACAGTAAAAGATATAAAATAATACTTTTATGTGTTTTTATGGAGACGGGATGGGCTGAACCTTGACCGCATGGTTACAGTATATGGAGATTACAGTAAGAAGATATTTGGAAGTGATTGTTTTGTGATTTGATTATTTACTAATGGCACAATTTTTAAAAGAAGCACCCACTTACGTTAAAATATATTATAACGTATTTAATTCTGATTACCTGTGTTTGAAACTAATTCAGTAAAGAAGAGGAATACATATATATATGAAGTCTGAAAAAAGTTGCTACAAAAGTGTTGAATCTTACCTACCAATATTATAAATGCGAAAGTTTGTAAGTATGGATGGATGGATGTTCACGCAATAACCGCTGGACTGATTTAGGTAAAACTTTGCAGTAATATAGCTTTAAAAAAACATCAGAATAGCACATAGGCTAAATTCCCACGTGAACGAAGTCCCAGGCGGAAAGTAAGTAATAAATAAATAAAAGATGTTAGCTTTTAAACGGTTAAAATTAATTTAGTTATTCGTAAAACCATTGATATGTCAGTTGCTTTTTACACTATACAGTCTCTATATTGCATTCTTTACTGCGTAGGGGATACAATATATTTAGAACTGTCGTATTATTTCATTACCGCTAATGTGGGACGCTTTTACCGGCTTACTGTCAGACTTATTGTAAAATGTGGATTAAGTTCTAGAGGCTAGGTGCGATATTTCAGGGTTACTCGCAAAAAGTTAAAATTTATTTCTATTTTTTTAACTAAGTCGTGAACATATAAATATATATGTGAATATTCTTCTAATTTCTAAATATATATTAGGAAAAAATATTCCTTGAATTTCAAAACTTTTTTCAATTATTTTCGAAGTTTCTATAAACTAGATACGCTCTGTTTTAAATTCCAAGTGAAATCAATGATAAACGTATAATAAAGACTTAACTATTTCCGTTTGTTTGAAAAGAAATAGACTTAACCTCGGAATTTTGTTTTACATTTATTTTCACATTTCAAGACATCTACTGAATACCTACAGTCACTCGATAGACAATGAGTATTGTGCTGTCAGTCATGTCATGTCGTGATCATTGATCACTAAACAAATGTCTCTTCTTCCTAACAAACAAATGACAATCAGGGTAAATATGTCACAAAAAGCAGAAAAAAGAAATTTTTATTTAGAAAAATAACTTTAAAATTTCGAACTGTTTAAAATTCGAATGAGATGAAGATGTTTTGATTTGGAATGCCTTTAAAGCGAGTGCATATTCGAACAAGTATTGAATTAAACAGAAGTATTTCCTTAATTTTTTTAACAGGAGCAGCTACCAATTTAATGTGTGAAAACTCTTTTTTGCAGTCAAAGTAAAATATTTTATTGTATCGTAAGTTTTTACAATGCTGCAAACACAGACTAGTAGAAAAACATAGATATTTGCAAAGGCGGATTTCCAGTCTACCTTAGACATGGTAGATTTGTTTAATCTTAAAAGAATTCTTCTAAGCCTAGCTCACATTTTTGTGAAAGTAAATATTTTGCATCGCGCGCAGTTCATAATTTGTAAACATTTGATCTGTTTACGAATTTATCATACGACGAAATTAATTTGATTTGTAGTGAATAAAATTGAAAAGTTGCGTGTGAATAGAACTGCTAGACAAACGTCTAAACATGTCTCAAAGTTTGTATTTTCAAGACCTTTGTTTTGATTGTGGATTTTTTCAACATTGAAGAATTTGATTGACAACAGTTTTGTTAGCTAAATATTTGCTTAAATACGTAAAAAATTAGGCACCCACCTATGAAATTGCTGTTTTCCATACAACATTTTTAGAAAACTGATATAAACCTCAATGATATTTTCATACAAATATTTTTGAATATTTTTTTGAGGATGTGGATTCCAAATATAACAAAAGTGAGAAGAGAACATTGGGACAGCATTCTACTAGTAATTGGCAGATCAAGTTTACTTACTGAAAGTTAGAGCAGATAACATTGAAACGGATATCCAGTCAAATGAGCTGTATTTGAGCCTGGTCATCAGTTAAAAACCCAAAGCAAAAACGTGTAAATTGTACTCAAAATCTCGATTAAAATCAAAAATAACTTTGGAAATAGCAGCTAAATCAAAGAAAGTATTAAGAAAATTAGTTATATCTGAGAAAAAAAAACGGCAATTTCATAGGTATCAATCCCAATACTTGTTGAAAGGGACAAGTCCTTGATTCAGACGAGGCAACATTTCGTTTTGATAAATCGGCAGGCATGAGCGTGGAGCACAGCAAGAGCTTCAATTTCAGAAGCCATAATAAACCTGTAATAAGTACTGCATATTAAATGTACGAAGTGTCTTTTTTCTTAACACATTTGTATGTATGTTTGCATGGACACGTAGGTATAGTACTTCTCTGCTAGCTGCTACTATCTATAATAGTAAGAGCGGACGAGTTGCACATAATTTGTCTAACAAATGAATTGCTTCAGAGAACTATTTGCCGATGCCAATTAAGCAAATGGCCTTGTAAAGAAAACATTGTAGAGTATTATGTTAGCCATTCGTTGGAATGTTGACGATAGGAGAGCAAAGCAATATACTCGTACATTTATGTATTTCGACGACTTAATTTCTTACTTTTTTGTCAAGGAATACACATTACATATTTAAAAAAACACAGAATAATATAAAACTTACAAAATAAAATAAAACCTTTTTGTTTTCTTTTATCGTAATTGCAGTTCTTTTAGAGGTTTGTCTAATTGTAACACCACTAAATTCGGCACTATAATAAGGGTAGGAAATGGTAATTAGTTAATGACAACATATTTAATTTGAAAACGTGGGTTTTTTTTTCATTATCCATTAACAAAGTATATAATAATTACCAACGAACAACAAATTAATAGAAGTGCTATTAAATACTTTTTGAATCAAATGTAAACATATGGAGGTACAATTCAGTAACAGTGAACAGAAGTGAACCTACTGTTCACTGAATTGGTTTCCAAGGAAAACTTGTCCACAGTCATTAAGGTTTAAATTAAAACGAATTTAGGTATCAAACGAGGGAACCAACTACACCTAACCAGGTACAGTCACGAGCAAACATAGAAACAACCTTAAAATTCAAATTGACGTAATACCTCAAAAAGAAGTACGTTAAGTGCTTAATTTGGAATAGATTTTGTTAAGATATTTTTTGAATAGGGTTAAGATATTTTAGAAAAGTGTACATATATTAATGCTCGTGACTGTACCTTCTCCAGTTTGAAATACGAACGTAAAGCAACAAACGATTCAAAACGATACTTAGTTGATGTTGATACAACTTCAGTAGGTTCGTTAAATATTCCAATATCGCAGTTTCAAGTTGACTGACTTTTACAAAACAAGCCTGAGTCAGGCGTGAGTCAGTGCCGTGTGTATCTACAGACCACAGCACGTCAGGTTAGATATTTGTACTATGAAAACAGTCGCTATTTCAAGCAAGATAAGGGCGATGTTGAGAATAGTCAGATGTGTTATCGTACGTACTCCGTTTTATGCGAGACGAGGAATTTTCAGCTATCGCCCCTTAATTTGTTTTTGAAAGCTTATTGGCCGTTTTGGGATGAATTAGATTTGGAATTCTTGGAATTGGAAATAGGGTAATCGTACCGTACGTTTTGATCGTAAAAAACATTTAGTGGATTTTAGTTTTTAGTGTCTGTCTTGAAGATTTACGAGATTCGGATACAAGTACGGCGAAAAATAGACTCTCAAATAAGTCAGTGTTTCAGTTGCATTTTAGTGTTTATAAATTCTAAACATCACGGCAGAATTACAAGAGCTGATTTTTTCATTAGAGTATGTTAAACTCAGACCAAAATTTGGTCTGAGATGTTAAACTAATAAATAATTGAAGACTAGTACCTAGATAGTTTGTCCCGGGGACAACATTGAATATGGACAAATTCAGTGGATAGAATAATGCTAAATGGACTGTACTTGGGTTCGATTCTTGGTCGGGGAATTTTCTGGTGTAAAACGCAGATATTTGTTCAGAGTCTGGTTGTTTTTGTCTGTCTTTATGTTTATCCAAAAGTGGCCACAACACAAGTAAGAACCATAATCTTTTTTTTAAATTATAAGATGGGTTAACCATGTTCATAGATAGAAGAGGTCGACGATGGAGCGAGTTCACCCAGAAAATGCACTGGTACTCCTACGCACCGACGGAACACAGCAAGCTGTTTAGCGTAGGACTTCGGTAGGAGGGTGGTCGCGAACCAGACGGCACTTTACAGAGCCTACCATACTGCATAAGACCATAGGACGCCACCTCAGATTCATTGAGGTGTCGTTGCCTGGGGTGGATTAATAGGAGGCAGGTCTCATTTGGTTTCCTTAGTCGCCTCTTACGACACCCACGGAAAGAAATGGGGTGGTGTTATTCTCAACCGATCACCACACAGCGGTCTGGGCTTTTGAGTCTGTGAAGTTTATTTTAAGTAGGTAAGTACCTACTACGAGTACCACAGGCTGATGTGATATTACTATGAGAGTGGAGAAAACTTTACGTAAGATACGATGCCAATCATGGGGGCCGGTAGCAGGTGCATGGAGATCAAAAGGGGATGCATTGGGGTGCAAGTGCATCCCCTTGCAACCTGCTACCTGTCAGGAAAAAATATATTTTTTTTTCATCAAGTTACTGTTTGAATAAAAACTGATTGCGTGGAGGTTGCTGTACAAATAGGTAGGTAAGTATGTTTTTGATGACCGAAAAATATTCAATCGAATCTGTGTAATGAAGGTATAATTATATAATTAATTTTTTTAATTAATAATCAAGTACTTATAGATGCAGATGCATCTCCTTGAAAGTAATTCTGACAGTGCCATGAGCCCATGATGATAATTTACTCTACAATGTGTGACATACATAATACATATTGCTGTTTTCCTTAAATTTTTGTATACTCAAGAGTACGTCAAGCTTGACACTTTGGACTTTGGACCGGCCCTGCATTGTATGGCGCGCAGTATAAATCAGAGCTCAGCTTAAACTGGTAGTGTAAAGCGTGACCTGCTCCTGACTGTACCTAAGGTAAGTAATTGAGATGGTTATTTTAACAACAAACCGTAACGTCACGTGATTTGGGAGACATAGTTATTAAAATGTTGATAAAGATGAGAGCATCTTATTTATAACAAAAAATAAATACTTAAATAAATAAGTACTCTTGTTTACTAAAACAATATGGTCACTTTTAATTTATTGTAAACTACCACTGGGCCTAGAACCAGTTGATATATTAAAATTTGTTACAGTTAAGCGATATAGGTGGGTAGGTACCTAATTGTAGGATTTATTTCACAATTAGCTTTTTGCCCCTGTCTTTGTTCATTTGAAAAGTAGGTAACCTTGTCAAATCGGTTACTCTGTCACTATTTATTTTATTTTATTTATGGAAAGACAAATATACTATAATGTTAAGGGATTACAATTATTATACCTACTACAAACTCAGTTTCACATTTTTATTTTGAAAATATTAAAATATAATATTTGTAAATTAGCTTTAAATATAGGTAAGCTTCATAAATTTAAAAAATATAGGTACCTACCAAATATTTTGAAATTCCTATAAAAGTAGTACCTATATGGTCCCTGGATATACCTAGTCCTAAAGTATTTACCTACTTTCTACTAAGTTCTTAGGAGAGGACCGGCAAGACAGACTGTCCAGTCTAATCAATTTCAAAAAAAATCTAAGTGTACTTATACAGTGTACTTATATATTATCTCAACAAAAAACTAGTCTCAAAGTTCACAATGAAATTCGAATGTCAGCAAATAGTTATTAAGTATTACCTAATTGTAAGCCAAAGTAACCTACAGAATAAAAAAAAACAAATGAAATATGCCTTATTACCAGTTTTTATAAACTCATTGTATCAAACCGCTTATCGGTCATTTTGCCGGCGTTTCCTCCAACAACACCACAATAAAATTAATTCTAAATGCAAAAATCACAAGAAACGTGCACTTTAAAACACCTTTTCTCACTTTTTGAAAATAGAATTCACACAAAAGAAAATCTTTTTCACAGTTCCATTTGAAAAGTGAACGATAACTCTCTGTTTTTTATTTTTGTTTTGTTTGACACTCGCGATTTCGTTCGAAAATTCGCGGAGCGCGCGTGCTTCGGACAGCCGCGCGGGCGCGTTCCGAATGTGATGTGAAGTGACAAATTGCGCGTCAACGGGTTGCCGTTGCCGTTGCCGCGCGACCGTTTACTTTTGTTTACAGAGTTTCGCGCCTCAAGTTCAAGGGATTACTACGATACGAACGTGTGCGCGTCCAATATACCGTGACCTTCCTCTCTACTTTTGTTTTAGTGGGCAAGTTAGTACTTTCACGTCGTCATTTTAGCTTATTCTTATCATGTAGTGAATTTACCTATGTGGCAAACTTAACTAACGCTTAAGCTGAAATAACAAATGAGAGCAGAAGGAGAAGTAGAAAATTAGAAGTACTGCTTATAAGTATTAAGTAAGTACCTCTACCTATTTTGAAGATCAGAGGTGAATATTTGAAAGTTATTAATTATCGTAATTAGTATATGTTTTTTTTAAATGATTGCCATATAAAAAAAATTGGTTGGCAAGTCAATTAAAAAGTTAAGCAGGTCAAGTTTGGAAGAGAAAAAATATAACAAAAATAAATAAAAACATAATATAATAAAAAATATAATAAAAAGCAGGTCAAGTTTGGAAGAGAAAAATATAGAAAAAATATAATATAATAAAAAGAAAGAGGTTAACTTACGCTTCTCGCTGCTATGACGTCATTACGGCACGTCTTTTTCTCTTGATAGGTACAAAGGCCAGCGCATCAGGTTACCCCATTTTCAATGAAAAACCGTTCCTATGGCGACAGCATAGAATGCACGCATGTGGTAACTTGATGTGTGGTCCTCTGTGCCTATGAGTAGTATTTCTAAGCTGTGGCTTAGCTCTTCAAATAACTAAATCAAGGAGGCTAACTCGTCACAGTACAGGTACCTACCTATTCGAGGGACGGAAGGGTGACATCACCAAATGTTGTGATAACGAAGTAGGTAAGTCTACCCTACCCACCTATATCTACCGCTGAAGTCACTAATGCATGCTTATCTTTGCTTTAGCTAGGTACTGTTCTTTTTAAAATGTTTTTTAGCATTTTTCTAGGGTTATGTAGTCAACATGCCAAAAAAGGGTTAGGGAACCCTACTTTCATTGCGTGTGCCCCGACATGCACTTGGCCGATTTTTATTAAAAAAAAAAACCGGTTGCCTGTAAAGTCGGTATACGGGCGAAAGTTTTACGTGACAACGACTTTGAGTGGTAAAATAATTTTAGCGGGCTAACCATGCCCGAGTGGAAGGGACGCGTGCCTCTCACTCGGGGAGAGAGACGCAAGGCATTCGGCGGGCCTCTCTCTCGTTCGGTGACTCATCGTAACGTTACCGAGCGTTACACTTTTTCATAAGTGACTCCCAGCCGCAACCTAATTTAAGACGTTGTCACGTCAAAAACACTTATGTTACTTGCAAAGAGTTTTTAAGAAAATAAAACTATTCAACGCGAATACGCTATGTTACCTACTTGCTTGAATCTAAGCACATAAATTGTTTTACCTATTTGTACGGTAGAGTCAAGTCCAAGATGATTACAATATTTACATAGGAACCTATTTTAAAATCACTCACTTTCCTAATAAAATTTACCTTCATATATTTATCTGCCAATATTCCCAGTAATTGGAGAGGTAATTATACAGGGCTTCAGGTATCTCTCTTTCAACCTCTCGGATGGTTATACAGTCCATGAAACTGAACAACTTCCCCAAGGAACATAGGTCAAAATACGAAAAAAAAATGTTGATCTCCCATACAAAAAAAATGCATCAGCATTGTATATGGGAGATCAAAATATTTTTTTCGTATTTTGAACCGTGTTCCTTGGGAAAGTAGTTCAGTTTCATGGACTGATTAACCACTCGAGAGGTTGAAAGAGAGATACCTAAAGCCCTGTATACTAAAATCTATTTAGGGTTCTAATTTAGGTCATGTGATGTATGTATGTGTACATCTATCCACCTTATCTAGACATTATCGCGGTGAGCGGGAAAATAAATATTCTTATCGTGCTATTAAATTCGGAACGGTTACCGGTAATGGATACCTAATCTCTGTTTTTTTATGCAGATTATTAGTTTAATGGTAGCAGTCGTATTGTGTTATTATAAGGTGTATTTTAACCTATTTTAAAACTGGTTGTATCATTAAAAAATCAATTATAAAATAGGGTTAACGCTATTTACGCTCAGTTTCAGTAAACATTTAATTAAAGTTCATTATAATGTAACGCCGTCCTTGTTCAAGTGAACAAGACGGAAAGGAACAATATGATGTTTAAACTAGCGTTAACTTTAATGGACGTCTCTGCAACTGGGCGACAAACAAAGTTTAAACGACCACGGGCCTGATTTTTGAAACAATAGAATTCCAATTCGCATACGAATTGACAAAATTTGTATGAGATTCTCACACGAATCTTGTAAATTCTTATGCGAATTGGAATTATATCGTTTCAAAAATATGTCTCCACATCCCACTTTTAAATCACAGAATTAGGCGTGCAATATTTTATAATGAAATATAATTCTAATTAAACATTTCAACAGGACAAATAAATAATATTATTTCATGTATTAGAGTCAATCTCCAAAGCCATATACTGATTCGTGATGTGTGAACAATTAATAAATACTTACTTGGTGATTTATATCTGTTTTGGAACGTACTCTTTTGTAGTTTTAATTTTGAGAAATTTTAACTCGGCGGAGCTCCGTCACCGATAAAAAAACTTTCATCAATACATTATAATTTAAGAATCATGAATGGTGTCACAAAAATATGGCGTTAAGTATTTCCAAACACTGGAATCAAAAGATCTAGAAAACATTGTATATAAATACAATAATAATCGAATTTTCAGATTTTTCAGTATCGTTTTCATGCTTTATGTTGATTCTCAGATTATTTTCGTGACTCATTCAAATGAGTCATTGATACAGTTATTTATGGGTTATTACTATTATCTACCGATTCTTTGTGAGTATTTATCGTCATATATTATCTTTCTCACTATTTATGCTACCGCCATCTGTAAGTAACAATTTAAACGAATCGAATCATCTATTGTAACAAATAACTTCAGCTACTCGCCGCTAGATGGTGCTGTACAAAAAGTTCAACGACTTGAGTGATGGTGATGGTGACGGTGACATACGATTTTTTTGTTGATGACTACTCATGAAGCTAATGAATTTTCCCCTGGGAAACCGCCTGAAATTCTCAAAAACAAATTTCGACTTCTCATACTAAGGCCTAACTGAAATGGAGAGGCAAAAATGTTTTTTCATATTTCGACCTATGTTTTTTTGGGATAGGTAGATAGTTGTTCAGTTTATCCTTAATTTAGGCTAACCAATATGAAAAAAATCACCCTGGATAAACGTCTTAAACATGTGCAGTAGATTTACCTATAGAGAAAATAATTAAGTTATTGTCTGTTTGTGCTGCACAATAGTATGAAATTCAACAAAGGACAATCACTGGATGACGAATCGTTCTAAGAATGAACATACTGCAGAACTTTCTTTGTCCTTTGTCACTGATCGAGAATTCCTCCACCAACAGAGGTTTAAAAAAAAACAATCAGAAATATTTGCTTTTCATTATAATGTTTGAATTGAGTTACAGTTGATAAAAACGCCAATTCGCTTAATCATAATCGTAACCCAAGTCGATCTATCTTAGCAAACTCAGTTTTTCCAAATTAAAACTTGGGAAAGTTTCCACCAGGAGACTTAATCTTGGCGTCGTAGGTTCAAGTTCCGTTCGCACCAAATTTTTTTTTTCCTGAATGTTGTTTGGGAAAAGTTTAATTACAGTGATGAATTTGTGAATGTTCGACATCGATCGACTAAAGAATAATTTTTATCTTTCTAAATATTTTATTGACATATCTAAAAAAAAATAGGTATAACAGGCAATTTGTACACTAAACTTTGTGTTTCTACGGTCTGGAACCCTGGTTACACTGTGCATTCGGATAGAATTGAACGTGTCCAAAAACATTTTCTATACCACCTTACTTATAACAGAAATAAATGTAAACAATTCCGTTCTTACGAAGCTCGTCTTGCATGTTTCAAATTGACCTCTCTGAATAAACGACGCAAAATTCTCGATGTAATGTTCTTATTCAAACTCATTCGTGGCTTGATTGATGCACCTGACATCCTTGAACGCCTCAAATTTTCGATCCCTCGTCATAACAGCAGGCTGCGAAATCGTAAAACCTTTGTACCTCGGTCTACACGCGCCTATTTATCGTATGTGCACACTTTATAATGCTATCGGAAATGATATTGATATTTTCTCTGGTTCTGTGGTCTCCACTAGGAAAGCAGTTGAGTCTTACTTCACATCTATCTAGCTGGTTTTAATTACTTGTATATGTTTATTCTTTATTTTATTTTTTTATGTTATAATTTTAATTCAAATACGGAATAGCACCTTTCTCTTTTACGCATGCTGTGTTCACTTCTTTAGGATTCATTCTTGTTTGCATGTACTTTAGTTAAGTTTTTATGTGTACAATATATTTGAATGATATCCCGTTTGTGAACCGTAATAAAAAAAAAAAAACAATTTTTGTACAGCACAATTAACATAATTATGAAATACTAGCTTTACGCCCGGAACATCTTTCCGTAGGAATTTGGGAAAATTATGAAGCCTATGCTATGTGTTAATACAGGGTGTCAGCTACCTCCATACCAAATTTTATCAAAATTGGTCCAGCCGTTTGAGCGTGAAAGAGTAACATCCATCCATACGTAACTACAAACTTTTGTGTTTATAATATTAGTAAGGAAAGGATGTAGGAACAGATACTTAAATTGGTATTACGACGAAACACTATTAATGAATAAACCCTATTGATCAGATACATTTAAATTAACCAGCCCCCAAATAACGCTATAAATTCACGGGTCGCTTTTACGAGGGAATATAAATACCGTAAATGTCCCTTGAGAGTTATATCAGTGTCGTATACTCGTACCTCCCCAATTACAGTAATAGCTTGATAACAAGCCGATTGAAGAGTCCAAAAGTTCACAGTGCTACTGCTTTAGTCAAGGCAGCTGTCATCTTTTCATTAGTTCTCAATTTCGCCACCTGAACGTATTATACATACAGGGTGGTCCAAAAGGTGTGGTCAAGGATTTTTTTTTAGATTCCTCACCCCTGGGTGTATCCGAAAATACCCATGTATGTTCCGTGATTTTTTGTAGTTTAGAAGTTATGATTTTTTGAAAGCATCTTTCGAATTTTCTACCAGCGCTACTTTAAAAAATCACAACTTGTTTAATATTAAGAATTTTTGTGCAGCATTATCACCTTGAATCACCCTTTCATGTGATAAATCAACTATGCCATAGTCTTCATTATAAGTTACCGAAAAAAACGGTCGAAAGTGAAAATTTTTGGTTTGCGATGAACGGAGGATAATTTTCAAAAATCTCTTAAAAATACAAAAATCTTAAAAATAAATGGCTGTTTCATAGGTTCAAACTCATTTTAAAGCTTCTGTGATTCCTCAGCTTACCAAATAATAATAAAAAATTGGTCTTAACGGGCGATTTTTCGATTTAAACTTAGTTAGGTGAAAATGCGCTTAGAAAATTTTGTGTTCGAAAAAATTGTTTTAGCTTGTTTTTTCATCCTATTTTTATCCAATCTATCCTCACCCACTTTCGCATTTATAATATTACTACTGGCTTTCCATCTGTGTCTTCGTTATATATTTTTTATTATTATACAGTGGATTAACTTTTGACCCCAATCTTGACCTAGGTCTTAGATGAGGTCGCCGATGGAGCGAGTTAATCCAGAAATGCCTATTAAGGCACTGGTACTCCCACGCAATGACGGAACACAGCAAGCGCCGTCGGATTTCGGTAGGACGGTGATCGCGAACCAGATGACCCTTAAGTAAACCTGGAAGAAATTGCTACCTAGCAATAAGGCCGCCTTGTTGTACACTATGTTTTATGTTCTGTTAATTGTATTGTATGTCTTTGTGTGCAAATAAAGTATATTGTATTGTATTGTAACAAATATCCATCCAAACATCTAAACATCCACATTTATAATATTTTTTAAGATAAGATTACAGGACATAGGATAAGAAAGGATAGGAAAGTAGGATGATAGATAAAGGTCTTGTCGAAACATTCTGATGATTTAGTTAGAATACGGGAACTGGAGATTACTTTCAAAGATACCTACCTACCTGTGAGTATTATCTGGCACACCTTAGGCAACAAGCGGGTTTCTTCACGCTAGCTGGGCAGATTGGCAATGGCAAAGTCATTTCAAGACAAAGTCGGCTATTTGAACCCGTCTTGCGCATAATTGTAAATTTAAGAAAAAAATCCACAACTTCACACAGGCTATTGAAATTCAAAAGTGAATGTTGTAATGATAGCTAATCTCATTTACTTACGCAAATGAACAGCATTGGAATTTATATGTTGCACCGATCCCGAATAAATGGCCCCGTTAACTTAAGTTGTGTATCGGTGGAAGCCATTTTATCTGTTCAGTTGGCTAAACTGAGAACTATTTAATTTCCATATACTTGCTGACAACCACCCCGACCAGTAGCGCCACCGCCAACCGAACGTAAAGCTGCAAACTCTGAAAATTCAGTTGGCGGTGGCGCCACCATTCAAAACAGCCGTCATTAAATGTATGAAATTTGGATAGTTCTCAATTTTTCCACCTGACCATGGCTTCGCAAGTTACAGAATCGGGGCCCAGGCAGGTTAACGTCGATGATTTGGCATAAAGACATTTAAACAATACTTATCGGATTACAAATTCTGAAAATAACCCTAAAATTCTTAAACAAGCAATCATTTTGTTGATAATTTATTTGTGTAATGAGACATGAATGATATTATGTACGATGTTATGTCCGGTGTTTGTTGCTTGAATTTCGATAAGACCTCCGATTCAATACTTATCGAATTTTTATTTTATTGACAGAGTATTTTGAATAATTGTAATGAATGTCCGTAATAGTAATTAAACAACAAGGCTGTATAACAAATATTAAAGAAGTTTGAGTTGAAACAAATATGGACTTTCTATTTCCAAAGTTAGAAAAATATCGAATTTATAAGCTGTTCTGAACCTTTATCACTAATGCGCTGATATAACTATCTATATCACTCAAATCCATCCAGTCATCATATGTGACTGTGAAAATGGAAAGGTACAACTTACGTGATAGTCGTTAAGGTTCACAATTGTGTGATGAGCTTTTGTAAATAGCTCTTATTGACTACCCCGAATACAGTCACATATACACTTACGCCTATGCTCCCTATCGCGATAGGCAGTAAGTCACTAATATTATAAATGCGAAAGTAACTCTGTCTGTCCGTCACTCACGCCTAAACTACAGTATAATGCGACCAGTTGATTGCCTTTGTATGGGAACCAGCTGATTGCCTTTGTACGCCTAAACCGATTTTGATGAAATTAGGTACAGAGATAGATTAGAGCCTGGGAAAGGACATAGGATACATTTTATTCCACAGTTGGGCACGATATAACCTGTAGTCCACGCGGGCGTAGCCGCGGGCGGAAAGTTAGTTCTAGAAAACCTTGACTCTACATTCGACATACATTCTGATGGTTTTTAGACATAACTTAAGTATAGTTGTGATTGATTGTCAGCATCTCGCCCATGATAGGCCAAAACCCTTGCGTCCCTCTGACTTACTGGCTTCCGCGGCTCAAGCACAGCGTGCTCGCGGTCAAATGTCAAAATAGTGTCGAAATGACAGAGGGCGAGTAAGCCTTTGTGCCCTCACGTAATCAAAGTTATCGGAGTGGCGTGACGCGAGATCGTGCTAGCTATGCTGCAGTATGCCTTGAAAGAGTTGGCAGTTGGCACAATCTAAGTTTTCTTTCGCTCCCAGTCTAGCGTGGAAGACTTTCACTAATTATGATCGCCATTAAAATGGCTGCCAAGAATTGAATCTCTACGCGAAGTGCACCGAGTTGCATTAAACTCGTGCGCGCTACTGTTTTCGTCACCACTCTTGCGCAAGTCACATGTCGCATGTTGTTCGCAATTACCCTCCTCTATTTTGTTCTATTAATAACGTGTTCTTTTTGGAAATTCGCCAGTTAATAGCAACGAGAGAATTGGTGTCGGATTTACAAATAGCACTAGAGTCTAAGAGCATAATAATATTATGCTCTTAGATTATGTCAACTGCACGTATTGATACAGTTGAGAGCATAAACTTGTCAAAGAATTGTCACGCTTAGCTTTTAGATGGCGCTCTGTAATTGATTTGATTTAATAATTCGCTTGCAAATCCCTACTAATATTATAAATGCGAAAGTAACTCTGTCTGTCTGTCTGTCTGTCTGTTACCTTTTCACGCCTAAACCGCTGAACCGATTTTGATGAATTTTGGTACAGAGATAGATTAGAGCCTGGGAAAGGACATAGGCTACATTTTATCCCACAGTTGGGCACGATATAACCTGTAGTCCACGCGGGCGGAGCCGCGGGCGGAAAGCTAGTAATTTTATATTGGAAAATAATACAGGAGGTTTACCATGATCGCTTAGTGCGATCCAAATTAGGATCTAAACAAGTCTGCAACGCTTATTCGTACCATGATGGCTTATAAACGATTCAATTTTAGAAAACATTTCAATTGCGAAGCAGTTCAAAGTTGGATCCTAAACAGAAATGCTTTTAAACGATCGTGGTAGGTACCCAGGGCAAGAAACGAAAACAAAATCCCTTTTCATTCAAATTGAGTGATCCGAAGCTGGATTTCCTTTACTTTTATTAAATACTTCGTTTCCGTGGGAATTTGGGATAATTTTGAAGCGTATGTGTTAAACCAGGGTGTCAACAACTTCCATACCCAATTTTATCAAAATTGGTCCAGCCGTTTGAGCGTGAAAGAGAAACAAACATCCATACATACAAACTTTCGCGTTTATAATATAATATCAGTACGGATTAGTAAGGAATCGTTTTTTTTTTAGAGAATTCCATTTTAAAGTTAGTCACCCTCTACGGACCTACGGATGAGGGGGGGGGGGGTAAGACTGAAAATATTGATAAGATGCGTCTTCAATTGAACGTTTCGCTATGTGACTATTTATAAACTCTATTAGATAAAAAAAGTCACGACAAATTGTTTATCATTTATTATTTCACGTTACATAGGACTGTCACGACGTCTACTACTTAAAACATGATACATTTGGCACGTATATCTTAATATAATTATCATATATGATATAATATACAATTTTAGAACGAACTATATTGAGCATATACAAATTAAACGTCGTAGATATAGATATACTTACATAAATACATAATATACTTACTTATATCTAGCTAGTTATATAAACCTAATTTTGGAATTTTGGGAATATGGAAAAAAACAATTATTTATTAATAATTCTATGATTAATTATTCCTGTTTTGTGATGTCTGTGTTGTACGCCGAAATAAAGCATTTTCTATCTATCTATCTATCTATCTATCTGTTGATGATAGTATGTTGGTGTTTTGAGTATCTATTATAATATCAATAATTGAATTGATAAAAAAAAAATTAACAATTGTGGGGTGGCTTTAAATCAACTGATCGCACAAGTATTGTATTGTATTGTAAATTCCTTACAATACAATACTTGTGCGAGCAAACAAAATAAATACATTGGAATCGAAAGAGATAAATATTATATAAAAGGTACAAAGGCGGACCTTGTATGGAGAGGCGATTTTTTTTCCAATTTCCATGTTCCTAAACGTAGATACCACTCGGGCGCACCCCCCGAGCGCTACCCGCACCCCTCGTGTGCCTGGTGTAGGAGTAATGTCTACGTTTAGGCAAAAAACTGTTCTTTGAGTGATACTGGTTGAGGATTTTGAATATAGCTAGGAGGTTCTTTTTCACCCAGTATATGACTAAAAGATATATTCATTTATTATCGCATACATACAAATATTTTGTTTTCCTATCGTGTGCGATAATTTTCTGTCAAAGCGATCTCATCATTATTACCTACTTACATCAATACAATACAATATACTTTATTTACTTTATCATGGTGTAACTTAATGTGCTGCCGACTGTAAGTCTTTTTTTTGTTACACAAAACAAGTTTTTAGTAAAAACAAGACTTACTATACAAAAAGTTGCCTTCTAGCGTTTGTCACGTGTATTTTAACGTGTAAACATACCTACGACCTCCGTGGATTGTACATATATATATAAGACTCTATATTACATATTATTTTATTCTATACAGTTCAACGTCATTTGATAGCATTGGATCCGGTTGGCGAAGCAAAACAACGATATTATTGATAGCACGACACAATAATTCGCCCAGTTTTGTAGATAATCGTATTAATTTGTTGTACAAATATAAATTATAAGCATACTATCTTTCAGTCCGTGACTTCGTTCGTCTATGTCACAAACACAGTTTCACATAAAGATTTTGCAAGAGAGTGATATGAGCTTGTGAATCTATGGGGGGCCCTTAAAATTAGTTAGCGAAACTTAGGGGCTGATTCTTCCCATAAACTGATCAGCAAACAACGGGTTGCACTCCGGGAGTGCCGGCAGAAGTGAAAACTTGAACATTAATATTGTGCATTAATATTTAATTAAATTTTTTCTATGCTGACACCGGATGACATATTGACTTTTGCAGTTTTAATTTCCTATATTTATCAAACACCCTTCCGCCTTACGGATTTTCGATCAGGGTCATAGGGTGAGTTTAATATTTTTTTCCCATACTTCAAAGTACACAACGCCGCTAATAAAGAAGTTTTCACTTCAAAAATTCGACTTCCCAAGTTACCATACAAAGGAAAATCAGTTAGTCGCACAAATTGTATGGGGAGGCGAAAAACTCTTTTCATATTTCGACCTATGTTTCTTGGTGAAAGTTGTTCAGTTTCGTAGGCTGAATGGCATCCTTAATTTTCGCTAACTAATTCAAAGTCGCCCAATGAATACATTGTTTTCGGAAAGTTTATTTCTACTTATACGTGCAAAGCCGGAGCGAGTCGCTAGTTAGAAATAATTATAATATTTCTGGTGAGATTTGATACTAAATGTTACAATACTATTACTTAGAACAATTTTTGACGTCAGCATTCTTGCTATCGAAACAGCACAGCATAGTGTGCGCGATTAGTTAATAATAACTTGATATGTGCTGGCCCTTTGTACATTAATTTGTCCCCTCAATGGCCAGAAATAAAATTCAATTGACAGATATTCCTTTGATCCCGACTGCAGCAAGTATTTGAGTTACCCAAATGTATGAATTTGGCACGAAGTGCTTTGTAACAAGTGAAAACATCTTATGTCACTGACTACCTAAATAGAATTTAAACACGACATATGGGTACATAAACAAAACAATGTTTATAAAAATAACATACGTCTACAGTTTACCCCAAATACGAAGGGTAAAATAATGTTTAAACAGGTTTCAAAACAACATTGTTTCTTTTTTACAGTTTTGTGTTATTTGCGTACAGCACAGATTGCAACTATACTCTACATTTTTGCAAGGAATGGATTCCGTATAACAATATAAGTTAACCGAAACCGCTATTGTTCGTTTCTGCAACACGTTTGTTTCACCACAACACCTTCACTTTAAATTAACTTAGTTCAGTTCACATTTTGGTTTAAAACTTAGCATTTAACCGGGATTTTAAACTTAAAACCACTTTCTTCGCTTCACTGTCACCTTTCCTGCGCTCTTATACAGCTTTCACAGTTTACATGAGATCTTACATTGTTATTGTTATTTTTCCGCCTGCGTACAGCATAATTCCTTTCTCTAGACGGGAATTTTTGTATCTTCTTTTCCTCTACAACTGGTACTTTCTCGTTGCCGATAATGCGACGATACACTTCCGCCCATTCTAGTTGTTTCAACGATAAACACATCGGGTCACAGAGGTTAAATTGATTCGGAACGACACAAGTGCTCGCCTCGATAGCGCGATTGACAGTGGCAAATGTTTTCGCTTTTGTCATGCGCCTGAGTCGACTTCACGCCTTTTAAAAAACACAAGGCCTTTATTTTATCCTCGTTCGTTCGTAGAGTGAATGAAAGTATCGAAGCGTTTGAATCTTTAAACCCTGATAAGGAATTCTGCGATTACGAACAAATATTTAACAATTTGTTACTATGCTATACATCTCTCCCTCTCACACTGACGCAGCTGCATTTTATCTCTCGCTTGTTTTGATAAACAGCTCTTAAAATGTTTGGTTTCGATAAGTCCTGTCCTTTTAAGAGGAGATGACTTACAAATAACAAAGTCTGACTCAAAGCAAACCACTTTATGGGCGATTGAGTCGTTTGAACTGTTGTTTACAACGGGCAATATACTTTTC